>JAPVLO010000003.1:27225625-27916250 GCA_027257055.1 Cephalopachus bancanus
GTGCTCATGGCTATCATGTCCCAAAAAGCTTGCAGCATTATTTGTTTTACTTCCCTACAAATATGGAGGTCTTAATAAAATGAAATTATATCCTGTGTTGTTGAGCATGTAAAATACTATTCCTATCACATGGAAATAACAGATGAGAACTACTCATTGAATCTATTTCCTAACTGATGAAAAAGAGAGATATGCTCAAGATAACACAGTGGGTCAGTGGCAACCCCAGAACTGGAACACAGAGATTATGACCTCCAATCAAACTTTTTCCCTTTACATCACCATCATTGAGGTGGCAAGGAACTTGAGATGTCACCATATCCCCTCACCTGCTTCTTTACTAAGACTGATTAGTTCCAACAGAAACAACATCTTTTCACAGCTGCTTACCGTGAATACCCTGTCAAATTCATTCAGCTCTCTGTCTCAAAGAACACAGAATTTCAACATCCTTCCTCATTTATTCTCACAACAGCCTCACCGCACATCAGGGTTAGAGTCTGCAGGTGTGGAAAGTGAGACAGAGAAAGTCACAATCTACAGCCAATCAATCTTCTAGTTTTGTTCGTGCTTCCTTAAACTATGTCTGTACCTCTTTTTATTGTACTTAATTTATACCATGCCTTGTATTTCCCTTAATTTATGTAAAATGAAGACTAGTACTTATTTTACAAAACTGCTTTGAGGATTCAATGAGTTAATACAAATTAAAATAATAAGAACAGTGCCTTGTGCATAGAATGTACATTGTAAATATTAATTATTATTTTTAATGGGTCCAAGGAGTTTCCAGCCCAAAGCTCTAACAACTTTTTTCAATGAGAATTTGTCATAACACCTAAGTCAATGACGCCCAAAATGTGTTAAACTTGCTCCCAAACCTGCTCCTCCTTCAAGTTTCCCCAGTCCTACAGTCAGGCTGCAAATCTGACTTTCCTCAAACTTCCTGACTCCAATAAGAAATTCACTGTTAAGTCAATTCTAGATATTCTTGTCCTTTGCTTTGTCTAACAACTATAAATTAAACTAGGGTCATTACCATCTTCCTCAACCACTTTAACAGCCACTGAGACTAGTCCCCCCTGCTTTTCTTTTCCTCTCTTCAATCCATCCTTCACAGAGCTGCTATAGTGATCGCCCTAGAAAACAATTCTTATTTTACTCTGCTATTAAAATAAATTAGCAACTGAACCCTCAAGGGCTTCAGCCTTAAAAGTAGAATAAAGCCTAAATTTCTTATTGGGTATTTAAAGCCTTCTGGACTCACACTAACTTTCCATCCTTCTCACCCACAACACTTCAAAAAGGGGCCATTTGCTGTTCTCTCAAAACTGAACTCACTGTTGCCAGACCCTTTTGGGCCTGCTGCATTTTCCCATTTCCTTATCTTTGCTCAGCTCCTACCCTCACTTAGAGATTCTTCTCTCCATCTCTGCCCACAAGTGCATTTTCCAAATGCCATTTAGCCATGTCTTACATTATGCCCAAGAAGTGCTTTCTCTATTCCCTTTATAGCCTCAGATAATTTTACAGCTGAAATCACCTCAATTTTACAAATAAATTAACTGTCTGCAAATGCTAAAAGCAACAAAACAAGGCCTAGAATTTAGTTTCAATTTCAAATCCTGCTCTTTTCTTAAACTATGTCTGCCCCTCTTTCATAGCATTTAATCATACTTTTGTCCTGTATTTTAGTTATTTAGGTAATTATCAGTTTCTCAATTCAATTGTGAACCCAAAAGGCAAATTTATTCCAGATATAGCACACATACAAGAAGTGGAACCTAAGAACTTTATTGAACCAAATTAAAATTTCAACAAAAAAATACTGCAACTCAAGATTAACCCAGCTACATGGTAGGGCAAGAAACAAAAGACTGCCTGGTTCCATGGCAGCATCCCATCTCCCACCTCGTAGTAAATATCACTTTCTTCATCTGAAGAAAATAAGTTGCCAATCCCATGGTCATATAAGAAGATTCAATGAAGCAAGGCAGGAAAAACACTTAACATAGTGCCTGGTATATAATTTCTAGCACATAATTTTTAGGTCTGTCCTCCCTTTCCCTTAATATAGCCTGTTCTTTCTACTGTCCAGCTCTGCTATGACACTCCTCTGGCTTACACCTTGGCCACCTCTTCCCACCAACTCACTTACGGATGAAACCCAAACTGCTTGGTCTGAAGTTGTGTAAACTGCTTCCAAGTTCTATTGCGGCCCAAGACGCCTCTCCAGGCTCAGCAGCTGCTGCTTCCCAATAATAAGGTAACATCAAATAGCACTTGGCTCCCTAAACACAAAAGGTTCTGCTAAGCCTTCTCACTCTTTTCAGCTTTGCCCATAAGATGATAGTTGACAGGCATGGGTTTTCACTTTTTTATTTTTTATTTTATTTTTTTTAGTTGGAGTCTTACTCTATCGCCCAGACTGGAGTGCAGTGGCCGCTTCCGGCCACCACAGCCTCAACCTGCTGGGCTCCAGCGATCCTTCCGCCTCAGCCTTCCAAGTAGCCGGAAATACAGGCGCGCGCTACCACGCCCGGCTAATTTTTGATTTATTGTAGAGATGAGGTCTCACCAAGTTGCCCAGGCGGGACTCGAACCCGCGGGCTCATGCAATCCACTCACCTCAGCCTCCCAAGGCGTGGGATTACAGACTTAGCCACCGAGCCCGGCTGGCATGGGTTTTTAAACCAGACCTGGCCTCACGTTCCAGCTCTACCACTCTTACTAGCTACGTGACCTTGGGCAAATTGCTTCTACTCTCAGGGACTATTTCGTTACCTGTAACATAGAAAACCAATTCTATATATCCTACCTTATAGTGTTGCTGGGAGGAATTCGTGCATGTAATTAAGCACCCTGCCTGGTTTAGAAAAGGCTTGATCGTTTTAGCTATAATTAGTAGTACATGTCTTCTTGTCTTCACTTCTCATAGCACAAACAACTTCGCCTCTGTATGTGTCTGTCCCCTACTATATCATAAACGCCATGAGAGCAGGGAGTAGATCTCTTCCAGTACTTGTGCACATAGTAATTATTCAAATGATATCTCCTGGATAAATGAATGCTTTAAATGTGTTCTGTTACCAAACACCTTCCCACGGCTGTGAACAAATTCTCTCTCCAGCATCCTCTCATTTTCCCTCCACTCTAATGCACTCTGTACCACCGACGATATCACCTTAAGGTGACAGTCTCCTCCTCAACTGTGAGTACCTAGGGCTGTACTCACTTCGCAGGGAGGTTTGAGGATTAAGCGACATAAACTAGGTAAAGTGACCCTGGTTCGTGCTTAATAAAAAAAGTACCACTATTATTCACGCAAGGGGAAGGTCGCTGTGTGGGGGGAGGGGAGAGGGTTTTAGAGCCACTACAGGAAGCAATAGGATGGGGTAAGAAAGACTCCCAAAGCTCTGGAGGGGACGTCCGGGATTCGGCCTGTGTATGTGCTGGACCGCAGGGAAAGGGGAACCCGCGGCCCAGGGTCCCCCGAGGCGAAGCAGGGCTGGGCCCAGGCCCGGGAAGCTGCAGCCCTATGCCCTGCTTGCCTGTCCTCCGGACGAGCCTCACCTCCTGCACTTTCAGCTCCTCTAGGGTGGGCAGCTCCACTATCCCCGGCATGACGGCTGCAGCCCCGACCCTGACGAGGCGCCCTCAACCGCGTCTCCCCCGTCTCCTTGAACTCCCCTTTCGACCGGCGAAGAGGGCCACACAGCGCATGCGCATGCGCAGCGGCGGCACGCAGGCGCACTATTCTGCCCAACCGCGAGCGAGGGAGCGTGCGCAATGCCAGGAAGTTCTGTAGCGTCCGTGGGGCGGGGCTTCGAGTCGGCTCCGCCTATCCCTCCTGGTTGTCATAGTGATGACGTGTACACTGAGATTCCGAATCCCAAAGGCTGGAAACTGGACATAAGAGTCATGGAGTACACCGGGAGCGAATATATCGGGGAATATGTAAATGGGAGGTAAGAGCTTCATTTGGTTCACTACGTCTTGAATGTGACTGGGAAAAGATAGCTGTCGTTTTGCCTCTGCAACAGACTTTGTGCCAGGCACTTTCACAAACTTGTCCAAGTAACTTGCTCAAGGACACATAAGCCCAAGAGTTGAGACTCATTCATTCTATATACTTTGTGTGCTAGCTGCTAGTTTTAGGTATGGGGATAAGAATATTGAAAATGTCAAGATCCTTGCTCTCATGCACTTTATAATCTAATTTGAGGTGTATTGCCAATGAACAAATAAAGGAGAATACAACTACAGATAGTGGTAAACGCTATGAAGACAAAAATGGAGACTGAGGAAGAGGGATTGTGGCTAATCTGAATCCACATGGTCTCTTTCCTCAAGGAGTTCTCAATCTAGAGATTATAATAGAGGATTAAATACATAAATCACTGTAGTAGTTAAAAGCTAGTATTAGACTAGTAGTTAAAAGCTATTAAGTTCAACATTGTTACCTCTCTACCAAGTACCAGGCCCTGGATTTGACTTTGGTCACAATCCCTGACCTCAGAGGTTTCATTCAAATGTAGTAGGTAACACAGACAACTGTAATTCAGTGTGGTAAATGCTGTGGTAGAGAGAAGCAGAGGAAACACAGAGGTGGCCACTCTTCTTTGCCAACCAAGGTGGATTCTGTTTTGTAGCTGGGGAAACTGAAGCTGAGTAAGGTGAAGTGAATTGCCAAACAAGTGCTAGTTGAGGGGACTGTGAAGTACTCCTACCTTGGAGATGTGGAGATAGAGAAGAGATAGAGGTCAACATTTTGGTGGAATCTGTACCCTGTATTTACAGGTTGGTGGAATTCCAGGGCTTTTTGAGTTCACAGGAAGAGGGATCAGTGGTCTGGCCAGGGATAGGAGATAGATGCCTAAATAAAGTGGTAGTATATATTAGATGCTATCAGTAATCCTTATATCATCTTGCAAGGGAGATGTTATTATCTCCACTTTAGACATAAGAAAAGTGACACTTAGAGGGGTTGAGACACTTGTCCAACTCAGCAGATGACAGAGGTGCTTGGTGTGTACTTCCTCTCACAACTCTGTGAGGTAGTTCAGATTGATCTTGCAAACAATGGAATAGAGGTTGAGAAGAGCAAAATGACTTGCCCACTGTTACGAATACACAGCTAAGAAGTCATGGAGTCAGAACTTTAACCCAAGCCTGTTTCCATATTCCTTCTTTCCACAAGACCCTGTTACAAAAAACTCTGAGGGTGGAAGAGTTTTGGCATATAGAAATGGAGTATTTGGCATTTTAGGCACAAAAAATTTTGAGAACCTACACTCATTTTCAATAGGCTGTGAGAGAGAGAGAGAAATGTACAGACAGGGTCAAAGAGAGAAGGTGTTCAACTATTTGCTTTTGGCCTTCTGTGCATTTTCATTGCCTGAACCATTTCCATACTTTTGTTCCTAGGAATCTTTTTTACTTGAGGTTTTTCAGTACTACTGTAACCACAATAGGGATTCTGAGACCTGAATAGGGCTTCCCAGCTTCCCATAACTAGCAAGGAGTCAGCAGTTATTTTGCTTGTACTTCTTTCACAATTTGGCCTTGTATTCTGTATTGATTTTGTTTTTTAGCAAGTTAACTGGAGTTGTATTTGTGCCCTCTTGAATTTCAGCATGTTATGAGAGAGACAGCATAGTAGAGGGAAAAAGTTTCAGCATGAGACAGGCCTGGGCTCAAGCCTACCACTTTCTAGTTGTACACTTAATTAATCACCCAAGCCAGTTTCATCATCTGTAAAATGGGAAAATAATTCACATTCAGCAGAAGCATTCCAAGGAATACATAATGTAGCATATATAGATGTTATTTACTGTGGTAGATATGCAATAGATTTCTTTAAAATTTGAGATATTTTAGCCGGGCTCAGTGGCTCAGCCTATAATCCCGCGCCTTTGGGAGGCTGAGGTGAGTGGATTGCCTGAGCCCGCGGGTTCGAGACCCGCCTGGGCAGCGAGACCTCATCTCTACAATAAATCAAAAAATCAACCGGGCGTGGTAGCGCATGTCTGTAATTCCGGCTACTTGGAAGGCTGAGGCGGAAGGATCGCCGGAGCCCAGCAGGTCGAGGCGCGGTGGCCAGAAGCGGCCACTGCACTCCAGTTTGGGCAACCGAGTGAGACTCCAACTCAAAAAAAAAAAAAAAAAAATTGAGATATTTTCATTTTAGAGTTTAAATAAATAGAGTAAATAGAGTAGGTACAATAGGTAGTTGGTATTTAACATTTGATTTAAAAAGTTTATGTAAACTCTACTACTGGTAGAAATATAAAATGGTACAACTGATTTGGAAAAGTTTGGCAGTTTCTTAAAAACTTAAACAGTCATACTACACCTAGGTATTTATCCCAGAAATGAAAGTATACATTTATACAAAGACACATATATGAGTGCTCATAGCAGCTTTATTTGTAACAACCTGTGAATGAATAAACAAATTGTAGTATATACATTCATTGGAATACTACTCAGCAATACAAAGGAGTAAACCATTGGTGTGCACACAACACAACCTGAATGAATCTCAAAAAAATGTTGAGCGGAAACAGCCAGACCAAAACAGAAGTAAATACTGTATGATTCCATTCATATAAAATTCTACAAAATGCAAATTAATCCATGGTGACAGCAGATCAGTGGTTGCCTGGGGATGAGAACTGTGGGAAAGGACAAGCAGAAAGGATTACATAGGGGCAAGCAGGAAATCTTGGGAGGAATAGTTATGTTAATTATCTTGAATGTGATGATGGCTTCCAAGTATATGTTAAAACGAATCAAATTGTACACTTTAAACGTGTAGCTGGTTGTATGTCAATTATACTTCAATATAGCGTTTTAAAAAACCTTAAAAGAGATTTGACTTCCCTGTACTATGTGTAAATATATTTAAAAAAAGATAAAGTAGAATCTATCTAACTTCAAGATCATGGTTTCTCTGGAATAGGTGCACAATTGAGTTCTAGATAATACCACTGCAAAGCACTACAAGGTAAATGCCAGAAGAAACCTACAAGCACAGGGAAGGAAGGGAGACCTGTAACATTTATGTAGCAACCGCTGTGCTTGCAGATAGCTTCGCCCGCATCTTCCTCTCCTCACAGGAAAACTATGAGACACTACGAGATAGATATCATCATGGGAAAAGTAAAGCTCAGAATAATTATGTAACTCGCCCTAAACTACCTATTTAGCATTTGGCAGAGCAGGGATTAAAACTCAAGCCTATCGCTCTAAAGCCCACATGCTTTCTATAATACAGCCTTGATGGGGAGCCTCTACAGAGGACATACCCAGTTGGAGCAGATCTTGAAGGCATCATAGAGGAGATAGTACTTAAAATGGGCCCTGAAGTTTGGGTAGGATTTAGGTAGGTGTTGATACAAGGTAAAGAATGTTTCCAGGCAGAGGGAACAGCATGACCAATGCCCTGGTGGACTTGTATGGGGAAGAACAGGCAGTTCCGTTTGGCTGGTGGGTAAGGTGTGTCTAGAGGAGCCATGGAAAGGAAAGCTGGACAGGCGGTTTGTGCTCTGGCAAAGAGAGATTTCAATACCATGCACAATTCTGGAGGTGGAGGAGCCACTGAGAGATCCTTGGTAGGGCCGAGCATTAGAAAATCAAACCTATTTTTGTCAATATAGTTCTCTCTTCATAGTACATATGTGTGGTAGGCACTCAGTGAATGTTGTCTGAATGAATTAATAAGAGTGAATGAATGATAGATATTTGAGATATGCTAATCATATCCTTATTATGGATTGAAGTTTTCACTATAAAGTGGCTCTTTTTTTAACTTGCTTTGAATTTATAATGAAGGCTTTTCACTTTAAGTGAAATTTTTTAAAATGAAAGGGAAGGAGGGAAAGGGAGAAAGAGGGAGGGAGAGAGAAAGAGAGGGAGAAAGGAAGGTAAAGTGGAGATGGGGAGACTGGATCAGGACTCACTGCAATTATGCTGGTAAGAGGCAGCAGGATCCTGGGCCAAAGCAGAGGCTGTGGGGCTGCAGGAAAGGGAAAAATCTAGGAGATAGGTGGGGATTTCATTGCCAGGAGTTGGCAGCTGATTGGCTACAATCCCATACAGAGACTGCTTACAGCCACAGCCTAGTGCCCAGTTCCAGGCTTTGAACCAGAGGTTTCTGATACCACTCATGAAAAAGGAGAACTCTGAGGAGGTGCTGCTTCAGAGGAAAGGAGGATTAGTTCTGTTTTGAGTGAGTTGGAGATGTCTGCAGGAGGTCTGAACAGTGTTATCCAGTTTGCAGTAAGAAAAAGGGTGGGGTCTGATCTCAGAGAAGGGTGTGGCACTTTAATATGGAGACAGTGCTTAGAAATGATAGCTATGATCTCAAGCAAAGAGTAGAGGGGAGAAGAGGAGCTCTCACTCCCTCATTTTTTGCAGTAGAGTAAAAGCAAAATAGTTTCAAACCCTTACTCTACTTGGTGTTCTGCTATAGTTTCACATCCGTTATCTCATTCTGTTATCTCAACAATGTTGGTATTGTCATTATCCCCACTTTACACATGAGAAACCCAGGCTTAGAGAGGTAAAGGAGCTTGCCCAAGGTCACATGGGCACAGAGGGTGGAGCCAGCCTGGATTCCTGGTCTGCAGCCTGGGCAAATCGGCAAGACCTTGTCTCTACAATAAATAAAAAAATTAGCCGGTCATGGTGGCATGTGCCTGCAGTTCCAGCTACTTGGAAGGCTGAGGCAGAAGGATCACCTGAGTTCAGCAGGTCGAGGCTGTGGTGGCTGTGAGCATGCTCACTGCACTCCAGCCTGGGCAACAGACTGAGACTAAGAAGAAGAAGTTGTGCCTTAACCACAGCACTCCCCTGCTTGGGGCCTGCGACCCACCAGTACCTCTTGCCACCCATTCCACTGGCCTGTTTCCTTCATTCCTTATTCAGGAGATGTTTATGGAGATCTATTTAAAAACAGAGTGTAGTTTTAGAAGCTGAGGATACCAAGGTCTTCCTATAAAGAAGTTTTCCTTAAATCCAGGAGATGAGATATACAATTACAGTACAGGACAAAAAGTACTACACATCCCACCAGTGGTACTAGCAAAAGCCTAAAGAAGCTCAGAGTTAGGAGAGGTGCCTTCAGCTAGAGCAGAAGAATGAAGAAGAAATGAAGGAATGAATAAAAACGTATTTCTTAAGCACTCACTATGTATCAGGCCCTTTACTAGGAAAATTGTGATACATTATTGGGTTAATCTCAACCATCTCACCCGTGAAGAAACTGGTCAGCTGGACGAGCTGGTAGTCCTGCCCTGTGCTCCTGTGTGGGCCTGCCTTCCTCCTGCATGGCACCTACCACACATTGTGTAATTGCTTGATCATGTCCTGCACTAGACTGTGAGCCTCCTGAGGACAGGGACTGCATCTGCCTTGATCACTGTTGTACCTATGTTATATTCAGAAGACCAGACTCTCAGCACAGGACCTGGCACATAGTAAGGTACTCTATAACTACAGGAAGGAAGGAAGGGAGGGAGGGAGGGAGGGAGGAGGAAGGGAGGGAGGGAGGGAGGGAGGGAGGGAGGGAGGGAGAGAGACAAACAGAGAGGTTTGGGAAAGACTCCAAAATGATACATACAGCAAATAGTGAAGTAAGATTCAAACCCTTATCTCCTGTCTCTAAATTTCATATTTTTTCAAATATTCTAGTTGTGATATAATAGGCAGGGGCGAGCTAGTTTGGGAGGATGGGAAGATAGAACCAATTGCCAGAAAACCTGGGTCCTAATTTCTACTTCACTGTAGAGGCTTTGGGCACATCCCTACCTCTCTGGGCCCACCAAGGGGGCAGTGTGAACTCCATGGCAGCCTCTAGGTGAGAGGCAGGATGAACAGACCAAACTCTATTTGCCCCTCCCCTTCCCATTTTTTGAGGTTTTGAGGGAAACAAAAACAAAACACTTTTTTGTTTTTTTTGTTTTTTTTAGTCTCACTCTGTTGCCCAAGATGGAGTGCAGTGGCATGCTCACAGCTATCATAACCTTGACCTTCTGGGCGTAGATAATCCTTTTGCCTTGGCCTTCCAAGTAGCTGGAACTACAGGCCACCACACCAGGTTAATTTTTTTTCCCACTTGTTTACTGTAGAAACGAGGTCTTGCCAAGTTGTGCAGGCTGGTCTCAAACCCCTGGGCTCAGGCAGTCAATTATCCTCTGCCTCCCAAAGTGCTGGAATTACAGGCAAGTGCCACCATGCCCAACCAAAAATGGTGCTTTTGAACAGGATATTGCTGGGACAATAACGTCTGAAATCACTGAGGGTGATCAGGATAAGATTTTCTCCTTCCCCACTTCCCTCCTCTCTTGCATGCCAGCTCTGATCCTGCAGATGTCAAACAGGACTCAGAAGTTTCTCTGTGTCCTTACAGGATGGAGGGCAAAGCCAAATACATTCTTCCTACTGAAACAAGATACATTGGGGAAATGAAGGACGGCATGTTTCATGGTGAAGGAACGCTATACTTCCCCAGTGGGAGCCGATACGACGCTACTTGGGAAAAGGGATTGGTGGTAAAGGTGATCAGCTGGGGGATGCAGAGGAGAGATTCTTGGGCAGAAATAGCCCCCACTACTGGGAGTGTCCTGCCCTCCCTGTTTGATACCTACCTCCTTCCATTCCCTCTTATCCCCATTTATTGATCTCCCAGAGCTCTGGAATTTTCTCCCTTGTATCTAGAAGGGCCCCTGGAGAGGACTTGATGAATGTGCATCTGTTATGCCACTTACTGCCTGATCTTGGGTCCATGATTTTACCTCTCTGAGACTCAAGTTCCTCATCTATTAACTGGAAGCAGTAGTTGTATTAGTTACCTATCACTGCTGTAACAAATTATCACAAATTCAGTGTTTTAAATCAATACAAATTTGTTATTTCACGGTTCTAGAGCTCAGAAGTCAAAAATAGGTCAGCAGGGCTGCATTCCTTTTTCTAAGCTCTAGATAATCCATTGTCTTCCCTTTTCTAGCTTCTAGACGCTACCAGCATTCCTTGGCTCATAGCATCACCCTGATTTCTGCTTTCTTCATCATCTTGTCATTTCTCATCCTGACCTTCCTACCTTCCTTGTGATTACATTGGGTGCATTCAGATAATCCAGGATAATCTCCTCACAGCAAGAACTTTAACTGCATCTGCAAAGTCCCTCTTTCCATGTAAGGGAGCATATTCACAGGTCATACCAGACAGGGACATCTTTAGGGGTCCATTATTCAGCTTACCACAATAGTACTAGGCACCTCCTAGAATAGTTGTTAAGAGTAAATGAAAGCCGGGCTCGGTGGCTCAGCCTGTAATCCTGCGCCTTTGGGAGGCTGAGGTGAGTGGATTGCCTGAGCCCTCGGGTTCGAGACCCGCCTGGGCAGCGAGACCTCATCTCTACAATAAATCAAAAAATCAGCCAGGCGTGGTAGCGCATGCCTGTAATTCCGGCTACTCGGAAGGCTGAGGCGGAAGGATCGCCGGAGCCCAGCAGGTCGAGGCTGCGGTGGCTGGGAGCGGCCACTGCACTCCAGTCTGGGCGACAGAGTGAAACTCCAACTCAAAAAAAAAAAAAAAAAAGAGTAAATGAGGCAATATATGGGAACACTTTGCTAAGTTCCTGGCACACAGTAGGCATTCAATAAGTGCTGGTTCTTACTATTGCTACCACCACCACTGCTAATATCATTATAGTTATCAAATCCAAGGGTTCTTAACCTGGGATTTGTGGACCATGAGTAGAATTCAGGTAGTCAGTGAAACCTCTTCATTTGTATACAAACATTTCTGTGTATATGAGACTGTATTTTTCTCTGGGAAAAGGATCTATAGTTTTCATCAGTTACACTAAGGATGTGTTACGGCTTGACTCATGACCTAAAAAAACATTAAGAAGCACCCCTTGTTTTATACTTGGAGAATCTAAACCCCGGAAGGGGATGTGACTTACCCAAGGTCACACAGTGAATTAATAGTACTGCTGGAATTTCCACCCATGTTTCCTGATGCCCAGGCCAGTGCAGTTTCTACATCCTGAGGCTTCCTTTAGCACTAAAGCAGCAAAAGCAGAATGTATATGTTTGGACAAAGGGCTGTGGCTGGTGGTTCTGATCTTTCTAGCTATGATAATAATAAAATAATAACATTTATTGAGAACTTACTATATGTCACTGTTTTAGGATTCTTCAGGGAAACAGAACTAACAGGATATTCAGAGGCATATGGAAAGAGGTTTATTTTGAGGGATTGGCTCACAAGATTATGGAAGTCCCACAATCTGCCCCCTGTAAACTAGAAAGCTGTTGGTGTAGTTCCAGTCCAAACCTGAAGGCCTGAGCACCAGGGAGTCAGTAGTGTAAGTCCCAGGCAGAGACCAAAGGCCTAGAACCAGTGATGCTAATGTCTGAGGGCAAGAGAAGATGGATGCCCCAGCTCAAGCAGACAGAAAATTGGCCCTTCCTTCACCTTTTTGTTTTATTCAGGTCCTCAACTGATTGGATAATACCTGCCCACATTGTTGAGGGCAGATGTTCTTTACTCATTCTGCAGATTCAAATGCTAATCTTTTCCAGAAATACTCTCACAGACACACCCAGAAATAATGTTCTACCAGCTATCTGGGCATCCCTTAGCCCATTCAAGTTGACACATAAACACAATCTTCACAGTCAGGCACTGTGTTAAGTGCTTTATATGCACTATCTCATTGACTTTTTCAATTCATCCCATTAAATATATACCATCATTATCCTAATTCTACAAATGAGGAAACCAAGGGCCATAGAGAGTAGGTCATATGCCCAAGTCCACACAGTGAAGTAGCATACTTTGAGCAGCACTTTATATTCATTCCTTTGAATTGTCACAGTAATTGTGATAGTTACCACTTCTTTTCTGTGGCAAGGAGAAAGCTACCTCTTCCCTTGACATCCAACCTTCTTGAAACAAAGGCTTCAGTTTCCTCAGAAGCATGTGTGTACTCCTTGTCTTCCAGGGCACATATACCTTCGCAGACGGGCTCCAATACAATGCTGTGAACTGGCATTACTGTGACAGCTATGATCGGAGGTTTTACACTGAGATCTGCAATGGCTTGAAGCCTGCAGGTACCCAGACACCTGCCCTCTCCTTCACATCCAAATTGAGGGGGAAACTAAAGACAGTTCTAAATAAGTGGGCTGTGGCCTCTTGAAGTAACACAAAGGAGAAGAGGAACTGAGCAGGCACAGCAGAGCACGACAGAGCCAGGTCCCGAGGCCAGGAAGACCAGTCCTCACACCTCAGCTCCACTGTATCAGCTGGAGCACCATGGGCAAAACTTCATCCCTCTGTGCCTCAGTTTCTCCCCTTTAAAGTGAGGATAATCGCATCAACTACCTCACAAGTTGTAAAGAAGGTAGTTAATGTAAAGTGTTTAGAACTGTTCCTTGCATGTGTGCACGGTACATGCCAGCTATCCTTATTTGTAGTACCTACTGTAATACTAAGATTTTGTAAATAATTAAAGAAGAAAGAGATAAGGGCAAGAGCAGCACTGACAGAGCATGTGCTTTGTGTATCAAGTGCTGGGTAAGGCTCTCTATAATCCCTGTTCCCTTGAATGTCCAATGACCCTGCCTGCTCAGCCTTCCCAGTCCTATGTCATACAGGAGAAAGTTGAGGCCACAGAGTCCAGTTGTGTTTCCCAGCAGCAGAGCTCATGTTGGAGGTCCAGTCTTTCTCTCTGAGGTCCCCTGTGCAAGAACTGTATTCCATCACAAAGGGCTACATTTGGGCCAAGAGTCAGGATTCCGAAAGTGGCAGCTTAAAGGGCTCATTGTGTTTCTGAGACTGTGTGAGGTCAGGTGAACTGTGTAGTTTGGGGCACAACAGAGAATATATCCAAAACAACAGATAGGAAAATGACTGTAAACTGGAAACAATCCCAACGTAAGTTATGAGAGAGAATGTGCTATAGTTGACAGAGCATGGAGCTGGAAGGTCTGGGTTTGAGTCCCAGCATTCCCTCTCTATGGCTGGATAAGCCTGAACAAATCAGCCTCCATTAGGGCAGAAACCTCCAGAAAGTCCTAGGCACTGGAGGCACTGGCAGACCTGAGCTCAAACCCTGGCTCCTTCACTTCCTGGCTTTGTGACCATGGGTCAATTTGTTGATTAGGAAGGCCAACTTCTTTCCCTTTGCTTTCCTGACATATACTCTCCCACTGTGCTCCTAACCCCTGTCTCCTTTGCCAGTGCCTCCTCCTCTTCCTCCCCAATTATTAATGTTGGGGTTCCCCAGAGCTCTTTGACTTAAGCCTTTTTCTGTGATGATTTTATACTCTTTCCCTAAACAAGTTGGTTCACATCTAAGCCTTCAACTACCATCAGCTTCCACACTGAAATCAGAATTCCTGAGCCCCAGATTCCTGCATCCAGCTTCCTTGACACATACTGGCTGTCTCCCAACTTGTCTGCACTGAATTCATTATTGTCCCACCAACCCACCCTCCCCAGTGATGGCTGCCTCAATGATGGCCATGGTCCATCCACCTAGGTAAGCCTAATCTTCTCTTTCCCTGTGTCCCATGTGCAATCAATTACCTGGCCCTGTGGATTTTAACTCTTAAAAATATTCCTTTATTCATTCAGCAGATATTTACTGAGCACCTCCATGTGCTGGACAGTTCTAAATAAGCGGGCTGTGGCTTATTGAACAGGGTTCTCTTCATCCTCTCTGTCATTGCCCCACTCCATCATCTCTCCCTTTGATTACCTGACCTCCTGAGATCCCCACTTGACCCCATCAGGTCATTCTCCATTCTGCAGTCACTCTATCTTTGAATACCCATACCCTTCAGTGCCTCCTACTATCCTCAAGATAAGACTCCAAATTTTCAGAATGGCCGACATTCTCTGCCTCCTGCTCATGTCCCCAGACTCATCACCTACCCATCTTGGCTTGTCTCTCTTGCCATGCTTGCTTTTTCTCTATTTCTCAAAGAGACCATCTTTTTCCTGCCACTCTCTCTGCCTGGAACACTAACCCTCTCACTTCTCCCTCCCATCTTTCAGGTCTCAGCTTCATGTCCCCTTTTCTGGAACTCCCTTTCCTGAATTTCCGGACTAGGTGAGGTCCCCCTGTGGCAACACGGAGCAGCCCTAGAACTTAGATCCTGAATATTCAGCATCCATCTTTCCAAGCCCACCATAAACAGCATGAGGGCAGGGCCCTAGCACATTGCCTGGCATATGATAGGTACTCAATAGTTATTGTCAAATAGGGAAATAATATTGACTTACAGTGCAGGGTAAGGGGTGAGTTTAGGAAAGCACTTAGTGGAGTTAAGACAATGATATTAACATTTCCTAAGCACCTGGGACACTCAGAGCTGAGAGGACACAGTCTCTGCCTTCAAAGAGCTGCCAGTCTAGCTGCAAATCACTCCTCAGGGGTTAGTTATAACAGGGTCTGGACTTTGTCATGGGCTCTTCACCCCAGCTGAAGCCTGTGGGTAGATACCTCAGGCTTAGGCCTCAGCTCTCACATAGTGGCTGGTTTTGCCAAAGTGGGGCCTCTGCCAATCTCAAAGGCGGGGCGGTGATCTTTCCTGAACCTGCCTGGCCCTGGCCTTCTCCTCCAGCAACCCTGGGCAGAGCAGCTTTATCCTCAGTAGCCATGTCCTTCCCTTGTCACTTCACACTTTGCCTCTTGGGGCAGGCATTGTTGGAGCAACTGTTCTGCCTGCAAGGCAGGGTGATGCTTGAGAGTGTCACATGACCTCTCTGAACATCCGTGAGATAAGTACTGGCTTTAGGCTTCAGTGAGAAAATAGCTGTAAAGTGCTTGGCACGGAATAAGTGCTCAGTAATCATTAGTCAATATCCATGGGTTAGGGTTAAAGTCAGGATCAGGGTCAGCATCAGGACCAGAGTTAGACATATCATTAACCAAATCAAGAATGTCTGTTGTGTGCAGAACGCTGAGTTGTGAACATGGTGCTGTGTGCTTAGTGGGCAGCCCCTCTCAGTCTATAGAACAGGGAATTATAGAAACTACAATCAGAAGGAATCTAAGAAATGAGTTATTCCAACCTCACCCTTTTCTTGGGCCACAGCATTCCAAGATATACACAGGGTGAGCAACCTAACAGGTGTACTGACTCCTCTTTCCCTTCTGGGGGTCCCAGTGTCCCTTGTCCTGGGCCACCACCTAGGCCCTCTCCTCCCTGATGTTGGCAGCTGAACACACAGGTTTCAGAACCAGGCTGCTTCCTAGCTGGATAATCTTGAGACAGTTACTTTAACCTCTCTGAGCCTCAGTTTTTTTTATCTGTGAAATGGGGCCACAGGGTTGCTCTGAGGATTAAAGGAAATAGTGAAAGCCTGACACAGAATAAACATTCAGTAAATGGCAGCCACTGTGGTAATTTTGGTGAGAGTCAAGGTTCTCTACTACCCACCCCTTGTCTCCCCAGTTATTAATGTTGGGATTCCCAAGGACTCTCTGGCTTAGGCCTTTTTCTATTGTAATTCTATACTGTTCCTAAACAAATTGATTCAAATCTAAGCCTTCAACTACCATCAGCTTTCACACTGAAATCCAACTTCCTGAACCTCAGATCCCTGCATCCAGCTTCTTTTCTGTTCTCCTTCATATGTGCTCTACTCTATACACTTTCCTGAATGAGACCTGAGGGTTTATGTCTCTGGCCTTTGGTTACCCTTTCAATGCTGTCCCTCTCCTGGACCTGTTCTCTGTTCAGCTGGCCAACTCTGACTTACTCTCAGCGTCTCTCTGACTCCAGAACCTGTGCCCTTTGTCATGGCATCCCAAGAAATAGAGGAGGATGAGGTCAAGGGAAGAAGACAGGGAGTCTATTTCCTAAGACCCTGCTCACAGAGTCATTTTCAGAGAGCTCCTTTGGGGTACTGCTCCTGCTGGTTTTGCTCCTTGCCCTGAAAAGGGGGTGTTTAGCTAAACAGTGGAGCTGATAGTCATATGAGTAACCAGCCAAAAGTGGATCTTATGGGGCACTGGATTTAGATTTGGCCTTGATGGTGAACTAATTGTTCATTACGTGCTTTCAAGGTATCTCTCAACTCACCAATATGGACCCGCCTAGAAAAATCCCTAAGGGCTATTATGATTGTGGAGATGGCTTCTATAACCCAACCACAAGGATAATCAAGGACTACAAGAACCGCTTTCTAAGAAATGCTGGTAGGTTTATTCTGATACTCTGCAGCATGTTTCCTCTTCATCCACGTATAGGCTTGTGTATAAATCTGCATACGTGTGCATTTGGTGAAAAAGAAGCATAAAAGACAAAAATTGATTATCTGAATGTTTCACTTTGTCCTTCTCATTGCTGGCAAGTCTGCACATAGTCCTAGGGTGAGTTAAAGGGCATTTGTGGTCTAACTGTAACAGCACATATATGTAGCACTGAAAGGATTGAAATACTTATTTTTGCATGCATTCCTTTAACTAGTATTTAATGAACACCTACTATATGCTAGATGCTCTGCTTGGTGCTGGAGGAAAGACAGAGCAAAGGTGGACATGGACTCCCTTCCTCATGGAGCTTATAGTCTAACAGGTAGCAGACAAGTACTAGAAATAGTTGATCACATCATGGAACAAGCACCATGAAAAGGAAATCATGGTCCTGGAGAAGAGAGCAAAGAGGGGTCCAAAGAAATGGGAGTACTGTTGTGGGAATATTAAGAAGGGGTACTTAATCCAGAATTGCTAAGTCAGAGAAGCTTTCAAGAAGGAAGTGACATCTAAACTGAGACCTGAAGAATACCTGGAAGTTGACCACAAGGTATGGAGAGAGGGTTTTCCAGCCAGAGGAAACAGCACAGGCAAAGGCGTAGAGGGGAGCAATACCATGTGGTTCAAGAAGTCTGGTTGTCCCTTTAGCCAGAAAATTATCTTGGAGGGTCCAGAACTTCAGTTTGGTGAGTCAGCACCAGGCTGATCAGACTGAGAAGAACCAATGTACAGTGACCAAACTCACAAGAGACCAATATGCAAATAAGAACAGGAACATCTTCTTTTAATGCAGTGATTCTTAAACTTACCCTTTTCTGGAGTCACATTCCCACTAGGAATAACAAAAGCTATGGATCCTCTTGCCAGAAAAATGTCCATGCATGCACACATACAAGCACACACACATTTTGCACATAATCTTAAGGGATTGATGGTCCCCTGAAAGACCCAGGTCAAGAAACCCTGCTCTATAATAGAAAGAAACTTCCTGGTAGACCAAAATGCCTGGACTGGAGGATGAGGGTATCCTCTTCCTTTAGGAAAATTTGCTCGGTAAGTCAGTGATGCCTCTAAGAAAGTTGCCTCAGGGCAACTGTGGCTATCCTGTGGCTGGAATCCTAGTGCTGAGATACCCCAGCCCACGGGTGCTGCTGGAAGGACATAGCAAGTGCTCACACTCCAAGTCCTGTGGTTCACATTTATTTATTTTTTTATTTAGTTTTCTTTTTAAGAGACAAGGTCTCCCTTTGGGAGGCTGAGGTGAGTGGATTGCCTGAGCCCGCAGGTTCGAGACCCGCCTGGGCAGCGAGACCTCATCTCTACAATAAATCAAAAAATCAGCCGGGCGTGGTAGCGCATGCCTGTAATTCCGGCTACTTGGAAGGCTGAGGCGGAAGGATCACCAGAGACCAGCAGGTCGAGGCGCGGTGGCCGGAAGCGGCCACTGCACTCCAGTTTGGGCGACCGAGTGAGACTCCAACTCAAAAAAAAAAAAAAAAAGAGACAAGGTCTCTCTGCTTCCCAGACTGGTCTTGAAATCTGAGGCTCAAGACATTCTCCCACTTGAGTCTCCTGAGTAGCTGCAGCTACAGGCACGAGACAAGCTCCCAGCACATTTCTTAATGACTTCTCTTTTTCCATGACCACAGTGCACAACTCTGTAGAACACTCATATGACTGGATGTTAATAGGCTTACCATTAAGTTCCTTGGTCAAATACACTAAGGGAATGCTGCATTAAATGGTGCTAACCAAGTTTATTTACTGCAGGGCTTCTTGGAGACTTTAATGTGCTAATATACCTTGTATTTTTCCTTTGTGGCACTTATTTCAATGTAATTAAATACTCATTTTTGTAATTGTTGGCTGCATGTCCATCTCTCTCACTAGACTGTAAGATCCATGTGAGATGGGACTCTGTCTTGTCTATACTTGTATCAGTAATGGTCCAGTCAGAAAAACAAATAAATTAATATTAGAAATCAGTTCAATGGCTACTGGAGAACTGAAAAAGCAGAGGACACTGAGGTAGCAGAGACAGTAACTGCAGGAAGCAGCCACCATCTCAAGGACTGGGGAAAATAGCAAGAGGTTGGGTGATGAAAACTAAGAAGGTCAATGGAGGGCCCCTCAGGAGCTGTAACCAGACCTCTGAGGAAAGGTGCTATCCAGCTGGGCCTGGCTCCTAGGAGATCAGAGAAGGGGTCCTGCAAGCTGGGACCAGATCTCCAGGAGAGGGTGCTGTCCTGCTGAGCCTCTGAAGAGAGCAATGAAGCTGGCCCTAGGTGTGTAGGAAAAAACTGGAAGCTGGAAGTGAAATGCCTTGCTGATGCAACACTGGCACGAACAAGAAAACAGACAGGATTTTGTCTCTTCCATCTCCATCTGCCTTGCAGCCCCTAACAGGGAGCCCACTGGCAAACAGGTGTCGTTTGGGTAGTCCCAGTCCCAGCACTGCAAAGCAGAACACAGAAGGGTGGGTTTGGGCTGCAAGTCAGGAACTTTTAACTAGCCCAATCCACCCCTTTTTTTGCTCAGCATCCGCATGCAGTCTCCTAAGATGTCAAAACTTCCCTACAACATTAACAAATGTAAGCCCTTTTTGTATAACAAGTTGCAACTATCTTTCATGTTAAAACAAGGCACTCTCACTTCTTTCCCAAAAAGACAGGGAGAAGGGAGCCCCAACAAAAATTGCATCCATCTTTGAATAAGGTTATTCCTCTATGACCCTGCCTAAATATTCTATTACCTACAAGCACCTGCCAGTAATCCTTCTATAAAATAATAAGAAGGAAAGAGAAAAAAAAAAGAAAAGAGTTAATAAAAACAAATGTGCCATCTGCCCATATCCCACCTACTTGGGAGGCTGAGGCCAGGAGGATTGCTTGAGCCCAGGAGTTGGAGGCTAGCCTGGGCAACATAGCAAGACCCCATCTCTTTAAAAACAAAACAAAGTGTTTATAGATAAGTAAATAGAAAGGCAGATGACATAGATACAGATATGCATATACAAGCAAGGAAAAAACTGTATCACTGCCACAGGTCTCTTTCTGTAACTGGTCATGGGCTGTAGTTAATATTTACAAATTCCTTCTTCCATTATCCATCCCCTGTTCCATTTGCCTTCACTTCAGTTGGTCTGGTTTTTTACCTAGTAGGGCGACCAAAACCTTCATTCCTGAAGAGTCTGAATCCTTACTGGTCCTGTCTTTTGTGGTTTTTTAGTTGGCTTGATTAGTTTTTCATTGACTCTTACTATAGGCAATGGAAGTACTAAGATGTGTCCTGGAGAACCCCTGGGTTCCATACAGTTCCCTTTCTCCTAATGTATAGCGCATGGTTTTCTATATTGTATTTCTTTTAGGGACCAGGAGAAACTGACAGTAAGATGGATCATAACAATTCAGAGTTGCCACCAGAGAATATAGGGATACCTAACCCCGGAAGTCAGCAGGCCAGGGAGGTTTCCTGGAAAAAGAAAAATGTACTCTGAAACCTAAAGAAAAACAGGCAAATGCAGCAGGATTGGGAAGAGTGTTAAATACAGAGAGAATAAGCAACTGCAAAAGGATTTGAGTTGGGAGAGAACATTTCACATCTAGGTAGTTACAAGTAGTTCAGGAGCATGAGATAACAATATGTGAGGAGAAAAACAGCAAGAGAGGAAGCCCAAGAGATGGGTAGGGGTGAGAGAAATGGCAAAGATCTTGTGTGTCTTTTCACCCTTAGGCAGTGGGAGCAAGGGAAGTTTTTAAGCACTGATTAAGTAAGGTTTTAAGTAACTGATCTGTCCTTTAGAAAGACTCTCCTGGTTACACATAGAGAAGAGGCCAAAGAGGGTAAGATTAGATAGGAGATCCAGTTGGTGAGCTGGTGGGAGAAGGTCACCTGAAGAACCACGGGCCCAAAGTAGTGGCATAAGTGACCTGGGTTCTAAGTCCTAGCCCCAGCTCTCAGGTTGCTGCTGGCTGACCTTAGACCAGTGCCTTCCGCTTCTAGGCCCCTTTCTCTTCATCTGTAAAATGAGAGAGTTGGACTGGATAATTTCTAGGGTCCTTCCAATCTTAAGTAAGAGTATATGATGGAGGAGAAAGGTAGCCAAGGGTATTTTGGTCCTGATATTATAGGACAGAGCAAGTTTGGAGAATCCTGAAAACCACTAAAAGGGAGTCTCTGTTTGTGGCCACCTAGTCATTACTCCTGACTCACCTCACCCTGTGAGGACTGATTTGGACTTCTGTCCAGCTTCTACTTCCCCAGGGCCCTTTCTCCCCCACATTTTGATCTGCCCCCATAAACAGTTTCCTGTTGGCATCCTGAAGATACAGGTTGCTGGTCCTGTGGGCCTGAGGTGAGTGACTGAGACCATCCAAGGGTAAACACAGCAACTTCAATCGCTACTATTAGAAACACATGCCACTTGGCTGGGTCAGAGCTGGGGGCCCTTATTTTATAGACGGTAATGGGCGGGGCCACCAGCAGAAAAATTGCCTTTGGTTCACCTCTGGGCCTCTCTGCACCACCTCAGCTCCTTCCTGTCTCCTTATGTTGTATTTTCCCCAGTCAGAGAAGCTTGCTTGAGGCCTGACTGGAAACTCCCAGACTGCCAGTTGATAAACTACAAACATGCTTGACAAACCTGGATTTGCTGAACTTGGGTTATAGAGAATGCCTTTCATGACTGGGGAGGATGGTACCTGCCTTGCTGGAGTGCTGTGAGAACTTAAATTCATCCTTCCATACATCAAAAAAGTCTTTGAACACCTACAAAGTGCCAGACTTTGGGAATCGGGGCAGGCAACTTACTCTTCTTAACTATAACTGTCAAAATTTTGGTCCACGGCGTGCGCGCACATATTTATCTTTGTATATGCAATGTACTGTGATGTTTTTAAGAATGCTGGTTGCTATACACTAAATTGATTTCACAACCCCCTCAAGGGTCAGCACAAGCTGCCAGTAGACTATTGTTCTAGGCAGCCTTCCTTGAACAATGTCTCCTCCTCCGCCTGCCTCCATTGCTGGGTCTGGGTCTGGTGTTCTTCCTCTGTGCCCTCATAAACCTCACTAACAGCTTTTAGCCAGCGAAGTAGAAGTATCTTTAGTAACCTGTCTCCCCACACTAGTCTGAGAGCTGCTTGAAGGCAGGGGCCTTGTGACCGTGACTGATTCATAACTGTGTCCCCAGCATCTCATATACGTCCCACAAGTTCAAACTGAATAAATGTTTTTGTTTTTGTTTTTTTTTGAGTTGGAGTCTCACTCTGTTGCCCAGACTGGAGTGCAGTGGCCGCTCCCAGCCACTGCAGCCTCGACCTGCTGGGCTCCGGTGATCCTTCCGCCTCAGCCTTCCGAGTAGCCGGAATTACAGGCGCGTGCTACCACGCCCGGCTAATTTTTTGATTTATTGTAGAGATGAGGTCTCACCTGCCCAGGCGGGTCTCGAACCCGTGGGCTCAGGTAATCTACTCACCTCAGCCTCCCAAAGGCGCGGGATTACAGGCTGAGCCACCAAGCCCGGCTCGATTAAATGCTTTTAAAATAAAAAGTAGGCAGGTAGAGCACCTGCCTCAAGTCCCTCATATTGTTCAGCTAATTATGCAAAATTTAATACCTGGAACATAATGTACAATTTATTATTTTGAATTATAAAAACAATCCATTATATTTCTATTCACATCAAAATTTTCAAAGCAGCTTAATATCCATTAGAGGTCTCAGCCCAGTTGCTCTCAAATCAAATCTGGTTTGCAAAGTTTTGTTTGGTTTGTCCAATCCTTGAAATTGCTTGGGTTTGGGCACCAAGGTGAGGCCATGTGCTGCCCAGGTCCCCACCACTGCCTGCTGGAAAAACCATTGGGGGTGTGTTTGAGTTCCAGCTTCACTATTACCAGTCTGTCATTCATCACTCTGAGATCTAGTTTCCCAGTCCCCAAACAAGTTCATTCCCAGCTCATTGCTTGCCAGGGAAGTTTAATGAGATTCAGGGCTCATGAGCTCAGAGACTTTATGGTGGATACCAGAAATGACTGATGCTGCTAGAGATCTCAGAGTGATGAATGACAGACTGGTAATAGTGAAGCTGGAACTCAAACACACTCCCCAGTGGTCTTTCCACTCACCACACTCTGCTGTAACTTATTATGGTACTATAAAACCATAAATGATAGCAATTGTATAGAGTTATTATATTTTCCAACCAATACAGCAAACACAGAAAAAAAAACAGAAACTGAGTTAGAATCTCCAGCCCTATAGGAAGCATGAGAGTTGGGAGAGGTCAGAGAAACAGCGTGGTATGGAGGCTAAAAGCTGTCAGGCTGGCCTCTAGTCCTGGATCTACCACTGACCAGCTGTATCATCATGGATAGGTAGGTTTCTGTTCCTCTTGGAGCCTCAGTCTTCTCATCTATAAAACAGTTATTGCAGTAGTAATATCTGTAGAAGTTATGGTTAGGAAAAATGAGATTAAGTATGCAAAATACATAGCACAGCACCTGGCCCAAGAGAGGTGTTCAGTGATTAGTGGTTATGGCTGTTATCATTATGATGAGTATTGACTCAGGCTGGAGGAGAGAGAAGTGAGTTAGGCCCTGGGATCTGTCAAGCTTTCTCTAGGTGCCTGAGAGAAGTCTCTAGGAAGACAGATGTGGCTTGGATATGCTAGGTCTTTCTGCCTCCTCCAGGGAAATGAAATGCTGCTGAAACTTTGGAATCTGCCAGCTCTCAGTTATGGCTTCAGACCCCAGGCTAACTTTGAAATCCACTTTCCATCCTGTCTCTTCCTATCCAGGATGTCCTCCTGCCTAGTGTCATCACATACATTTCCCCAGCCCAGAATATTCTGCCCTCCTTTCTCCACCCATCTCAGTCCTTCTCAACTCTCAATGGTCAGCACACATTCAGGCCATTCAGTATTTGCCTACAAGCTCCAAAGAAGGGTATACAGCTTTCCTATGTGTCCACAGCTCAGGGGACCAAGCTGGGAAGAAATGCCTGTCCTGGAGGATCCTTACCAGGCTCTGTGCCAAGCATCTACCAGCTTGCCTCCTCTGCTCTTTCCTGCCACCCCAAGTGGATAATTTGCATGAGATACAATTTGCAATCAAGATGCCTGGTCTCAGATAGGTACTAACTTGCTTAGGGTCACAAAAATACTGGCCAAGTCAACCCAGACCTTCCAAAGTCTGTTCTTCTTGCCAACTTTGAGTCTCAGTTTATTCTGTACTCATCCATCTCCTCTTCTAGTCAGGGGCTTGTCTGATTCATAGTTGTTTCTTCACCAAGCACAGTTCCTGGCACCCAATGGGAACTCAGTAAGATTCCAAAATGAATGAAAAGGTCCACTTTAGAGTCTTAAGACAAAAACACCACAGTTCTGCAAATCAGATGCTACCTTATTTGGAAAAGGGTCCTTTATACATTGAGCCAGTAAAGAAGCATTTGGAGATATTTGGGATAATTACCTTTACTATGATGGGAAATTGGGAGATTAACTCTAGCCCTTTCCCTCCTACACATCCTTTTCATTCCCCTCAGGAAGGATAAGCTAGAGGCATGTTGGCAGTTTGTATGAGAATCTCTTTCATGTGGCTGTTGCTTGCCTCAACGTTACTAGTAGGAATCATTTGCAAAATAACTGTACCACTAATCCTTACTCCCTCCCCCCAATTAATGATACCCCATGAGAGTGTCTCAGATGAAAGGCACATTATTAATATTCAAAGAAAAAACCCTCGTAACCATTTTAACATATACAACTAACAATGAACTAAATTTGCTTTGTGGAAGACAGAGAGTGAGCATCCCAAATTAGTTTATGTAAAAGCTGAAATTCTTCCCCGAAAGGTCTCAGTACCATCCTCAAAGAATATCCTGATCATCAGAAATGCCGTCAAGATTCCCGCCAACATTATCCCCTTTGTTGTCTGAAATGTCGAATCAAGCACATCTGGCAAATGTCCTAGAGCTCACAAATCTTTCAAACAGCATATAATTCCCAATGGTTAAAGAGATAACGCCACCGCTTAATCGTGCTGCTCTTCAAAATAGCACCAACTTTCCTTCAATCAGAAACAATGGCTTTGGCTTCTTAAAAATATCACACACCAGTGATTATTTGCAGAGAGGGCCCTTTTGCATTTGAACTTGTGGGTTCCAGACAGAATTTAAAATCAAGACCACAAGCCTCATTTAAATGTATACTCCATTAAATGAACAATGGGAAGAAGGGGTCTGAATTGAGGTCTGAAAATGACCTGGCTTGTGTGACTCGGAGTCTTTGGGAGGTGATGACTGGTGCCACCAGAATAAGGACGAAGAAGTTGAAGATGATGATGGTAGTGAGAGCTAACGGTGATTGAGTATTGCCAGTGTGGTTGGGGAGTGCTCATGTGATCCCTGTTTAACAATGAGGAAACTGAGGCTCAGTGAGGTGAAAGACTTTCCTTAGGAAATTTGGCAGGAACTTGGATTTGCACTAGGGCTCATCTGCTTTCTGAGGTTTTCCACTTTACCTGGCCAGCTCCAAGATCATCTGTCAAAAGAGGCAAGCCCAAAGCTCCCTGACATTAGTGTTTATCTGCTCCCCAACTCAACTTTAGAAAAGGGCGAAATCTAAGCTGCACCATGAACACCGAGAAATGAAAGACCGCATTGATCTTTGAAAGCTTCTCTGATATTGTTTAAACAGTTAAACTGGAGATCTCCCCAATGTCCAATAGGAGAAGACTGATTAACTAACATATGGCATAGACTTACAATAGAATACAATGCAGTCATTAAAAATGGCAGTGAAGAAGTAGATCTATGTATGTACAAAGGTATTCATATTCTATTTCAGGTGAAAATGCAGGATAATAATAATAATAAGCAGCATTTACTGAGTGCTTACTGTGTTCCAGGCACTGGTCTAAGCATTTTACATACATTATTTTATTTCATTTCATCTCACGGTAATCCTATAAAGTTGTTACCATTAGTATTCCAACTTTATCGATGATGAAACTGAGGTGAATGCAATGCCTGCCCAAAGTCAAACTGATCGTCAGTGGCAGAGCTGGAATTTGAACCCAGGTCCAGCAGATGACAAAGCTAAAGATGACATTTGAGCTGGTTCTGAATGAAAAGTTGAAGTTTACTAGTGAAAGGAAGAACAAACTGAGGCCTTCCTAGCAGCCCTATATTTTTTAGAGATATAAAAAGTACACATCGAAGAGTGTAAGATTGCAGTGGTGGTTCTTTTTCCCAAGATAGTTCTCTGTCCGTTTTATTGCTCAAAAACTGGCCAATGCCAGGGGTTCAAGACCAGTCTGGACAGCTTGGCAAGACCTAATCTCTACAGTAAATTAAAAAAGTTAACTGGGCATGTTGGCATGCACCTGTAGTTCTAGATACTTGGCAGGCTAGAGTGGAAGGATCACCTGAACCCAGCAGGTTGAGACTGTGGTAGCCGTGAGCAGTCTGGGTGACAGAAGGAGACTCCAACTCAAAAAAACCAAAACAAACTAACTAAAAAACTAAAAAATCCAAAAAAACTGGCCAATGAAAAAGAATCTTTCAATGTCACTGCCAAACTGAGACTCCTTTAATCTTGATGCCACCACCTTCCCCTGACAGATAAGAAACTTGAAACCCAGAGGGCAAATCACATGCTTGCCCTCACACAACCTGTCTGTAGTAGAGCTGGGGCTGGCACCCAGACTTTGCACTGCTGGCTGGGGCTCCTTCTGCACACCCAAGCTCCCTTGCCACAGTGCTTCCCTTGTGTGGTTTCTGCAAAATGGCCAAGTGAGTCTCCCCCACAGTCCTCTCCCGCTGTCATCCCTCCAGCGAGACAAAAGGCAATTTCCCCAAATGTTATAATCACCTGAAGACTGGCATGCAGGGGCATTCCTGCTTTATCTGTGGTATTGTTAGCAGCACCATAATGAGTGCTTTGTGGAGAGATAATATCACACTGTAACTGCCAAATAAAATGTCCGCACCGATCACATGTCTCTGCTAGTGTGGAATTGGGCATTTGCTGTTAGCAAAAGGAGTAGGAGGGGCAGCTATGAGTGCTGAATGCCTCCACTGTGCCAGGACTTACCACATCTCGGTTCTTTGAGGCATATGACATTATTCCTATTTGGCAGATGGGGAAACAAGCTCCAGGAGTAAGCTATTTACTACTGATGGTTAAGCAGCTAGTAAAGGGAGGAACCAGGATTTGAAGCCAGGTCTCTCTGATACCTGAGGCTATGCCCTGAACCAGTGAGACGTGCTGTGGCCTTTTCTGGGTCATGAACCTTTCTGGGAATCTAGGCAAAGCTATGGACCTTCTCTCCAGAGAAACACTTGAACTCACCAACAGAATTTTTCCTGAAGAAGGTGGTATTGGCTACCTGGAAGCCATCTGTAGAGCCCTGTCAATATCTCTGCTCTAGGAATAACAGCCTGTCCTGGCTTGCTGCCTCTCCCTTACCCGTGGTAATTGCTTATTGCCATTATCTGTTCCCACTCCATTTCCAAAAGCCCTAGAGATTCCCCTCCTGGCCAGGCCATGTTGCCCACTGAATTCTGGTAACAATACATCCCCCGCCCCACCTCATGGCAGCCTCCTGGAGGATCCAAAGGACACAGCTTCTGCTTCTGTAGCTAAAGTCCACCCTAACCAGCACCAACCAATACTGTGATGGTTTGTTTTGTCTCCTTTAATAGAGGTGAATGCAAAGTCAGAGCCCAGGGGGCAGGAGCCTCAGCTCTCTTCCTCAGCCCAGGCTCTGGAACTCAGGGCAGTTGACTGAAATCTCTGCTCAACCTCAGGCCCAGGAGAGGCCAAAGGGGCAGGCAGACAGGGTTACAAGCAAGATTTTAGAGTCAGCCAGATCTGGGGGCAGGTCCCAGCTGTCATTTACCAGCTGTGTGACCTTGAGCTAACCTCAGTTTCTCTGAGCTTCAGTTTCTTCATCTGAAAAATGGGGTGAGGATTTGACCTCTCTCACAGTTTTATGGTGAGCATGAAGTGGGGTGATGTAGGGCGTCAGTGAGAACAGAGCCTGGTACTGCAGAGCACTTGGAACATGTCAGCAATTACAAGTGATGATTTTACACCCCAGGTGAAAAGTTGAAAAAAAAAAGGGATCTCCTTAATTCCATATCCCAAAGGAAGGAGACAGTGTAATCCTGGCAAACTACCCTCTGGCCTCTTCCCACCCACTTTGATGCCAATTTTAAGACTGTATGAGAGACCTGTGCTTTCCTGATCTCTCTGCCCAGCCCTGTCATTCTGTCATGGCTGTGTTCCCCATCATCCTATCATTTCAAACACTGTGGGGCTGCAGGAAACAGACAGTAACAGGACTGGGGTGGGTGTTCTCTGGACCTTTAGAGAGCCTAAGTGCTCAAAGGACTGCAGTGAACCTCCCACCCCTCAAAATCTAGCTCAGGAATCAAAATAACAAAAATCAAAAAAGAAGCATGCAGAAAGCAGTCCAACAGAATTCTATATTCCCTATGACATTTATGTTAACATTTAATTTGTAATATGAAATATGAGATTCTTTCCAGAAAACTAAAATTGTCTCTGTTTCACTGGTTCCAGGAGCAAGAATTGAAATGTACTGGGGGGGGCACAGAGAAGACCATTAGTGTGTCCCAAGTGTAGTCAAGACAGTGTCCTAAAAAAGATGGTGTTGGGCTAGGTCTTAAAGGATGAGAGGTGGATTTTGCTGCATGGAAGGAAAGAAATAGCACGGACAAAGCATGAAGATGCAGGGGCACAGGGTACTTAAGATGAAGCACCTAAGACCCACTCAGCATTGGGGGATGTGGAAGGAGTTGAGGAGGCCTTTAACAGGTAGTGGTAGTAGGCTTTGATGGGTGTGTAGGAGTGGATCTGAGCTGCGCATTCCAGGCAGAGGAACCAGTATGGAATTAAGAGAGCCTTTAATGCCATGTTATGGAGTTTAGCTTTGATTCTTCAGACAGCAAGGAGTAAAGAAGGGAGTTGCAGGAGTGCTTCTCAGGGAAGTGGGGAGTGACTGAGAGCTGCATCTCTAAAGACAGACTTGGCTATGACCCAGCACCCATTTATGAGCTGAGTGAGCTTGGGCAGACACCTTTACCTCTCTGAGTCTCAATAGCCTTCCCTGTGAAACTGAGATAGCAATGTTGTCTTTGGGGCCAGGATTCAATGAGCTCTTGTTTGTTATGGAGTTCTTTAGATTCTTTCTTAACATCCCCCTGGCTGTCCCCATCACTCCAGCCTTAATTCAGCCTCAGCATCTGCTGACTGAATGGCAGGCCCCCCTTCAGTCCGTTGTCCACATGCCGCCAGATCGAAGCAGAGAGTCGGAGCAGAGACTATAGGGTCAGGCCAACAGAGTGGCCTTGTCCATGGCACTGATTTCTCTGAGCTGCCTTAGGACAGTGGCCAGGTATCACGAACATGTTTAGTGAACACAAATTCAATTGTAAGTGCTCAACAAAGAAAAACGGGGAGTGGGGCCACAAGAATAGCCACATAAACGGTGCTGGTGGGCCGCATACCCTCTCCAGTCGGCACACACTTGCTCTGGGTGTGTGTGGGGACACTGAGTCCATTGGTCTCCATCCCCATGTGCATCCTGTCCTGGGAGCACCTTGCCACAAAGAGGATGATTCCAGTATTTAAGAATATGTATCTTTTAAAATCAGTGTCACCTACAAACACTAGCCATAAGCAGCTGACCTCAAGAGCAAGACAAACTATCTGTTCCGACAATGTCAGAAGACTGGCTATGTGGCACTTAGCGAAATGTTCTTCTCCAGCATGAGTCCTTCCTAAGAGATTTCCAAGGGTCATTGTGACTGTGGATACTTTTCCCCTCGTGCATCCACTAGAGCCCTAAAATTCCACCTGAGACAACACCAGCTATGCACAGGCAGAGGTGTCCATGAGGGTAGTGTGAGACCAGACATGCAAAGTGTGGGCAGGGCACCTGGCACACAGAGGTGCTTCCTCCTAGGAGGCAGGTTTATTCTTTGCCCCAACTCACCCCTTACCTCAGGGATAGCCCTGAATTCATCCCTAGGCCTAACTTGGGGACCCCACCTCAATCATTTCAACATATTAAAACAAAGTGTATCCACATTAAATATACATTTTTGCTATTAAACTTTGAAAGAATCTTTGTAATGTTGCTTGGTAAATTGTTTGACTTCAAGTCTTTAACAATTGGCCGTGATTTCTTGAGAGTCATGTGCATACTGGAGACTTCTTGCAAAATGAGGAAATCGAGCCTACGAATGGATTTCAAGTGTAATAAAGTTGTTTTGATTCCTAAATTTAATAATTAAGTCTGAATGCACTAATTATAACATTTATTAATTTCAGTTTTGTTTCTCTTTTCTTATATTTTAGAGTCAATCATTTTTCCAAGCCTCTTACATTTGAATAGACTTTGAAAAGCTTGTGGGTGCTGGGCCCAGCCCTCCACCCAGCCCAGAAGATGCTCATTTACAGAGAAAAGCAAGAGTAGCCCCAAGGCTTCCCTCCTGCTCTGTGGCAGGCTCTGCCTGGGCAACTACTTCTTAGTCAATATTGATGATGCTGTGGCTTTGGACTTTGGCCACCAGCACTGCCAGCAAAGTTCAAAGCATCTTTCGTGTCAGGAGTGGTGACAGGGATGCCCGGGCATTGCCAACCTCTCTGTGGAACTACCTTGGCCCTGCCCCACCAGCTCATGCTGCATTTGCACAGAGGGTGTGGCAGGCAGTAGGTGGGCCCCACAGGTGCCCACAGGATGGGGAGCCTGCTTTGGGGTGCACCCCCATCCCAGCCTGCAGCCCTTTTGGAATAAGCCTAGAACCCAAGAAAAGCAGGCAGCCCCTACAACAGAAGCTTCCTTCCCCCAGAGTATGGCCCAGCCTTATACTCACTGCCTGATTGGCATTTGGGATGAGTCCTGGGCTGTCCCTGCGGGTTGGAAGCACCTCCTTCCTCTGCATGTGCTCACACACATTCAGACTTCAGGGACTCACACCCTGACACACTCAGCTGGTCACACACATCACACACCATGCACACACCTTCCCCTCCCCCAGCTGCAGCCACTCCCACACTCACAGGCACAAACCTCTTCATGGTTATGCTGGGGTGAGAACATACACATTGAATGGATACACACACATTTGTGCCTGTGCATACTACAGCTTCACTGAGTGTGACTTTAGACCAGACATACTAAGCCCTTCCCTCTGACCTGATGGAATGAAGTGGGGCAAATCATTTCATCCCTCTAAACCTCAGTTTCTTCAGCTTAAGTTGGGACAACCCCATCTCACTCACTGAGGAGAGGATGAATGTAACCTCACAATGCTGTGCACCTCCTAGGAGCTTGACAAGAGTGAGCCCTGCCCCCTCTTGAGACAAGACGCTTTGTTTCATCTTGGTCTCCTACCTTTCCTAGTCCCTATCCCAGCCCCCTCACTCCACAGGGTGGGGGCTGCATAGCAGTGGTGACCACAGGTGTGCCCAGCCCAAAGGAATGCCAAGAGCTGGCAGCACCCAGTTTGTGGGTGCCCTGTGACCCCAATCCTCCCATTTGCCCTTTCTGGGCTCACCTGTCCTGGCCTGCCCTCCTGGCTTTGAACAAAAATTATGAGCTGAGCTGTGGCTCTTGATCCTTATGATGTTGATCCTTGTGTAAAGAACTCCTCCTTTCCTTAGCTCCCCGCTCCATTCTGGCGGGGAACTGAAAGTCCTAAGGGTGTCCTGAGCAAGTCCCTTAAGGAGTCTCCCTTGAAGACATCCAGCTTGAGAATTATTGACGACCCATTGCAATGGCGATTATAGCTTCTACTTCCTGGGTGCCCACTGAGTACCATTCATCCTGGCCAGCCCTCACTCTGCCCTCCGCAGGAGGTCTGGTGTACAAACAAGGAGCCCAGCTCAGAGGAGTGACTTGTTGAAAATCACCCAGCAAGTCGGTGACTCAGCATCAAACCTGGGTCCTCCATAGCCCATTCTAGTCTACACTGTGTTGCCATGTGCACCCTGAAGTCCCACCTTGCAAAGACAATTTCTAGATTTTTTGGTGTGTTTTTGTTTTTGTTTTTGTTTGGTTTTTGGCATTTCCTGTGCACTGAGTGCTGTGCTAAGTACTTTTCAGGAATCTCACTTGGTCCTCACGCAAGTCAGAAACCTTTGTAGACGCAGAAATGAGACCCAGGGAGGTGTGAGGCCACTTGCCCAAGGTCTCTGAGCTAGTGTAACAGAGCTCCAAAGCCCGGGCCCTTAACCATCACATCACACTACTTCCCTCCCTGCTAATCATTTGGGGGAGCTGATATATCCCTGTAGCTGCTCTGAGAATTTCAGGATTTCTCTTCCTCTAGTACCACACTAACTGCAGGCTACACTAATGTCACTTCTGGTGACCTAGGCATAGCTCAGTGAGCCGAGCACAGCTGTGGCCTATGCAGGGTGACCTTCCCTGCATTTGCTGTGAGGCAGGTCCCAAGCCAGACAGGCTTGGAGCTTCTTGAGTGTGGTTAGTGCCCAGGTATGTCCCCAGACAACCCAGCCTCTCCATGCAGTGGGGGTGCCCAATCTATGGCCTCAAGCCACAAAAGAAAACAGGAGCTGGAGGCCTTGGACCTGCCCTTAGCATGCATGCTCTGCCCTCTCAAGAGCTCCATTTGCCCAGGGTGGGGAAGAAATTCTTCCCCCTTTGTCTGAGTCCCACCTGCAAACCTATTACTTTTATCTTCCCAAATTTACATTTCTTTATTCATTCACTCACCATGTATTTATTAAATAGTTTTTAAGCGCCAGATCTGTGCTGGGTCCTAACGACCAGAAGTGAATAGGACAGGGCTGCTCCAAGCTGGAGGCATAGGGACAGTTGGTGGCATCCAGGCAGGAACTGTGGGGGAGAAGGACATGTCTATGGGGGCCTTAAGTGTGAATTGTGACAGGACTGAAGGAAGGCTATGTTCATCAGACAACCCTAAATCCACACCCCTTTTCCTTTTCCTTAACACACTGCCTTAAGAGCTCTGTGAATATATTTTTGGGCGAAATCCTGAAATACCACTCTTATATTTAGTTGTTTGTGTTAAAAGTAGTAATTTATCAAATGTAAACATTTTTAAGGTGCCACAATTGTTATATCTTGTTTAAGCCTTTCTTCAATTTTACATACACTGAAGCCCAGAAATGGAAAATACCTCAGGCCTCTCTTTTGCTCTGAAAGGTCCTGCACCTAAACCAGGTCCTGAAAAAGGAAGGCTGCTCCCTCAGGGAAACAGCATGTGCAAAGCAAACAGGCACTGGTGGACAGGCACGAGTGGGCTACTGCAATTCCTTAGGGCGGCTGCATTTTGCAGTATGAGGGGAGCAGGCCTGGGAACAGGAGGGTCTGGAGGGCCTTAAAGTCCAGGCTGAGGAGTGGGGAGCCTTTTCAGGGAAGGTTTTTAATCAGGGGAGTCCATGATCAGATCTGGCATCTCTCTTGAAGCGAGTTCTTTTTCTTCTCTATTAGAAGCCCTGCTTTTTTGTTTTTTGTTTTTGTTTTTTATAAATCCCTGAAGGGCAGGGCTTGCAGTTGGCAGCGAGGTCACTTCCAAAGCTTCAGAACCAGAATGAAGACATCTTTCTGCCCCAAGGGTAGATAGACCTAAAACTGAAGTGTGCCTGGATCTTGGCAATGCTCGCTGCTGAGTCTCAGTTCCTCTGTCCCCAGCACTAGGCACAGGACTAGCCACCGGAATGAGCTTGCTGATTCATTCATTGATTCTGCAGGTATTGACTGAGCACCTACTATGTGCCACACTCTTCTGAGCACTGGGATACCATAGTGAGAAAGAAGGCAAGGATCCTGCTCTCAGTAAAGCTTACAGTCTGGATGGGGAGACAGCCAACATGTACATAAACAAGACAATTTCAGGAAGCAGCATATGCTATGAAGACAAGATGGAGTGAGTGACTGGGAGTGGAGGTAGATAGATTAGGGTCACTGAGGAGGTGACATCTGACTTGAGACCTGGATGCCAAGAAGGGGATGCACAGGGAATATTTGTTGATGGCAACTGTGGCAAGTCAGAATGAAAAAAGCTTATTCCAGACTTTATCTGGAGAAATATGTATTAAGCATCTTCTATATGCTGGTTCCGTGGTCAAGAAAGCAGACACGGTCCCTGTGCTGAGAGCTTACAGTCTCATGAGAGAGAAAAACATTATGTAAGAAAATATGAGACAAGCACAGATTCCAAAACTGTGATTATATATGGGGCCCATGAGAAAAAAAGAGTGAATGACTTCATCTAGGGTGGCTGGTAGAGTGGAGGGATGTCTGTTTCTCTCGGAAAACATGACATTCTTGCCTTTTAGGGCACACTGGATTTTCATGCATTTTTTAAAAACCTTTTATTTTGGAAGAGTTAGTTTTACAAAATTATTGCAGAGATAATACCGAGTTCTCAACATAGCCCATACCCAGCTTCCCCTATTATTAACATCTTACATTGCATGATACCTCTGTCACAATTATTATTAATTAAAGCCCATACTTTATACAGATTTCCTCAGTCTTTCCCTGATATTCATTTTCTGTTCCAGATGCCCATGTGGGACCGCGAATGATGTTTAGTTACATCTCCTTAAGCTCCACTTGGGTGTGGCAGTTGCTCAGACTTTCCTTGTGTTTGATGACAGTTTTGAGACAGTTTTGAGGAATACTGGACAGGTATTTTGTAGGATGCTCCTTGATTGGAATTTGATGCTTTTCTCATGATTAGACTGGGGTTGTGGGTTTGGAGAAGATCACAGACGTACCAGTTTCATCTCATCGTATCAAGGATACAGACTATCAATATGACTTACCAGTGTTGCTATTAACCTTCATCACCTGACTGAAGGAGTGTTTGTCAGGCTTCTCCACTGAAAGTTACTCTTTAAAAAAAAAAATTCCCTTTCCCTACTTTACTCTTTGGAAGAAAGTCACTACACATAGCCACACTTAAGAAGTGGGAAATTTTGCTCCAATTCTTTAAAAGCAGAGTACATTGTTTAGAATTCTTCTTTACAGGATGTTTGTCTATGCTCTGATTTTTGTACATTTTAACCAATATTTTTAGGCCTTTTTACTTTTTAGAAGTTCAAGAACCCTGTTGGCATTTCTAGGAACCTAGAAATATTTTATTTCAATTAACAAAATGCCTGAAATTGCCAAGACATTAAACATTATGAAAAAAACCATAATTATTTTAATGTTTTCTATTGCCAACACATATTAATGAAAAAGATTTGGGAAATACTAAAAGCAGAAAGAAGAAATTCTCCAGTCCCACTGCTCAGGAACTGGCCATTATTCACATTCCAATTTATTATCTTTTTTCTGTGCACAATTTCTGTGATGAATATACTGTCTATGTAGCTTTATTTCTTGCCTCTTCCCGCATTTTTCTTATTATCATATCAAAAACATTTTCCCTATGTTGCTATACAAACTTCATAACTATTATTTTCAATAGCTGTTAAATATCCTCACATTGTTTATAGTGTCCACCCCCCTAAACCTAGCACGATGTCTGGCACATAGTTGGTGTTTAAAAATTATTTGTTAAACGAATGAATATACAACAAAGTAATCATTCCCCTGTTTCTAGAAATACTGGTCATTTTTCTTTTTCTTGATTCAAACTAGTTCTGAGACAAATAGATTATTTCCTTAAAATAGTGTCCCAGAGTGGAATTATTAAACCAACAGGGGAATTTTTTAAGATAAATGCACCACACCAGAAATCTTGTCCTTTGCCTCTGCACCACTGGCAATTGTGGCTAGGCAATAATTTACAATTGATTAAAGAGTTTGTAGGGTGTTTTTTTTCTCATCTTTTTCCTCTCCTCTCTCCCTCCTCTCCTGCCAAAAAGGGGGAAAATTATCTGAGAAGGTGAAGATGTTCTCAGACAATCATATTAACATATTCCAACAATCGCAATTTGCAAAATAGTAATCATAACTCCCAGGATCTGGGAGGCATTAATCAAAGCTGCAGGTTTAATTCCATTTTAAATATTGATGAAATGTGCTTCGGCAGCCTCACCCTGGCATGGCAGGGCCAGGGGAGCCTCAGAGAGGCGCAGGGGAGGTGGAGGGAGGGTTGGTGAGCAGCTGCTGGGAGGGAAGGCATCTGTGATTCAAATTGGTGGCTGTGCAGCCAGGTAGAGAGTGAAAGGGGTAGTGAAGAGGGCTGTTAAGTCCATTGCTGTCAATTTTTAACGATCAGGGAGGGGCCTAAGGACTGGTTCAGCACAATAAACCCAGTTTGTCTGGTTTCAGGGGTTACCGCTGAAGAGGTTGCAGCTGCACTGATTCGAATAGCCTGGAGACTTCAGAACTGTAATTATCAACCAGGCTGCTCACAGTGTGGCAAAAGTGGGCTCCACCAGCGCTTAACTCCTTGTGTGCTGACACATCACCGATGTTCTCCCCACCCCTAGGTTTCCCAGCCACAGCAGGGACTGCCGGGCAACCTCCCCGTGGGAGACTGAGGCCCACTGGCTGCTTGCCAGAGCATGCCAGGCAGCAAGCCTTAGGACATCCATAAAGAAATAGTGGAGAGGTAGTTAGTTATGGTACAGCCTGGGCTCTTGGCATGCTCACATCTGCCCTGGTGTGAGAAGTTAGCTGCGGAGACCGATAAACCTGGTTTTGAATTCCACCTGCCATGGACCAAGGACAAGGCTCATCCTCTGTTAAATGGGGATGATCTCCCCTACCCTACAGGGCCATTACAAAGATCCAGTGAGATGCAGCATCTGTAAAGCACCACACAGTAGGCTGTCGATGAGCTGCTATCTCCCTGCCCCTGAGTTTGGTGCTTTGCACAGAAGAGGAAGGCATGCCTGGCAGGGGATCTGACTTAGAGGGCAGGCTTTCCACTGGCCCTCTGCATTCCGGCTCTCAAGTCGTCCCTTGTTCCCCAACTTCTGCCACTGGTCACCCAAGCAGTCCCATCCTCCCGTCTTTTAGGCAGGAAACACTGGGCTAGGCACTGAATAAGGAGAGGAGGCAAGACCTCCTCCAGTGCTATAGCCCTGAGGAAAACTGGTGAGGGCAGGGGCTGGCAGAGGGAAGGGAGGAGTGAAGGTGGAGAGGCAGGAAGGCAGGTAGACAATGTGGTGCAAAAAGAGCAAGGGTAGCTGGGAGGCGGTGAGGACATAGGTCTAGGTACCCCTCCTCCTGGAAGGAATATAACCTCAGATAAATTCTTCTGTGTATCCATGAAGGGATGTGCCGAAGAACACTTGTCCCAGTGTTGTTCTTGGTAGCAGGGAGTTGCAGGTGACCTCAGCATCCACCACTGGGAGGACAGAGGTAAAATGTGCAGACAGCCCACCATGGAATATTAGGCAGCAGTAAGAAGCAAAGAACTAGATGTACATGTAGCAATAAGAATAGCTCTTGAGTGAAAAAACTAAGACACAATGAAATCACAGCACAATGCCATTTATGTAAATTAAAAACACATTGTACACAAAACAACAGCACATATTTTATAGAGCAACATGCATTTTTAGGGTATATATCCCACCATTGGAGTAGGTCCCTGTTGTGTTGGGGAGGGGCTGGGTGTGGGTTTGGAGAAGAAAGAAGGACAAATAAAAACAAAGAAAATCTGCAGAGGGGTCTTGTACAGAGAGATGATGGTGGTGTGCTTTGGACTGAAGAATGTGCTTCATTCAACTCTCTGTATTTGAGGTTTAAAAAACAGCACAAGAGCCGGGCTCGATGGCTCAGCCTGTAATCCCACGCCTTTGGGAGGCTGAGGTGAGTGGATTGCCTGAGCCCGCAGGTTTGAGACCTGCCTGGGCAGCGAGACCTCATCTCTACAATAAATCAAAAAATCAGCCGGGCGTGGTAGTGCATGCCTGTAATTCCGGCTACTCAGAAGGCTGAGGCGGAAGGATCGCCGGAGCCCAGCAGGTCGAGGCTGCGGTGGCCGGGAGCGGCCGCTGCACTCCAGTCTGGGCGACAGAGTGAGACTCCAACTCAAAAAAAAAAACCAAAAAAACAAAAAAAAAACAACACAGGTTTTGTAGTTGGACAATCCTAGGTTCAGATTCTGGGCTTCCCCACTTACTGGCCCGGTGGCTGTGGACAAGTGCCTCAATCTCTCTGAGGCTCTGTTTGTTCATCTGTAAAATGGTAGGGAAGACAAGGGTACCTGCATAATGGACATTTGTATACCTAACCCTGAATTATACCCCACATCTTTAAAGTAAAAAATTAATACTAAAAAAAAAAATGGTGGGGAAAACTCACTCATTGGGTGATCTCCAGGATTAAGCTAAGGTAGACACTGTGTTAGGGCCTTCAGGGCACATTAGCAACTCTTGTCACCCTCCTCCCCATTCCCCACTGAAAGGACTTGAGTAAACAGATGATGTTGGCTCTGAGGAAACCACAGGTTCTTTGAAGGATCAAGAATGGAGAGCCCAGAAAGGAAATGAAAACAGGAAGACCCTGTCTTCTAGTAGTACCAACAAGGCTTGGACCTCTGTTCTGGGGTTGCTGTATGCAGGCCATTGTGCCAGGCAAGTGTCCTAGCATGAGCCTACTGCTCTGACTGCCTGTGGGGATCTGTCCAGCTCAGGGAGGCCAGATGACCTGTGTGCCTCCATCAGCAGCACCCACAAGCTATAAATGCATTTGTGCTCAATTTCCCCAAGACCAGCACTACGAGGGATTAGATTTAAATGAAAGGTCTGTTTCTCCCCACACAGAGCTAAACAGACTGGCCACCAACAGACCATCACCTGTGCTGGAATACACTCCAGTCCCAAGGCCAAAGCCCCACCTGGGGGACTCCCAGGACAGGGAAGGGCCCATTGAGCGCCAAGCATGACCAGCTCTTCCTCTTTCCTTGCAGATGATGATGAGCATGAGTGGATCATCCGTACCTGTCGGAAGGGCTGGGATGAGATCGGGACTCACAGGCCCAAGCTGTGAGTTCCGCGGCTGCCTTCACCAGAGATTTCCATCTGTCCTGCTGGCACCGGCTGGCCCAGAGGGCAGGTTGTAGTTTTAGAACCTGACTTTCAATTCAGGAATAAAGGCTTTCTGCAGTGACCCTTCTTTCCCTTAGAAGACTGTTTCTCAGGGGCATCTTCATTTGACCTGGGCAAAATCATGAACTACCGACATTCCCAGGCCCCAATCTAGACCTGCTAATCAGAATCTCAGAGAATGAGGCCTAGCAATGTGCATTCCCAGGTATTTCTTATGCATATGGAAGTTTGAGAAACATCACCTTCTAACAAGAGATATAACTGAAAGAGCCACTAAGGGTACAGGGAGTGTGTGTGCATAATCTAATCTCAGCTTCCTATAACAGCTTTGCAAGGGAGGGCTGAGCATCACCTGTTGTAGATGGGGAATCTGAGGTTCAGAGACACAGAGTGCCTTGCTTGGGCTCAGAGGGCAGTAGGACCTGATCACTGTGCCCAGACTCACAGCTGGTAACTTCCCATAGCCCCAAGAATGATTCCTCAGAACTGCTTCTCCCTCTTCACGGCTGCCTACTTTGAGCCTCACACCCTAAGCACAGAATCAGCATAGTGCCATGGAAAGAATGTGGCTTTGGCATCGTTCAAAAAATGATTATAATAATTTCTCAAAACAATTGAGTAGCTCTGTGGTTAACTGAGATAATACAAGTAAAAAACCTGGTGCTTGGCAGACATTCAGTATGTGTTTGCTTTAAAGAATGATTTGTAAGCTGTGCATATAGTCATTCCTCAAACTCATATTAGAAGTCACATCTGTCAGCTAAAAACCAAAGGACGAGGCCAAAGCAGCAACAAGTTCCTGAATCTTTGCATAACTGTCCTTCCATAGAGGTTGCTAGGTCCTACAGCCCCTGTGCTTTGTCTTCTGGCTCACCAAAGCTGCCAGACAGGACAGAGAGTCAGGCTTGGAAGGGCTCTCCCTTGGGAGGGCTCCTGCAGCAGGGGAAGAAACTGGACTTCAAACTTGGGGCCCAAAAGTGTCATGCTGGGGCAGAGCCAGAAGCCAGAAGGAGGCCTCCACCCACTCTTAGCTGCACCACAGAGGACACTTGGGACAATGACCTCTCTCCCGGAGGTTTATCACCTTGGTAGAAGAACAGGGTTGAGTTCCTCTGGTGGTTTCCAAACTCTTTTGAAAACAGAAGGTACATTCATGTGAGGAAGCACATAACAAAACATATTTTCAGATACACATCTAAGTCAGCATTTGTAAACCGGATCAGAAGAGTAGAGAAGGGAGGAGCAGAAATGGGGTCATAGATGGGAGATAGAAAAACAGAATAAAGAAAGGGACCCTGCAGAGTCGATGACCACGTGTACCACGAACCTAGGTTTACAAGCAACTCATTGCTGTGCAGGGCCATGGGGGCCAGGGAAGGCTCTGCAACCTACCAGGCAGCTTCACTTCCTACTTCAGAGCTTTGGCTTGAACAAAGGATTCTGCTGCTGAAAGAAATTTGACAACCACCAGAAAGATGCTCTCTCTCACTCATGAGATTATGAGGTGGCTCTGGAACCTGACAAAACCACTATGAGACCCAGTCTCATGCAGAAGTTGGGGCCCTGCCACCTATCCCATATTCCCTTAACTTGGCTTACTACATCCTTCCCCATCTTCCAAAGAGGCTCCTCTGCAACACCTTCCTTGCCCTACCCCAATATCCTCCTGTTTTGTACCTATTCTGTGAGCTTCTCATCTGATATAATCCAGTTCAAATACCAGCCCTCACAAATACCCACAGTATGATGGAGGGGTGTCTGTTTACAGTATTTGCCAAACTGAGAGTTCCTGTAGGGTAGGGTCCCGTTGGAACCCCTCTCTTGAGTCTGCAGAGCCAGCACCAGGCCCAACAGATAGCCTGTGTTTCGAGAGTGGAGAGAGGACAGCAACCAGCCTGATCCCCTACACAGCTTAGATAAGAGGCAGGCATGACCAAGTACTTAGAGAAGAAACTCACTGTCATGCCTTTACAATGCACCATTTGCTAACTGGAAAATGGTACCAATTTTCCAGGAAGGAGGATTACACTGTCCAGCAGCCCTGATATTCCAAGAGCCAGGGACCTAAGACTTTTACCAGAGAGCAGGAAAGAAATGGAATCCCATCATGTTCTGGATTTAAGTGCCAGCACTTCTACTTGTATTAACTTTATTACACAAATAAGACATTTACAAAGCACGACATGAAAGGTATGTAACAAAACAGACATTGGTTTTACAAAAAAGTGCTTACAATTTTTTTCCATGTGTGTTTTCCCCTTTTCTTTTGTATTTAAATAAATAGTCTTGATGGCCTGAACATTCCCAGGCTGCTCTTAACAGGGTAGTGGAGACATGTTGCCATTGTAACATGCTACATCCACGTGATCCACGCAAGGAATAGACCCTGGGAGGAGGCTCTAGGCAGAGAGGGTATTGGGTGACCCTGGGCAGGCTCAGATGGCCATTTACCACATGGTTGCCATTGGAACTTTGATCGTCAGGAGCAAAAACCAAAGGAAAATTTGAGCTTTCCAAATCCAGGGATCAGGCCCTGGTCACTCCTGTTAATGTCAGTGCCTAGCACAGGGTTGTGAACAAGTTACCACTGGATGAGCTCTGAGTGGTGCCTTCTCTTTGCCCCTAGTCAGTTGAAACCATCTTTGGAAGGGAGAGAAAGCAGGTTCCCTTCTTGGGCTGCACCTGTACCTCTCCTTAAAGTCCAGAGCGAGAATGACATATAGGTTCTCATTCTAAGTCGACTCCAAGCATTTGGATTCAGAAACCTTATCCCGACTCAGTGAGATAGAGCTGCCATCTATAAATGATGTCTGCCATGGATAAAAACAGGGACAACAGCTGCGTATGTACCATGAACTTGCTTTCCCTGTCCTGGAGTCTCCTTCCAAAAGCAACATGACAGGTTAACCACAGCAGGAAGGAGTTGGGCTAAAACATGCTTGCTAGCAACCTCTAGTGGAAAATGCATCAGGACACCAAGTAGTTCTAGAATTACAGGATAAACCTGGGACAAATGGGCATCCCCTGAAAACATAAATCATGGTCGTGTGTAGCCCAAGCCCTTTTGTTTGGAATGGAAGAGTCGCAGCAGGATGGGATGGATGTGAACATGGCTGTGTCTGGCCTCTGTTCTCAGAAGTGGGTGGGGCTGGCTCTGGAGAGCATTGGTGGGGAAGCTCAGAGGTGCCAGATGGAATTCTGGACTTGGCACACTCACCTAGGCAATGGGTACCAGCTCTCAGAGACAGATCTGGAGTTAACATTCTGACTGCCATTTCGTTGAACTATGTTCCCTGGCCCCCCATGAGTGACCCCTCCTCCCCAGAGAAGACTTGGCCCAGGCATCCCTATCCGGGGTCAGCAAGTAGCCAACAGGAGTCCCCAACTCCACAATGCCCAAACATTCAGAAGAGTCATGGCACAAATCAAATACCATCTCTCCTATCTTTCCTGCAAATAAGCTAGATAATTAGTTGGGGGTAGGGTCTCCCTTCTCCCCCAAAGTTCTCTCTTTTCTCTCCTTAAAATGGCTAGTGCCTCTCCCAGTCCAGTGTGCCATATTCCTTTCCTTGACTTCCAAACCAGTGGGGGTCTTTGTCTCCCCCACCCCCCACCTACCCCACTGCCTCTTGGTATGGGCAGACCTCCATCTCTGCCCTATTGGGCCTCTCAGGGTTGGTCAGTGTCTCTTCTCTTTCTGAATTTACTTGACATAACCAGACAGATGGAAATGATAAAATTAGAACATAGCTTTCCTTTGGGGACATCCCACAAACACTGTCGAGTTTTCCAGACAAAAGCAACAGAGTGGATAACATTGGGAGTTGTTGGCTATTCAGAATTTAGAGATGGTTCCAAGGAAGTAGTAAATAAAGGCCAATAAGGGAGGAAAGAAAACCTGTAAATTAGAAGGCTGTTGGCGTCGCACAATTCAATTCCGCCTTTTGCTATTGTAATCAGCTTAAGTTGAAGATGACTTCTGTTTAAGTGGAAAAAACAGGCTGTTGTTTTCACCCTGATTCCAAGTTTCAGGGAGTTCTGCCTTCCAAGAGGAGGATTCTGTGGTGCTCCTGGTGGGTTCTGGTTCTCAGCAGGAGAGGGAAAGGCCAGGCCTGGGGGACCAAGCTGGTGGTGGGCAGGATGGTGGACAGGGGTGGATGCGGAGGCGAGTGGATCCCTGGCCGCAGCTTGGACACTGGATCTCAGCGGCTGAGGGGCAGCTGTGGGGCGCCCACAGACAGGTGCGGAAGTGCCGGCAGCGTTAGTACTGAAAAAGGATGACCTGCAAGAGGAGGGCATGGGAAGTGGCTGAGCTGGGGCCTGCCCCACCCTGCAGCCCCCCAGAAGATCTCAGAGGCACAGAGAACAAGGGTGGGCTCAGGGCCCAGATCTGGGTTTAAAACCTGGCTCTGTTAACTTACTTGCTGTGGGAACTTGGGCAACTCACTTCACCTCTCTGAGCCTGTTTCCTCATCTGTAAAATGGGGATGACAAAATCTCTCTCTCAGAATCAGGAAGATTCTCAGTGAGACAGATACAACAGCAGCAGCAAAAGTCTACTGGGCATTTTTCCCTGCACCTTCTGTGCTTTATTTCACTGAAGTTGCACCTCAACCCCGTGAGGGAGTTCCACCATTACCTCTATTTGACAGGGAGGACACTGAGGCTCAAAGAGGTGGAAATGAGTGAGCCCATGATCACACAGATAGGAAAAAGTGGACCTGGCATCAGATCCAGGCTTGACTCAGTGCAAGCTCTCTTTACTACAGCACATCGTCTCTATCTCTCCAAGGCCACTGGGACAACAGTCACTGACTGCTTACAACCCAGCAGGAGACAGGCAGGGACGTAATCTTCACACAGCTGAGAGGTGCCTGACCCATAGTAGGAGAGCAGGACTGTCAGCCCCCTTCCCTCTCCATCTCCCCCCTAAAGCGCCTGGCTTACATCTCACTGCTGCTGACATTGCCAGTTCCCTGAAGTTCAAGTCAAGGACTACTAGCTGGCTATTCAGTGGAATGTACCTTTTCATGGTGAAGTGTGAGGAGGACGTTTCAAGTGGTCCAGGGACATCTGATTGGCATGACAACATGACTGTTCCTTTTCCTTTTTTTTTTTTTGAGTTGAATTCTCACTCTGTCACTCAGACTGGAGTGCAGTGGCCGCTCCCGGCCACCGCAGCCTCGACCTGCTGGGCTCCGGCGATCCTTCCGCCTCAGCCTTCCAAGTAGCCAGAATTACAGGCATGCGCTACCACGCCCGGCTCATTTTTTGATTTATTGTAGAGATGAGGTCTCGCTGCCCAGGCGGGTCTCGAACCCGCGGGCTCAGGCAATCCACTCACCTCAGCCTCCCAAAGGCGCGGGATTACAGGCTGAGCCCCCGAGCCCGGCTTGACTGTTCCTTTTTCTGATCAGGAATGTTACTAGCCCACAATCAGTTACCACAAGGAGGTAATGGAGGAAAGCAATAATGATGTCATCTCCATAACAGTAATCATAATAATAATAGCCAACACCTGAGGAGCACTTTCTGTGTATCAGGCACTGTGCTAGACTTTGCATGCATTACTGCATTTACTCTCCACAGCAACCCTAGGAACTATTATTTATCCCCATTTTTCAGATGCAGAAACCAAGTCTCAGAAAAGCTAATTGTGGCTGGACTCGGTGGCTCAGCCTGTAATCCCAGCACTTTGGGAGGCCGAGGTAAGTGGATTGTCTGAGCCCGCGGGTTCAAGACCCGCCTGGGCAACTTGGCAAGACCTCATCTCCACAATAAATCAAAAATTAGTCGGGTGTGGTAGTACGCGCCTGTAGTTCCAGCTACTTGGAAGGCTGAGGCGGTAGGATCGCCAGAGCTCAGCAGGTCGAGGCTGCAGTGACCAGGAGCGGCCACTGCACTCCAGTCTGGGCGACAGAGTAAGACTCAAACTCAAAAAAAAAAAAAAAAAAAAAAAAAAGCGAATTGTGAGACCTCGGTGGCTCAAGCCTGTAATCTCAGCACTTTAGGAGGCCAAGGTGAGGGGATTGCCCAAGCCCACAGGTTCGAGACCAGCCTGGGCAACTTGGCGAGACCTCATCTCTACAATAAATCAAAAAATTAACCAGGCGTGGTAGCACATGCCTACGGTTCGGCTACTTGAAATGCTGAGGTGGAAGGGTCGCCTGAGCCCAGCAGGTCACGCTGGGGTGGCTGTGAGCATACTACTGCACTCCAGCATGGGTGACAGAGTGAGAATCCAACTCAAAAAAAAAAATTAAGAAAGAAAGAAAAGAAAAGCTCATTGCATTTCCAGGTTTCATAGGGAGGAGGTGGCAGAGCTGGGATTCAGAGTAGGCCCGACACCAGAGCTCACACTGCATTCCTTACCCAATGCTAGGCACAACTCTCCTTTGGCTCCTGGGATGTCTGGACTCGGGATCTTATTAAGAGAAGCTCTCTCAAGAGTGATGACACTCATAGGCCTCTTCCTCTCTGTGGGCCTCAGTCTCTCCCACTGATCAATGATGACTTGGCGATGATTTCTAAGAACCTTCTAAGTGCTGAAGTTGTGGAATCAGGGAACATGACCAGGCAGGAATGTGGTTCTGGGAGCTCACAGGTGTGTGTGACCAAATGATGATGTGGTAGAGGCAGAGGATGCTCCCCATGAAGGCTCACAGCACTGTTCTCCTGGCCAGGCCAGCACTGGTCTAGATGAATGGGTTCAGGGGGTCAGCCCAGGGAACACTGAGTCTCCTCACAGCTAGGCTGCCTTGGGTCTGGAGGGACTTGGGAGAAAGTCCACACAGTCCTATGTTGGCCACACAGCCCCCACCCTGAAGCCCACCAGGCTCTGAGGGCTTGACAAGATGTGATCAGGAAAGGTTCCTGAGAGCTGGTGAAAGGCCTGACAGTGAGAGGACAGAAAGTCATGAGGGAGGGAGACGCTTTTATGCAGAGCATCTGGATGCAAAGCTGGAACACAGCCCAGAAACAGGGAACTCTGACTCAGCAGCCAAACGCAGGGGCTAGAAACCTCTTATAGCCAAAGCTGCCAGGCCCCAGCCTGGCTCATCCCTCAGGCCGAACCACACATAACCACAAGCTGAGCTGAGCAACCAGAAGGCAAGGGCTCCTCTCCAAGCACTGAGCCCAGCCCTATGCACTTGCAAGCCCCACTCTCTGCCCTACATACAATGCTTAGGCCTCTCATTCGACAGTCTAGGCCCTTCATTGTGTGGCCCCATCAACTCCCCCACCTCTCTGGGCCTCAACTACCCTAATAAGTACCCCTGGACACCTCCAACCTAGGCTCCTCCATACATCTGGACCTTTGCCCATGCTGTTCTCAACAGAAACTGCCCTTCTTCTTGTCTCCTGTTTCTCCCCTAGAGCTCATCACTCCTTCTTCTGGGTCCTTCAAGGCCATGTTTGTCCCCCATTCCAACTGCCCCATCCCCTTGCAGTGTTGCTGCCCATGTCCTGTGCTAAACCACAAGTTTCCCAAAGGCAGGGATCATATCAGTTCACTTCTGCAGTTCCAGGGCCAATTCTCACAGGATGAATTCCCTCCCACAGGAAAAGGGCAACTTCTAAGCAGGCAGTCCTAGGATCCAGGACAGCTCTGCCCATGCTCACTAGACAAGCACTGCTCTGTGTGAGCCTCAATTTCTGCAGGTATGAAATGGAGGTCATCATTTCCCAGGAAGACTATCAAGGATGAGGTTGGAGAGAGCACTGTGTAAACTATAAAGTACTGCACAAAAGCAGGCAATAGCAGACTTGCCTCATCCCTGGACAAGCTGTGTCACCTCTCTGAACTCCAGTTTCTCTATCTGTACAAAGCTCCAAGCTCACAAAGTGGCTGGGAGGTGTCAACTAGATGGCACATGTCAAGTGCCTGCCTCGAACAAGAGGAGTTCCACAAACAGTAGCTCTTAGTGTGGCTGTGACAACCTCAGAGGGGACAATGTTCCTGGGATGTGCTCACCCATGACTAGATCCTGCAGGATTTTGCCTTGAGCACTACCATTTACTTATAAACGTATCTGCCCAATTAGGTTGTCTGTAAGGCTCTCCACACCAAACACATTCCCCTGTGGTGCCCAGCACAGAGATACCGGCACACAGTAGGTGCTCAAGCAGGAGGTAGAGCCAGAGGACTGTTCTGAAGGAGTGGGTCCCACCCCTGGCTGCCCCTCAGAATCATACAGGCTGGGTATTACACACACAGATCCGTGGACCACACCCCAGACGTCCCCCTCATGGAGGGGAGGTTGGGAATCCGTATCTTTACAAGCTGCCCAGGTGGTTCTGAGGCATGCCTAGACTCGGATCTGCTGAACTGGAGGGCCCCTGAGTCCAGCTCTAAAGCTCTGCCCCTCTCTCTCTAGACCACCACACTCCCTGACTCACGGGCTCCCCTGCCTCATACGGGACATCCTCCAACCCAGCCTCTCCCAGGACCACTACAGTCATGCTTCTGTAACAGGCCTCCCAGGGCCCACTGCTGCCACAGGATAAAGTCCAGACTCCACCAACTTACAACCCCAAAGGCCTGCTTCCCTCTGCTCTTCCTCTCAAGCCTGTGTACCAGCAACTGTGAATGGCTCAGGGTTCCCTGACAGCCACGATGGCTCATGCCTTCTCTAACAAATTCTGATTCAGTTTTTAGGCCTAGGCTTAGAGACTGTCTTCCTCTGGGAAATCTTCTCTGCATTTCTCCTTTGCTCTTCACCTGCTTCCCAGCTGCCATGGTTTCCCCCATCACAGTTTGATCACATTGTGTTGTAGCTGTTGGGTCTGTCTCCTCCTCCAGACTGTGGCCTCCTCAAGGGCAGGGACCATGCTTTCCTCATCTCTGTGCTCCTGACAACAAACACAGAGCTGCTGGGCACAGTGAGTAGGTGGAAAATGTCTCTGGGTAGATGATATTCATTATTTCATTCATTATTATGTGAATGGATAAATGCACATGTTCCCATTCAGGCTCTGATCTTGAGCTATCTAGACCTCAATTTTTCCATTTCTAAATGGAACAGTGGCTTTCAAGACTAACTGTGAGGTGTATGGGGGCTGGGAAGGGGGAGAGGCTTCTAACCCTGCCATGGATTCACCAGAGTAACTCTGTGCACTGTCATTTCCATTATGGAATGATTAAACAAAAGGCTGCTGGGCTTAGCAAACAATGCCTTCAAGCCACTGTACTGATTGTTTATGAACCCTTCTTGGATGGTCAGTCCTAATGCCTGAGACAACCAGAGATCCTGGTTCTACAGAAGAGGCTCTGCCAGTTGATCAAGGTCACTGGCTGGCCCACTATCCCTTGGCTCCACCAGCTCAATTCACAGACAGGAATGAAAAAGATGAAGAGGAGGAACCAGTGAGATGACAGGAGGTAGGTGATGTGTGATATAAGCCCTCCCCAGGACCTCAGAGTTTAAGTAAACTCACAAATTTGAAAAACACAGGGCCAAACTGTCAGTGGGGGGCTGCCAGGAGACCTTTGGAGTGACTGCACACAGAACACACCAGCAGCTGCTTGAGTGACTGCCATGGGGGCCTGAATAGGCTGTGCAAAAAAGGCCTGCCACAAAGCAGCACAGTACCCAATCAACAATGGGGAATGCTGCCAGAAACCCATCCCTGGCAGGATGGCTCTGACCCACCAGACCCAGCCTGGCTCCATTTACCTTCTCACCCCGGCTGGAGAGCGGCCCATCCATATCGGCTTTGAGGTGGACGGGGGGTGCGGTGTAAGGCAGTCGGCAGTGCACCTGCCCGCACTGTACCTGACCTGTGGACGAGAGGATGCCTTGGAGCCCATCTCCCAGCTGCACGCAGGGTCCCACCTGTCTGTTCTCTGCAAGGTGGAGCCCCAAGACCAGTTTTGTCTCTGCCACTTACCTCCTAGGCAGCCCTGGACAAGATTTCAGTGGTGTTTGTTGTGATGTTGTATGAAGGTCTTTATAATCTAGAAACTGCTGTGTGGCTGACGGCCAGGTATAACTGTCTAGCTCACTGATAAACAAACACTCCTAAATGAATATGTATTGAACATCCCCTGCAATCAAGGTTGTACCCTATTTATTCAAATCCTCCCTTGGCACCTTATACTTCTTACCTCCCAGATATCACTACAACTATACCCCAGGCCTCCGAGAGGACGCTGCACCAACACCTATCCCAGCCCCTACTGTCCTTATCATCTGACTTACTGCATATTGTTACTGTTTATCTAATATTATCTGTCTTTGCCAGAATGCAAGCCCCATGAGGGCAGGAATTTTCATCTGTTTTCTAGATTCGAGATCTTTGTGGATTGCCAGTATCTAGAATGAGACATGGCATCTCGTAGGTACTCTTTAAAATGTTTTGAATGAATTTCCATACTCCATTCCAATACCTAAAAGTGCTGGGAAAAGTCCATTTTTGTGTCTGATCCAAATTCCTCATGCTTCAGCCTATTTACCACTATGGTGGAGCAGTCCGTTGCCTGTCTCCTCTAGACTTCCTTCTCTTTGGTCACAGGGAAAGAGCTCTATACAGAGACTTACAATTGATATGTAACTTGGGACAAGTAACTGTGCCTTTTTGAGCCACAGTTCTCTCATCTAAAGAATAAACTAGTTGTATTAAATTGGAGGCTCTTAGCTGAGGGTGTTTGAGGAGTCCATAAATAGCCTCAAATTATTTGGAAAACTGTGTCTGTAAGTTTAAGGGGGAGGGTCTGGTTCTAACACTTTCATTAGCTTCCTGGCTCTAAGGTTCCAGAAAATTCAAGACTCCCAACTTTTGTTAACTATAAAGCAAATTGCTGAGGCGACCTTCAGTCTTGCAGCAGGAAGTGGCAGGTCCAGACACCCCCCAACATCTTCTGCCCCAAGCTGGGTTCCACTGCAAGGGGAAGAGGAGAGGGTACCTCAGCCCCTTCTCTAGACATGACAGACAGAGCTGGGCTTGTCATATGTATGGACAGAGTCCTGGAAGGACCTCTGGAAACCATGGTTCTACTTCCAAGGGGGTCATTTAGATCTACCATATCAAATATTACTGGCAGCCCAGATCCCTGGTACCTATAGAATTCCTTGTCCTTGGTACCATTAGCAGGTGTTTACTAGGCTCTGTGTCACCTGAACATCAGTCATTTGTTCAGAAAAGAAAGAGGGTAAACAGTCCTCCTACTGAGCAGATGGTTCAGAAATGGAACTGTATAAACACATACGGCTTCCAACTGGCAGCCTGGTGCAGTAGACAGGACTCTACTCCTAGTTCTGCCAATCAAAACCACTACCACATTAACAAGAATGGCTAATACTTATCCAGCACTTGCTAAATATTGAAGACTTTAAATCACTGATCTCATTTGATGCTCACAACACTGCTTTGAGACAGGTACTCTTGTCCTCATTTTTTACAGATGAGGGAACTAGTATGAAGGGAAGCTAAGAAACTTGCCCAGTGTCACAAGCTAGTAAGTGACATAGCTGGAATTTGAAGCCCAGCAGTCTGACACCAAAGCTCATACTAGATCATTAAAAAATAGTGGCTTCCACTAACTTACAGTGGGCTCTTGGTTTCCTCATCATTCAATGGGCTAGTGACTGCCAACGTTTAGAGAGACAGTCAGTATGGTATCTGACACAGGGCAAGTGGCCAAGCAACAGTTCTCCGACTTCATTTTCCCTTTTACTTGGAGTCAGAGAAGGGAGGATTTGTGTGAGTGTGTGTGTGAGTGAGTGTGTGTGTGTGTGTGTGTGTGTGTGTGTGTGTGTGTGTTGTGGTCACTTCTATTTTTTTTATCATGCCCAGCTTTGAGGAAAAAATTAATGGAAACAACCTCAAAGAGAAAGAAAATCTGTGATAAGCACCTGCTCAGTAGCTGAATGCTCATTTCCCAGAAACGCCCCAAGCTGCTCCCTCACTCCTCCAGGTTCCTGCCCAAAGATCATTTCACCTTGACCCGCCCCTGAATCCTTCCCATAACGCTCACTGTCTCCCTCCTTTCTGAGTTTATTGTCTCTTCATTCATCTCCCACTGTGGAATACAAGCCCTAGGAACACAGCAGCTTTGGTCTATTGTGTTCACTGTTGTATGCCAGCATGAAAAACACAGAAAGCACTCAACGTGTATTTACTGAATGCATTACGATTTCCACAGCCCCTGTGAGGTAGGCATTATTGTTACCTCTGGTTACAGATGAGGAAACCAGGGCTCCAGGTTAGGTGATTTGCCCACAACTTCACTGCCCTGGGTGCTCCCACCACACTGGCCTTCTGCTCCACCAAAAGCACCCAAGCCAGGATGTTTTCTCCACCAGGGCGTGCCCCATTCAGCTCCCCACTCCAAGTGTTTCATTCAATCCTACCCATTCTTCCGACCCGTGGCCCCCAGAATATTCAGACATTCCCATCCGGCACCTTTCCTATAGGAACCATCCAATTAAACCACACGCTCATCTGTCTGGTAACTGTTCCATGCCCACTAGAAAGCAGGCTCCACAGGGCTAGGACCTTGTCCATCTTGTTCTCTCCCCAGTCCCTGGGCCCTGGCACGGAGCCGGTGCTTTTAAAGTATTTTTTGAATGGCTAAATCACTTGCCTCTACTAAGGGACCCACTGAGGCAGAGCATTCTCTCAACCCCTAAGTCCAGGGCACTTCGGGGCCCACATCTCCACCCATGAAGCTCCGGAAGGCCTTTCCACGCGTCGGCTCCACGCCCACGCGCGTTCCTCCGCACCCTCCTCCCCGCAGACCCAGCGGCCCCCAGTGTCGCGATCACTCACTCTCAATGTAGCCGTGCAGGGTGACCATACGCGCCCGCTCGGGGCTGCTGAACGGGGAGTAGTGGATGTCGTCGGATAGGGCGGAGGGGAGGCGGGACGGGGGCGCCCCCGAGGGCGGCACTGGATGCTGCGGTGTGTGCTTTTTATGACGCGCCCGGCAGTTTTGAAACCACACCTGGAACGACAGCCTCAGCAGCCTCAGCCTCGCGGAAGAGGGTCCGACGTGCCGCCAGGGGACCCCAGGCGGGACTGCCTCGTCGCCTCCTGAAGAAGGGTGGCCACGTGCACCCCCGACCCTCGGCTCGAGAGCCCGGCTGCGAGCTCCAGGGCTTGCCCCAGGTCCCTAGGCCCCGCCCACCGCCGGTCCCACCTGGATGACTCTCCGGCTGAGGCCCGTCATGTCCGCTAGCTTCTGCAGCGTCTGCGCGTCGGGGTTGTTGTCCTGCGCGAACTGCGCCTGCATAACCTGCGGGGCGCCGCAGGGCAGTGAGGCGACGGCACACAGAGGTCTCCGAGACCCAGGCCCAATCAGAGGCTCCGGCCCGGAGGCCACGCCCCCGCCAGCGACAGCCCCCCACCCGAGGGCTCGGGCGGAGGGGCGGAGCCAGGAGAGTTCAGCCCCGCCCACTCCGAGGCCCCGCCCGAGCCACGGCCGCCCCGGGCCTGCGGGGGTACCTGCAGCTGTTCCGCGGTGAAGGACGTCCGCGCGCGCTTGGCCGGCTTGGGCTGACTGTCTTGTTCCGAGGGCACTGCCCCCTCCAACGTGAGGCCGTTCCCTGGGGGCGATAGAAGCGGCTGATCACGAGTCCCCATCTCTTCTAGTGGCAGCCTGGAAAGGACGGGGGTGGGGGGAGCTTGTCCCTGGAAGGGTTAGGAGCGGGAGTTGGCTGGGAGCGGGGATCCCAGGGTCCTAGTCCCCGAATTGAGTCTTTGGGGAAGAGACGTCTGTTTCTGAGCGTCCACTCAGTACTGGGCGCTTCTTTTTCGGTGTGCTCTTTAAGCCTCATAGCCTTAGGAGAGGTGGTGTTATCCTCATTTTACATGAGAAGAAACAGGCTCAGAGAAGAGAAAGACCCTGCCCGGAGCTTTTAACTAGGATCTGGTATCTGGCTGATCCTAACACCCCAAACTGACTTCCCCTCCTAGCTAAACTGGAGGAAGCCAAAGGCTGGTGGGGATAGGAAGCAAGCAGGCTACAGAACTGTGATCCCAACTTTTCAGAAAAGAGTGAAAGAGAAAAGGCTGGAAAGATATACACTAAGGTGTTGGTAGTGGTTTACCTCCAAGGAGATTATGGAGACTCTTTACTTTCAATATTCCTGTAGCTTTAGAGGTTTTTCAAACAAGCATATGTCATTTTCTTTAAGGTCTAATTTTGTTAACTGGAGTGTAAATTAGTCTCATATTACTTTTACAATTTTACTAAGATGTTAAATATAGTCCCATTGATTTTTTATCTAACACTTCATCTTTCTGAATATAACAGTAATATGTGGTCCTTATCAAAATCTCAGAAAATTCCCATAGGCTCAAAGAAGAAATAAAAATCACTAGCAATTCCACTATTCAGGTATAACAATTCTTCACAATTTATTGTAAATCTTTAATTATAAAAAAAAGTTGAAGGAAAAAAACCACACACATAAAAAAATCTGAAAGATGTACACTAAAATATGAGAAGAGATGGCATTTGAGTGATCTTTGTTTTCTTCTTTTTGCTTCACCGTCTTTTCTAACTTTTCTATGATGAGCATGTATGTGTTTGTGTGTTATGTTTAAAAAGTAAACAGTAGCCAACACTGAAGGGCTCTAAGGCCCTGAGCCTTCAAGTTCTCCTGCATGGTAGGAGCCTGGAGTCAGGTGTGCCTGTGAGAGCTAAGATATAATTGGCAAGGCTGTAACTAGGGGTGGCCCTGGTTGGTCCAGGTATGCGAGGAGCCTGTGGCGACTGATGGACCGATGGGGAAGCTCTGACTCCTGGGTTTCCATCCCCCTTCCACTGCTGTTTTGCCTACCACTGCAGAGAACTTCATAGTACCCCAAGTTCACTTGTCCACTTAGACCCACTTAGCCCTGTTCTTAGCAGGAAAAAATGTTGGTCCTGGTGTGACCATGAACAGGAACTGGCTTGTGATCTCTGACTAGTCCCAGGCTGAAGCCTAGAAATTGAGGCAGAGTGGTCCATATTACTCCCCAGGGGCAATTGAGGATGGGACAGACACTCTGTGTATTAATGTTCCCTAAGAAAACAAACAGGATAAGAATTGGTATGCACGTTTTTTAGACAGAAAACTGAAACTCATAGAGGCAGCCACATCCCAATAGCCTACTCAGCTTCATGAGGTCTGATTAAAGGGTCCTAGACCTTGGGATGAGATGCTATGGTATGATATGGTGGATAAGAAGCCAGGTATGAGGAATCAGGCAAACTACTAGTATGTAATCTTTGGCAAGTCATATACTACAAATAAAGTCCGCCTGTTTCTTCTCCTTTGAAATGGGAACACACCACCTATTTCCTAGGGCTGTTGTAAAGATTACATAAAATTATCCATGTTACAGAGAAGTCAGCAGCAGCCACAGACCCTGACAGGGAAATTACTGAAAGAGTCCCTGCCTCTGCCCACAGCCCAACCTTCAAACCCCTTCTCCAGCCCCACCCCATCTGTGACTCAGCCTTCGGGATCCCTGGAAGGCCTGGACCCTGTGCCTGGGCAATCTGAGAAATCACAGTATGAGAGCGAGAATAGATTTAGCAATCATTCTAGTCCAACATCTGTCTTACACAGATGCAAGATAGATATGTCATATCTCAGCACAGCACGCTGGAGCCTGGTCTCCAGACTAAGAAACCTGACCTTCTCTCCTTACCATTAAAGACTCTGCTCCAGGATGAAACCCCCACCCTCAGACCTCTGGCTTGGAGCTACTAGAAAGGAACTGGGGAAATGGGGGCCAGTCATCTCTCTAGGACTGGCCCAAACTCGGATTCAGGCGGCTGGAGGGGATGAGCCTCCAGGCCCTGAGGAGTGGACTGGGCTGCACCATTATGAGAATCATCTCTAGGGTTCCTTGTGTCCCTCCTGGCTTTAAACAACACATCAGCTCATCTGTCTTTGAGAAAATGCTCTATCATTAGCCCCATTTTACAGATAAGGAAACATAGTTGCAGAGAAGGGCAGTGACTTCTGACTCCCAAGCCCAAATAGTGGAGGCGGAAGCGCAAGATCTGTGTGCGCAGCCCCACTCTATCTCCTGGCGATCTAGGGGACGCCCAGTAGGTGGAGTAGAGTAGGCAGTTGGGGGGCAGGGGCTGGGGCGGGGTGGGTAAGGGCTGGGGACCGAGGTGCCGGGTGGGGAGATTGGGTACCGTTCTCGGCAGCCCTCTTGAGGTTCTCGATCATGGTGTCGTAGTGGATGCGGCACAGCACTTTCTCCTCGACCAGGCCGAACTCCTCGCCCGTGGACAGCTGGCGCTTGCACGAGAAGCAGGCGAAGCAGGCTAAATGGTAAGCGTTGCCGCGTGCCCGCCGCACCCAGTCGCTGGCGTAGATCTGTCGCCCACACCGGGCGCACTTGGTTCCGAATCGGCTGCAGATCAAGAGAGCAGGGACCGAGCTGGGAGACTTAGGCAAGCCATCCCTCCTGGCTCCAACCCCTACTGGCCCCAAGGCCACTCATGCATAACCTTTTCCTTGGATCTACACATAAATCCCACCTAGGAGGCCAACTGGTGGGTGACTTTATATTTGTGTTGGTGCTTTTCTGAGTTTTCCAAATTTTTTATGATAAGCACTTACATTTGTATATTATATTAATGTGTTCATTAAAAGATACCATAGGTGTTAGAAAAAACACAATAGTAATAATACACAAATTTGAGGGCACTTACCACTTGCCCAGCAAGATCCTAAGTGTTTTACGCTGATTATCCCAATTAATCACATTTTGAAGGTGAAGAAAATAGGACCAGAGAGGTAAATTAACATGCACAGGCTCACACAGCTTGCAAAGATAGAAACCAGAGCCAGTCTACTCCAGAGATTCGTAGCAGGTACAGCCCCAGCTGTTCAGAAGCTCAGGGGTTTTTTTTATTTTGCCTTTTGTTTTTAAGAATAGACAAATATACATTTACTGGCTTTGTGACTCTGGGAAAATTGTTGAACTCTCCTCTGAGTTCTCATTGTCCTTGCCCTGAGCTGAACTACATAACAACAGCAACGACTACTACTGTTTGTTTAGTGTTTTGCGCTGTACTAAGTACCCAGCTAGTTTCAGACTCTGGAACTGGTGACATTCTAATACTCAGTGTTAAAAAGACAAAAATAAAAAGCCCAGATGGAATGTCCCCTTACCCCTTAAGCCTTCCTCCTTCTGCCTCTTCCCTTTCTCCCTCCCCATTTTGTAGTGGTGTGGTGGGGAGATTTTCCCCCCATCTATCTAACCAGATGAATGCAGTGTGGTGACTTGGGTGCAGCTGCCTTCAACACCAGACTGGGATTCCCTCCAGGAAGCAGCAGAGTCTGGTTCACACTGTCTCAGAAATCAGCTTAGGGCCTGACCCTTGGGCACCAGGGAAGGTTTGTTCTTTAAGGGAATGACTCTCATGTGATTCTGTCCCAACACTGGCAGCCTCAGTTTCCTTTGGTGCGCGTTCTGTTTCAGGGAATGGTGCCACCACTCATCTAGTCCCCTCAAGCTTGGAAATCTAAATCATGCACTCCTCCCTCTCCTCAGCCCCACATCCAACCAATCACTGGGCGCTGTAGCACTGTTTCCCAAGTATCTCTGGGATCCATCTCCTCCACTCTGTTTCCAGCGCTGCTCCTAGGCCAGGCTCCCATGATGCACCCCTCACTGCCAGCCTCCCCCCTGGCCTCTCTGTTTCCAGCTTAGCCCTTGCCAACTCATCCTCCACAAAGCAGTCACAGCAGAGTTTGCAGCAGACACACGGAATTCCATCCCTGCCCTGCTTAAATCCTATGGTGGCTCCACTCTATCCTCAGGATTTGGTCCAAGACCCTTGGGGTTTACAAAACCCGACAGACCACATCCTCTACAGGCCCATCTCCTCCCTAGTCTTCAAGATCTCCGCCTCAACCCCAAGTATGAATCCCAGTCAGCCACAGTGGAAGGTCAGCCCCTGGTCTTTAAGGCCTCCTCTGGAGCACGTTCCCACCCCCAGACCTTTGCCCTGACTGCCCCCTCTCCGGACACATCCTCCCCCGGAGTCCCGCTGCTCCCAGCACCACCTCTCAGCAATGGTCACACTGGTTTGTAAATGTCCCCTTCCACCTTCCCATAGGTGGGGAGGAGTAGGGGTGAAGACACCAAGATTTGCCGCTGTGCTCCCAGGGCCAGCACCCAAGGGTGCGTTCGAAAACGCCTGCGTGTGCAGGAGGAAACAGCCCAGCAAAAGCACTCTGGTTACAGCCTCACCAGCGTTGGCAAATTCAAGCGAGTGCCGGTTGAAACACCGGCGTTGAGGTGTGCTGCGTGCAGGAGTGCAGAGGCTTCCGCCGCCCCGGCTTCCCGATGCCACTCTCTCCCACGGAGAGCGCAAAGGAACCTTACGCGAAAGGCGCGGTTCACTCAGGTCGCGCGGCACACCTTTGCCGAGTCACTCGCCCACCTAAGCAGAGCTGACTCCCAACCTCGGAAACGCAGCTTCCCCAGGGGAGAGCCCAGCGCAGCTCATGGCCCAAGCCGGTACTAAAGTGGAAAGGAACGCTTTGCCCAACCCAGTCTACTCCCGCCGAAGGGCCGACCCCGGGTTCCGCCGCCCGGCTGGGGGTATCCGGATTGGGAGCATTTTCTGGCCTCTGAGGGGAGGCTGTCTTTAGATTGTTTGCGCTGCAGGAGGAGGGGCGGCTCGCGGTGAGCAGAGCAGAGCTTTTGCCGCGGGTTGGGGTCCTGCGGCGCAACGCAGGACCTTTGGCTTGGTCGCAGCCCGGTGAGGTGGGGATTCTGGCGTCCGTTTTTCATACGTGGAATCCAAGGTTCAGAAGCGGCTAATGACTTGCCAGAGACCACACAGAGAGTAAGGCCGGAGTTGAGGCCCTTCCAAGATGCAAAAAAGGTGCCTAGAACCGACGGAGCAGCGGGTCTGCAGATGAGGAGAGCTGGGATCCCGGGAAGATGCGCAGGATGGGGGCCTGGTCGGGCGGCGCCGCGTCCTCGCTCGGGGATGAGGGTTCTGGCAGCTGCTGCGCGCCTGGCCAGGAGGCACGCCAGAAGGAGTGGAGTGCGTCCTCAGGGAGCCGGCAGATCTCGCGCAGAGAAGTGTCTCGGCTCTTCAGAGACCGGGAGAGAGCGGCCGAGTCTCGGGCCTGTGGTCTTGGAGCACTGCGCCAGAGTGTGCAGTCCCGGACTCTTCGCGCTGGGCTTCGGGACTTCTTCGTCCTCTGCCAGCGACGCGTCTGGGGCTCCCCGCGATCTCCTGATCTGCCTGCCCCGTGAGTGCCCGCGTCCGTCTGCGCCTACACAGGAGGGTCACAGTGCCCCCGTCCCCACGCTGCCAAGGCGGCACCGCAAGTGACCTCTTAGAAGCTTCCTCGCCCTCTGCGTGTCACCCCAAATGAGGAGAACTATCCCAGCCCTAGGATCTCCCTGCGCGCCCCGTGGCTCTGCCCAGTCTACAAAATCGTCATCGCACTGGATCCTTGGGTGGGTGCAGAGAGCATTATGAAGATTTAGTTGCGCTGCGGGCCGCGTGTCCCCCACTCAGGTCAGTAGCACAAAGGGTGCGAAGAGGCTTGCAGATAAGATCGAGGCTCTGACAAAACGACACACACTTTCCCAGGCGGGCTACGAGGATTCCGGAAGCAGCGAAATTCGTGGAAGAGACAACGAAACTTCAAGAAAGGGGTGTTCAGGGACTGGGACCACAGCGCCAAAGGGACCAGGGGACGCGCCTACTGCCACCCTAGCCTGCCTGTGAGGTTCCGGCCTTGGGCGCACCGCCCTAGATTCCAGCGTGCCGGGGCTAACGCGCCTTGAAGACGGGGAGAGGTGTCCAACAGATACTGCGCATCCTGGCAACCGAAAGGAAGAGGGTGGGCATCACGTACCATCATGCCCGCCATGCCCGCAAGCCTGCCATGCCCGTCTTTCCCTGAGTGAGGAGCGCAGATATCTGGGTACTTGCGGTTGTGCGGATGGAGCTCTGCGCCCTATCCAAGTCAGGCTCACTTTTCCGGGCCTACTTAACCTCGATACCTAGTAGGCCCTAAGTAAATATTGGTTGGATGAATGAGCCTCAACGAATGAGCCCATCGGAGTTTCAGCACGACCCTTTCCCCTTGTTAAGCAACCCCTTTTCTGCATAAGGAAACCAAAGCTCCTCATGCAGAGTGGGAACGCTAATGTTAGTGAAGAGGCGACTAGCCGAGGGCCTGAAACTCAAACAGGAGTTCACTTGCTTTAGGTTCAAGACGCTCACTTGATGGCCTTAGAGCGATCCTAAGAGGTTAACAAGGTGGATTGGAGATAGAGCCCTTCCTATTCCTTCCATTCCTTTTCTTATAGGCAAACCCCTAGGAGGAGAAGCCGGGGAAGGAAAAAAACAGAACCAGCAATTAAGAGGTTAACACGCCGCGCCTTGGAGGTCCCGGCCCAAGGCCCCTCCCCTGAGCTCCCCACTCAGCTCCCCCAACATCTGTCCCCCAACAGCTGGCGGCTGCTGGGCCGCCCTCCGCCACGGTGGGGGGCCGCTTCCCGGCTCTGAGCCTCTCCTGGGACCCTCACTCTGGGGGAGGGGATGGGGTTCTTCTGCTAGAGGCTGCGGTCAGAGCTTGGGTTCAAGACAGAAGGCCAGAGAAGGCTGGGGGCTTGCCCTAAGTCATTTGGACCGAACTGGGAACAGGAACTTTAGCCTCCAGGGCACTTTCTGAACCCCTACCTCCATAAACAAACGGGGAGGCAGTTAACCCTTTACTCCCCACTCCCATTGTCAGAAGGCAGGAGGGCTTGGGATCACAGAGACCTGACCCTGACAAAGCTCCACTCAAGGGCCTCTGAGGAGGTCACTCCTGCCCTAGTGCTCCCAGGGCCACCCAGGGAGAGTCACACATGGGGCACACAGTGGGTGCTCCCTGTGTGAAGCCAACCAAACTGGGCAGGGAATCTTAGGACCAGCAGAGAGGGATCTTTGCCATACCACAGTCCCACAAATGCACAGAGGGGTGGCTGATATATCTTGCCCATAGAGAAGCATGGGGGTGTTTAGGTGGAAAGATGGTACAGTCAGGTAGCTGTAGGGTTTATCCAGGTCTATCCATTCAGCAGTATGACCTCACCTCTCAGGGCCTCTGTTTCCCTCCCCTGTAAAGGGGGATTATGAGAGTATCTTGTGCACAAGGTGGACTTGATGATTGAATAAGATCAAGCAGTAGCCCAGTTCCTGGCTTAGAAAAGAGCACCACACATTCTGATGACGGGTGTCCCCAGTCCCTCCTCTATGTCCCCTCTCACTGTGTGACCCTGAGCATGACACTGTTCACTTTCCCAGGACATTGGTCTCCCCAACTCTACAATGGGCATGATGGTCCAGGAGTCTAAGGGAGCCAGAAGGGCACTGCAGATTAGGCCATGTCCTATTTATGGGGACCAGCTACAGGTAGGTAAGTGGAGGGGGCTATGGGAAGCTGTCTGGGGTTGTAGTTGCTGGGGGCAGTGGAAATGTGAATGCCCCAGAAAGAACACCATTTCTTCCCCCAGAATGTTCTTCACTCTTGGAAGAAAATAGAAAGAAAAATGGTCTTGACAAAAAAGAAAGTAAAAGCCCTATCACATTTCCAACATTTCCCTGGTGGTAGTTTTTTTCTGCTAGAAACCTCAAGGAATGAGGGAAGGTAGGGATCTGACTGAACCCATAAGGGTTGGTAAGGACCCTGTGTGGAGTGTGAATTGGAGAAACTGAGGCAGAGAGGTCCAGTGTCCTAGCCAAGGACACAAATCAGTGGAGAAACAACCCCTCCCTACAATGTAAATGAGCCAGGAGCAGCTCTAGACTTCCCTGACCCTTCTCCCCCTATGCTCTCAGCCTCCCTCCCTGGTCCCCGGTGAACTTGGAGTTCCTTCCTAACCTCTAACTTCCAGAGCCACCAATGCTAGCTCTGCCAATGGAGACTGAAGGAGGGTCTATAAGACGATGTCAAGGAGAGACTAGATAAGGCATAGAATTGAGGAGACCCCCTTCTCTGGTGGGAAAGACCAGAGGTTAGAGGACCGTGGAACCCCCAAGTTCATCTTCCAAAGGGTCTTGGCCACTCCCTTCCTCCCTCGCCTCCCGTTCTTGGCCTGTCTTTGGGCAGAGGGCTTTAGTCCACATCCCACTAGACCCTTGTTCCTGGGTTTCAGCGGAAAAAAGCCAAGAGAATCCCAACACATGATCCTTCCCTGAGTCCTGGCTCTTGAGAGGGAAACTCTGCCTTCCACAGCCAGGCTTCATGCTCTCCTCAGGAAGAGCTTCCTCCTAGCAGCCACCTAGAGCTGGGTTGCAGTACAGCACACACAATAATCCTTGCCTGGGGCCCAGCCGGGTTTTTCTTTCCCTTTTTGTGGGTTTTATTATTTTTGTTACAGGTGGGGCTGCCAGGGATGGGTTATGCCTGCAGGGAGAACTGGAATGGGGAGAAATGATCAGAAGAGCCATGATTCTACCCTCAACCCAGGGAATGTGAGCTTTTGTTGCTTCCATTTTCTTAACCAGAAATCTGGTTTGGTTTTGCTTTCGGGCTCTTGTCACTGGAAAATAATTAGTGCTTAGAACCTGCAACCCAGAAATGGCCCAGCCCCACCCCTCCAGGCAGGCCTGCTCCTCAAGCCACCTGGAGAAGTGCTATCATAGGCTTGTACCTGGCATCCACCCTACCAAGGTGACAATGGTGATCAGTGAGGCATTCATATCAACTGTCACTTAGGGAGGATTTACAGAGATTTCCCCCAACAGTGACCTCCTTGGCAGCTCAAGGAGACAGCCATGAAAAGGGAGGACTAAAGGCAGAGAGATCCAGCAACTTGCCCAAGGTCACAATTGGCCTGACTGAGCCCAGTCTCTTGCCTCTCCTTACAATGGCTGCACATACTATACTGTACTCCACTGCAGTGGGAAAGGGGACTCTGGAATTAATGGAGGTTCTGAACACAGTCAGGGTCTGAGTTTTGACTAGTTTCAAGGTCTAGTAAAGCACAGTATCCAAGGAGGCTTGGTTCAGCATGGACATGAGCTGGGCCTGGAGAAGCAGGAAAGAAATCTGGGCAAGTGGTGAATAAAGCTGCCAAGTCTGTTGTCACCAGGAGAGCTAGGAGAGGTGTTCTGCCCTGTCCTACTGTATAGGAGAGGCCCAGACACCATCTTGCTCAAGCTGGAGCCCTGAACCTGGCAGCTAATGAAACCAAGGAGCCCACAAGCAACAGCTGGCTTGTTGTCTACCAACTAGAGTCAGGCCTAGCGCAGGGAGGTGGCTAGACAGTGACTCTAACTTCCATTTCCTGCCAGGGCCAAAGCAACAGTCTTATGGGATGGTGGGAGGAGACATCACACTTGGGTTGCACACCACATAATTATAACCCCCTTCTGTCTATGCACACACAGCAGTCCACATCCCCAAATACACATTCACATCACACCTTTCATCCCTTAGTGCCTGGATGGAGGGCCTTAAACAAGAATGCCCCTTCGGAGGAGAGGGTGGGTGTGAGGATTATGGGACTTCAGAATCCCCTAGATTCCCGATTCCCTCCCCTTCCCACCTCCAGATCCCAGTCCTGACCACTCTACACACACACACACACACACACACACACACACACACACGCACACGCACACACACACAGTCTTAACATGCACCACAGACACATACTCTTGGCACACACATGTGAACTGAAAGACAAATGTTTGTCCATAAAGGGACATACACTGTCTACACATCCCTGACCTTCGTCAATGATGAATTCCCCAGCCCCACTGCACAGATTCCAGACAATAAAGACACACATACGCTCCTTGCACACTGAATCCTGGGTCACCTGGTTGAGCCCTCCCCACGTCCCAGGCACACACTCATTCACACCCCTCACATAAAGGAAGAGTCTGCCTCTTTAACCTTGCTCCCCACCACTTTCTCAGAGTACACTAACCCAAAGTGCTGCAAACTTCCCTCTAGACCCAAGATCCTTTCTTTCCAGGTTCCCAGAAGCTCAAAGCCAGGGGTGAGGAGGGGCCATTGCCCTCCACCATATTCCCTGACTCTCAGAGGCTCTCTCTGAGGCAAGAGTCTACCCAGGAAGACTGAAGTCATGATGATGCAAGGATGGAAACGGTGTCTGTGTTGTGAGGTGGTGGTTAGAGGGCAGCAGCTTTCTCCACTTCCTGAGAAAGCACTTGGGAACCCAGAAATCCATTCCACTCCATTCTCCTCGGATTCCATAAGGGCCGGCGGTTGGGCCTCAGGCCTGGCTCGTGCTTCCCGTGGGGATCAGACGGATGGATGGCCGCGGCGCCCGTGGCCCTGCAGTGACCTCGACCCCATGACTAGGTCAGGCCCGGGCCGCAAGGCTAGAAGCGACAACGCCCTGGCAAGCGGCTGAGACGCGAGAGCGCGGCGGGAGGGTGCGACCCGCGGCTGCGGTGAGCTGCCGGGACGCCGCCTGCAGCGCGCAGAGTGCAGCCCCAGTGCTTAGGCTGCGGCGCCCAACTCTCCTCTTGCCATCCCAGCGGCCCAAAGTCAGAGGTTCGACCCGGGAGAGGCCGAAGCCGGGTCGGAAACGACAGCGAAGCTGGGACTGGAGCAGACGCCTAGAGCCCGCGGGGGACCCCAGACCTGAAATGCGGCGAGCTGAGGCGGAGTCAGAGACCGAGGTTGGGGTTTAGTACGAGGATACGGGATCAGATCTGAGATGGATGCGGCGCTGGTGCGTGGGACTGGGTCAGACCCGAACCCAGAGAGAAGCCCAAGTCGGAACCGGGGCAAGAGTCCCGAGCCCAGCGCAAGGTCCGGCCCAGGAGAGATCCCAGCACAATTAGAGTCCGAGTAGGGTTGGCACCCAGAACCGAGCGCACTGGAAATGCAGCTGGATGGAGGTTGGGATCCGAGCGGGCTGGGCCAGAACCGGGGACGTCAGAGCTCGACCCGGCGCCCGAGGGCGGAACTGGAGCCTGAAACTCAGGCGGGACCAGAGACCGAGCGAGAGACGCGACGGGGAAACCCGTTGGGCCGCGGGCACTGGAGGCGGATCGCGGGCCCGAACCCGTGCAGACACCAGCGCGCGCGGCCTGAAGCTCTGGGTTCGCTGCGCAGGGAGCCGGCGGGCTGGGCCCGCGGGAAGCGCCAGAAGTGCCCCGGGCGACGCCAGGACGCTGGAGCCGAGGACCGCACGCCGCAAAGGTGACCTCGAAGGCGCCCAGGACCTGCCCGCGGCGACACTGCTGGCCCGGCGGCCGCAGCCTACCTGAAGTAGTCCATCTTGCAGAAGATTTCCTTGTTCTTGATGTAGCAGCTGTTCTGCTGCCTCAGCGAGGTGCGACAGACGGAGCACTCGAGGCACCGCACGTGCCAGATGAGGTTGTTGACCTGGGGAGGGGCCGGGGATGGGGGTCGGCTCAGCACGGGCCTCTTCTCGCCCGGCCCCAGCCTCCCCAGCCCCATTTGCAGTCAGAGACGCTGGAGCTCAGAAGGTGCATGTGACTCCCCTATTTTTCTTCTGTAACACCGAAACTCGGGGAAATAGAAACATATTCTGCCCATTTTTCAGACAGAACCCGGGGGCGCAGAGAGACCCTAAGACTTGCCCAGAACTGCAGAGTCGGTCAGCATTCGAGCCTGGATTCGGAATTAAGTGGACCTGGCGCGGGCGGCGCTTCCCTGCAGTCCTCTGGGCTGCAACCCCACACCCCGCCAACACGTGCAACACCTGTCCCGTCTCACCTTGAGCAGATATCGGTCCAGGATCTCGAGGCCGCAGCTGGAGCAGATGTTCTTGCCGGCGGACTGCACCGAGGAGGCGGCAGAGGGCGGCGAGCAGACAGACGGTGTGCTGGGTGTACATGGCGAGGCCCGACCCTCGTCCTTGTCCAGAGCTCCTGCCAGGGCCTCGGCGTCCGACTGAGCCTGCGGTGGGGGAGAGAGCGAGAGAGGAGCGATGAGCCGGGCACCCAGAGTCGCTGCTGCCTCGGGGACAAATCCGGGGCGCCGGCGCACCAATCGACAACGAAATCTCTTCGGGACGCCGCGTAGCAGGCTGGAGGGCAGGCATAGAAGGGCCTATTAGACAGGAAGGGGCGGCCCCAACTTTTAACACGCGCGTTCTGTGGAGTGGTCAAAGCCCACATTCCGGGCCGAAAAACCGAGGCTCAGAGAGGGGCGGCGCCCGCCGGGAGTCCCCCGGCGCACTGGCCGCGGCTAGCGACCGGAAAGCCTGGCTAGGTCCCCAGGGCCGGACCGGGGGGGACTGGAGACCGAAGGGAGGGCCAAACGGACTCACCATGGCGGGCGGCGCGGTCCCTTCAAGACAGCGGGTGGTCGCTTTGCTGCCGGACCCTGGCTGGGCCATCACCTGGGGGAGGGGGAGGGAACGCAGGCGGCGGCGGCTGCTGAACTGGCTCGGCGCAGCCTGAGCCCAGCGCCTCCCCGCGCCTGTTATATAAACCGGCGCCGAACAATGAGTCCTAACTTTGTAGTGGGCATTTAAAGCCCTTCCCCACAAAAGCGGTGTCTCTCTAATGAAGCAATTTGAATTTGGATTGGATTTTTTCCCTCTCTCTCCCCCTCTCCCTGCACTTAACCCGTGGCTCTTGAAGTAATCGCTTAGTTCCCTTGCAATCCAAGCCTCTGAGGGGGGAAAAAAAAAACACGCGCACACACACAAACTACCTGCAATTAGAAATTGTCGTGAATGCCCAAGATAAGAGGTAGCCAGAGTGTCAATTCCAACTGTCAATCAGTGAGATCCATCAGGCCGCCCAAAGAATTGCAAATTTGATTTTTTAATGGTAGTAATTAAAAATCGAATTTTTCTCTCTCCACCCACCCCCCTTCCTCGCTCCCTTCTCCTCCTCTCGGCGCAAAATGCAAAAAGAAGAAAAGAGAGAAAGAAAGAAAGAAAATAAAAAGGAGATGGGGGGTGGTTGCGGAAAATAAAACCCGGAGCGCGGGGAGCATCGACCAGCCCGCCCGACACGCGCCGCGAAATTGAAGCCGCGATGTTGACGCGGAGTCGGGCGCCTTTCGAGGGCCAGTCGGAGGGAAACCCAGAGCAAACGGGAGCGAAATCGGGGGCGAACCGGGACCAAAAAAGAGAAAAGAGAGGCGTCCAAGAGGAGGAAAAAGCACCCTCCAGCAGCTCGGCGCGCCCGGGACCGGCCCCGTGCCGGGATTCTCAGCGTTGCGCCCGCTCAACCCCCGGCGCATCGGCGCTATCAGCGCCTATTCAGACGGACAATACCGGCCTCGCCTCCTCTTGATTCGCCTGTGTCTTTACTAAATCGCTTTTTGAGAAATTCCTCCAACATTTGCATAATGTGTTCCCGCTTTCCGCGACCCCCCCCGCTCCCGCGCGAGCTCACACACTCACATACACACACTCACAGGCGCACCCTCGCACCCCTCCTCCCCACCGCCGCCCGCCGCCGCCCGGCCGGGCTGCGTCCCGGTCCCTGCCCGGCCCCGGTCGGGCCGCTCGCCCCCTCGCTCGCCAGCTCACCTGGTCGGTGGCGGGGCCGCCCTCGGCCGGCAGCCGGCAGCCCTCGGGCAGCGCCGGGGCGGCGTTCTCATGCTTCCAGTACATGGGCGGGGGAGTGGCGGGCTCGGCCGGCGCGCAGCGCGGAGAGCCGCGCCGAGGGGGGCCCCGGCCGCAGTGGGAGCAGAGGCTGCAGCGAGAGCGGGAGGAGCGCGGAGGCGCCGGCCCAGCCGCCCCCGGCCCGGCCCCAGCCCCCGCCCCCGGCCCGCGCTCAGCCCCGGCCTCCCCGGCTGCCGCCGCCGCCGCCTCGGAAGAAGGTCCCGACAAACTTGGAGAGGCCCCCGCCCCCTCCTTCTCCTCCTCCTCCCCCTCCTGGTAGTCCTCCTCCTCTCCCTCCTCTGCGTCCTCCACCCCCTCCAGCTGCGGCGGCGGCCGCCCTGCCGCTGGAGCCCCGCTCGGTTCAAGATGAGTCATGCGTGACCAATCCCCTCCCCGCCAAGGGAGAGCAAGACACACACAACGAGGCAGAGACTCAGAGGCATACACACACAGACACAGAGACAGAGACACACCGAAACTCAGACTGCTGATGGAAAGACTCGGAGACACGCTGACACACAAAGACACCAGCGGACACACATCCACACGGCTCTCACTACCGCCCCCCACTCAAGGGGCACCCACCTTCCTCAGACACTGCCCCACTCACAGGGACAAGAGGGGCCCATGACCACAACATCTGCGGAGACGGATTCCGTAGAAGGTCATACGTTATACGTGTTGAGGCAACCCCATGCCTGGTACATTTGTGCAGATACTGATGCAAATTGCTACCGTTCACATCGTTTGCACGGGCACAAGGCACCCACACGTACCCTCACACACCTGCACAGATACTTCCTCTGCTCCATCACACCAGAGTGCATCAGCTACTAAGGACTCAATGGGATTGGGATGGGAGGGAGGAGGGTGTTGGCAGGAGGGAAGGGTAGTTCCCCTGAATTCTCTTGGGAAGGATTGCTCGGGACATCCCTTCCCTTCAGGATTTGCTTAACCACACAGTCTAATGCCCATCTCTCTAGGGTTCTACTGACAATAAGAGTGGTGGGGAAGGCATTTAGATAGGAGACACAGTCTCCAAACACAAAGACACAGAACCTTCAAGCTCAGAGACAGAGCATTATCCACACTAAAACCCTGCAGGTATACACAAGTGGACACTCAGAAAGAACCTCAGCCCCCTTCTCCACACTCAAACTGAGCATAAAGAGACACATGTAAATATACATATTTTTCTAAAAACAAAACTGCACACTCAGACCTAGATCCAGCCCTTATAGACACCACGACAGACCACCCCCACCCATCACACATATCATCACCTCCATAATTGCCACATTTTCAGATGTAAACACTCCACGCACAATTGTGCTTACACGTGTACACCCATCCAAGAGAGCAGACTTTCACAGAGCTCCAAATCCATGTATAACCTTATGCCCCCTACTCAAACACCCCCAAATATGTACCCACATCCTTACAGATGGCAAAATAACCATGTATAGGCATTTATAAGCAGAAATGACTTTACTTCTGCACACATAGGATTCCCAATAGATACAGTCTCAGTGTGCACATATACATGCATGTCTGACAGACTCAGATTGTCAAGGATGTCTGCACACTAACATAATATTAAGAACCACGCCTGTGTCCCTCAAAGATACAAATATGTGTTCCTTCACTGCGTCACATTACACAGCAACAGTCTCAGCTAATGGCATCTCCCACCCTCTCCATTTCAGTCATTTATTGTTCTCAGACACGGAAATTCAGAACAACAATAATTTCTTTCTGAACCCTAATATTTTGTACTGGGAGAACAGATTGCAATGTGAAAGCAGGTGAGGTGAAACATGACTATAAACAGGTAACCACCTCCCCCTCACACCTTTCATTTGCATAGAATAATCCCAGCTATGACTTCTTCTAGGTACCTTTAATCAGTGCTAGGCATGATACTAAGCATTTTATACTCATGATCTCATTTTCTTTTCCCAATAATCCTGTGAGGTAGCATCTCTCTGGGTGCCCATTTTACTGATGAAGAAACTGAGGTTCTGAGAGTTCATATGATATGTCCAAAATGGTGGCACATGGCTAATAATTACCAGAGCCAAGAACCCAAAACCAGATTCATCTGACATTTGAGCTCATATTCTTGGTTTGTAAACTAAACATTTGACCATGTCTACTCTCTGCATGTGCACACACGCTTTCACCTGAGCTGTCAAAAGATCTGGATATGACTTCCAGCCTCACCACTTAAACAGGACTTAACCTGTTTTCTCATCTGCAAAATGGAAATAATGACAGGATCTTCTTTATCTCCTTCGCCTCCTTCCCTCTGTGTGGCTGGGAGAATCAGGAAGTCAATAAATGTTACAGAATGCTATACGTATGTTGGATGTGTGTGTGCAGACAGACTCTAGGAAAGAAGACTGTGAAGGTTAACCTGGTTTTGTAAAACTTCTTAAGTAAGAGGGGTAGGGGGTGGAGGGCTTGAGCTGAAACTAAAGGGCAGGTGAGATTTGGATGGGACCAGGGGAGAGAAGAAAGTATTCCCAGTAGAGAGGTGTCTTAAGACTCAGAAACTGAGCAAACAAGCTGTTGCACTCTAATGAGGAGACATGTGAAGCATGTGCTGCCTGAGTGATGATAATAATAACAATACAGCCACCATTTATTGAGCATTTATATGCCAAGTACTGTATTTTACTGTATTATCCTCTTTAATCCTCACAGCAACCCTACAAAGAGGTTATATTATTATCCTTCTTTTATAGTTGAGAAAACAAGCTTACAGGAGCCCCATTTTGAGTCCTGACACACAGATTCCAGAACCTTAACTCTTATCTACCATGCAATTCTGCTCCTGAGTTCTGATTAAGTGCTCAGGTAATCAAAACTGGAATGAGAGGCAGTAACGTTAATAGCAAAACACAAAGATTCTGGGGCCAGACTGCCTTGGGTGTCAGTGTTGTCACTGCCCATATTTCTTGAGTAGTCCTGGACAGGTTCTTCAGTCACGTGTTCAACCTCAGTTTCCTCATCTGTAAAGTGAGGATGATAGCAGAGTCCACTTCCTATGGTTGTAGAAATTATGCAAACAATTCATTCAAAAGGACTCAGAACTATGTCTGACACAACAGTAAGCAACCAATAAACAGTAGCCATCATTATGGCATGAACTGGCTGAATTTTCTCGTAATCCTACTAGATTCCACATCAAATTCCTTGTGGCATCTGTATGGCAGAGCATAAATCAACCAAACGTTCTCCTGAATAACTTACTGCAGAACCATTATTTGAGCCTAGGGCTCATCTGACTTCAAACAGGACAGAAATGCATTGACTTTGGAAAAGAAATCTCTCTTCCAACAACTTCTGATTCCAGCAGAAAAAGTGTCCAAATAGGAGCAAACTTGGCAAAATTAGGAGTAGCAAATTTAGTATGTCTGGATATTCAATGTCTTCCTGTGAGAGACTGTGAGCAAGTCACCTTGCTTCTTGGAGCCTCCACTCCTTACTTGCAAAATGGGAATAGCAATATTTACCACTCATTATTAGGATGACAACGCATACATTAAAAACTAGCATTTAAAAAATGTAGCTTTATTCATGTATTCATCTCTAAAGCTGTATTAAGCACCCTACACATATAATGTCTTAAGCACCCTGCACACATACTGGCATCTTGTTCTCACTTCAATCCTTGCCCTGGTCACTAAATAGGATGTGGTCATCTGGTCCTCTGAGGTGAATCTTGCCATCTTCCCCCATTTGAGTCTAAGTTCAAGGTTTGTGTTTAAAAAGAGGTTTCATTAGTAACTGGATAATTCCGTGGGAGGCCCCCAGCAGTGGTTCCGCCCTGCTGGGGAGTAATTCTAGGAAGGTAATGTGAGCTGGGGGTGGTTGGAGACCCAACTTCACATTTATTTACTTTGACAGCTAAATTGGTGGGCAAGGGGGAAATCAGATGAAAGCCATTTCAGAGTAAATACTAAATACAAAATTTAAACATTCAGGTTGTGACAAATGGGGAGGGGACAATGGATGGCGACACAGGCAGCACTCCCTCCCAGCCCAGGACCTGATCCTCACCCCATCACCTTCCTGGGCATTTCCTGTTTGAGGAAAGAACACAGAATGGGATACAAACTGCATGACCCTACGCCAGCAATTTACTTCTCCTGGCCTCAGTGTCCTTGTTGGTCGTATTTGAGTTTGAGTCAGACGATCTGAGAAGTGATAGAAAGAGCCTTGAGTCAGACCTGAGGTCAAATCCCGGCCTAGTCACTTTGTGGCTGAGTGAACTTGAAAAAGACACAACTTATCTGAACCTCAGTTTCCTTAACTATGGGGATGATATCAATCTCAGAGAAGTAAATAAAATAATCACTGTGAAAGGGCTTTTAGAGCTGAAAGCATATTGCCAATGTGAACAGTCATAGTCACTGAAGTCCCTTTCCAGTTCTGACATCCACTGAGTAAATTCAGGTCAACAGACATTTATGAAATGCTTACTTGTTACCAGGTTCCACTCTAGGCCCAGGACACAGAGGAAGCTGTCCACAATCTATAGAGAGAAATGGCAGCTCAGTGTAGTGTGACAGATGCTATAGAGGGTGCTATAGAGGCAAGGAGGAGGGGAACTTAATCTAGCTTACAGGTCAAATATTAGGAAAGACATCCTGGAGGAGGTCACCTTTCAAGGAAGTCCTAAAGGGTAAGTTCAAGGCAGGCTAGGGCTGAGGAGGGTTGAACCAGGGTGAAGAGTGGTTGCCCAGGTAGTGTTTTCTGGGGTAATGTCAGGAGATGAGACCAGGGAGGTAAGTAGGAACCAGATTGTGGAGGGCTGATGTTGAGTTGAGGAGTTTGGATTCATCTTGGAAGTTTGGGTCTACAAGCCTACAGTTCCACAAGAAACAGCATCCTGCCTCTGTAGGAGTAGCATAGTATGGTGGTTAAGGATTCTAGCCTTGGCATCAGGTAGCCTGAGTTTACACTCTGATTCTGTTACACAGTAATTGTGGGTCCTAAGGCAAATGACAAACTATGAGCCTTTGTCTCCTCTATTATAAAATGGGCATTAATAGAGAACCAATTTAAAGCTGCTGTGACAATTCTAGAAGACCAAGATGCATCTTCAAAGTAAATACTTTACCCAGAGCCATTGCTCTCACTGAGAAGAGGATGTGATGGGTACACAGAAGGCACAAGCTAAGTGGGGATCCTTAAAGGGCTAGATGTTCCCACCTCAGAGAAACCTGCCTTGATCACACTATTCAAAGTGTATCTTCCCTGGCTGGGCTCGGTGTCTCGGCCTGTGATCCTAGCACTTTGGGAGATCGAGGCGAGTGGATTGCCTGAGCCTGCGGGTTTGAGACCAGCCTGGGAAACTTGATGAGACCTCGTCTCTACAATAAATAAAAGATTAGCTGGATGTGGCAGCATGTGCCTGTAATTCCAGCTAATTGGAAGACTGAGGCAGAAGAATCACTGGAGCCTAGCAGGTTGATGCTGGGGTGACAGTGAGCATGCTACTGCGCTCCAGCCTGGGCAACAGAGTGAGACTCCCACTCAAAAACAAAACAAAAAGTATATCTCCCCTAATAATCATTTTCCAGCAGAGATTAGACAAAGTTTATAAATAGGCTAAACAGTGGTAAGCCTTCTGTCACAAGCTAGGGAAATTTCAACTTTAAAATATAATCTGTGAGGGCCATCAAATACTTTAAGCACAAAGCTTATATGGTCAGATTGGGTGTTTGAAAAGATAACAAGCAGTTGGTTTGAGGATACATTCAAAGGGGTGAGGACTTCTTTGATTATTGCAATACTGACGGTTTGATAATTAATAATCTAAGGGAGAGGTGATGAGGAAGTGGTAGAAACAAGAAGAATGAACAGAAATAATATAATTAAAAGTTAATTATTATTGTATATTATTTTATTGCTATATATGATCATATATACCGTATATAAAACTATAACACATCCAAGTTCCTAAATAATTAACTTTACACATGAGGGGAACCCTCCAAAAACCATAATTTATTTATTAAAAATTGAGTATATATTCTTACATGTTTAAACTTCAGTCCCCTTCAAAGTATTCTCCGTTTGATGCAATATACCTATTGAGAAACATTTTCCACTGCTCAAATAGTTTTTGAACTTGTCCATTTTGATGCCTTTTAGTACTTCTGCCATTTTTTAATTTCAACTCTTCTGCATTGCCCAAATGTTTCCCTTTGAGTACTCTTTTCACTCAGAAAAAAAAAAAAGTAACCCAAGGTAAGATCAGGTGAATAGGGAGAATGGGGCCTCAGGGTCACACTGTTTTTGGTCAAAAACTGCTGCATACTCAGTATTGTGTGGGTAGGTGTGCTTGTCAATCACCCATCATGAACTGGGCAAACAAGGTGAATCTCCAAAAAAAGTTCACCGCAGCTGGACACAATCTCTCACAACAACACTAGCTGGTACACTGATTCTATATAACATCATACAATTATATATAGCATCATATATAACCTTAATATAAAGTGGGACCAAAAAAACCCCAGAATTATCTTTTGGAGGGCAGGCCCCTTGTAGTGCAGGCTTTCCCCACTAGGTAAGTGTATATACACACATATAATTATATATATATATATATATATATATGTATATATATATATATATACACACACACACACACACACACACACACACACACACACATATAAAAGACACAAATGTAATATTTGACTCTACATAATATCATATATGCTATCACCAACTATATAACATGTAGTAGAAATAAATACATTATTTATTTCTTCATCAGGTTGTTTCCAAAGACATGGAACAGAGTGCAATGGAGAAGAGCAAGAGAGATTAATGAGCTTAGTTGTGGCTCAATGTACTAGGGGAATATTCAAGTGGAGGTACCCAGGAGTGAACTAGAAACCTGGGTCTCTAGCTCAGAAGAAAGACTGGAACCAGGAAAAGGAATTTTAGAGACCTCAGTGATGGCAGTCGAAGCCATGGGAGTGAATGAGATTGTACAGCAGCCAGGATTCATTCCACATATTAGAAGAGTTGACTTGTTTGCTTTCTGGGACGTAACTTGCCCCTGAGGCTCATCTTATTTTTGGTGAGAATCGTTTTTCAAATTAGAAAACACGTTATATATAGTGATTCGTGCCTAAAGGGAACCAGGTATTTAAGGTGCAGAAAAGCAATTAACTGCCTTGAGACAATAAGGATAGGTAGGGTGATATCTGCTAGGCAAATGGTGGGGTAGGGGATGAGCAGAAGGGGCTTTTCAGGTAGAGGGAACATCCCGAACAAGAACAGGGGGATCTGGGAGATTCCATTGTGTTTGGGGTGCACAGACAGTATAGTATGGTTAGAGAAATGCATACTGTAGAAGACTGTAGAAGTCTTATCCTATCCGTATAGATATTTGGAAGCATCTTGACTCCTCTTATGGTTAAATCTAAATTTCTGTCACTTCAGGGCTTTGTTCTTCCTTCAACACGTCTCTTAAATTCTTTGCTTGGAACTGGGTGGGGTGGCTCACACCTGTGATTCCAGCACTTTGGGAGGCTGAAGAGAGAGGATTGCTTGAGCTCAGGAGTTCAAGACCAATCTGGGCAACATGGTCACGCCTTGTCTCTACAAAAGAAAAAAAAAATTACCCTGGCATGATGGCATGCACCTATAGCCCCAGCTACTTGGGAGGCTGAAGCGGAAAGATCACCTGAGCCCAGGAGGTCGAGGCTGCAGTGAACTGTGATCATACCACTGCATTCCAGTCTGGGTGACAGAATGAGACCCTGAGTCAAAAAAACAAAGCAAAACAACTTTTTGTATGATTTAAACATTAAAAAAAACTTTATTATTATTATTTTTTTGAGTTGGGGGAAGGGGTCTTACTCTGTTGCCCAGACTGGCATACCATGGCATGATCATTGCTCACCACAGCCTCAAACTCCTGGGCTCAAGTGATCCTGTGTCAGCCATCTGTGTACCTGGGACTACAGGTGCGTGCCACCATGCCCAGCCAACTTTTTAAAAGTTTTTGTAGAGATGAGGTCTCACTATGTTGCCCAGGCTGGTCTCGAACTCCTGGGCTCAAGTTATCCTCCTATCTCAGCTTCCCAAAGTGCTGGGATTACAGGTGTGAGCTACTGCACTTGGCATGGTTTATGTTTAAACATCAGTGTTCCAGTGCTCAGGTCAGATGTTGCTTCTCTAGGAAACCACTTATGCCCTTACCACCTGTTCCCAGCTTGGTCCCCATCCTCTGGTGTCCCTGCAGCTCCCGAGTCTTCCTTTTATCACGACACATCACAGTGCACAGGTCCCGTGCCTTCTCATCTTTACATCCACCATGCCTGGCACATGGGAGATGCTCAGTCTATGTTTGAGGAATAAGTTTCATTGTGATGAGGTCACCCACCCAAAAGCTTCTCAAATGGTAGAGGCTTGTTTGCAGAAGAGGAAAATTTAATTTAATTTTTTAAGCCTAAATTGTTAATTATATTTCTAGTTTAGAAATGTCATAGGGTACATAACAATTAAATGTCATTCTGTATAATCAGTAATCCAAGTCAAGTAAGACTTAGTGTGGAGAAAAAAAGATACAGACCCTGTCCTGGGATACGTTCTGACAGATCCGGGTTTTAAAAAAAAATTTTTTTTTTAACCTGAGATTCAAGTCCCTCTCTAGAGACCACTAAGGAGAGCCTGCCCGAGAATAAAACCAACTCACAGGAAAACACAATCAAGAGATAGACAGATTCCTAACCATATTATTTGAACACCTGGACTTTTCAGTTCCATGAGCCAATGAAATTTCCACCATAAGGTAGTTAAAGTAGGGTTCTTGTCACTTGAATGGAAAGAGTCCCAACTAATCTGCTTACATAGCTGGGGCTAGAAGTCTAACTCAGGTATACCTGATGCCAAAGCTCTTAGAACCTATTTCCTCATGTGGACAATGAAAGGATTTAGCCCACATTTATAGTCCTATGCAGTACAATGATGCCATAAGGGTTGGCATAACCAGTTCCCTATATCAAAAGATATATATGGGGTCAGAGACATGAATAAGGAACTAACAACATTCAGTGCACATCATTCTGTTACCTCTGTTACTTTTCATTCTTGGCAGTAATACCAGAATTTTAGCACCACAAAGGTTTGGAGAAGACATTCCCAGCAATGGAATATAATTTAGAGCATGGGTTGGCAAACATTTCCTGTAAGGGACATATAGTATGTATTTTTTGTTTTGTAGATCACAGTCTTCATTGGAACTATTCAACTGTTATTACAGAAGAAAAACAGCCATAGACAATATGTACATGCAAGGGCATGGCTATATTCTAATAAAGATATTTTTTGGAAACTGAAATTTGAATTTCATATCATTTTTGAGTGTCATGAAATAGTATTAATTTTTTTCAAAAACTTGAAAATGTAAAAACCATCCTTAGCATGTGGGCTGCACAAAAAGAGGGGACACAGGCCAGTTCACCCAAGCAATGTACAATGGACTGTTTGTAGGCCTAGGTAAACCTCTCCCATTAACTATGTGACCCTGGCCAAGTCACTTTGTCTTTTTGAGTTCCCAATTTTTTCTATCTGGACAATGAGAGGGCTCTATTGGATGGTATCTCAAGGCCCCTCCACTTCAAATACCAGGATTCTGATACTTCATTCAACAAATGTTAAGCATGTATGGCATGAGGCATTGTTTTAAATGCTGGGGATAAAGCAGTGAAATAGAACTCCTGTATACATGGAATTTATATTCCAATGAAAAGGGACGAAGTAAACTTACATATGATTTTGGGTATTGGTAAGTGCTATTTAGAATACAAACAGGAAATGACTGGAGAATGACAGGGCTATAATTTTAAAAGCGAGGCCAGAGTGGTGGCTCACACCTATAATCCCAGCACTTTGAGAGGCTGAGATGGGAGGATTGCTTGAGCCCAAGAGTTCAAGATCAGCCTGGGCAATATAGCGACATGTCTTCTCTAAGTCAAAAAATTAGCTGGGAACAGTGGCTTGTGCCTGTAGTCCCAGCTATTCAGGAGGCTGAGGCAGCATTGCCTGAGCCCAGGAGGTCAAAGCTGTGTGAGCCATGATTGTGCCACTGCACTCCAGCGTGGGTAACAGAGTGAGACCCTAACTCCAACCAATCAGTAAGAGGCCAGGGATTGTCTCCTGATTACTGATATTTGAACAGAGACATGAATCCAGTGAGGGAGTGGACTCTGTGGCTATCTGGGGATAGAACATTCCAGGCAAAGACAACAGTCAATGTAAAGGCCTTGAGGTGGGAGCTCCCTTGTAGTCAAGGAATAACAAGGAACTGGTGTGGCTGGGGCACAGGGAGCAAGGTAACAGTAGTATTAGACAGGTATACGGGACAGGTCATTTAGGGTCTTACAGGACTTTGAATCTTATTCCAGATGTGATAGAAAATGATCAAGATGAGAATGACATTTCAAAATAATTCTAAAAGGATCTTTTTGGCTACTGTGCGGAAAATGGACCACAAGGACAGATTAGTGGAGGGTAGAAGATAATTAGGAGGGTATTGCAATAATCCAGGTAGGAGATGATGGTGGCTTGAACAAAAATGGTGGTAGTGTTGGAGGTGGTGAGAAATGTTTGAACTCAAGATGTATTTTGCAGGTAGAGTTAACAGAATTTGTTGAAGGACTAGGCAGGAGTAGGAAAGAAAAAAAGAAATCAAGGCTAAGTATGTTGGGCTCAAATAATATTTTAGGAACAAAAGTGATTACATACAGGAAGTGTTTAATATTTGTGATGCATGAATTACTCCTTTTATATAGTATAAAAACCAGATATATTTGCAGATTCATAAAACTACATACCTTAACAAACAAAGGACAGGGTTATAGAATACTTGGTTTCATAAAACTACTTTTCATAAAACTATTGATTTTGGTATGCTTTGAAAAATTTTCCCTCATGTGATACTCTTCCTCAATACTGAGATCCAATTTAGAAAATCAACTGGTTAGGGATACATTTTGCATTTGATAAAATAGGAGCTGAGATTAAAAAGATAGTAATTATCTCTTTCCTGAATATTTTGTTCTTCACAAGTGACATAATGTTAGCAAACCAAAATAACCAGTAAACCAAAGAATAATTTTACTTAAAGTAGAGGTAACCTCCTAATAAAGAGTTGACCAAGTTAACACTTGCGTTTTACACACTTTTCATTACTGCTTTAAGCACATTTATGATACACATATCTATTCTTTTGAAACCTCTACTTTGAAAGAAACTAAATCAGTTATGATACTTGCAGACTTCCTTAACGACTTCTTTCTAATAGTGACACTGGCAATGTCACAGCTGCTCTATATTCTTACCTCTAACAAGAGAGGTCAGCAGGCATAAAAGGTGAAGAGAAGTACCTCTGAGGTTGACTCTGTAGCTGGAGAACTCTGCAGATAAGGCACTTAGAAGCAGCACTCCACCTGGACACACAGTCCAGAGTCCTGAGTGGAAACAAGTCAACCAGAGAGCTGAGTCTATTCCAGTAAATGAATGAGAGAAGATAGAAACACACAGACACTATCTTGGATTTATTAACACGGAGGGATAAGAATCCCTACAATCCGTACAAAGAATAAACATTGCTTTAAATACAAATAAATAGCTCTGGTTTCTAAAGGAAACAACTCTAAATAATTTCATGGTAAGTATTTTCTAAGTTTCTATTAAAAATAGAAGACTACTTTGTGTTAAGCCAGGTCTTCTACTCCATCCTTACCCTTGTAGGACTTATACGCCAAGAAGTCACCAGAGAAATGGGAGACAATGCTCCCACCTATCTGAATTATTCCCCAAATGGGAGTTGCTTGCATCAGATAGACATAGCTAATAAATGCAGAAAGTATCTTATATCTAAAGATATCTAAAAAGATCAATCTTGGGAAAAGTCATAAGAATGTCTTTGAACTAGCTCTGTGAATTCTGAAACCTCACTATGCTGAGGTTTTCATTCAAGTGTTAAATTCATTTATACTCATGGGAACACTTAAGTTCCTAGAACAAAAGTTTCCTCTTGCTAGGAACGATAGTGGTAAACAGTCTGTAATCACCAAGAACAGGACCTCGAACAACAAAGTGATTTACAGGTAAAGGAGCAATAGTGCTGTCTAGCGAAACAGTCTGTCAAACCTGGCACCAAAATGACCAAAACTGTGCTGAAATCTGTTGATTTATCTCTCCATATTGTTATATTTAGAATGTACAAAGTGACAAAAATATCTAGGGAGAAATATGTTCTAAGGGTAAAGAAACATTTTTAAGTCATGCAGTCTTTCAAAACTACCTACAACATAAGGCCATTACAGTCTTGGTGCTAGAGTAGTATATGCTCTATTGACTTTCTGTGCCCACTACATGCCACCTCCTTATCCTGCACAAGATAACACAACCTCTTCTACTTAGATCCCTACACAATTATTAGAAAATGATGTTTGCTAGTGATCAATATAGCAATGTTTAGGATTTCAAATAAACTTTGCTTTTTCTATTTAGATTGACCATCATATAATTCCAAATAAAGTATCTCATGCTAAAAAAAAAATCTCATGCAATAAGAATAATTTTAAAAGTCCCATGTTAATAACAACATTTGGTATTAGTGAAAGCAGGATTACTTAGATTTTAAAAAAACGATCACTATAGAATAAAAGTTGGATTTCCAAACAGAACTTCTGCTGTGGTACAAATGCTAAATTTGATTCTACAGTTTTGTTGATGCAAATGCTTTTAAGATATACACATTTTCCTGATTGGGATTCTGAAACAATAAGCATAATTCTTAAACAGATTACTACAACATTTGTTCATAGAATCAGCTCCCTTTTGCCAAGAACTTTCTCTTTTTGAGTACAGTTGGAGGTGTTTCCCAGTAAATTCTGGAACAATAGTTCTGAACATGATTTAAGTCTGTCTGTCACTTCTTTCCCCGTTTTTACTTCTCATGTTGTAAAGACATGAGCACAGAAAAATGCTCATTAATTTTTTTACAGATGTTAATACATTTAGTTTCCTGATTTAAATAATAATATTTTGTATATTTGCCTTTCTCTCTGGCACACTGTAGAATGTTTCTGGAGTTACAAATACAAACAAATCAGCCAATTAGAGCACCCCAGGGTTCAAATCACAATTTGGGATACAATCCTATTTATTCTGGATGATACTCAATTCCACACATAGTTTAGGGAAGAACATCCAAAAACATTATGTTACCAAACTTTAACATGTGATTGTGCTCTGTTGAATAGTACCATTCACATCTACAAAGTACAAAGGCAGAGGATTTTAGGTGTGGAGATCAGTTTGCTTTTGCTGCTAAATTCACAACCATCATCTTCGAGACTTCCAAGCTGTTCTAGAATATGGAGTAGTCCTTTTTTTATCTGGTGGCTTAAAGTAGGAATAAACAGGCGCTGCTGGATACTCTGCATCAGGATTTTCTGCCATCATTTTCAGCTTTGCTTCAATGGCTTTGATCTTTGCAGTGACACTGAAATCAAGGACAGCAGAGGATCAGAGTGGGCCTAGGTGCATTTAGAAAATACATCTACATCTCATCTCCTTATGCCTCTCATATACATCAGAGAAGCAATGATATATTACATTATGAACATTTAAACATTTTACATACAAGACAAAAATAACCAGTGCTCTCATTTTAAGAAAGAGATCAAGTCTGAACCATCTATTAAGTTTTTAATATAAATACAGATTATCATTAGGAGTACTTCACATATCTTTACATTTGCTCCTCAGATACAAACACTGTTTACCACCTTAGTGCTCAGCAGAGTAGGACTAAAAATAATTCTTTTATTTATAGGGTTGAAAATGACATTGTAAGGTAGGTTGTATTCCTTATTATGCAGATGAAGAAATCGAGGCACAAAAAGCCAATGTTACACAGCTAGTAAGTGACAGAACTGAGATTTGAATACAAATTGACTCCAAAGTACCACCTCCTGAATTGCTGAATAACAATGGGAAAAAAACCATTCTGGAAATCCCATAGTCTCTTTTTACTGACAAATGTGTGCTAATAAAGGCTTTTATTTACAGAGTGACTACAATGAGTCAGACACAGTGCCCAGCATTTTACTTATATTATTTCTACAAGGGTTACCATCCACTTTTTATAGATAAAGAAACAAATGTTGAGATAGTGATATTCCCATGGTTCACAAAACTAACAAAAGTGCAGAGCTAGGATTCAACCCAGTTTATCACCAAAGCCCTTGCTTTTTCCTTGCCATCAAGTTAGGAGCTAAACAGTCCCATATTACACAGAAAGGGATGAGATGCTAGAGAAGTTGTGAGGAATTTGCTTTTGATTGAGGTCAATGCTATGCCTGGACCAGAATGCAAAGCACTCAGGCATTGGGTTTTTGGCCTATGGTTGCCTTTATTTTCCATTCTTGATGCTACCTGATGTTTGTAGACAGTGAGAGAAACTAGGAAGAAGTGTATATAAGGCCTTTCAGGAATCTTCAAAAGGATCTGCAGCACACCCATAAATTTACATGAGCAAGAAATTTAAAAACGAAGTTGCAATAAAAAGAACATGGTACAATCAAGATGCATTCTGGTCCCTCTTCCCTTAATGGCACTGCCAGTCACTTTCCACATGAGTTACAGGGAAACAACTTTCTCTAATTAGGCACAGACATTAACAGAAAGATGTAAATAATAAAAAACAGGAAGATATAAGCTGAGGTTCTCTGGATTAAAAAATAGATGGAAAATACTAGGCTACCTTGTAAACAAGCAACAAACACTAATTATAAGAAACTAAAGACATGTTCCTTATAACATGAAGACTATCAAGCATAAATGTGTCCCTTCCCAACAGGAGTCAGATTTATGAAAACCTCCACGGAGAGCAAGCTGTGAAAAAGGAGGTTCGAATATTATGGGGGAAACAGCACAGTGAATATTAAGCTCTTAGTGAATCTATAGAAGTCATAATTTTTTTTTAATTCCCAGGAGCACAAAACAATGAAGACAGAACAAAATTATGAAATATCATGATATTGAACTTAAAGTAGTAACTATAAAATTAGTTTCAACTTATCAATTTACACTCCTGAAAACATTTCAGGACCACCTTCCCTTGCAGTTTAATGAAATGTTTGTAAATCTGTTTTGTTTAGTACAAATAATATATAAGAAAGACATTTTTTCCCCTGCCTGGTCCTCCCTGCAAATAGGCATTACTTTCCTGATTTTATAATTGGTAATTTCTGATTCTTATGTATCGCAAATGCTCCTTCACATATCTTCTTCCCTTCCCCTAGAAAAGGCTTTAGAACTGTATTTCTGCATTTTCAGCCTGCAGCTTCATTAAATAAGTAACTAAAAGACTACATTTTGAAGTCTAACAGAACTGGCTTTGAATCCTGACTCTGCTATTTGCCAACTGTGTGATCTCAGCTAATATTTCATCTCTCTATAAGCTTCAGTTTTCTTTATACATAAGTATAACAGTACTTTTACCAGAATTTTTATAAATGACATATTGCACGTAAAATGTTTTGCACAGTGTCTGTTTCATAGTAAGCTCAATAAATCCTTGCTATAGTTATTGTTATTGTTAATAGTTCTCCCTAGGCTACAATGCAAAAAATCAACAACAACAACAACAAAAAACCCCTCCTATTTCTGTTCAACTATCCACTTAACTTCCCCTTTTTCTACCCAACCCTAGTTCTCCTGTTCTGAATTAACTCCAAAGAAGTAACTGACAATTCACACAAGCTAGAATCAAAACCAGTTACTGCCATGGTACATAGAATTAAACATTTGCAAACTAAAATTTTATATTAAGTGAACTGATGGTTTAGAAGAAATGATTATGTAATGACAATGCCAAAGAGACCCTTATTAAAATGCTTGCTTTTGGGGTAAGGAGTGTCTGACTTATTTTTGTATCTTAGTGCTAAGCACAAAGTTTGATATGTTGTAGCTGCATTCAGCCTTTTTTGAGTGAATGAATTCTATAAACGGGAGGAGTATATGACTTTGGGGGATGGAAGAAGAGGAAATATATACATTCTGGAATTAACTGCACCTATTTCTCAATATGTCAAGTTAGTAGATTCTAAGAGTCTGAAGATTCATTATGGTATGAATGAAAGCATCGGGTGAAGAGATGGTTCATGCTCTTGAATAACTGTATCTTTGTGCAGCATACCACCTTACCTTAGGTTAGACTGAGTAGGCTCAGTACTTGAGGATGGCTCAAGACTGATTGGAAGGATCTTATCATTCTTGTTATGATCATATCTCTGAAAGTAAGAAAAAGGGAAATTACTTCACTTGGGCAGAAGCCAGTCTTTTATCATAGCACATTGGTTCAAAAACTCTAATACCACCAGTGTTATCATCAACATATACTTTTTTTTTGAGTTGGAGTCTCATTCCGTCGCCCAGGCTGGAGTGCAGTGGCATGTTCACAGCTACCTCAGTGACATACCTGCTGGGCTCTGGCGATCCTTCTCCCTCAGCCTTCCAAGTAGCCAGAACTACAGGTGTGTGCTACCACACCCAGCTAATTTTTTTTTTTTTTTTTTGATTTATTGTAGAGACAAGGTCTCCCAAGTTGCCCAGGCTGGTCTTGAATCTGCCAGCTCAGGCAATCCTCTCACCTCGGTCTCCCAAAGTGCTGGGATTACAGGCTTGAGCCACCACGGCCTGCCTGCCAATATATTTCTAGACAATTTTAGACTGTTTTACATTTAGATTTAATGCAAAACTTCACACAGTTTTTGCCTAAATGCTGTACATTTAGAAAAAGCAGTTGAGGAGAACTTTCCATCTAGTCATCTGTTCCTCCTTACTTGGTAGGAAAAAAATTTCAACTTTCAAATTCCCCCATGGTACAATTACACAGCAGGGTTGCCCTTTACATTCTTATTTTAAGAACTGTACCACCTCTTACAATATTTATTTTGTTTTATTCAGAACACCTTATGTTTTGCAAAACACCAAGCATAATAAATATTCTGCTCCTAATAGGTCTGAGTGGAGAATGAAAGCAGTAACAGCTTTCAGTCACTGATATAGAAAACATTCTATAGTAAAGGAGTCATTTAATTTGATGTCAGATAATTACATACTTCTTGTAAAAAGTAAGCCTGATATTAAGTAGTAATCAAGAGCCTTTGGTCACGAAAAATTTATTAGAGAAGAGAACCATGAGGCACACAGATTTTCAAATAAAAGACAGGAATGAGGATGATTTCTCTTGGGTGCTTTTTCAATGAGATGCAGAACGAGAAAATGACAGTCAGTTTGGCAAATGAGACTTGATTTCCTTTTGAGTAAAAAAGTATTTGGTAATTCTCCTTGTTTCTATTTTTAAGGCAATGTGTCCTAGAAATTGAGAAGGCGCTGTGATTACCTGAAATACTTAGGAGGATCCAAAGTGCCTAAACTTCATTTTTCACCATCAACACAGGTTAAATGTCTGTTTAGTTTCCATGGCTCTTTACTGGGAAGCTTGTTGGGGAGGGGATAGTGTCCCTGATAAAAAACTATGCTTACAGAGCTAAAGATTTAAACTCCATCTCCATCACAAATCTTTTTGCAGGCAGGTTTTTCAAGTTCTCACTTCTGTAGAAGAAGAAGAATCAAATCTTGAAACTGCCACAGTCAACATAATTTCACCACTTCTGTGCCGGCTGGAACAGAATACCATTCATTTTCTTTTGTTAATGGCCGAAGTTTTTCTAGTGCATTCTCCCAAGAGACCAACTACAGGATGAACAGGGCAGCCTGCCACTGGGCTTGGAAACAACACAGGCACTGCAAAATCCCACAAACCCACACCCTAATAACTCTCAAGATCTCTGGAGTAAGGAGATGCCAGAGCTTTAAGCACTCACACAAACTACCTATCTTTCAAGTAATTAGAATAAACAAATTCAAACTCTCCACAGAGACAAGAGACTGGGAAGAATCTAATAATGCCTAAAGCAACTAATTTTAAAAATAAATACATTTTTTCCTCCAAAGAACAACCCTCACCAAAAAAATGATGGAGGTCTGAGTATACACATTAGCCACATGGAAAAATCAATCAAAAACAGGATCTGTGGGCATGCGGAGAGAAATAACGAAGGAACTTAATCCCTCCTGAGATGTTTCTTAAAAGAAAAATCTGGCAACACACATGGTAAATACAAATAGGTGACCAAAGTTTGGCTGTTCCAGATGTGAAGAGGCTGGATGCAAATGGGTAAGTGGACAGATATCTTTCTAAAGACTCACTTAGGATGCAGCTTGATGTTGTCTTTCTGACCTCTTAGACGTACCTTTACTTGAGCATGTGCCCATCGCACCACCAGCTTCTTAGATAGAGCCAGCTTGCCATTGAGACACTGGATGGCTTGTTCTGCTTCCTGTCCAGGAAAGGGATGAATGTTAGTCAAAAAGCCAAATGCTTAACTAGCTCAATGTATTCTCACAGGGCCTCACTAGCTTTGATGGCGGAGTTTCTAATCAAATTGCTCTTGGTAAATAATTGGCAAGGGCATACAATTTAAAAAGGCAGAACAACAAAAAGGTATGAGTTTTTAAAAGTCAGACAAAAATTCAAATCCTGGCTCTATCACTTGCTAGCAATATGATATCTGGCAGGTCACTTAATGTCTCTAGTTTTGTCACCTGTAAAATATGGATGAAACAACTTGTTCCTCAGAGGCTGTTGTGAGGACTTAAAGAGTCCGTAAAGCATGGAGCAATGGTAAGCACTTAACAAATATTAGCTAACAGTCATGTTCTTATTAGGTGATACCTTTCTACACATTACTGTTAATTAGAGTAACAACTACTGTGTCGAGAGATTTTACTCCCTCCAGGGACCCTAGAACTATATCCTGGACTAGGGTTTATTCCCTGGATTCAAAGCAAGAAACAGTAATGGCTTCAAAGGATATGGGGGTGAAGGAAACTAGGCCGGAAAAAGCAGGAGTGAGTCAAACAGACTATTAGCAAGGTATTTGTGTGAGTCAATCTATGCACCTGGTTTTCAGAGCCAAAAGTTCCCTGACCCTTTCCCCATCAGATATAGGAGCAACAAGGTTGAAAGGAATTCCTGAAGTTAGATAATAGTTACTCTAGGTCATTCCCAGGAAACATGGTTGTACTTTCCCATCCTGCCAAGGCTCCCATACCCCATCTGTATCCATGAGGCATTCAGCCAAGTGTAATCCACATTTTAAGAGGGCGAAGAAGCCCTTAAGGAACAGAGGAGGAATAGGATGTCCTACAAGGCAGAGAGAGTCTATACAGACTCGAGTGTAATAACCAGGCATTCCATTCTGGTTTTATTGATGATTCTCTTTTTCCTCCAAAGCTTACTAGTATTACATTTAACAAATATTTATTGAGCATCCACTATGTGTCAGACATTGAATATTCACTGGCTATCCTCACCCCACTGCCTCATGCAAAGTTAGAGTGATACGTAAGAGAAATTTTACTCTTCTTTTCCATTTCATTTGGTGAATTAGAACCAATATGGCACTCTATTAGTTCTGGAGTATCAGCAGTAATAAGATGCCGTAGGAGATAAGTGTTTTAAAAAATAATTTCCTCTGTACATTGTTTCAGTTTCTTGTTATTTAACGATACTATTAAATGTCAATTCTGTTTCCTTATGTGCCCTCATCTATTCTCCCAACTCCTATAAGGAGGGTGTTTTTAAGTGAAAATCAAGGCCTAAAGAGTTAATCAAGTTAACCCAAAAAAGAGCAAGAAATACAAGCTAGGCTTTGTGACTTCTAGTCCACTGTTTGTTTGTTTGTTTGTTTTTCCAATTTGAGTCTCACTCTGTTCCCCAGGCTGGAGTGCAGTGGCATGCTCACAGACACCACAAACTCAACCTGCTGAGCTCAGGCAATCCTTCCACCTCTTCCTTCCAAGCAGTGCAACTACAGGTGCTTGCTACCATACCCAGCTAATTTTGTTATTTATTGTAGAGATGAAATCTCGCTAAGTTGTCCAGGCTGATCTCAAACCCCTGGGCTCAGGCCATCCTCTTGACTTAGCTAGTCCAATGTTCTTAAATCAACATCGATCCCCAACATGACCATTGATTTTAGTTGTCTGCAACAATTCTCATTACATTCTACCATTCAAGAAGAAAAAAAGTATTAAGAATGCTAATCCTACAGGACATTCTTTCGCTTTCCTCAAAAAACCTTGAACAATTAGAATAACAATATATCACTTATTGTCTACCATATTTGCAGAAACTAGGGAAAGTAAAAAATATCCAGCACCGGTAAGGAAAAATGACACTCTCATGCAGACTCAGAACATACTGCTATAACATTTCTTGGAGGCGATTTGTATTAAGTTGTTTTAAGAAAAAAACAGACATGGCCTTTGATGATGCTATTCAAGTTTCACACAGTTAGAGCTATAAAAATATTTACTACTGTGATATTTACACTAGTGAATCACTAGGGACAACCCAAATAACTAACAACAGGGAATAGTCAAGTGTCTTATTATATGTTCATATAATGAAGTATCATGTACTCATCAAAAGTGATTTTGATTAGTTTTAATTGCAGTCTAAGTCACATATAGTAAGCTACACAAATCTCAGATATAGATAAATGTACATACAAACATATGTATATACAAATACCAGTGAAACTACACTATTACAATACAGAATATTATCTAGATGGGATTAAATGGTAAAAAATAGTTTAGTATACTTTGAATGCTAAACATGATAATATGATCCTACTTGTGTGTTATACATTGTATATGTGTTTGTGTGTGTATATGTGTGTGAGTGAGAGAGAGAGTGAGAGAGAGAGAGAGATAAAGAGAGAGTGTGAAGAAAGAAAAAAGACCAGAAAGACATATGACTAAATATTAAGTGATTATTTATTTCTGGGTATTGGGCTAAGTGATTTATATTTTCTTTTTTGGTTATCTATATTTTCACCTATAATAAGCACGTATTACTTTTATAGTAAGAAAAACATCCATATATTATTAATAAAACAATAACTAGGCAATGTTCTTACATATGACAAAGTTATAGACAATACTAAGCAGCATCTCTATATTTAGTACAAATTCAGTTTTTTTATCAATGCAATTCCATTACAAGGACTAAATTTTAATACAGGGAGATACATGTATATATCATGGTTGAAGCTGAGTGCTCTCCTCCTCCATGTATGTTAAAATGTATATGCATTTGTTCTGAGTCATTGAGAAAAAGTGTACATTTTAAGAAATCAAAATAAAAGAGAGTGTGTGGGTGGCACCACATATAGGATTCTGTACCACAGGACAAACTACTGAAAGAACAGAAGACTTTGTTGGCTAGCCACTAAAGGAACAAACAAAACAGGATAGGGAGGGCAATGTCCATGTGCTCAATGTGGGCATCCTGAAGTATTTGGTCAGAAAAGGAAGTCAGCCAGCTGCCTAAACCTTGGCCAAGGGAGGGTAGATTGTGAAAACTGTTCACAAATTCATTTATTTACTAAGGATCTCTTTTAGGACTTAGTACAAGGCTCACAGATGAACCAGACACTGCCCATAGGGAACTGCTATTCTTGTAGTCAAGAGAGATACACAAATAATCATGGCAGAGCTTGATAAGTACTGTGAAAGGGAGAGGAAGCTCAATTACCTGCTTAGTTTCAAAGTTAACGAAACAGTACCCTCGAGGTTGTCCCTCCAAAGCACCTGACTTGTGGAAGAGGAAGTCAAACTGCTTTACCTTGCCAAACTTCTGGAGAAGCTTGAGGAGGTGGTATCTGTGGAGAAAGAAGGGCCCATGAGTATGCTCTGGTAATTCTGTTGGCCACTCGTCTGAAGCGTGAGATAAAAGCAGGGGATAATTTGCCCCAGGATAAAAATCTCTTGTCCCCGTCCCCTGCCTTCCTCCAAACTGCTGTTAGTTTATTTGGCAGTTGTTTGCCTTTATTTGGAATGGGAACTAGAATTGTCACGGCTATGAGTCTGTCCAACACAAAAATACCAAACAACAAAAAAAATCCCACACCTTACAAACAGCTGTCTGGCTCACAAGCACCATTTGTTTTTTCTTTTGGAAAAATGCTCAAAAATAGTGTTGATTTATTTATTTTTACTTTCTTGGCAACGAAATAGCACTTGTGAATAACTATAACTCTATCAGAAACACACACCTACACTTCAACAGGCGAAGCCTACCCTATCTCAAAAATAAACAAAGTAACAAACACATGCACATTCATACAAACAAACAAAAAAACAGTCCTGGAAGACTTCCCTATTAGATTTCATAGTTAATTATTAGATCCAAATTGCACTTATGAGAAACTGCCAAAAATCAAGCTACAGCTAGTGGTACTTCCGTAAGTGCTTGAGAATTTCAATTCTTGATGTGATTAAACATCAGGACAACATGGAACCACTATGCAACTGAGGCCAGTCTCACACAGGGCAGGAGAACTTGGTCAGTCCTAGAAATCATCCAGCCCCAAAGGGAGGCCCAAACTTTACCTGTACGATGACCACTTATGTACCTAATTCTGAACTGTACCCCACATCTTTAAAAAAAAGCATCCAGCCATGAGTAATTAACCAATCTCTGTTGCCTAAACACAGTTTGTACCCTGGGGTATGGTCAAGTAAAAAATATAGATGGTCAAGGACAATATTTATTCCTGGCAAGATGTTCACCCTAAGCCACTGCTTGCCACTCTTTCCCTCAACCTCTTTATGGATTCCTTACTCTAAAACTTATTTGGTTTCTATAGAGCTTTTATGTTATTCAAACAGATGTGGCTTTAACAGGTTGTAGTGGCCAATTTCATTTCTGACTTCCTGTCATCTGATGTAAGGGTGAGACAAACCAACAGCTCTCCCATTTCCTTTTCCTCTGGCCTTCCTCCTGGCATCCTCCACACTATTCAAATGGAGTCAAGGCTTTCGCTAAACAATGCTGTCCCTGTGATACTAAAAAGGTATCAGCCCACATGCTAAATCTGTTATTACTGGGAATTCTACCCCACAGGGAGTCAGTAAAGTTGTCGTTACAGCCACATTTATATTCACATTGTTTTCTAGGAGAAACTCATCAAGATTTTATTCTTGAGTAAGAATCTCCTTTGGGAGGCAGAAAGATATGAAATGGATCATCAGATATACTAAATTTGATACTAATACACATCAACAAGCAAGTCCATTATCTTGGATCAGATGTCTGACACAGTGGAACAAGGAAGACATAATGCAGGTTGAGTATTGAAGCAGAATGAAAAGATCACAAGGCATATTGTGGATATTAATATGGTCTATTTTGAAAGGGAAAATAACCATGATCTCCTAATTTCAAAATTCCCAACTCCCAACAGAAAACCACTAGTGAAAATGTAAGAAGTGACTCTTCACAAGAAGGAGAAACACCTCAAGTGCAAATTTCTGGTTACTTAATTTTCTGAATAGGCTTATAGCAAGGGTGAGTTTCTCACATACACAGACAGATGGGCTATATGTCTCCCTTAGGATCTTTAATTCTCAGATGCATCTTCTACTTACTATACCCACTCAAAACTCAAAACCATGCCAGTAGCCACAGAATGGTGGGTCAAACCAGATCTTAAAGAAAGAAACAATTTAAGGGCTACTGTGGGCCAGTCATCTTTTCATTAGCTCCATTCTGCTTAATAGCAGGAAGGTAACGCAATTGGCATTTCTAAGAAAAGAATTTTAATTTACTCAGAAAAAAAAAGCTGACAGATTATTCTTTGTAAAGCTAACAAACACATTCTGCCCGAGAATTGCGACCTTAAGATTCCAGGAACATCTGCTTAGGTCTGTGTCTTTCAACTTCTCCAAGATTTCTTTTCTTGTTTGATAATTTCTTGAAATTATCGGAACACCGAAACAAAAGGAATGAAATGTTTACTATTTTGCTTCCTGGAGATGGGGACTGCAAGCTCTGATAGTAAAAAAAGCCGAAGGATCTTGCTTTCACATCTGCAAGCACTTTTATCTGCTGCTGAAGAGTGGGAGAGCTCACTACTCAGCAGAGGCTCGCTTCACTCAATGAAATGTGCACCCTGCAGCCTTCAGGAGCTAGAGATTTAGCACAGCAGCCATACATATTTCTGCAACTTAATCAGTAGTTTCTGTAAATTGGTCTTTAAAACAGCCTTCCTGCCTAATGGCACAGAAGTAATTAATCTATACAAATATTAAAATAGACATCTACAATGTGTTGAGATCAATTAGGCACTTGGACTATCCAAATGATAAAACCAGGTTCCTGCCTTCAGGGATCTCATTCTGGTTAGAGAGAGATATGTAATCAAACAATTACATAACAGTGTATGACTTGCACATGGAGGTATATACATGAATACACACAAGGAGAACCAATGGTGCAGTGAGGATGGTGGTTAAAGAAGGCTTCATAAAAAGAGTGATATCCGAGTGGAGCATGGCAGCGTGAGTGAATATCATGTGCAAAGACATCAAAGTGAAAAACAGTCTGATCCATTGGAAGAGAGTAGGGTAAGAGGGGGCTGAAAGGCAAGCAGAAGACAGGCTGTGAGGGATGTTGTGTGCTACAAATTTTTAACTTCATGCTACAGACAATGGAATCACATAAAATGACACTTAAGATGGTCTTGAGCAAAGTTCGTTTTATTGTGAGGTGGGTTTTTATGTTCTACTAGGTACATTATTAAATAGTGTCATTGTATTTCCATTTTTTTCTTTTTTTTTTGAGTCAGGGTTTCACTCTGTTCTCCAGACTGTAGTGCAGAGGCTTAACCATGGCTCACCACAACCTGAGTCTCAGGTGAGCCTTCTGCCTCAGTCTCCTGAGTATCTGGGACTATAGCTTCAATTTAAGTAAGCAAACAGTAAAGGCTGTTTCATACAAAGCAATATGTTAAAGGAGGCAAGGACAATGAAGGAAAAATAAGAAATGGGCTGAGAGAGAAACAGGGGTTTCTTCAGGGATAAACGTATTATTCTCACATGCATTTACTTTCCCTTGCATTCTAGTTTATCCCTGAAAGTCTGTATCAGAAGCACATTTCCACCTGGATGGCTGTCCACTGTTTTTAAGTTTCCTTAACACATCCCTAATTGACCTCCTCTCTACCACAAACTGATGGTCTTTTCCAGCTATCCCACTGATCAGTAGGGATTTAATTATTTTACATTCCTCAGGCAAGAAATCTCAGGATCATCTTCAACTCTCCACTTCTCATTCTTTAACTCTCAGACTCACCCGCTGGTTTCTGTTTGTAGTCTCTATCTAGGTGATACCGATGGCAGGGTTGATTTGTAGCAGTCTCTACTAGCTAATCTTCATCTTTAGTTTCTGCCCCTCTAATTCATCCTGAATACTGATGTAAAATTCCCCTATTAAAACATCAGGCCAGGCACGATGGCTCACACCTATAATCCTACCACTTTAGGAGGCCAAGGTGGGAGGACTGCTTGAGCCCAGGAGTTTGAGGCCAGCCTGGACAACATGGTGAGACCTCATCTCTACAAAAAAATAAAAAAACAGCCAGTGTGGTGGACATGCTTGTAGTCCCAGCTACTCTGGAGGCTGAGACAGGAGGATGAGTCCAGGAGGTCGAGGCTGCAGTGAGCTATAATCATGCTACACATTCTAGCCTGGGTGACACAGCAAGACTGTCTCAAAAACAAAACAAAACAGTAACAATCATTTTCACAATGTCAATCTCTTGATAAACATCAACAATGAATGTCTTTTATATGAAATGCAAACTTGTCTGAATAAATTTTAAAGACCCCGTCATAATCTGAGAGTATTCTACCTATTCAACTACAATTTTCGTTTCCATTTAGTATTCAACCTCTTAAGTTAAAAAGGTCTTTCTGATAGTCTGCTTACACATGACAATCTTTCTTATTCATACCTATATGCCCTTATAACTTCCCCTCCATTTAGAGCACTACTTCTATTAGAATGTCTCCTGGCTTTGTTCTCTCTCATATTTATGCATAATGCAGTAGCTATTAATTTAGCTTCTATACAGCACTTTTAATATTTGAAAAAGAAAGTCATTATTAACCCTTTTAGAGGAAACTGCAGTACAGAAAATAGATAATGTCTAAGGTCATTAACTTTTTTGGCTTCTTTGTTGAAGGCAATAGTAATATTTAGAAGTACTGTTTACCCTTAAAATTAGATTGTTTATCCTCACAACAATTAAAAAGAGGTTCTTATATTTTAAAATTTAGAATAGGATACTTTAGATCATGGCCGGTTTTGTTTTGTTTTGGTTTTTTGAGTTGGAGTCTCACTCTGTCGCCCAGACTGGAGTGCAGTGGCCGCTCCCAGCCACCGCAGCCTCGACCTCCTGGGCTCCAGCGATCCTTCCGCCTCAGCCTTCCAAGTAGCTGGAACTACAGGCGCGCACTACCACGCCCGGCTAATTTTTGATTTATTGTAGAGATGAGGTCTTGCCAAGTTGCCCCGGCAGGTCTCGAACCCGTGGGCTCAGGCAATCCACTCACCTCAGCCTCCCAAAGGCGCGGGATTACAGGCTGAGACACCGAGTCTGGTTTATGACTGTTCAATCATTAGAATATTTGTGCAAGGAGCACTAGATTAGGCAGTGAGAAATTATCATTAACTACTTCAGTAAACTGAGCCAACTCACTTAACCCTTCTTTTCCTATAAAATAGGGAAAATAATAGCTGTTTCACTTAACTCACAAAGTTAAGAGCTTATATTCATATACCATTAGTGCTAGAAGAAATATTCAGGTTATTGAGGTGAGCATACTCATTTCATAGGTAAGAAATATTAGGTAAAATGTAGCTAAGAGTAATCAGAATACAGTGGAAAGAACATGGGTTTGGAATCTCTAAGATCTCTTTAATCATACACAAATATCTCTGGCATCTAGCATAGCCCTAAAATGGTCAGTATTACAATCACAGAGTCAATATAAGTAAACAAGAAGCATAATATCAGAGTACTAGATAGTTAGGAATGCATATTCTATTGGGAGGAGAGTGTAACTTAAATTGGACGCAGGTTAATAACCAACAAACACACACAAAAAGGATGACTAAAAGTAATAAACTGAAAACTGGGTGGAAAAGCGTTTTTTTTTTTAAACTGTCACTGTTTTACATATCCTTGTAACCATTCATGACAGTAAATATATATTATAATTTGTTTTCTAACAAGAGTTAAGACAACACTTAGATAGGAGGGGCATTCAAATAAGCTTACAGTTTGAGGCCAGGATTTTGAGATCAGCCTGCACAATAGGGCAAGACTCTGTCTCTTAAAAAAAAACCCGGTTTACGAAAAAGATCAGTAAGAGGGTGGTGGAGAGTAGAGACATACATACACATAGGAAAAAGAGATAAGGGTCTGTTGGAGGAGAAATGGTAGGAACTGGCAGTAATTTGTGGGTGGAGGGAAAGTTTAATTAGGAAAATTGGAAGATGTTCCGCAAACTTCTGTCAAGAGTCATTAGCAGTTTTGAGATTTGGATTCAGCTAATACCTTCTGAGATTAGACTACAAGACAGGTACCATATATTTACATAACTTACATCATAATCCTTCATTATTTGGGAATGACTGTATTTTAATAACTCATCCAGGCTCACCACTAGCCTGAGAGGAACATGATGGGTGTAGTTTATGTACTTCAACAACTTGGAAGGAAATAATATATTCTACCTCTTACTAAAATGTCAGGCTTCTTTGCTGTAATTAAATAAATTAAATGAGGCAAAAACTAAACAGTTTATGTTAACCATAAGCTATGACTGTAGTCATATCTTTAGAAATTTATTATTATTTAATAAATCAGTTTGTTTGATAGATGAAATGTTTTCAGGCAGAGAATCCATAGAAAAAAATAGTAAAAATGGTCTTTGGTGATATAGAAGTGAGGAAGCCAGGGGGAGAGTACAGTTCTTCCAGTCAGCATGCCCTGATCTACAGTTTAGTATTTCACGTCTGCTTTTGGCCTGGTGAAAGAAGAACAGAGATTTCAGTGGGAAAGTTTTGATCCAATATTCTTGTTAATGTTCTAATTGAAGAAAACATTCATATTCTCCAACATACGATATAAACTGAGGTAACAAATGCCCATGTGAACTTTCCTGTCACACAGCAGAACACAATTAGAACAAGAGTCTCATTACAGAGAACTGTGGCCAACACAATCAACATTGTTTCCATGCTTTAGATTTCCATTCAGACAAGCAGAGGTGGGAATGGAAACCACTTTTGGAAGCATCCTCTCATTGCTTGGGTTTTAGATGATGGAAAAAAGTTTCTTTGACAAAGAGACATGAATCGAGAGATTGGGCAGATTTACACTCATCCTCAAAGCCATCGATCACAAAAGAGAACTGAAATAAATGCTGTCTATTCCAGGATCCCTATGACCATGGTAACATAATATTTGGAAGACATCCATCTCCAATACCATCATAATTTCTACAGGGACCCAAATGTATTTACATTGAGCTGATTTGGGCTTGAGAAATTTTAAGGAACTAAGCTTTCTGTCATTATCCTGACCTACAAGTTTACACCCTTTTTTCTCTAGTCTAATTCTGACACCTATATATACCTTCTCTTATCCCAGACTCAAAAAAGCAGGTTCTCTAATCTCCTCTCCCCTTGCCTTTGACACTATTCCAAAGAGAGTAGCTTATAGGATTGATGATATACTCCATATTCACTTTAAGCACTGACCTTATTATACACAGCTCAATTCACTCATTCTACCCTGCCACCAAACACCATCTTCCCTCATCAAACAACTGGGGGAAGGAATCTCTCTGCTAAGAAATTCCTTTGCATTATAATTGCTATGATTGGAAAAAGTAGGGAGTTGGACAATTCAATTAATTTTGTGACCCTGGGCAAGGTACTTCTATCTTTAGGACCTCAGTTTCCTCTATTATAGGATAAAAGAACTGGATTCCATCAGAGGTTCTCAAAGTATGCTCCATGGAGCCTTAAAAGTCCCAGAGTTTCAACAGGGATTGCCAATAAAAAGGTGGCAGCTGACAAAAGGCTTTGGCTGCACCTCTTCTCCCTTTTAATCAGAGCAACTCTGAGCTTTTATTTTATATATAGCTTCTGATAACTTATGGCATTCAAATCATTTAATAAACAAATGAAAACCAAAGGGGGCAGGGGCGATCTCAAAGATTCCTTACAACTCTGACTTTCTATGGTTCTGTGGTCAAATGATACTCCTCTGCCTGTCTGTTAAGGTACTGAGACTTCTTCCACTTGTTCCTTCATTCTGGGTACAAAAGTATGCTCAAGGTTGCTTCTAGAAAATAATTCCCTATAGCCACTGGATATAAAGATTCAAATAGTTGGAAATGGGAGAACATCTTTGGTAAGCAGGAAAAAACAGGCATATGGTTTAAAGGACACCCAACTGTGTATACTTGCAGTAGCAAAGTTCAAATGTAAGAAAAGTGACAAAGGCTAATAACAACATCACATCCATGTAAAGAGAAATTAAAGCATAAGTAAAAGATTCAAAATATATCCAACATCTCTTGAAAATTCTTCTGAACATCATCACTGCAAAACATCCCAGTTTTGTAGACAATGAATTATGATAACTTAGACTTACTCTGTGATTTTGGGGTCCAGATTGCCAATCCATAATCGGTGTCCTTCCTGTAGAGAGCCCTCTGAAAGGATGGATGCGTTCTCCAGGGGAAGAGTTTTGGTTTCTGCTTCCATCAATCTCTATGAAGTACTAAAGGAAATGTGAACATTCAGGCAGGAGAGGAGCAACAATGTGTGAACATGAGACTTCAAATTCAACTCAACAAACATTTATTCAAGGAGGGCATGCCCTCTGGGCAATCCTTCAAAGGCCTCAGTTATTCCACAACCAGGGCCCCAGAACTAGTTAGTTCCCTTGGGACGACAACTCTGGCAGCCAGAGCACAGAAGCTGCCAGTTAAGGTGAAAGGGGCGTGGTTCTGCATGGAGAAACTAAAGTTTTCTCCTCTGAAGCCAGAGACTGACTGGGCAGGAGGCCAAAGTCTTTCTTACTACATGATACTCCAGTTCAACAACTGTCACCCAAAATAAGTCTTGGAAACCACCAGGAAGAGTCTTAACAGCACTGAAGAGGATGAATAGGGAAGAGCAGCATTAGATCCCTTTTCCTGATAGAAGAGGTAATACAGCAAAGGGAAGAGGCAATATAGGAAATCTGTGCATAGATTTTTGGAATAAGAATGGGTTTGAAACCAGGTTGTGTGGCTTGGTGAATTTTACCTGAACTTTCTAAGCCTCAGTTTCCTTATATATATAAATGGAAATAATACTTATTTTAAAGGGTTGTTGTGAAGATTAAAGAGAGTACATTAAAAAAAAGTCACAAACACTGTATCTAACAACAGTAAGTTATCAATAAATACTAGCTATCATCATGTTTAATATTTTGGGAGACTGGAAAGAAGAGACTAATTTCTTCTTTAGTTATTCCAGTTTCACCATTTCTTAGTTGTGTAACCTTGGGCAAGTTTCTTAACTACTCTGTCTTGGTTTCCTCATATGTAAAATGGGGATAATGCCTCATAAAATTATTGTGCAGATTCAATGAGTTAATACACCTAAAGTATTTAGAAGAGTACATGGCACTTAGGAAGCATTCAATTAATATTAACTTAAATTATTACTAGTTACCGAAATGTCTCATCTCACAGCCAAGGAGAATGAAGATTATGATAGAACAGCAGTGGAAAGAGTAGAAAGCTTGATGTCACAAGACTTGGTTTCACATTGTGGCATTTCCACTAGAAGTCATTTCTCTTTGAGCTTCAGTTTTCTCATCTTTAAATAATAAACTTTGCCCTGCTATAACTTAAGGTTTCTGAGAGGTCCAAAAATGAGATGACAGATATAAAGATTTAATAAGAGTATAATGTAGTAGAGAAGGAAAATATAAAGGGGATGGTAAGGTGGCAGGCTGCATCACCCTTCAGATATTCCTGCTAGAGAAGACACATGTCCTATATATCCAAAAATGCTTCAGTGGTCAATGCTGCAGGGACTGTCTCAATAACAAACAGCTGACCATTGATACTGCCATTACCTCTTATTTATCTGAGCACACTTTATCTACCTCCTGCACAAGTGTGTATTTTTCTTCCTTTTCCACTCACTTCTTTAATCTGTTCAGCAACGTACGACAAGCAACTAGGAACTGTTAAACCCTGGGCTACGTACTGAAAATAGAGAAACGAACAAGCCATTGCTCTGGCTCTTACCTTCTGAGAAAGGTGGAACAGATATAAATAGACTCCCAGGAGTGGAAATGGGAGAAAGATTTTGTCCACACCCTATTTTTTTCTTCTACTTTTTATTTTATTTTATTTTATTTTATTTTATTTTATTTTGAGTTGGAGTCTCACTCTGTCACCCAGACTGGAGTGTAGTGGCCGCTCCCGGCCACCGCAGCCTCCACCTGCTGGGCTCCAGCGATCCTTCTGCCTCAGCCTTCCGAGTAGCCGGAATTACAGGCAGGTGCTACCACGCCCGGCTGATTTTTTGATTTTATTGTAGAGATGAGGTCTCGCTGCCCAGGCGGGTCTCGAACCTGCGGGCTCAGGCAATCCACTCACCTCAGCCTCCCAAAGGCGGGGGATTACAGGCTGAGCCACCGAGCCCGGCTCCTTTTTATTTTATTTTATTTTTTGAGTTGGAGTCTCATTCTGTCACCCAGGCTACAGTGCAGTGGCATGCTCACGGCCACCACAGCCTCGACCTGCTGGGTTCAGTTGATCCTTCCACCTCAGCCTCCCAAATAGCTAGAACTGCATGTGCACACCACCATGCCTGGCTATGTTTTTTTTTTTTTTAATTGAAGAGATGAGGTCTCGCCAAGTTGCCCAGGCTGATCTCCAACCCCTGGGCTCAGGTAATACTCTTGCCTCTGCCTCCCAAAGTACTGGGATTAAAGGTGTGAGTCACTGTGCTCAGCTCCTTCTACTTTTTTTTTTTGAGTTGGAATCTCACTCTATCACTGCCCCCCCACCCCCAGGCTGGAGTGCAGTGGCATGCTCACAGCCACTGCAGCCTCGACCTGCTGGGCTCAGTTGATCCTTCCGTCTCAGCCTTCCAAGTAGCTGGAACCACAGGCATGTGCCACCAGGTCCAGCTAATTTTTTGATTCATTGCAGAGACAAGATCCCACCAAGTTGCCCAGGCTGGTCTTGAACTCGTGGGCTCAGGCAATCCTCTCACCTTGGCCTTCCAAAGTGCTGGGATTATAGGCGTGAGCCACTGTGCCTGGTCCCTTCTACTTTTTAAACAAATCATTCATTTAAAAAATATTTATTGAGTTTCTACTTCCTAGGTCTCTCTAGTTGCTGAGGGTCAGAGCAGTGAACAAGGAAGATCACTGTCCTCTAGATGCTTATATTTGGAAGGGGAGCAGGACAAAACAAAAGTAAAATAAATAAACAAGATATAGTGATAAATGCTGCAAACACAAATAAGCAGGATGATGCGTCAGGGGGCTGAACTACTTTAGACTAAGTGGAGGGAAGGCCTCTCTAAAGGAGATGACATTTGAGTTGAGACTTGAGTGTCAGGACATTCTGATTTTCTCATGTCTAAAATCAGCAATAACACTAATAGCTACCTAATATCACAAAAAGGTATCATGTTTTAGTGGGAAGAGTGCAGATCACGGGGGTCTGGATTAAAATCCTAGTTTTTGCACCTAGTTATTGTGCCTTACAAGTCATACGATCTCCCTTTAAGTATCCTTTCCACAAAAATGCTTTCCCCTAATAGAGTCCCTTGTTATTCCAGGTCATAGCCACCTTTTCTCCCCCTCAAATAATGCTAATTCAATGTGTTATTTAAGGTTTTACCTTCTGTTTCTTTCTCTACAATGCAAGTTCTTATAGGACAGGGCCTTGCCGATCCTGAACATGGTTCTATTACCAGCGCTTAGTACACTGCCCGGCTCATAGTTGGTGCTCAATATTTACTAAAAGAAGCAAGCCACTTCTCCGTTTGGAGTCTTGGTTTATTCTTCCGTCCTAGAATGGGTATAATTATCTCTATCTCATAAATTCGTTGCGAGTCTTAAGTAATAATGGTGACAGCTCAGGACAGGGTTTTTTGAGGAACGGTAAAGTGTAATGAACGATCAAGACAACATGGAATGTCAAAATGCTTTGGGTCTGCGATAGCGACACTCCCTTAGATCAACAGAGTTCACAAGCCGCTTTTACATCTATTCTTCCAGCTGAACTGCAACAACTCTGGAAGCCAGGAACAGTGATTTGGAAAGTCCAGAGAAGCAAAGGCCCATGATCTTAAAAGCTACCGACGAGGTCAAGTCTGGAACCCCAGCTTCCCTATTCCTGGCCGCGAATTCCCAGAGGCGAGGAATCATAACTCGGATTGTTATTTCCGGGCCAGCGGCGGGACAATCCGGGGCGGGGCCTGAGAAGCCGTCCTGCGAGGGCGCCTTTCTCTAACACCTCCTCGCGGGGCCGGCGCCGAAGTGCAAGAGACACGTCGCAACCGACTCACCTCGTGGCTTCGGCGTTGTGCCCTCAGCTCATGCCCAGATAGCAGGTCCAGACTCTGCAGCCCCAGACTCCGCAGCCCGACGGACCTCTGGAATCGTCCGTCTCAACCCTCGCAGCCAGGCCGCCCGTGACGCGGCACGCCTGCGCCGCTGCACCGCCCCGTGACGTCAGGGCGCCCGCGCCGCCGCGTTTGCCGCCGTCGCACGAGTCCCTAGTAACCTGGGCGATAGCTGGTGAGTGTCCTTGATAGGGCCTCGAGGCGCGCGCGTGGTCCGGGTGCCGGAGACCCTTACTCAAGGACCTCTGGGGGACCTCAGGGTCCAGACTGTCGTCCCCGACCCGTTCGAGTCCGGCTTGGCCTTTAAGGCTGGGGCGGGACCTGTGGCATCCGTGCGAGCCTCATGGGGTGGGGGCGGGGCTGGTGTTGACTGCTTAGGAGTTGAGGGCTTGTTGGGAGGACTTACCAAATAGTAGCCGCTGTTTAGTAGCACAATTATCAGGAACATTTAATTTTCAAAACAGTCCTGTGGGAGTAGGTATTATCTTCCACGACGAAGAACCGGAAGCTCAGGGAGGTAACTTTACCAAGGTCACGGAGCGTAAATTTAAACCTAGGTCTATCTAACTCCAAAGCCTGAGCCTGTAACCACTACTCTGTGCCGACCAATGGTAAAATAGTTGTCATTTCAGTAGTCCTTCACCAGTTACATAATTCTGACAAATAGTATTGTCATTTACATTTTACAGATGAGATTGATGGTAAGAGAGTTTGACTAATCTAAGGTTACATATCTGTGAAGTGTTGAAACCAGGACTCTTTCCCGAATCTTTTCTAAGTTTAATACCTTTACTTTTAACCACACTCTCGCATTTCTGAGTCTTGGAGAGCTTTATAGTTGGAAAGGATGAAAACCTGATCGGATCTTTTCGTTATATAGTTGAGGAAACAAAACCTAGGTAGGAGAAATGATTTGATACAGTTGCAAGTCGGTGAAAGAGCTGCCACAAATGAGTTTTGAACCCAGGTGATTTGTGAATTTAAAGGGGACAGATGACAAGAAGTGATGAGGTAGGAATACTGGAATCCAGATTTCTTAGGTTATAGGCAAAAGCCCTATCTCCATCTGTTAAGCTGACGTTTCTGTGTATATTCAGATACTACAAGTATTTTTTTTTACATGACACTGAATTTGGAGAAGAACAAGCCTTATCTCTAAGCAAAGATCTGGCAAACCCAAGAGATAGTGGAGGCCATGTTGGGTCACCCAGAACCCACCCAGAACCCACCATAGGAAGAGTTCAGCATTTTGACTTAATCTTTCTGGACTTGTATTCATGTATGCATCATATTTATACAATGTAGTCTGTGATTCATGTCTGCATCATAATTATACAATGTAGTCTGTGTAATCTTTCTGGACTTGTATTCATGTATGCATCATATTTATACAATGTACACTGTGCACTGGGCTAGGCACTGTGATACAGCCGCAAACAACCATAGATTAGTCCTTGTAGCACTTATACAGAGGGAATTAGACAGTAGTCAGATAACTACACAAAGATTAGCTTATATTGCTAAAAAATTAAATGATATGGTGAAGTATAGGGTGCTGTGAAAATGGATTGCAGGACACGACCTAGTTGGGCTGTAGGAGGTGGCCGAGGAAGCCGTCCTATGAGGAAGATGGTTAAGCTGAAATGTGGAAGAAAAATGGGGAGGTAGTTAAAGAGGCGAGGGGAGATTGTCAAACGGATCAATGGTATGAGTGAAGACCCTGGAGCAGGAGTAGCATTTGAGAAATGAAACACCAGTTTGCTTATTTTGTAAAATGTGGGTAGTAATTACCACTCTTTGGCTATTATGATAGTTACATTTGATAATACATGTGAAAGTATTTTACATACAGCAAGGGTCTGCATATGTGCATGCTCATATTTATTAAAATATACATATTATAAGTATACATAGTCTACAGCTGGTTTGGAAGGGGTTACTGGGACAGCAGGTAAACCAGGACTTTGAGTTCATCATCTAGTTCTTTCCAAAATTAAAATGCACCACCTATGAAGAACAGGGAAATTCAAATTTTGAGACTCTCAAGTTTGGAAAATCAGTGTGTGCTCCAAGTAGTTTTAAAAAATATTTTCATGCCTGTAATCCTAGCACTTGGGGAGGCTGAGGCAGGAGAATTGCTTGAACCCAGCCGGGAGTTTGAGACCAACCTTGGCAACATAGTGAGACCTTGTCTCTACAAAAAAAAAAAAAAAAATTAATTAGCTGGTCAATTAGCATGGTGATTCATGCCTGTAGTCCCAGCTACTCCAGAGGCTGAGGTGGAAGGATCACCTGATCCCAGGAGGTCAAGGCTGTGGTGAGCTGGGATTGTGCCACTGCACTCCAGCCTGGATGACAGAGTAAGATGCTATCTCTAAAAATATTTCAATAGTTCAACAGTTGAGATCCTATAATAACTGCTATTCATTGTTCACCTACTGGATGCTAAGCATTGTATCGAGCATTTGTTTTTCCCCAAGTGACAGAGTCTGGCTATGTTGCTCAGGCTGCCCTCAAAATCTTGGGCTCAAGGGATACTCCTGCCTCAGCATGTCAAGTTGCTGGGACTACAGGCACCCACAACCGTGCCCATTATGCTGATTGTTTTATGTACATAGTATAGTGATTAAGAGCACAAACTCTGAACTTAAATTTTCTGAATTCAAACCTTAAGCAAATTATCTGTGCCTCTGTTTTCTCATCTGTAAAATGGGGGTAATCAGTACTTATAGGGTTATCATGAGGCTCAAACGAGATATCGTGAGGCTCAAACGAGTTATGTATTAATAAAGCATTTAGAATAGTTTTTGTCACATAGTTATCAGTATATAAATGTTAGCTATTGTTGCCATTATTGTTATAATTATCTTTTGAAAGGCTCAATATACCATGGTAACAATGTAGAAACTGTAGCTTAGAGACGCTAAATGACCTACCCAAAGTCAAATAGCTACTAAAAGGGGAAGCTGAGATTCCAGTACCAGACTGCATGCAAAACCTAGGATCTTCACATTCCTTCTGTGTACAGGTTAATTTTGGCTAATACTTGGGTTCATAACATTTCTTTCCTCAGCTTTAATTATTTATCTGTGTGGAACTGAATGTTAATGTGCAGGTCCTAAAGCATCTACCTTAATCTACCAATAAAGGGACTGCCTTTGTCGAACTTCCACTTTGAAATTTCCTGACTTCTGTGCAGTTAAAATCTACGCCTTAAGCATTTCAGCAATGCATTTTATTTATAGAGTTGTCTTCCGGTTCACGTGTACTGGGTCTGCTTTCGGGTGCCACGCTTTGTGTCAAAGGTTGTTTATTTCTAACCCATTTTGATTTCCTGTTCTTTTGTAGGTTGGTATTATGACCTGCAACAGGAACACCAGGAAACCTGTCTTAAATGGAGCAGCCAGATTGAGACCCTGTAGATTAAAAAAAAACCCAAAAATTACACATTATTCTATAGCCATATTTGGTTATAACTATGAGTTAGGCATTGACTGTATTAGGGAAAAAAACCTAGATATAGAAACTTCACTTTGAGCCAAACTTTTGTGAACAGTTTCTGCTGGAATAGGGCTGGGCTGTTACTTTCATGTCCTTGGACAGTGAATTAATCTCTTCAAGCCTCAGTTTCAACATCTGTAAAATGGGGATTGTTATACTTTCTTTGTGAAGTAATGATAGGACTAAATGAAATAATATGGGTTGCACATACAGCTCAGACCTGACCTCAATTAATAATTGCTACTGGTAATAATAACTGAAAAAGAAAGAATATTTCTTCATTTTTTATCCAGAGATGTTTTTACAGACTTCATATGCTTGATCACTGACTTCTGGCATTTCTTGCTATGAAAAATTTTATTAGAATAAGTTATTTGCCTTTGTGCTACTCATTTGCCTTTTTTTAAAAACTAAAGATAATAATAGCCACCATTTATTAAGTCACTACTATGTTCCAGGCATTGTGCTAGTGCTAGGTACAATTTTACATGCTTTCATTATTTCATTTTATTTTAAAATCAGGGTGATGTTTTCCATTGATAAGGAAAGTGATTCCCAGAAAAGAGTAAGTTGCTAGAGTTGAAATTTCGACCTAGTCTGACTGACTCTAGAATATCTTGCCCATTATTAATGACATAAAGACCTCTTTATTGTGTCTGACCCTGCCATGAAAGTTTTTGAAAGGAAAGTTGATAGCAATCAATAAGTATCATTTCTTTGTGTTCCTGCTATCTTCTAGGCACTGTGCCAAGTGTTTTACTGGCATAACTTCATTTATTATTTCCCACCCTAAGAAAGAAGCACAATTATGCCCATTTTACAGTGAGGAAACCACAGCACAGAATATTCAGTAGTATTTAATCAGTGGTGGAACTGGAATTGTATTCCAGGTCTTCTGACTACAAAACCCATGCTCTTATTTACTCCATTGTATTGCATCAGAATTTTAGGATGGATTTTTTTTTTTTTTTTTAATGAGGCATGAGACTGATTTTTCAAAGATGGAAGCTTCCAGGTATTTGAAATTAATTGTTCTTAATTTTCAACTGAGTAATAGCCAGATTCCTGGCAGAAGCTATTAGTGTATTAATGCTACCTTTGTCAGCTGGGGCTGTGTTCTATCTCAGGGGTAGTTGTATCCAATAGCATCTTTCCATGGTTAAAAATCCTCAGAAGTATACTGTCTAACTTGTGTTAACACAGTGGGGGGTGGCATTTTCCAGAGCTTTGGTTCTATACCATGGAAGACCTCATGCCTCAATCATGCTTTAGACTCACATTAAGGTATAGTGCATTCTAATTGGTAATCAGTGCATAAGGAACCAAAGAAAATTTTAATTAAATGCTGTTGTGTGAATTTTTCAGTCATTTTATGCCTGTTGAAATGGTTTTCTTATTTATTTTAAAGTCCTCTTCTAGTGCTCTGCTCTCCCTCTTTAAACTTTATCAAGATTTTGCACTTTTTCTCATAGAAGTGTTTAATTAGCATCATTAAAGGTTTAGTCTGCTGCACATTTACTTAACGGGCATTTTGGTGTAGTGGAAAGAGCTTGGGGTTTGGAGTCCAAAGTAGGTAGGCTACTTAAATCTCTGAGCTTCAAGTTATTCATCCTGTAAAATGAGGTTAATAATAATTTCCTTCTAGGGCTGTTGGAAGGAGGATTAGAGGTAACATATTTAAGTTGCCTAGTATGTAGCTCAGTTTATGGGAGTTGCTTGATAATTGGTGTGAGTTATCTGAAGTTGCAGTAGGGTCTCTTTTACTTAGATCTTTTTTTTTGGTCTTACTCTTTTTAGTGAATGTTCCCAAGGATTGTCTTCAGTCATGGCCTTGGGATTAAAGTGCCTCCGCATAGTCCACCCTGTTTTTCGCAATTACCTTGCAGCCTTGACCAGACCTGTTTCAGAAGTTAACCTGAAGACTGTGCGTGAAAGACAACATGACTATAGTCAGTACATGGCCTGTTCAGCTCTACCAATCCGCCATTTTGCTACCAAGAAAGCCAAAGGTAGAGACATATGCCTTTCTCTCCCACCTTGTATCTTTCTTATCTTGAGCCCTTGAATTATCATAGCTGGCAAAGACTTCAGAAATATACTGAGTTTCTCTCTTGCCCATATGAGGATATAGTATCTCAGCTAGTTCAGTTGATTAGCTTAAAGGGTTACAGTGGTGGAGACAGTGTTAAAACCCAGGGCCTTTTCCTCATTACCATGGTGTCTCATTTGTTTTCAGTGCCTAATATCAGAAAATGTCTAATTTCTTTCTTTTAGAATTAGAGGTATAAGTGCCAAGCAAACCAGAATGTTTGTAGCAGAGATCACTGTATTCCTTCCTGTTGGAAGTTTAATTAAAACCAGAAGTTTGTTAGTTGAAGGGGGTATTAAAGCCATGGATTTAGATGGATGATCTTAATGGCTTGTGTCATCCAAGAATGAGACTTTGATGTACTGCAGGTCTCAGCTTAAATGCCACTTCCTCAGGGAAGCATTCCTTGATCTCTCAGACTAGGTCAGGTCCCCTGTTACTGGTACTCGTGTGTAGTGTTATTTTATCTTTGATGCAGTTAGAACAGCAGTGATTAATTAATTATAAGTTTGATTATTATTTGTCATCCATGCTGGACCTGATGAAGATAGGTTCTATGTCTTTCTTATTTTTTCTTCTTTAATCTTTTATTTTAAAGATGTGGGGTACAATTCAGGGTTAGGTACAGAAGTGGTCATCGTACAAGTAACATATGGGTACCCTTATTGGTGTTATGTGTCCTGTCCCCCTCTCCCACCGGCAATGTCCCACTATCGCCAGTCCCCTTCTTATAGTATTATTCAGAGCCCTGTTATGAGTGAGTACATATAGTACTCAGATCTTTGTTTCTGTGATAAATCATTGAGTATTATAGACTCTAATTTATGGGCTATTCAGTTTTGTCTTCATTGATTGCCTATTTAAAAGTTGATTGCTTAAGCCAGGTGCTATGTCTCAAACCTGTATTCCCAACTACTCAAGAGGCTGAATTGGGAGGATTGCTTGAGCCCAGGTGTTTGAGACCATTCTGGGCAGCATAGCAGGACCCCATCTGTATTAAATAAAGATTTAAAAAATTAGCTGGGTGTGGTGGCATGTTGGCTGTAGTCCCAGCTACTTGGGAGGCTGAGGCTGAAGGATCACTTAAGCCTAGGGGTTCGAGGCTACAGAGTTGGTTGTTGACTTTTTCTTTTAGATTTATTGGGTTCTTTAGGTTCATTTATTTGGTTCATTAGGGATACTAATCCTTTGATGATTGTATCTGTTACAAGTATCTTTTTTTGCTTTTTACTTTGTGGTGTCGTCTTTGTTGAATATATAAGTTTTAATGTCATATTTTTCAGTCCTTTTTCATTTGTGTCTTGTGTAAGAAGGTTTCTACTATTCCCAAGATAATTTATTTCTGAATATGGTGTGAAGTAAGAAATTTAATTTTTTTTTTTTTTTTGAGTTGGAGTCTCACTCTGTCGCCCAGACTGGAGTGCAATGGCATGCTCCTGGCCACCACAGCCTCGATCTACTGGGCTCCAGCGATCCTTCCGCCTCAGTCTTCCAAGTAGTTGGAACTACAGGCGCTCGCTACCATGCCCGGCTAGTTTTTGATTTATTGTAGAGACGAGGTCTCGCCAAGTTGCCCAGGCGGGTCTCGAACCCACAGGCTCAGGCAATTCTCTCGCCTCGGCCTCCCAAAGTGCTGGGATTACAGGCTGAACCACCGAGCCCGGCCAAGAAATTTAATTTTAAATTTGGTAATAAGTTGTGTCAAAATCATTTATTGACTAGCCTGTTCTTTATTCCCAGATTTGCAGTGTCCTCTCTGTTGTATGTCAAGTTTCTTTAGATGTATGGTTTTGTTTCTGAGCTCTTGATTTTGCTGAATTTCTTATCTCTTCCTGCACTACATTCCTTACTACCTGAATCACTGTCATAAAATCTTGAATTTAGTGGTACAAATCTTTCCCCCACCACTCTCACTTTCTTCTTGATTTTTTTCTTTTCTGTATGAAATTTTTGGTCATATTGTCAAGTTTTCTTTAGAAAGATCTTGCACAGTTCTTTAATCAAGTTTTTTTCTGGGATATCCTATAATTTTTTTGCTACTTTTACATATGACACATTTTAAAATTTGAGTTACATGTATATAGCAATGTACATACATAAATCATAAGTTATGGCTCAGTGAATTTTCACAAAGAGAACAAAACCTTGTAAACAACCTCTGGATCAAGAAATAGAATGTTGCTTGTACTCTGGAAGCTTCCTTCATGTCCCTTTCAGTTGTCATTCTCCCACTATATTGATAGATAACCCACTCTATTTACTCTAGCACCACAGTTAGTTTTGACCTTCTTGAACTCAGTATGGGTTCTTTTGTGTCTGTCTTCTTTTGGTAACAATCTATTTGTGAGATTTGTTCATATTGTACATGTAGCAGTTCTTTGTGCATTTTTTATAGTATTCTATTGAAGGTATATACCAAAATTTATCTGTTCAGTAATTGGTTGGGTTGAGACTTCCTTTTGGTAGTCTCTTTTAAACAAATATCTTCTGACCCTATTTTGCTAGGAGTTATTTTTCAATGGATATTAAATTTTAATCAAATGTTCATACTGCATTTTTAAAATTTTTACTTTAAAAAATTTTTGAATGTGTGGGATACAACTCAGGGTTAGTTATACAAATGTTCATTATGTAGGTACTCTTGTTGATGAGGTATGGCCCACCCCTCCCACTGCTGCCAATCCCAACCCTCCCCTTCTGCCTGCCCCCGCCGCGCCCCCACCACCCATATGAATGCAGTGGCATGATGACAGTTTACTGCTGCCTCAAACTCCTGGGCTCAAGTGATCCTTCCACTTTAGCTTCCTAAGTACACTGGGATTACAAGTGCGCATCACCATGCCAGCCTAGTATTTTTTTTTAAGAAAACAAATTTTTATGGAGATTCAGTCTCGCTATGCAGTCCAGACTGGTCTCAAACACCTGGCTTCAAGCAATCCTCTCACCTCAGCCTCACAAAATGCTGGGATTACAGGTATGAGCCACCATACCTGACCTCTAACTACATTTATTGAGATGATGGATTTTTCAAATCTGTGAAGGTGGTGACTCAACCTCCATAGCTTTTTCTAATGTTAAACCACTTTTACGTTCTTGATAAGAGCCCTACTTGCTCTTGATGCATAATCTGTGTGTACATTGCTGAATTTGTTTTTTTGGTATTTTTTTGAGTCAGGGTCTCACTCTGGCACCCAGACTGGAGTGCATTAGCACACTCGTGGATCACTACAACTTCAACCTCCTGGCTCAGCTAATCTTCTGTCTCAGTCTCTGGAGTAGCTGGGGCTATAGGCGCACGCCATCATGCGTGGCTAATTTTTTTATTTTTTGTAGAGATAATATCTCATTTTGTTGCCCAAAAACATTTTGTTGTTGATGGATTTGGTTTGCTAAAACTGTATTAATTTAGGATTTTTGAGTCTATGTTTATATGTGAGATTAGCCTTAATGTAACTTTCTAATAGTGATGGGCATAATTTTCTAGTATTACCCTTATCTGGTGTTGGCATAAAGACTATGTTTTAGCCTCATCATATGAGTTGAAGAGTACAACTGTCTTTCTTTCTTAATGGGGTGGTCTATAAAAAATCAAGATTATTAGTTCCTTGCGTGTTTGATAGAACTTAGAAAATCATCTGGATCTGGTTATTTGTGTGCATGTGTATGTGTGTAGGTAGACTTTAAAGCATAGGTTCAGCTTCTTTAATGATTATAACACTGCTTAGATTTTCTTTTTCTTCTTGATTTAATTTACTAAGTTGTATGTTTCTAGGGGATTTTTTATTTTTTCTGTTTTCCAAGTTGTTGTCATGAAGTTATCCATAAGATTATTAAGGTTTTTTGATAATCATATCTCCTTTTTCTTTCTTTCTTTCTTTTTTTTTTTTTGAGTTGGAGTTTCACTCTGTTGCCCAGGCTGGAGTGTCGTGGCATGCTCATGGCCACACCAGCGTTGACCTGCTGGACTCCAGTGGTCCTTCCACTTTAGCCTTCCAAGTGGCTGAAACTACAGGCGTGCACTACCACGCCCGGCTAATTTTTGATTTATTGTAGAGATGAGGTCTCACCATGTTGCCCAGGACGGTCTTGAACCCGCGGGCTCAGGCAATCTTCTCACCTCTGCTCATTTTTTCTTTCTTAATACTACTTATTTATGTCTACTGTCTTCTTTCCTCAGTTGTTCTTAACAGAAGTGTGTCAATGTTATAAGCCTTTTTACAAAGTCTTTAATTCTGTTGATTTTTCTGATTGTATTGATTTCTGGTCTTTACTGTTTACTTTTTTCATGTACTTATTCTCGTTCTAGTTGTGTTTTTTTTTCCTTGTAAACTCATTGTATTTATTTAAGGTGTACAACATGGTGTTTGATATACACATAGATTGTGAAATGGTTACTTATTACCAAGTAAATTAGCATATTCATTATCTTACAGAGTTACCCATTTTTATGTGTGTATGGCAAGAGCATCTAAAATAAAATCTCTTTTAGAAAAAATTCTGTGTATTATACATTATTACTTTTCTTTTTCTTTTTTTTTTGAGTTGGAGTCTCACTCTGTCGCCCAGACTGGAGTGCAGTGGCCGCTCCCGGCCACCGCAGCCTCAACCTGCTGGGCTCCGGCGATCCTTCCGCCTCAGCCTTCCGAGTAGCTGGAATTACAGGCATGCGCTACCACGCCCGGCTGATTTTTTGATTTTATTGTAGAGATGAGGTCTCGCTGCCCAGGCGGGTCTTGAACCCACCGGCTCAGGCAATCCACTCACCTCAGCCTCCCAAAGGCGTGGGATTACAGGCTAAGCCACCGAGCCCAGCTCATTATTACTTTTCAATTAGAGATAGGATCTTATTCTGTCACCTGTGCTGAAGTGCAGTCATAGCTCACTGCTGCCTTGACCTCCTGGGCTCAAGTGATTCTCTCACCTTAGCCTCCTCTGTATTTGGGACTACAGGTGTGTGCCACCATGCCTGGCTAATTTTTTGATTTTTATTATAGAGTAAATGTCTCACTATGTTGCCTAGGCTAGTCTTGAACTTCTGTCCTCATGTAATCCTCCTGCCTCAGTCTTCTAAACTACTGGGATTCCAACTGTGAGCCACGACACCTGGCTTGTACAATATTATTAACTATAGTCTTTGTTTTAGATTCTACATATAAGTGAGATCATGCAGTATTTTTCTGTCTGGCTTATTTTACTTAGCATTATGTTCTCTAGGTTCATTGAGTTGTGGCAAATGGCAGGATTTCTTTTCTTTTTAAGGCTGAGTAATATTCTACTACGCACACGTGCACACAGAATTTCTTTATTCACGAACACTTTGGTTGTTTTCATATGTTGGCTATTGTGAATAATACTTTGTTCTTTTCTTTTAAGCATCTAAAGTTATAAATTTCTGTCTAAATACAATTTTAAGTGCTTCCTACAAGTTTTTGATATGTGATATTTTTATTGTCATTCCTAAATATTTCAGAATTTTCATTATGCATTTTTCTTAGTTCATGAGTATTTGTTATTTAGAAGTGTTTAAAGTTTTTCAAACATATAGTTGTTTTGGGGTTAGCTTAATCCTACTGTGGTCAGAGAACATGTTCTGTTTGATAATAGATTCTCTGATATTTGTTGAGATTTGCTTTGTGGGATAGAACATGGTAATTTTGTGTAAAATCTAAGTGTGCTTGAGTATAATGTGTATTGTCTTTGCATGGTTCTATATATGTTTATTAAATCAAGTTGACTAATTGTGTTGACCAAAGTTTCTATTTATTTACTTAATTTATCAGTTATCGGGGATTAAAATCTCCTGGTATGATTGTAGATTCTTCAGTTTCTCCTTTTAATTCTGTTAATTTTGAGGATTTTATTGGATATATTTAGCTCAGAATTGTTGTATATCTTTCTGATGAATTATTTCTATTATCTTTTTTAAGTGGTCCTCATTATTTCTAATCCTATATTTTGTCTTAAAATCCTTTTTTTTCTTGAGTTGGAGCTCACTTTGTCGCCCAGACTGGAGTGCAGTGGCCGCTCCCGGCCACCACAGCCTTGACCTGCTGGGCTCCGGTGATCCTTCTGCCTCAGCCTTCCAAGTAGCTGGAACTACAGGCGTGCGCTACCACACCCGGCTAATTTTTTTGATTTATTGTAGAGATGAGGTCTCATCAAGTTGCCCAGGCGGGTCATGAACCTGCGGGCTCAGGCAATTCACTCACCTCAGCCTCCCAAGGCGGGGGATTACAGGCTGAGCCACCGAACCCGGCTTGTCTTAAAATCTTTGTTGCATATATTTTATTTTAGTCGTGAGGTACATGTGAGGATTTACTATATAAATAAGTTGTGTACAAGTGAGGTTTGGACTTGTGTCTGCCAGTTTTCAGGGCCTGCTTGTGAGTAAGAACATGTGCTATTCAGTGGGCCCTCTCTCCCCCTGACCTGGTCTCAGTGTGTTGTTGTGTGCCCCTTGTCCTTCTTCCCTCCCTCCCTCTTTTAACAGTGTTCAGTGTCTGTTGTTCCCACCATTGTGGTCATGTTGCCAGTGACCAAGGCCTGCATATGAGTGTGAACATGTGGTATTCAGTTTTTTGTTTCTGCGATAGTTCACTTAAATGATGGTCTCCAGCTGCATCTATCTTGCTGCAAATGACATGATTTTGTTCCTCTTTATGGCTATATTCCATGGTATATGTGTACCACATTTTCTTTATCTAATCCACTTTGGATGGGCATCTGGGTTGATTCCGTGTTTTTGCTATTGTTAATAGTGCTGCAGTGAACATCCGTGTGCAGGTATCCTTTTGGTAGAGCAATTTATGTTTCTCCAGTCATATTCCCAAGGGAGGGATTGTTGAATCATATGGAACATCAGTTTTTAGTTTTAGCTTTTAGGAATCACCACACTGCTTTCCATAGAGACTGAACTAGCTTATATTCCCACCAACAGTGTAAAGCATTCCCTTTTCTTCACAGACGTGCCAGCAACTGTTTTGTTTGTTTGTTTGTTTGTTTTTTAAATTAATGATAGCCATCCTTACTGGTGTTAGGTGGTATCTCATTGTAGTTTTGATTTGTATTTCTCTGATGATTAGTGATGCTGAGCATTTTTTCATATGTTTGTTGGCTGTTTGAATGTCTTTCTTTGAGAAGTGTCATTCTTATCCTTTGCTCACTTTTTAATGGGGTTGTTTGGTTTTTTTCCCTGTCAATTCATTTGAGTTTCTTGTAGGTTCTGGATGTTAGGTTTTTATTGAATGTATAGCTTGCAAGTGTTTTTTTCCCCCGTCCTGTGGTTGTCTCTTTACTCTCTTGATGGTTTCTTTTACTATGCAACAACTTTTTAGTTTGATAAGGTCCTACCTGTCTATCTTAGCTTTTGAGGACTTGACCATGAATTCATTGCCTACTCCAGTGTCCAGGATGTTCCCTAAGTTTTTGTCTAAGATTCTTTTTTTACTTTAGAGTTTTGAGATGTAAGTAAGGATTTTCTACATAAGAAGATTGCTTGCAGGTGAAGTTTGGGCTTCCAGCTGGCCCTCCCTTTCCCTGATAGTGGGTCAGGTACCCAGTGTGATGCCACATGCTCCCCTCCCTCCTCCCTCTCTCTCTTCCCTAGCAGTGACCAGTGTCTGCCAGTGTTCAGGGCCTGCTTGTGAGTAAGAACATGTGGTATTCAGTTTTTCCTAAGATTTTTATAGTTTGAGGTTTCGCATTTAAGTCCTTGATCCATTTCGAGTTAATTTTTTAATATGGTGATACTTAGGGATCCAGTTTCATTCTTCTGCATGTGGTTAGTTTTTTCTAGTGCCATTTGCTAAATATGGTTTCCTTTCCTCAATGTTTGTTTCTGTTGGCTTTGTTGAAGATGAGTTGGTTGAAGGTCTATAGTTTTATTTCTGGATTCTCTGTCCTGTTCCATTGGTCTGTGTGTCTAGTCATTGTACTGGTACCATGCTATCTTGGTTACTGTAGCCTTATAGTAAAGTTTGAGGTCTGGAAGAGTGGTGCCTCCAGCTTAGTTCCTTTTGCTGAGGATTGCTTTAGTTATTTGGGCTTTTTTTTTGCTTCTATATGACTTTCTGTATTGTCTTTTCTAGCTCTGTGAAAAATAATGCTAGCATTTTGATAGGAATTATGTTGAATCTGTAGATTTCCTTGGGTGGATAGACATCTTGATGTTTTAAAATCTTTTTTGTTTGATAATAATGTAACTATAGCAGCCTCTTTTGGTTAATATTTGCCAGGGTTATAATTTTTCTATCCCTATACTTTAAACTTCCTGTGATATTATATATTTGTAAAACCTCTTGTATGTTGTATCTGACTAGATTTTTTAAAATTTTTGCTGAGAATCTCTAACTTATAATTGGTAATTTTGGTCCATTTATGTTTGTTGTATTCACTGAATATTTGTTTTATTATTTTGCTTTGTACTTTCTCTGTCATGGTTTCTTTCTTTTTCCTTCTTTATTCCTTTCTATTAGATAAATCAGTTTTCTTTATTCCCTCTTTTTTTCATCTCTGTGAATTTTGACTATATATATTCTATTATTGTTTTGATGGTTACTCTTAATTTCTTTTTCTTTTTTTTTTTTTTTGAGTTGGAGTCTCACTCTGTCGCCCAGTCTGGAGTGCAGTGGCCGCTCCCAGCCACTGCAGCCTCCGCCTGCTGGTCTCCGGCGATCCTTCCGCCTCACCCTTCCGAGTAACTGGAATTACAGGCATGCGCTACCATGCCTGGCTGTTTTTTTGATTTATTGTAGAGATGAGGTCTCGCCAAGTTGCCCAGACGGGTCTCGAACCCGCGGGCTCAGGCAATCCACTCACCTCAGCCTCCCAAAGCGCGAGATTACAGGCTGAGCCACCGAGCCTGGCTTAATTTCTTTTTTAACTTTTTTGTAGAAATAAAACAGCATATAGGGAAATGCAGCTGTCATACAGCTTGATAATTTTCACAGAAGGAAATTGCTTGTATACCAGCATCCAGATAAAAAAACCCAGAAAATTCATAGCATGTCATAAGTCCCCTTTGTGGGAGTGATATAATGGCAGGTATTCACTGAATCAAAAATTGATGAGTTCTAAAATTACACTGAGAACTTGGAGAAAAAAAGAAAAATAAATCTGCTTTATGCTTTATTCTTGTAAAAACCACCTTCTAAGCCTTTTCAGGTAATTATCATTCTGACTTTTAATGGCATGGATTACTTTTGTCCGTTTTGTAGCTTTTGTACTATATAGTTTTGTAGTCTTGTGTCTCACTTCTTTGCTTATCATCATTTTTGTGAAATTCATTTGAATTCTTCAGGATGGCTGTAGATCATTCTTTCTTATGGTTGCATAGTATTTCATTCATGTAAACTACTCTTTATCCATTCTAATATTGATAGTAATATCTTTAAATTTTTAATGTGCATCCTTTTTTTTTTTTTTGAGTTGGAGTCTCACTCAGACGCTTAGACTGGAGTGCAGTGGCCGCTCCTGGCCACCGCAGCCTCGCCTGCCAGGCTCTGGCGATCCTTCCACCTCAGCCTTCCAAGTAGCCAGAATTACAGGCATGCACTACCACGCCCGGCTGATTTTTTGATTTATTGTAGAGATGAGGTCTCGCTGCCCAGGTGGGTCTCGAACCCACGGGCTCAGGCAATCCACTCACCTCAGCCTCCCAAAGGTGTGGGATTACAGGCTGAGCCACCGAACCCAGCTAATGTGCATACTTGCTTTAAAAAAGTCTCACGTGGCCGGACTCGGTGGCTTAGCCTGTAATCCCAGCACTTTGGGAGGCCAAGGCGTGTGGATTTCCTGTGTCTGTAGTTTCGAGACCAGCCCGGGCAACTTGGCGAGACCTTGTCTCTACAGTAAGTAAAAATTTAGCTGGGCGTGGTAGTGTGCACCTATAGTTCTGGCTACTAGGAAGGGTGAGGTGGAAGGATCCCAACAGGCTGATGCTGGGATGGCCATGAGTATGCCACTGCACTCCAGTCTGGGCGATTGAGTGAGACTCCAACTAAAAAAAAAAGTCTGAAGTTGAAGATATTATTTCCATTGTTTCTGACTTCTGTTGTTGCTCTTGGAAGAAAGTATTCTTAAGTTTTGTTCCTTTATGGAAAATTTGTCTTTTCTCTTTGTATCCTTTCGAGATGTCTTTATCCTTGGTTTTCTGCATTCACAAGATGTCTGGGTATGGTTTTACTTTTATTATCCTGTTAGAACTGTGTTTCTTAATCTGAAGATCCACATCTTTCATCAGTTCTGAAAAATTCTAAGCTATTAGTTTGTTAAGTTAGGAGCTGTGGAGTTTCAAGCACAGTGATGACAAGAGCAAACAAATGTTTTTAAAACATCACTCTGCTACTTACTGGTTGGTTGCTTTGGGCAAAACATTTAAAAGGCTTGTACCTCAGATTTCTCATCTGAACAATGATAATCTCTATTCTTTCTACCTCATAGAGTCATCTTGAATAGCAAGGAGAAAAATGTACTTGAGATTACATTGCAAGTTATAACATGCTACACAAATAGTACACTGTAGATGTTCAATAAAATTTATTGAATGAATCTCAATAAATGTTTGTTAAATATGTAATGAATAGTGTAAGAATATTTAAATATTTTTACTCTTTTTCTCCTCCATTCCCTTTTTTATAAATGCAGGAGTATTTGTATTACTCTTGGGAGTGCTCTGTGTATTTATGCATTTATAGAATATATATGAAAAGTTACTATGATGATTTATACATAATATCAAATTTTATTCAACTCTCAATGCTATTGATTTTCTAAAATGCAAGCCTTTGTCACTACCATTGGTAGCATTTAGTGTCTCTAAACTACTGTTTCTTTTGTCTGTACCAGCCATCAGATAGTTTGCATAGCTTTGTCTCAGTATTCATTTTTATATAAATTAATGTATTTCCTCTCTCCAATTAAATTTTGTGGAGATGGTCTATTGGAAAGTTTGGGGCTTTAAAATTAGGCAGATCTGGGACCAAATCTTTTTTTTTTTTTTTTAAAGTCGGGATCTCACTCTGTTGCCCAGGCTGGAGTGCAGTAGCACAATGACGGCTCACTGCAGCCTTGACCTCCTGGGCTCAAGTGGTCCTCCCCTCAGCCTCCTGAGTAGCCGGGACTACAGGCACACATCATCATGCCTGGCTAACTTTTTAATTTTTTTGTAGAGAGAAGGTCTTGCTATGTTGCTTCGGCTGGTCTTGAACTCCTGGGCTCAAGCGATCTTCCTGCCTTGGCCTTCCAGATTACAGGCATGAGCCACATGGCTAGCCCCAAATCTTGACTTTATCATTTACTGACCTGTGACATTAGAAAAGTCACTTTACCATTTTTATCTTCTGTTTGTTTCTCTGAAAAATAAGGAATGACTTTACTTATGAGTTCTCTGCCATGTGGATAGTGCTCTTTAAGGTGTTTGAATGATTTAATTTGTATCCTTGTAAGCAACTTTGCAGTATAGATACAGAGGGTGCCAAAAAAAGGAAGGAAAACACTGTAATAAAATTGTAATACTGAATAAGATGAATACAAATCACGTTTGACTTTTGTAGTTACAAGAGGTGCTCAAAGAGGTTACCATCAGCATCCAGACACTTCTGATTACAACAAGCATCTCTTAAAATGCGTATACATGTTTTGGGGCATCCCCAGTATTGTTCTTTTACAGTTGGGGAACCTGTTACTCAGAAAGATGAGAGTGACTTGCCCAAGGTCATAAAGCTAGTATGCACTGGAGCCAGTCTTTTAAGCTGGAGTGACTGAAGATAAAGCCTGTGCCCTCACTAATATATGAGAAAGTGTTTAGCACAGTACTGGATACCTAGTTGACACTCATTAAATATAGACTCTTTTTTACGACAGTAATGTTTTATCATTTTCTAGCATTTGACATTTTCCCCTTCACACAGTTGGTACTTCTTTACCAATTGCTTATTGTCTGTGTTATGCTGCTGACCTTTTATTCACTGAATGTTGACTTTCTAGCTAAAGGGAAAGGACAGTCCCAATCCAGAGTGAATATTAACACTGCTTTGGTTGAGGACATAATCAACTTGGAAGAGGTGGATGAAGAAATGAAGTCTGTGATGGAAGCTCTCAAGGATAATTTCAATAAGACTCTCAATATAAGGACTTCACCAGGTTAGTGACTAAACCAATGTTTTGGGGAGGAGTATAGTGGAAAGAACATGGCTTTGAAGAGGTGATATTAGTTCCAGTTTTGTCATTTGCTAACTCATGTCCATAGGTACATTACTTTACTTTTCTGGTCCTTAGTTTTCTTATTTGATTTCTACCTTGTAGCTTTGGGGTGAATGTTAAAACAAATGTAATGGTTCTAGCACAATGCCTAGCACATAATTAACACTACATTTATTTATCCATATAGGAACTATTTGTCTATTATGAACTAGGCAGTGTGCTAGTGCATAGTAGTGAACAAAAATATGCATAATCTTTGATCTTATGGAATTATGCTCTCAAAAAATGGGAGTTTTATCATGAAAGTACTAAGAACACATCTAGGTATTTAGTCTCATAGTAATTGACATCTTTGGTCTGATATTTCCAATTTTTCCTGCTTGGCAGTTCTTAATCCTTACTGGGGACCAGTGACTGAAAACCTGCCCACCTGAGGCATTTCTATACCCCTGAGCTTGACCAGGAAGATTCCATTTGGGCTAATAACTTCCTCAAAGTGGCTTTTCTAAAGTGGGAAATGTCAGAATTGTCTAAGAGAACTGTTTGCAGATGTGACAGAGAAGTGAGTTGTCAGCTGATGGTGCAAACAGGCAGGAAAAACCCAATTGCTATTAAATTGGTCTTGTGTCAATTGTCATCATCCTAGAGTCAAGCCTGGGACCCTTTTTGAAGGTATATGTGGGAGCTTGGGCTGCTCCTACTCACATCTTGGTTGAGGTAGTTCATAAGGAAACTAGAAATATTTCATGAATTTGCTCTTAAGAAAACCAAGTGAAAAATACACAACTCCATTTATATACACCATCAGAAACGTACTGAGTTCAGAGATGAGATCCAGCATGAAATTAGAAGGCCATTCTTGTCATTTGTCAACCTTTGGACTAGGGTATTTCTGCCTTTGCTGACAGTAGAGCATGCCATTCAATCTCTCTCAGTTGTTTATTTTAAACTTGCTTATTATTTTAGGTATGAAACTGATAAAGTGCTCTGTCTCCCCTGTGCTTTCTGGCCTGTTAACATTCTACAGCCGAAACCAGAGAGCAGTTTGAGAGGAGCTGAGGGAGAAATGTGATACTTAAAATTAGCCAGCAAGCTCCACTCTTGTTGAACTTAAAAAGATGATGGGCCTGGAAAAAGGTTGGGAGTGTAATTTGTTAAATGTTAACCTCTGAGAAAATGAGGGGCAGGAATGAGACTGAAGGAGATTCTCACTGGGGACAGATTGAGGGAAAAGGATTTGATGCATTATGTCGATATGGATTTAGGGAATGGGAACCACCACAATTGCATACTGAAAAGCCTGTGTTGGGACTTCTGTGGCAAAGGATCCTATAGCAAATCAGGAAGGCTGAATTAAGATCCATTTTCAAAAGGCCTCCTGTTGGTATTTCCTCTTTGCAGCTTTCTTTTCACGATTATGTTTGTGTAACATTCTACTTAGAACTTGGGAGCATGAAGAGATGGGGTGAAACAGGCTCAACTTAATCAATCCTTTTTGCCATATTCTTCCATACCTTTCATTACTATATATGAATCAGCTAGTACTTTTCTCCTTATACTTCCATCTGCCTACCAGCAGTTTCTATCTCCAAGATAGTTGATACCTTTTAACAGTTATCTAGGTATGGTTTTATTTTTTCATTCTTGGCTTCTTTCCCTTTCGGCCATCATCCATTCACTTATTCATCAAAGCATTTTTGATTACTTTTTCTGTGCTGGCTGATTACTTTAATAGGTGCTGTGGATACAGACAGAAAAGATACTGTCTCCATCTTCCAGAGATCTGGAACCTAGTGTGAAGGCACAATTAAAACAATATGTATAAAACCATACAGCAAAGCTGAGTGGTGAAGACCACATGGCTTGGAATTGGTCAGACCTAAGTTTGAATTCAGGCACTATTAAGAGTTATTGTGAACTTGGGCAAGTTATGCTGTATTCCTAAGTTTCCTCATCTGTAAGATGACGGAAGTAATAATAACTATCTCTTAGGTTTATTGTGATAATGAAAGCAAATAAATAATGGAGAGCATTTAGCATGATATTTTGCTCGTAGGAAGTTTTCAGTACATATAGGCGATCATCATTATTTTTTTATCTTTTATCTTTTAGGGATGGGGTCTCTGTCACCCAGGCTGGAGTGCAGTGGCATGATCATCATGGAAGTATGCATAGAATACTTGGAGGCTTGCTTAATAAGGGAGGCTTGTAATTCAGCCTAGGAGTTCAGACAAGATTTCTGAGATTAGATGCTACTCTAGCTGAGTATTTTAAAGAATGAGCAGGAGTTATCTCAGTAGAGAAGGGTGTTTTTGGTAGAAGGAAGATTATATGCTAGAGTCTTGAGGCAAGAGCGAACAGTCTATCTGAGAAATTGTTTTAAATAAGTTAGTTTGAGCCAGGCTTGGTGGCTCAGCCTGTAATCCTGCGCTTTGGGAGGCTGAGGTGAATGGATTACCTGAGCCCGCGGGTTCGAGACCCGCCTGGGCAACTTGGCGAGACCTCGTCTCTACAATAAATCAAAAAAATTAGCCGGGTGCAGTAGCGCGCGCCTGTAGTTCCAGCTACTTGGAAGGCTGAGGCGGAAGGATCGTCGGAGCCCAGCAGGTCGAGGCTGCGGTGGCCGGGAGTGGCCACTGCTCTCCAGTCTGGGTGACAGAGTGAGACTCCAACTCAAAAAAGAAAAAAAAAAAATGTTAGTTTGGCTAAACATAGAATGTCAAGAAGTAATAATAGTCAGCATTTATTGGGATACAGTTGTAAGTGCTTTTCATATACTCTTTCATTTAATCCTAAAAATCTTATGAGGTAGATATAATTTTTATGCTCTATTTAGAAATCAAGAAACAGAGGCCCAGAAGGTTAAAGGGGTCTACCCAGGGTCACCCAGTCAGGAAGTGGCAGCATTGGTATTTGAATTCTGATTGTTGGTCTTCAGAATAATGAAGACTTGTGCTGTGATACCTCCTGAACTTTTTCAGGTTGAAATCAATGGTGTCAGCAACCTTCTATATTATGATGACATTGAATCTGGTTGAGTACCTCAAATCAGATCTTTGGGCCATAGTATGGTACTGCTTTATTCTGACAACATATTGCCAGGACAACTCTGATTTGCTTAGGACTCCTTTTCCCTCCTCTTTCTTTGTGTCTCAGAATGAGCTATCCTTGAGTGGTTCCTACTGTGAATGGTAAGGTTTTTCTTCTAGTTCTTATTTGCATAGGAAATCAGGGAGTTTGAATAATGCTTCTTTTCCATCTGTAGCTACAGCCTTATTGCTTGACTTCTTGGGTTTGTGAACTTTTTTCCTAGGGTTTTCCAGAATTCAGATATGGATAAAGACCAGATCCAGGATAAAAGTGAAATGTTAATCTTTTTTTATATAATGGGTTTGTTTCTGAAGGGAATCTAAACACCAAAATTAAGGGTGGTTTAAGAGAATGATTCCAAATCTGGTGTCAGTATCAGGTGGTAAACCTAAAAAAACATTTCAGCCTCCCCCAAATCACAGTCTCCCAAGCTTCTACAGAATCAGGATCTCTGGGGTAGGGTCCAGGAATCTAATTTTTTTTTTTTTTTTTGAGTTGGAGTCTCACTCTGTCACCCAGATTCGAGTGCAGTCGCTCCCAGCCACCGCAGCCTCGACCTGCTGGGCTCCGGCAATCCTTCCACCTCAGCCTTCCAAGTAGCCGGAATTGCAGGCATGCACTACCACGCCTGGCTGATTTTTTGATTTATTGTAGAGATGAGGTCTCATTGCCCAGGTGGGTCTCGAACCCGCGAGCTTGGGCAATCCACTCACCTCAGCCTCCCAAAGGTGTGGGATTACAGGCTGAGCCGCTGAGCCGGCCAGAAATCTAATTTTAAAAGCTTCCTAGTGATTCTGATGCACAGCTAGATTTATATAAGGGAAAGAGCCTTGGTTGAAATCAGAATTCAGCACATCCAAATTTGGATTTGACTCTTGATGGTTTTTTCTTTTGTTAGTTCTATGATTATGGCCTGTTTGTTTTATTTTTTTAAGAGAGAGTCTTGCTCCGTTACCTAGGCTGAGGCTCAGTTGTGCTGTCATAGCTCACTGCAGCCTTGAACTTCTGGGCTCAAGTGATCCTCTTGCCTCAGCTTCCTGAGTAGCTAGGAATACAGATGCATGCCACTGCATCAGCTAATTTTTTTATTTAAAAAAATTTTTTTAGAGTCAGGATCTCACTGTGTTGCCTGCATTGACCTCCCAAAGTGCTGAGAGTACAGGGATGAGCCACACTTGCTATCCTTCCCAAGTCTTATTTTATCATCAAAGTAGAGATAGTAATACACTGTTACAGGATAGTTATAATAACTAAAAGGGATAATAATAGGTAACATTTTTATCCTCATTTTTGGCATTGTATACTTGGCTGTTTACATTTAGTTACAATTCTTTAGCCATAGTACTAACTTTAGCCATCTAAGGTAATTATTTTTTGACTGAGTTGAAACCAAGGGCCAGAAAAGAAAAGGAACTTGCTAGAGGTTTCATAGCAAGTAAATGGCTAATTTGCTAGCATGGAGAGGGGGTTGATCAACTCTTTCTAGTGTTAGCTCTAAAAGTCCTATGTCACAGGAAACTCCTCAGGTCCAGGCAAACTAGGATGGTTGGCCACCTTGGTTGCTAGTAAGGAATTCCAGCCTAGTTCTGTCAACATACCGAGCTCCCTCACTGACACTGCTGTTCCTATGAAAGCCTCTTGAATAGTCTTGTCACATTGATAAGAGATGTTGAATCTCTAAATGCTTGTTGAATCTGAGAGAGACTTAGATGTGTGGCTTTTAAGGTCCTTCAGAATTCTAAAACTCTATAATTTTTCTTTTAGGATCTCTTGATCATATTGCTGTGGTAACTGCTGATGGAAAGCTTGCTTTAAACCAGATTAGCCAGATCTCCATGAAGTCACCACAGCTGATTTTGGTGAATATGGCCAGCTTCCCAGAGGTAATGTGGCCTTGCTAAAATCCCTCTCCATGGTCTCTTTTGGAGGAGGCTGAGTCAAGTCAGGAGGAAATAGTCCCTTCAGCTTGGGATGAAATAAGAGAGAAGACATAATAAAGATAAATTCATAAGGAAAAGCTCTCTTCCTGTTTCTCAATTCTTTTTCTGTTAAACTCAAATGCTATAGAGGCTAGGCAAGTTATTTGAAAACCAAAACAGGCTCCATCTAAGGAACAGTAATGAAGATAGAGTGATTGGTGCTTGACCAGTGTGTGTGTGTGTGGTGGAGGGACACCTCTGGTAAACTGGAAAGCCTGTGTCTTATCTGGGGGTGGGGATGAGGGGTTCCTCTGATCATTGCCAGGTAGAAATGTAGGCCTGGCAACCAGTGTTACTTGATATTATGATTTTTATTTCTAGAAGAAGCAGTCACACAAACTTTTGTGAGATCTTTGTTCTTTAAATGTTGATGATTCACTATTTTTCTTAAAACTGTGAGACAAATAAAATGTATTAATGGACCAGATATGGCATGAGGGCCTTCAGTTTTTGTTTTTGTTTCTGTTTTAATCTCTGCATTAATATTTGGAACAGACCCTCCAGGAATTCTTTTCAAACTAGACTGACCATTGCAAATAATTGCACAGAGCAGTCTTTCTAAGACTGGAAGGTAAGTTGCATTAGATCATTGTAACCCTGAGGCTTTGCGATTTTAAGTAGTTGAGGAAGATAATTGTGCTTTTCCTTATTGGTCGACTGGGAATTGGTCTGAATTGGGAGGAGTCCTAGAGGACCTGGAATCTGGTCCAACTTGACCTTGGGCAAGTTGCTTCATTCTCTGGGCCTCTGTTCCTCATCTGCTAACAGGAAGGAATCTTCCTGTTCTTACTGTCTGTTTCAGTAGTTCTGTTCCAAAGACATGGACTGAAGTTGGACTTGCTGTATTTGACAAACTAGGCTAGAGACAGGAAAAAGGAAAAGCCCTTGCTTTGCACAAGCTATTTCAAATCAAATGATTTTGATAGCTAATGTACCACTTCTGAAGGTGTTACTACCACTCTCCAAATCTATTCTCTGTACTATAGCCAGAGTGAGTCTTTAAAAAACATATTGTATCATGTTCTTTCCATGCCTTAAATTTATTAGTGGCTTCAAGTATCTGTAAGAAGAAGCCCGAAATCTTTACTGTGGCCTAGAAGTTTTTATTTGGTATGGACTCTGCCTGTGTCTCCAGTCTTGCCAGTCTTGTGTCACTGTCATCCTTGCATACTGCTCTAGCCACACCTGCTTTTCATTTCCTCAAACCACTAAGCCCTTTGCATCCTCAGGATCTTTGCATATACTGTTCTCATTGCTTGGAATACTCTTGCATGGCTAATTGCTATTTGTATTTTGGATTACAGTTTAAATGTCATTTTTTCAGGGAGGCTTTTCCTAATCTATCTAAATTATTCCTCCGCACTAAGCTTTCTTATACAGCATGATTCTTTTTCTTTATTGCTCTTCTGTTAATAGTTATACATTTATTTACTTGTTTATTTTCCATCTCACTTTTACTGTATTGTAAGCTTGGAATGTGGGAATCATGTCTAATTTGTTCATTGTGTCCAGCGCCAAACATAGTCCCTGGCACATGGAAGCACTCGGTAAGTTTTCCTTGAATGGATGAATACTTGTCATTAGGTTGATAAAAGAGAGGCACTCATTCCTGGTGTTACTGAGAAATAGAGAAATGGGTAAAAAGGGAACTGTTAACTCTTGCTCTTTCTGGGCCCCTCTGAACTACTGAGGCCTTTCTGCCTTGTTCATCTAATCCCTTAGGCTCGGCGGGCCAATTTAGGGAATAGCCTCCTAATTACACAGCTTGAAGACCTCATCAGGCAGATTGCTTTTCAGAGCCAGCCACTTCTGTTATTAAATAGCAAATGACATTCACAGAAGAAGCACCTGATTGGTCACCAGAGCATCTTATGAGGCAAGAGGAGGTATTAATAGCTTAATTTTTTCTCAGGAAGTTGGAGTATATCTTCATTTTTTTTCAACCAAATCGTCTTTGCCATTTCTCCAAGTTGAAATTCCATGGGCTATGAAAAAAATCTGTACAAGCATCTCAGAGAGGTTCATTTACAGGGACACAGTGAGAAAGTGTGAGTTACATTGTCTTTTGAATTCCTTTATCTCATCTGGTGTATATATTAAATTGCTCTAACTAAATATTTCCTTCTTCCAGCTTAGAAGCTGTCCATAAAGTACCCAGGTTCATAGCTTCAAAATGCTGAGCTAATCCTCTCTGTGTTTATATAATTTCTTTCTGTTTCACATACGGTTGACTTTCTTTCCAAACCCGAGCATTTCTGTGTTATGCTGTAGTGACACAATGCAGATTTACATGCATAATCTTTCTGAATGCATTGAAGACAGAAAGTTGTGTTGCATTTGTTTAACATGTGTCCTGCTTGATAAATTATGCACACGGTTGCTGCCTTCCATAAACTCGCCTGCAGCTAGAATTAATGATGGGGAAAAAAGAGAAAGGAATGGTTTGAACAAAACAAGGAAAGAACAAAACAACTCTGCAGGTTTCATTATTGCTCTTGTGGAGGGAGGGGAGCTAATGTGTATTGAGTGTCTGCTGTGTTTCCAGTCACTTTCTCATGTTTTGTTTCATATGATAAACACAGGTACTCTGTAAAATTAAGAGTTATTTATTCCATTTTATAGATGAGGAAACTGAGACTCAGAGAAGTAAAATATCTCTGTGATAGAGCCAAGATTTGAACATAGCTCTGTTTGATGCGAAACCCTGTGCTCCTTTCATCATTCATTCATTAATTCAGCACATATTTTTTTAGTCCCTGAGCGTGATTAGTTTCTGTTTGAGGTACAGGGAATTCATTGATGATTAAGACAGACTGTCTGTTTCATAGACCTTACATTCTAAAGACTAAAGAAAATGGAAGGCAGTTAATTAACATGGCACTTTTGTAGTTGACTTGAATCCAAATTCTCAAGGACTTGTTTACTTGTTTACAAAGTTTTTATCATTTTTTTGTTCTTTAGCATAGATTAGCTTAAGAGTAACAATGGCATATATTGCTAATTGATCATAGCACACGTCCCTGCCTGAACCCAGGTGGGGTCTATGATCTTTCTCAACACACTACTCCAAGCAGCCACACTGCTTGGAGTCAATGTTTGAGAGCAACCCAGTTGCCCTAGGATACTGTTGAGCATCTCTTCAGTGAGGGGATAAAAGCTTAAGATAAGAGATGAAAATTCTCTATGCCTTTTTTATCTGAACCATGCTTAGCTCAGACATCATGTTGGGAGAATGACTCTTAATTGCCTGAGGTTCTGCATTCTACCATGTCAAAGCCAAATATACATATCTAGAATACCTTTAAAGATATAGCTCTTTCATTGCAAAATGAAACCTTGATTGATTTGCATTTTTTTTCTTTTTCTTCATATGAAAAGACCAAGAAAAGTTAAAGTTAAAGTGTTAAATAAGGTTTGAGAGGTTACATATATGAGTTTTTCTAATACATCTGAACCAGATCATTAATATATTCATTCAACAAGCTTTTAGTGAGTTCTTACCATATACTTGGCACTGTGCCTTGTACTGGGAAGATGTTAATATTGAGCCATAACTTCTGCCCAGCTTAGTATTAGTAATTACTGCTCTTGGGCCTACAGGGGAAGGCCAGGCTGAGAAAGGGAAGTTGTGGTGATGGGATGTTATACTAGTGATTATCAGTTATTCAGTGAGAAGCTACAGAAGAAAATTGGGAAATTTGAGATTAGACCTCCTCTTCAAAATGGAGAGTCTCAATTATTGTTAACTTTAGAAATCTTTGTTCTGTTTATCTGTGTGTATGCTTTTTGTCTTTTTGTTTTGAGTCAGGGTCTTACTCTGTCACCAAGGCTGGAGTGTAGTGGCATGATCATGACTTACCACAGCCTTGACCTCCAGGGCTCAGGCATCCTTCTGCCTCAACCTCGAGTAACTGGGACTACAGGTGCACACCACCATGCCCGGCTCCTTTTTTGTAGAAACAAGGTCTTGCTATGTTACCTAAGCTGGTCTTGAACTCCTGGGCTCAAGCAATCCTTCCACCTCAGCCTCCCAAAGTGCTGGAATTATAGGCGTAAGCCACAATGCCTGGCCTTTGTGTGTGTGTGTGTGTGTGTGTGTGTGTGTGTATGTGTGTGTGTGTGTGTTTTAAATTAAGGAACATGGCAGTTCAGAGGAAAATTAATTTCCCTTCTTTATCCAGTTCTTTTATTTATCTTGGTCATACCCTTTATACACCAGGCCTAACTCCAAATTATTTTTGGCTACTCAAAAAAAAAAATCAGATCCATATATTTTAATTACTGAATACACTGAGCTCAGGGATCTGGGGGAAAAAAAAGACAAAGTAACATCATTGGACTGAATCGCCATTAATTCTCCTCTTAACTCCGCCAGTAACTGGACGTATAATGGGTGAGGTCCATCTCTCTTGGGCAGTTAAGGAAAACCATGTCTACACTTAGAAATATGACCTTATTCTACAGTCCCTGTTTACATAATGAAGGGCTGTGCTTGGTTATGTGAGAGGTCCCTTCCAGCTCCAGTAATCTGTACCTCTGACTAGAGGTACCATTTTAAGAATTTACAGTTTTAAGCAGTAGACTTACTGTTAGATTTTATGTACAGCCTCCCAAGGATTATTTATCTGTATGTGGAAGTTTTGGTTTGCCTTTTTGGCCTTATAGTAACACCTCATATAGATGTAGAATTAAGATTATTTAAAAATGAAATGGATGAGCATTTTAGGCAAAGTACCTGGAAAAGTAAAATAGGTATCTGTCAACCCCCATTCATTTAAATCAGAAAGTCTAGGGAGGAACTCAAGACCAGGAATTGGCCTATGAATCCAGGTAATTCGGATTGGCTCTGATCAAACTTAAAATTCTTTTGAAAATGTAAGAGACTTTGATTTCACGAATTCCACGTTGTCTTGCTAGTGAAAGTATCTTTCTTCCACACTACTTTCTTATTACTCTTTAAGCTTGCATACCAGGTGTAGTTATAATGTTGCTTGAGTGTGAGATGAAGCACTTTGGGAAATCAGTGTACCAGTACGCCAGCTGGCACATTAGTGAGCACACCCATCAGAGAAGTCCCAGAAGGATGTTGGGCAGGGCAGCAGTACATCAGCTAAATGCTGATGTCAACTCTGCCTTGTTTAAGGGTTTTATGCATTCCTACCTTTATGTAACATATATTGTGTAATAACTGCCTTTGACTGGATATTACTGTGTGCCAGGCACAGAACAAGATGTATTGCTCATGTTATTTCACTACCCCTCTGAGGTTTAGGTGCCACATGGTCTCATTATGAAATGAAGACTCAGGGAGGTCAAGCATATTTCCCAGGGTCTCTTGATTATCAGAGATAGGATTCTTTCTGACTCTAAAGTTCATGCTTTTAATTATTATACCACACTGCCTTTCCTGGAACATATACCAGTAAAGATTTATTGCTCATTCCAAAATATGAGTGAGTTTGGTGTGAGCATAGATGTGAATGAGTTAAATTTATTTACTCATTCCAAATTGGCACTGGTATATTTTGAGTGTAAAATGTCAACTGGAATTTTTTAATGTATGAAATCTTTCATCTGGCTTTACACCAATCTTTGCAGAGACCAGCCCCCCTCCCTTGAGGATTTATTGTGGTTTTGATCTGTGTTGCCTCAAACCATTGAAATCTTTTCAAAGAAGCAGAGCTGTTTTCTTTTTATTTTTTCTTCCCTTTCTTTTTTTCCTCCTGCAGTACACTGGTACCAGGAGTGGACATAGTTTGCTATTCAGCTTGATCAAAGCACTCTACACCAATGTAACTTCCTGATCTTACTGGTAACAGAACTAAATGTTTCCATGTTCTGCCAAGATGGGTTGCCAGTTATCGACAGAGGGCTTGCATCTGGTAATAATTATTTACTAATTCTGTTTACCTTTTGATCTGGTTTTCAGTGTACAGCTGCAGCTATCAAGGCTATAAGAGAAAGTGGAATGAATCTGAACCCAGAAGTGGAAGGGACATTAATTCGGGTACCCATTCCCAAGTAAGTTTGGCTGAAATTCACATATTCTGATGAAATGGGGTAATTGTCCTTGGAAGGAAATCAACATCCTGCCATACTGTTAGGTTGATAACATACCTTACCTGCACCTTTCATCCTGGCAGACATCTTTTGAGATCCAGTTTTCTAATTCAGAAATACTTACTGATATGTAAGTATTATTATGTACTAGATATGGGCTATGCAGCAGTAAGCATGAGAAATGTGTCTTCTTCACATAGTTTACATTCTGGTTTGGAAGAGAGGACAAATAAAGTCATTCTAGGTAATGACATTCTGTGAGGAAAGAAAAGGCCATGAGATCCAATAGAGAGTGACTTAGGGAGGGTGTTGATGGCAGAGGCAACTTTAGCCTGAGAGGAGGTAACATTTTTGCTGAGAGCTAAATGCAGGGAGAGAGCAGTAGAGGAGATTGGACTAGTTAGTAGATGCTGATGGTTTGGGCTTTATAGGTCATGGTAAAGAGTTTGGACTTTAATTGCGGTAGGAAGTCATTGGAGAGATTTAAGCAAATATTTTATCTGGTGTTGACTGTGTAAGAGTCTCTCTGGCTGCTGATTAACAAATGGAATTAAGGGGGACAAATCAGGAGGCAACTGCAGCAGTCCAGGTGAGACACAAGTCTTCTTACATTTTGTAGCAGAAAATTTAAATCCGTATTCCTATACAGTGCCTCACATACAGCAAAACACAAATAAATGTTGAATTAATTTGTTCAGTCTTTCAACAGATGTTTTTTAAGCACTAACTACACGCCAGGTACTTTCTTAGCTGTTGAGATATAGCAGTAAACAAAACAAGCAAAAAAAAAGTCCCCCTCCTCCTAAGGCTTCCCTGATAACTGAGTAGGCACAGTAAGTAGAAGAATAAATACATAATGTAATGTCAAGTGAGAATAAGGTCAGTAAAGAAAAATAAGCAAGGTAAAGGAGTAGAGAGATTTGGGGACTTTGTCATAGTGAAGGTCAGGAAGGATGTGACATTTGAATGAAGACCTAAGTGAAATGAATGAGTAAAACTTCCAAATAACTAAAAGGGAAATAGAATGTAACACTAGTTGAGTGTCACACATCATCTTGTATTCCTTTACATATATTGTCTCATTTGTCATACAATCCCTGTAGTTTTTTTTCCCCCTGCATATGGAAATTAAAGCTCAAGAGAGGTGAACTAATATCTCTGAGGCCACATAGTTTGTGCTAAAGCTGGGACCCAAACCCAGGTTTAGTTGATTCCAAAGCCTTGTGATATGCCTATGCTAACAACAAGAATTAATCCCAATACTGAGAGTCCAAGAAATTTTCCTACTCAACTTTTTCCTGCTTATGACCAGAGACAGGTATCTTATTCATTTTGTCCTCAGTACTCTGTAAAACTGAATTAACATTATGCTTTGAAATCACATGAATTAGAAGCAGTATTACCTAATGTTTAAGAAGCAGGTTCAAATCTAGTACCTTTCGGCTTGGCCAGTTCATTGATTTGCTCAGTGAATTTCAGTGAATTTTCTGAGAATGTTTATGTGCCAGGTTGTGTGCCAGGATGTGCAGACCTGAAGTGTACCATCATGGAGCTCACAAACTGTGTGACAGATCCTTTGTTTCTATTCTCTCCAGCTTACTTGTAGAACTTTGACCCACAGTTTATAGATGAAAAACCTGAAGTTCAGAGAAATTAAGGAACTCACCCAAGATCTCATAACCAATAAGTGGCAGTCAGGATTTGAATTTTGAGTGTTTTTGTTACCTCCTTCTAGGCTCTCTGGGCAGATGAGTAATTACAGAAAAGAACTAAGTGTATGCATGGACATTAGAAGCAATAGTCATGGGTGTCATAGATAGCAGTCAGCAGGTTTATTTTCTAGTTCTTGCTCTCCTGTCTGTGAAACCTTAGACAGTCACTTAACCTTGCTGAGCCTTGGTTTCCCCATATACCAGATGAAGGAGTTGTTCTCAGTGGCCTGTCAGGTCCCTTCTGAAGCTCCAAAATTCTGTGGGGCTAAGAATTTGTGTTGTAAATGCTCACTGTTGATTTAGATTCTTACTAGATTGGTCCAATTGTGTGTCACATTTTTCTTTCAAAGATCTAGTTGACATAACCTGCACTTCGGCAGCCCCACAGAAGTTAATGATAACCCTTGGTGCATCGCATGTAAGTTTGAAGGATCAGTGAGTTTAACTTGAATTTCCAAAGACATGGGGGATTGGTTACATTATTTTATATTATTTTATCTTGGTTAATGGGTATAATCCTAGAGAAAGTTGATGGACCAAAACCGTCTGCTCTTGCAGACCTCATTTTTTATGTGCTTTCTTCCTTTTGACAAGGTGGTAGGGTCATGAGGCCCTTTACTGAACTATATGTTTTGTAGTTTTCTAGATAAAAAAATGAATGATCTGTTCTTTATTATGAAAGCTGTGTCATGTGAGAGGATAAAGTTTGATTTGGAAGTAAGAGGACCAAGGTTTTACTTGGTTTTGGCAGTGACTTCCATATGACTCTGGACACATTGCACTAACTGCCTATTGCCTTCTAGTTCCTTATTTATAAAATAGATGAAGCAGTATATAATGATAGGCAGAGATTTGGTGAGATTAATAGACAAAATAGATTAGGTAGTGTGATGCCCTTAGAATAGAGAAACTGTATAAATGTAAGATACTAATATTATTTTAGCAAACCTTGTTTATCTGTATGTGTATATATATAATTTATATATAAAAAGAAGGTATGAGGAAGGGAACTAAGAGGTCAAACACCTACTATGTGCCAGGAACTGTTGTTAGGTACCTGACACATACAGGGAAAGGAGAAAAGTAAAATGCTTAAAGTCTGCCTTGGTGTCACATAAGCATGAAATTGAGTTCCAGCCCTTCTGCTTTTAGCTGTGTGACAGTGGCAACTATCTCTGCCTCTCTAAATCTCAGACAGCTCATCTGTGAAATAATAATTTATAGGACTTGCCTTATCATTATTGGAAATTTTCAGTGAGATAATGTACATGATGCCTAGTAAGCCCCCAGTTAATGCTAGCAAAAGTTGCTTTACCTTTATTCCCTTTCACAAATAGATGGGAGAATCATTCCTTTTGGGAATAAGGAAGCTGAGATTCAGAGAGGTGAGGCATTGGCACCAGGTCACACAGCTGGTAATTGACAAAGCTGCGAGGAGGAAAATAACACATCAAAGCTATGTTGAAAGTTTGGGAGTTGGGGGGAACAGGAACTGATCCTAAATTCCTAGGATCAGTTTCTGATTATAAAATTTCAAGATTAGTTCTAGGAAAATTTGCCTTTCTTGGTTCATCATGAGTCTTCTGCCTAATGATAGTCTGCAGTTTTGCTTTTTTGCTTTAACTCTGGATGCCTTAGAACTAAATTTTATTTTCAGTTACTGCAGATCTCACCTACTTCCTCACCCTTATTATACTCCTCTGATTCTTATATTCTTATTTAAATAAGTCTACTGAGTATGTGACTCTAACAGTAATCTGCCTTTGATCTTTTTTGGAAGTAGGTAGGAAGTCAATCCTAAATCAATAACAGGTCAGACTTGGATCCTGAGTGGTCCTTATCACCAGGTCTCCATTATTAGAGTCTCTGAGAGTCAGCTCTATGTGGCCGTATGCTAGTTTGTTTTTTTTTAAAATCATGGCCTCTCTTTTCAGGTAAAATACCATGGAGTCTTGGAGGCTCTGGGTTATATCCTTTCCAGTGTGTACAGCTTTTGTTTTCTTCTCTGGCAGTATTCTTTTATTTAGGTCAGTCAGTCAACTGGATGGCTTTTTTTGAACATTCCTGTTAAAAGAGATTTATTAAAATAGTATCTTCTTCTTTCTTTCCTATTTATGTAATCACATTTTGGGCACCATTTACCAACTAGCTAAAAAAATGGAGGTGTAACACCTGGATGTGCTGAGCTGAACACTTTACAGTTTCTCTCCAAATTCTTAAAACAGCACTGTTGGGTGAATTTGACTGATGAGAAACCTGAGGCTCACAAAAGTTAATGCCCAATATCAGACAGCTAGTAAGTAGCAGAAGCAGGATCAGAATTGCGATTTTTGTTATTGCCTTTCTTCCTGTTCTTATCTCCTGATGGAAGTTCTATCTGGAATATTAGTTTTTCATTCTTAACACAGGGCCCTGAAGTTTTAAGCAGGAGTTCATTTTGAATAGGCCAGATTTCTGCCTCCACCTTATTCACATCATCATCATGCCTCAAAACAAACAAACACACACTCCCTTACTGATGTTTTACCAGATGTCAATGGGAAAACCACACTAAGTAGAATAAGGCTGCTTTAGTTTGAGATTGCCAAGTTCGTGTGTGGCTTTAAGTAAACACTATGTGTAAATGATGAATTCACCCAAGAGACAAACGTGCACATAACTGACTCATTCCCTACCAAGGTTGCATCTTTTCTTGATTGTCCTTCTCTTTCATCAATGTCTGTATTGGTTTTATTTTAAATTGAATTAAATGCAATTTAAAAATTCCTCCATCCTATTCTCCAAAGGGAACCACTTTTAGCACCTTGATTTTCTAGATTTTTTTCTATGCAAAGTCAATTTTATGTCTATAGCTCCCTTAATTTTTTTCTGTAATGATGTGAGATTATACTGTACATACTGTTCTATACTTTTTTAACTTCACAATTTATCAGTGCTTTTTTTGATGAGAATTCTTCCTTATTCTTTAAAAACTGTGTAGTGTTGGCATTTTACACATAGCATTAACTAGTTCACAGATGTCAAATATCTTGGTTTAAATTTTTTCTCTTTTACTAATCATGTTGTAATGATTTTCTAAGGCCTACTTCCTGTTCTGCTGGAGTGGAAGTGATGGGGGAGACTATAATTGGGAAGGGTGAATGCGGAATGTGGGGGCCTTGCTATTGCTATTGCTCTTGATTGTCTGTGTGCTGTTTTGTAGCAGCACTGCATAGTGCTGGGCTTCTTAGAGACATAAACATTTCAGGGCCCGATAGCCATATGCAACACACCCAAGTAACCACTCAAACTTGATATCATTCTTTTAGGAATCCCTGTTGTTATTTGAATGCCTTCCTCAGCTTACTGTGTGGCAAAAATAATGTTAAGCAAAGTGATTGTTTACTATGTTTAAGCTGTATTCTAGGCTTTGTACTATATTATTTAACTCATTTCATTCTATTATTCCCTATTTTTCTTTTTTATTCTTTTTTTTTTTTTGAGTTGGAATCTTACTCCGTCACCCAGACTGGAGTGCGGTGGCACGCTCCTGGCCACCGCACCTTGACCAAATCACGTGAGGTTTTATAGACCATTACAGGGATTGTGACTTCTACTTGGAATGAAATGGGAAGCCATTGGAGAGTTTTGAGCAAGGAGCTAATATGACTTAGATTTTGAAAGATCATTCTGGTCGGGCTCAGTGGCTCAGCCTGTAATCCCAGCACTTTGGGAGGCCGAGACGAGTGGATTACCTGAGCCCACAGGTTCGAGACCTGCCTGGGCAACTTGGTGAGACCTTGTCTCTACAATAAATCAAAAATTAGTTGGGCATGGTAGTGCACACCTGTAGTTCCAGCTACTTGGAAGGCTGAGGTGAAGGATCGCCAGAGTCTAGCAGGTCAAGGCTGTGGTGGTCAGGAGCGTGCCACTGCACTCCAGTCTGGCAACAGAGTGAGACTCCAACTCAAAAAAAAAAAAAAAAAGATTATTCTGACTGCTCTCTTGAAAATTATACTGTAGGAAGGCAAGGGTAAAAGCAAGGACCAGTTAGGAGCTATTAGAATAATCCAAGCAAGAGATATTGGTAGCCTGGATTAGTGTTGTACTGGTGGAGTTGGTGAGAAGCGATTTGATTCTGGGTGAGTTTTAAAGGAAAATCTGGCCAGACTTGGTGGCTCAACCTGTAATCCCAGCACTTTGGGAGGCCGAGGCAAGTGGATTGCCTGAGCCTGTGGGTTTAAGACCAGCCGGGCAACTTAGTGAGACCTCGTCTCTACAATAAATAAAAAATTAGCCAGGTGAGGTAGCGCATGCCTGTAATTCTAGCTACTTGGAAGACTGAGGCGGAAGGATCGCCGGAACCCAACAGGTCGACGCTGGGGTGGCTGTGAGCGTGCCACTGCACTCCAGCCTGGGTGAGGGAGTGAGACTGCAACTCAAAATAAATAAATAAGTAAAATAAAGGAAAAACTGCCTGGATTTGCTGATGAATTAGATGTGAATTTAGAAAGAGAGGACTCCAAGGCTTTTGATTTGAGCAACTGGGAGAGTGGAGTTGCCACGTACTGATAGGGTAGACTGTGAGAGGACAGGGTGGATGTGAGGGAAGAGCAGGTTTTGTCCATATTTATATTGAGGTACTACTGTACATCTAAGTGGAGAGGTCAGATAAGTTGTTGGATATATGAACTTGGAGTTCAGAGGACAGGTATTGGCTAGAGAAATAAATTAAGTAAACATGAACAAGTAAAGGAGGCCATAAAATTACATGACACCATTTTAGAAAGTAAATGTAGGTAATGAAGAGAAGTAGTAGAACTGAGCCTTGGTCACTTCACTTTAAGGCTTAAGGGTCAGGGAGATGAGGGAGAACCAGCAGAGGATAATGAGAACAAGTGGCCAGTGAGATAGGAGCACTAAGAAAGTGTAGGGTTCCAGAAATCAAGTGAAGAAAGTGAAAGAGAAGGGAGTGATGGGTAAAGGAAGATAAGGTCTGAGATTTGACCATTGGGCTTAGCAACCAGATTTATTTATCAGTTAATCCATCTCTGTGGTATAAAGGAAAGCCCAAGGGCTTTGGGGTTAGACAGATCGGGTTCAAATCCCTTTTCACTCTCTGGGTATGTCATCATGAGTCCTCTGAGGAGCAGATGCCAGGACAGAATTAGATGTGCAAGAGATATATTACAGGAAGTGGGATGTTCCTATTGCAAGAGATGGGACGTTCCTGAGCAAAGATTGTCTTTACCGCATTCCCATTTAGGCGTAGTGGCCGGCTCTAGTATCTCTGTCATGCATAGTCGTTGCCTGTGAGCAGCACTGGGAATGTGGCCCTGGTGTGATCTCAGCATGACAGTCACAGCGGATCCAAAGATGTGGGAGCTGGAAGCTGTCAGACATCTGTGCTCTTCAAAGCAGTTCTCCTGAAGAGAGATCTGAGTGCCCACCTCCATGCCCACTCAGTAACCTTGGGCAAGTTGACTTATATTTTGAAGCTTCAGTTTCCTTGTCTGTAAAATAGGAATAATTTCTATGGTTTTGAGAAGCATTAGAATAGTATATGTGAGGCTCATAGTGTGAAGCCTGGCATATCATAGGGATCTCTAGGGATCTTAATAGATTTTAATTCCTTTATCTTTTAATATTTCTTCTTGCCTAGTTCCCTTGGTTAAGGAGTTCTCAGAAACATCCTTTTCCTGATTATTTGGGAGTAAAACCAATGATATTTTATTTCTGCTTGCCAGTTTCTCTTTTAGTCCTTCCCTCTCCTCACTAGTTCCCTTCCCCATCCCCATGTTCATTTTTTTTCTATCTTTCCCTCCATTTTTAGAGGTGGGTGGAGTGGAGTCATTGTATTTTAAATATCTTGGAACTTAAGTTGCTCAGGAACATGATAGTTTGATTGTTAATAAGTACTTGATTTGTTTTTTGAATGTGAATTATGGTGAACAAGACCTTCTGGAAGGCATATCCCAAATAAGAAAATACAGTGACTAGACTGCCTGTGGTGTGAAATTTGCTTTATGTTCTTGATAAAAGTGATGGATCTTTACTGTCCTTGGCGTGCTCAGCTCACCTCACAGTGGTTGAATAATCACCATCATCAGCTCCCTCTTTTCTCTGGACATTGTTGGAGATGATATACCTTATACCTAGACTAGACTCCTTCCCCCAGACTTTTTTCTGGGGTGATAGGAAGGAAAATTCCACTTAGAATCAGACCAGGGAGTTTCCCAGATAGTAGTAAAAAGCCCTGAGTTATAATTTCCACAACAATATATGAGAGTTTCAATTTCTCCACCTCTTTGCCAACATATTATTGTTGTTGTTATTATTATTACCATCCTGATGGGTGTGAAGTAGGATCTTACTTTTTTTTTTTTAAGAAATAAGGTCTTGCTGTATCATCCAGGCTGGAGTGTAGTGGCGTGATCATAGTTCACTGTAGCCTTGACTTCTTAAGCTCAAGTGATCCTCCCATCTCAGACTCCCAAGTAATTGAGACTATAGGCACATGCTACCATGCTTGGCTAATTTTTTAAATTTTTTAACTTTTAATTTTTTGTAGAAATAGTGTCTCACTCCATTGCTCAGACTGGTCTTGAAATTCTGGCCTCAAGCGATCCTCTTGTCTTGGCTTCCCAAAGTGCTGACATTACTGGTGTGAGTCACTGTGCCTGACCTTATTATTTATTTGCACTTTTCTAATGACTAATGCTGTTTAGCATCTTCTCGTGTGCTTATTGGCCATTTGTATATCATCTTTAGAAAAATATCTGTTCAAGCCCTTTGCCCTTTTTTAAATTTGGGTTTTGTTTTTGTTGTTGCTGTGTTGCAAGAGTTCTTTATTCTAGATATTAGACTCATTGCAAAATTAATACACATCTATTATAAAAATCAAATCCTACAGAAATATAAAAAGAAAAGTTCATCTACTATTCCCCAAGTATTCTTCCCAGAAATAACCATTGTTAAGTTTACTGTATATCCTTCCAGATTTTAAAAGATGGATATACAAATTTAAATGTACATAAGCCGGGCTCGGTGGCTCAGCCTGTAATCCCGCGCTTTCGGAGGCTGAGGTGAGTGGATTGCCTGAGCCCGCGGGTTCGAGACCTGCCTGGGCAACTTGACGAGACCTCATCTCTACAATAAATTAAAAAATCAGCCGGGCATGGAAGCGCATGCCTGTAATTCCGGCTACTCAGAAGACTGAGGCGGAAGGATCGCTGGAGCCCAGCAGGTTGAGGCTTCAGTGGCCAGGAGCGGCCACTGTACTCTAGTCTGGGTGACAGAGTGAGACTCCAACTCAAAAAAAAAATGTATATAATATATACATACATACATGTATATGTATATACATACATATATATTTAGTTTTCATAAACAGGATTAAATGTCTGCAGTACTACAACATGTCCTTTTGGGGGCTTAATATCTTGTGTGCATAATTTTATGGTGATCTCATTGTGATTTTTTGGGGGAGAGGGGTGAGGGGCTCATAGAATTCAGGAGTCATGCTATACTGGGCTCAAATCCCACATCTACTTGGAACTTCTTGTGTGACCTTGGGTAGATTATTTGATCAGACTGAGCCTTTTTGAGATGGGTTTAATACAGAAGGAATCAAAAAATTCAAGTGGGGATCAAAAAATTCAAGTAAATTGCCCAAAGTCACAGATTAGTAAACAGAGGAACCATTATTCAAACTTGAGTTGTATGCTTCCAAAGCCTTTGTTCTTGCCTTATTACCACATTTGCCTGTTGGGCTGCTTACATGGGAACCTTCCTCCTTTCAGTTTTGTGACCTCCTTGTGCTAGTTACTATATAGCCTTGTGGATCTTGTTAGAGAGCAGTGTGTATAATTTGCACATTACAGGAAATGTTGGTACTACCCTTTTCTTACATGTCCTGCATACAAACAGACCCTTTGGGATCTTGAAAGGAGAAAAACTCAATAACGAATGCCTAATACCCTGACAGGCTGGGGCAGCCACAAACTGCGTTTGAACAACAGCTGTTTTTTCAGTCTTTATTTCCACTGCTTGCTTGCCATTGCTGCTTTGTAGGGTCATTCTCATGGGTTTTTCTGGTTCACTGTTTCTTTCTGTCTTCTAGTCCTGGGTGAGCCTCCATGCAGTCTTTGGATGCCTGTCTTCTCCTGTCCAGTGTTGCTTCTCACCTGGCCGATGGCTTTTCAGCAGTGCCTTCTGCTATTACAGGTTCCAAGTATGTGGAATGGGGGTTTTCTGCCAGCACAGATGTGCTGATTGAAGCCCAAGGACGTGCAATCAAGAACCAAGAGTGGAGCATGAGTTAAGAAAGTTGCCATCAATACTTATGCAAAAACAATACACACAAGGACAGTCGCCTCCTCTCCCTGCCCCTCCTCTTCTCCACTTGTATTATGTACCTGTTTACAGTAGTACCTAGCAGTTGACTCTTTAAGGTCAGATCACTATTTCATTGCATTTCTCAATAGATTCCCTCTTGCCTTTCTCCCTGCTGCTCTTGGACATATAGGGAAGCTAGAGTAGCAGCAATGAATTATATAACTAAGCAGGTCTTAATGTAAGAGCAGTACTATTCTTTTTACTGCCAGTAGTAAGAGTAGCTAACAGGTTTGTCTAGCATCAACAAGGGAGGGAGTAGGGTAGAAGGCCTGGAATTCAGGAGTCAGGCTATACTGGGCTCAAATCCCACATCTACTAGGAACTTGTGTGACCTTGGATAGGTTACTTGTTCTGACTGGATCTCCGTTTTCTGAAATGTAAGATCTAGCTAATGGTACCACTCATGTAATAGGAGTGTTATGAAGATCCACTGAGCTTGGAGAGTGCATCAACTCAGAGCCTGGCACATGGAAAGGGCTCTGCAACTGTTAGTTGTTGTTATTGTTGTTGTTATTATTATTATTTTAAAGATGTGGGGTATAATTCAGGGTTAGGTATACAAATGTTCATTACAAATGTTGATGAAGTGTGCGCCTCCCTCCTCTGGCAGTTTCCCACGCCCCCTCCCCTGACAGTTTCTCACTACTGCCAATCCCTTTCTTATAGTATGATAATTGTTCAAGGTCTGCTTATGAGTGAGAACACATGGTACTCTGTTCCTTGTTACTGTGATAGATCACTGAGTATGATAGACTCTAAATCCATCCAAGTTGCTGCAAAGTCCATATGTTTGCCCTTCTTTATGGCTGCATAATATTCCATTGTGTATATGTACCACATTTTTTTTTTATCCTGTTCAGCTTTGATGGGCAGCATGGTTGGTTCCATGTTTTTGCTATTGTGAATAGAGCTGCAACAAACGTGTGTGTAGGTATCTTTTTTGTAGAATGATATGAGTTTCTTTGGGTATATTCCCAGTAGGGTGATTGCTGGGTCATATGGAAGGTCAAGTTCTAGTTCTTTCAGAAATCGCCATACTGTCTTCTAATGCCGTTGCACTAGTTTGCATTGCCACCTGCAGTGTAGAAGCATTCCTTTTTCTCCACATCCTCGCCAGCATCTGTTGTTTGTTTTATTAATGATGGTCATTCTCACTGGGGTTAGGTGGTATCTCAGTGTGGTTTTGATTTGCATTTCTCTGATGATGAATGAGCCATGTGTCAATTGGCTGCCCGGACATCTTCTTTTGAGAAGTGTCTATTCATGTCTTTTACCCCCCCCCCTTTTTTGAGTTGGAGTCTTACTCTGTCGCCCAGACTGGAGTGCAGTGGCACACTCCCGGCCACCGCAGACTCGACCTGCTGGGCTCCGGCGATCCTTCCACCTCAGCCTTCCAAGTAACTGGAACTACAGGCGTGTGCTACCATGCCCAGCTAATTTTTTGATTTATTGTAGAGATGAGTTCTCGCCAAGTTGCCCAGGCGGGTCTTGAACCCATGGGCTCAGGCAATCCATCACCTCGGCCTCTCAAAACACGGGATTACAGGCTGAGCCACCGAGCCTGGCCTTTTGCCCACTTTTGAATGGGGCTGTTTTTTTCCTTTTGGCGCGTTTGCGTTCAGTGTAGCTTCTAGATGTTAGGCCTTTGTCAGATATACAGTTGGCAAATATTTTTTCCCATTCTATGGGCTATCTCCCTGCTCTCCTTGTGGTTTCTTTTCCTTTGCAGAAACTTGTCAGTTTGATGTGATCCCACTTGTCTATCTTATTTCTTATGGTATGGGCATTTAGGGTTTTGATCAGGAATTGGTTGCCAGTTCCAATTTCCATTAGGGTGTCTTCTGCATTTTCTAAGATTCTTATGGTTTGAGGTTTTGTGTTTAGGTTTTGGATCCACTTAGAGTTAATTTTTGTGTATGGTGATAAGTTATTATTATTAGTATTGAAGCGGAGCAGATGACACTGGGGCCAGAAGACTAGGCAAATATATACAGGCCCTTACTGTGATAATAATAAGGTCCTTTCTTACTGCCTTCTCTTGCTTTATTTTCTTCACAGCTCTGTGTGTCATTTTACCTGTTTATATCCTCTCCTTCACTAGAATGTGAACGCTTTGAAAGGAGAGAGGAAGAGCTTTGTCAATTTTGTTCATTGCTGTATTCCTAGCCCTGGGAACAGGGTTTAGCCCATAGTAAGTATGCAATAATACAGTCAGTGTTTATGGAGTAAATGAATGTGAACATTCACTGTGTGCCCACTGCTTTTCTAGGTGCTATTTGTAAATTAGCTAACATATTCATTAATAGTCTTTTGAGGTTAGTATGTTATTATTCCTATTTTACAGATGAAGAAACTAAGACACAGAGGAATGGGATTCTTGATGCCCAGTGTTACATAGTTAAGTGAAAGAACAGGTAGTCTTTCTCCAGAGTCAGGGCTTGTAGCCACTATGCTGTGCTCTCTCTCAGTAGGAAACATCAACATTATTTTTATTACTGATGTTATTGACAACTTCACTGCCTACATATGCAGAGTTTTTTAAGCCATCATCTTTCATTTGCTCATAATACTATGGAAGAAAAGTGATATTTTTGCCCCTCCCCCATTTGGCAGTTGAGGAAATAATTACAGATAATCTTACTGAGCACATTACCATGTACCAGCACATTTATTAACTTGTTTAATCCTCATAACAATTAAGTTGTCATAAGAGGGATAGAATGGGAACAGAGGCAAGTGATTAAATGGTATATACATTTGACAGATGGGAAAACTGAGGCAAAGAGGTAAAATTACTCACCAGTGTCACATAGCTAAGACATGGTAGATCTGGAACCTCAAACTCTGCCAGTCTGACTTCAAAGACTTAAGTACTTCACTAGAGAGCCTTCTTGCAATTCAGAGAGGAAATGTTAATGTCCATAGTTACTCAGCTAATAAGTGACAGAGCTGGGATTGGAAATCAGATCTGCTTTGACTACCAAACCTGTGCTCTTTTTCATGTATGTTGGAACTGAGGCAAGAGTTATGTCTGCTTATCCCAGGACTTGGGTTTCCATCCTTCTGGGGTGGCAGGGAAGGAGAAGACGAGTAACTTAAGTCCACTCAACTGGGAACGTGGAGCCGTGACTCCTGACCTCAACCCACTTTTTCATTCTGTCATGCTTGCCTGTATTTCAGGATGATGCATCTGGTTTTACCAGGCTTTAGTCACAGGACAGTCCTTTGGAAGCAAGTGACCAGTTATATCTCCAGAGAGAACTAAAATTACTGCTAGTGGTGGAAGTTCTTCCAAAATGTATGCTTTCCTTGAGCTGAAAGTATGCCTACAGAAGGTCTGATGTCCTTATGAAACGTTTATGTGTGTAAGACAGGCCAGTGGGATAGGACGGGGGTGGTATACCTAGAAACATAGGAAATCTGGTTGGGCTGCACAAACAAAAACATTTCCTTCAGGGTCAGTGGCCCCAAGGCACTGGGCAGCTCCCACCAGCAAATAATAAAGTAGGGCATGTGTCTGCTGCTGATTGAAAGCTCATGCTCCTTTTGGGGGAGTCCCAGAAGCCCAGTGAGGAGGTGGCAAGGTTTCTCTCAATTGAACTGTCAGCATTGTGTTTTGATGTGCCATTCCTTGGAAATACAGCTTCCTTCTTCAGCCTGCTCCCCGCAGCTGCTGAAGCAGAACTCATATCCCCCACTGCCGGCTGCTGTCCTCTTTTCCTATTTTGTCCCTCTCTGCTTACTGTCCTTTCAATAGCCCAAGCTCCAAGTGACTGCTTTCTTTTTGAACATTTTCTCCCTTGCTATTCACATCCTGTTGTCTTCAGATTCTAGAGATTCTGCCGCAAGAGTAATAATGCAGCCACCCGGTATTGATCTCCTTCAGTACATACGTACTGACAGTGTGCCAAGCCCTTGCCTTTCATTATTTTATTTAATCCTCTCTTCCACTTTCTTAGTAATATTCTTACTCCCATCTTATACAAGAGAAAACTGAGTTTGGAGAAGTTGAGTAGCATATTCAAAGTTCCAGCCGGACTTGGTGGCTCAGTCTGTAATCCCGCGCCTTTGGGAGGCTGAGGTGAGTGGATTGCCTGAGCCAGTGGGTTCGAGACCCGCCTGGGCAACTTGGCGAGACCTCATCTCTACAATAAATCAAAAAATTAGCCGGGCATGGTAGCACGTGCCTGTAGTTCCAGCTACTGGAAGGCTGAGGCGGAAGGATTGCCGGAGCCCAGGAGGTCGAGGCTTCGTTGGCCGGTAGCGGCCGCTGCACTCCAGTCTGGGCAGCAGAGTAAGACTCCAACTCAAAAAAAACCACACAAAAAAAACAAAGTTCTGAAGCTAGCAAGGGGCCAACCTGGGATTCCAGCTTAGGTTTTCTTGGCTTAAAAGCATGTCCTTTCTGCATTTAAGGCCCCTTTAAGTGACCAAAGAGCCTTCTGAAGTCAAGTGTCTGTCACAATATAACTCATTTTTTCTGTCATGGCATGAGCTGAGCATGCTTTCCTCTGGTATACACCTGGTGTATAGCTTTGTACATGTATCCCATTCTCATTGAAGCAATAGGAAGTATCATTTTAGTCAGTGGGATTCTCTTTTGTGTGAGTTACCAGTGGGGCTTGCCCTCTGTGTATTGTTCATGGGAACATGCTCAAGGAATTTTGCAGGAAGGCCCCCATCCAGGATGTTACTGGAAGATCTGCCTGGTGGAGTTTGTGCAAACAAAGTGTGACCCTGCCAACTCAGCCAAACCCCTACCTTATGCTGGTAGGCTCTCTGACCCTAGCGGAAAAGGCTTCCTCACCCAGCCAACAGGGTAAGTCCTGAGCTTCTCATCAACTTTCCTAGAGGCTTCTGGGCAGACTTTTGCATGTGCTTAGATCTGGTTTATACATTGCTTTGTACACAAAATACAAATCTGATCAAATTTCCTCAACCCCCCACCCCTAGCTCTTCTGTAGTGTTCCATGTTGTTCTTAAGAACAGTCTACTAGGATTCTTTTTTTTTTAACTTTCAAAAAATTGTGGTAAAATATACATTTTAAAATGTATCATTTTAATCATTTTTAAGTGTTTAGTTCAGTGTCATTAAGTACATTCACATTGGTGTGCAACCAGTCTCCTGAATGCTTTTCATTCTGCAAAATGGAAACTCTATACCCATTAAACAGCTTCCCACTTCCCTCTTCCACTGTTCCCTATTAACTACTATTTGACTTTCTGTATGAATTTCACAACTCTCAGAACCTTGTATAAATAGAATCATATAATATTTGTCTGTTTTAGTCTGGATTATTTCACTTAGTGTAATATTTTTAAGGTTCATCTATATGATAGTGTGTGTCAGAATCTCATGCCTTTTTGAGACTGAGTAATATTCCATTATATCTGTATACCATATTTTGTTTATCTATCCATCTTTCAATGAGTCTGCTAAGATTCATTGTGACATTGAAGGGCTTGTGTAGTCTTGCCCTTGCCAGCCTCTCCAACCTTCTCATTTGGGATAGTCTTTACCCGCTGCCTTCTATACTCTAGCCTTTTGTCATCCTCCAAGAACTGGATCCTTCACACATGCTTTCTCTCTGGTGAGAATCTTCCACTATTCTCTCCTTTCTTACTCAAGTTAAATATCACTTAGTTTAAGTATCTCTACATTTAGTTCCTAGGGTCCCACAAGAAAAGGTTGATCAGACTTCCTTCCCATTAATTATTTCCATAGAACTTTGTATATCTTTATAGTGCTTATTACAACTGTAAAATCTATTGATTAATTGTGCATGTTTTTTGTTTAATGACTGCCTTCCTTGCCAGACTGTAAACTTATGTGTGTTTAAATGCTATCTTCTTTTTCTGCCATAGTACCTGCCACAACTCTAATAGTTGTTGAATGAATGAATACTGCAAAGAGAAAATTTCAGGGCTACATGCTACATGGAGCATTTGGATTTTAAAATGTATGTGGGATGTTAAATTACTGGTCAGATTTCAAAATGTTGTCTTGGTGAAGCATAGATCTATGCCCTGTCATTCGTCTGTTGATACAAACTTTCATGAATAAGTTCTTCATTATTTGAAGATGCTTCAGGTGTACCCTAAACATAAACAACAACAACAGCAAAGACAGCTTAACATTTTCTGAGTGCTTATTCTTCACTAGGCTTTGTACTGGATGCTTCTTGTTTATTTCATCTAAATTTCACAATAACTCTGAAAAGGAGATGTCGTGTATATTGTTTTCAATTTCTGTTTCCAGATGAGAAGACCAAGGCTTAGAGTTTAAATAGCTTGCTTAAGGTCACTCAGCCTGTAGGTGGCAGGCCTAGAAGTAGGGGTTTGAGCTTATTAGCTTTGTATCCTGGGATAGAGCACCACCTACTCCCCCAGTGCCCTTCCTCTCATCAACTGGAATGGTCTCTTTTTATCTGTTTTATAAATGGGGCCTCTGCCTTGGTTTTCTTTGAAGTCAGGTTTTGTGGCTAAAGAAGAATTTGAAAACTCCAGGCCTGCAGAATGCATTTGACCATGATGTACCCTTTTCAGCCTCATGCTCTCCCACCATTACTTCTCCCACTATACTTCTTCCCAAAATCCTCTTTCCTGTGGCTGCCAAGTTAGTGTGCCATCCCTAAGGCAGTTTCCAAATCTCAAAGCAGAAGAGTTGTGTTTTCTGCATGGTCTTCCTACAGCAGGTCTTCCTTCTGTCCTAGCAGAGTAGTCATCTTTTTAAGTAGTAGCCAACAGGTCTGTCTCTGCCACTAGACTGAGTCTCTGGAAAAGCTAAACCAGACCTGCCTCTTTTCTGGAGTTCCCCAGCCTGGTCCAGGATCTGACACAGAGCATAGGGGGTTTAGCAGTGCTTGATGAGTGAGTGCACACTAAGTTAGAGTGAATGCTCGGAACCAAACCAGCTGAGTGCACAAACCTACTATACAGACCTTAGTGTATACTCACAGAACACCATGAATACAAGATGAGTTTATCAGATGTATTAATCACTAGTTTGGAAAAGAATGAAAATATTTCCATAATATAATACGTTTCTTTTCTAAAACAGATGTGCTCTAGTTTCATGAGGAAATAATTAAGTGTGTTTGATTAAAACATTCATAAACACTATCATTTACTCAAGGCTACTATATGCTGCTCCCTTTGTTGGTGCTTTATATCTGTAGTGTCTGCTTTTCTCAGTTACCCCATAAGGTATCTTTTTTAATCTTCATTTTAGAGATTAGGAAACTGAGGCTCAGAGACATTAAGTAGCTTGCCCAAGCATAGTCAGTTTCTGAGTGAATGTTATGGGAATGAGACAGGTCTGTCTGACTTTAGAACCAGTGTCTTGCCATCACCCTGACTACTTCTGATCTTGTGTTTCAGTTACCATTCAGCTCAGCCTCCTGAACCAGCACACATCTGCCTTGCTTCCTCTCAGCCCTTCCTGTGCCCAGTATCTCTTGCCCTCCTCCCTTATTTCCCTTTCCTCAATGCACTCCCCTCTCCACTTCCTTGTAGTATCGTGATTATTGCCTCTGTATTTGCATCCTGAAATGGAAATATTTTTGACAGTGTTGATAAGCATTGGCCACTAATACATGTGGAAACTGTCTGGTGCTAATACTGTGGTAATGTCACATTTGCGTTAATAAATACAAAAGGATACATTTTATTAAGGCCAAATTAAATATATTATGATTTTGTTTTCTTTATATAGCCTTTTATTTTGAGATTTTTTTGAGTTCCATTTTATGTTTTTTAAACTGTATGTTTTTTTTCACTCCATGTAAAATATAGCAATGCAGTACGGGAAAAAAGTTGATTAGATAAAATTTTTTCTTTTTTAAGGGTTTTCTAAATAGTAGGATACCTATTACAAATAACAAATACAAAATTGAAGACTTCAGCAAGGTCTTATGGGGAAATTTAAGAGGTTTCTTTCAGACTTAGATTCATTTATTTTCTGCCTCTCTTAGTGTTTCAGCAGGATTAAGTTTTTTGAATCAGTGGATCAAGTTTTAATTTTCCTGTTCCTTCCTTATACTGACATATGCTTTGGCAGAACAAAAAAGAGACCTAAACATGTCAGCATGATTTTTGTTCAATGAATTAAAAACCATAAAAGTAACAAGATCTGATCCAAATCCCTAAACTCCTGACATGGTGGTTTTGTCCTTTTCAGTCCTGAGCTTCATATTACTAACTTTGAAAAGCTTTCTGCCTGGAAGGAGAAGTAATAGCAATACATGATTTATTTGAAATAGATTACAAGGGGTAGGCAGCACAGAGTAGTGCCAGAAAGACCTTGATTTGAATCCCAATTTTCTCACTCAGTCTATGGATAAGTCACTTACATCTGTGAACCTCAATTTCCTCATTGGAAAATGGGGGTATTAGCATCTAATTTGAAGAGTTGTATGGATCAGTGAAGTAACATACTTAAAGTACTTACCTGGCCTAGAGGGGTTTAATAATAGTAGTAATTGGAATCATTTTTTTATTTTGAGAATACCTTCAAATAGCAGAATCCAGAAGAATTTACTTGTAACACAACTGTTCACCTCAGAGACTATCCGTTCCCAAATTTCTTGTCAGAGAAAATATCAGGTAGATGCTACTAAATCTTTAACAGCTGCTCATCACTATTCCTCACTGAACATGTACCCAGAGATTGGCATTGTTCTTTTTTTGCAAGAACCATGTTGATTTGAGGGATAAGAAGCGTAAGCATGTTCATTTCAGGACTCAGAGGTCAAAGAAATTTTGTCATTAAGACCATTGACTTTTTTCATATTAAGACCAAAGCAGCCTGAGTGTGCTTGGGTTTGACTTTGTATAAGATAACAATCTACTTTTGGCCTCATTTTCTTCATCTTTAAAATATGGTTTGTATCTACAAGACCCTCCATGATATGGCTTCCCAGCCTCTTTTTTCTTGTCATTTCTTTATTATCTGTGCTCCAACCAATTCCTCAAATGAAACATGGGCTATTTTGCAGCTTAAAGCCTTTATGTATATGCTCTTTCCTTTTCCTGGAAATTCTCCCTTGGCATGCCATTACTGGCAACTTGGACTCATTCTTCATAAATAGTATGATGTTTTAGTAGGATAGGAGGGGCTATGCTGCAGTAACAAGTAAACCCAACATCTCTTTAGCTTATGACAAGAGAGGTTTATTTCTTGTTCATGCTATATGATGGGTGCAGTTTACCATATTACTCTGAGATCCAAGCTCATGGAAGTTCTGTCTCGACTTGTACTATAGTCAAGGGAAACAAATGTAGTAGAGTACACGTTGTCTCCAAAAGCTACTGTCCTGAAGTGACACCCATCACTTCTGCTCACACTTCATTAGTCAAAGAGAGTAATAACAGCCTGACTTTGGAAAGCATGGGAAAGTGCATTTCTTTTTTTTTTTTGAGTTGGAATCTCACTCTGTCGCTCAGACTGGAGTACAGTGGCCACTCCCGGCCACCGCAGCCTCGACCTGCTGGGTTCTGGCGATCCTTCCGCCTCAGCCTTCCAAGTAGCCGGAATTACAGGCATGCGCTACCACGCCCAGCTAATTTTTTGATTTATTGTAGAGATGAGGTCTTGCTGCCCAGGTGGGTCTCGAACCCGCGGGCTCAGGCAATCCACTCACCTCAGCCTCCCAAAGGCGCAGGATTACAGGCTGAGCCACCGAGCCCGGCTGGGAAAGTGCATTTCTACTATGTGCATGGAGGGTTGAGAACCAGTATTCTAGTGAACAGACCTAATGACTGTACCACATTGAGGTTTAATTTTGTCAGGAATGTCTTCCTTTACTCACCCTCCCTAAACTCAGTTCCTGGCAAGTTAGCTGAGCTTCTTCTCTACTCTTGTGGCACCTTGTACTTCCCCACTTTCTTTACCACAGCACCTCTCACACTCTACTGTAAATGTGTCTTTCCTTGTTTCTCTCCCTGGCTAAGCTCCTTTAGAGCAGGACAGAAGTCTTTCATGTTCATCACAGTACTCTCAGTGTCCAACACTGCTTTTGATAGGTAGTAGACACTCAGTCTGTACATGCAGAAGAAACATCTGTGAGCCCAATTTCCTCATTGGAAAATTAGGGTATTAGCATCTAATTTGAAAATGCATTATCTCTTTCATCTTGACCCCTTTAAGCAGACTCTGATATGTGCTGGACTACTTTGCTGGGTTGTTGTGAGAGTAAGTGTAAAATAGAAATAATAATAACTGCCTCATATAGTTGTTGTAAGGACTGATGTATAAAATACTTATCCCAGTGGTTTGTTTCAGTCCCTCAATATGCTCGTTGTTATAATGAGGATGTTAATAGTAAAAACAACTGACATAAGCATTTATAATGTGCTGGACACACACATGGGTGCTTTATGAAGTTAACTATATTGGGACTTACGTTATATCTTGGTCAATTGTGAGGGTATTCACAAGTAATTTGTTAAAATAATTGTTCAGATTCTGAAAGTTGAAATTTATTTTAAGTGATTTGAGATTTAGAGATGATGTTATTTTTATAGCATCATTATTCATTTGCATTGCTTTCTTAATTGGGAGAGAAAGGAGTGGCGTTATGGCTAATAATTTATTCCTTTTATTGAGCATTTAAAATGTGCCAGAGTCAGTGCTAAATAATTTGTATTCATTATCTCATTTAATCTTCATCCCTTTAAGACAGGGACTGATATAATCTTTATTAGATAGGCAGGAGCTCTGAGAAGAAGAAAATAGTTATGCATCTCGTAAGAGGCATGACCAGGATCTGACCCCAGGTTTGCCTAGACTTTCTGGCTCATGCTTTTAAGCAGAACTCTTACTGGCTCTTCTAGGAAGAGTATTTCAAAGAACTGTACTTGACCTCAGCATGCCCATAGGCTGTGCCAGGAATGTGAAGATCATCAACCCACAGAGAGTAAGGTTATAGCTGCTGAACTGACTGACAGAGTGATGTTAAATTATTGGCTAGCAATTGATGTATAAAACAACTGTTGAATGTCTTTTTGTCTTTTATCAGAGTAACCAGGGAGCACAGGGAAATGCTGGTGAAACTGGCCAAACAGAATACCAACAAGGCCAAGGACTCCTTACGTAGAGTTCGTACCAACGCAATGAATATGCTGAAGAAATCAAAGGATAAGGCCTCAGAGGATACCATTAGGCTCATAGAGAAACAGGTACTATTGTCAGCAGATGTAGTAGTGTCTATGCATCTGACTCAAGCAGTCATTTCTAGTGTCTGAAGTAAAGACAAAACAGAATGCTTCTTATTCTTTCATTCATATGATCAACATTGACTAAGCCTCTATTCTGGGTTCAGCCCTGTGCTGGACCCTGACAGGGCTCCATGGAGGAGGTTAAGATAATGTTGACCTTGTACTATGTACCAGGCTCTGTGCCGAATACTTTATTACTTCATTTATTCTCATCACTACAAAACTGTGAGGTAGGTAGTGAGGTAACTGAGGTTCAAAGAAGTTAAATAACTTGCCCAAAGTCATACTGCTAGTAAGTGGTAGAAATGGGATGCAAACACTGGCAGACTGAGTTCATTGCCTGTGCATTAATGCCTTTCTCTCTGGTTTTCTGGTTGCTGAGAAGTGAGTACTTAATGTTCTCAGTGTACTGAGTGGAGTGGCACTTGAAGAAGTCTTAAAGGAGCTACTACAGTAGAACAGTGAGAGACCAGGGAAAGGTATAACTGCATGTGCAGAAGTATGGTGATGTAAAAGAATGCTGTTCCATTTGATCACTGGGGCTCGAACCTAAGATGAGACTATGGAGTGAATAGAGAATACAGAGTGGCCAGATCATAGATCATAGATGGTCACAGATTAAAGTGTTTGAACTTTAACATGTACAGAAGTTCCCACATTGGCTATACATCTGTATCAATCATCTATAGCTACCATGATGCTACATAACAAACTATCCCAAAACTCAATGACTGACAGTGTGAAAGCATTATTTCTCATTTTTATTTCCATGGGCCAGCTGGGGGTATAGCTATTCTAGGCTTGGCTTAGTGGGCTTGGCTCCAGGTCTTGGATTGGGTTCAAATCTGTTTTACATATCTTTTGATCTTCCGCAGTTAGGTTTCTCTAAGGCATCTTTTCATGGTAACAGCAGATGCCAAGAGCATAAACCCAACTACTCAAGCACATTTTTTTTTTTTTTTTTTGGAATTGGAGTCTTACTCTGTTGCTCAGACTGGAGTGCAGCCTCAACCTGCTGGGCACTGGCAATCCTTCCGGCGATTCCGCCTCAGCCTTCCAAGTAGCTGGAACTATAGGTGCATGCTACCATGCTCAGCTAATTTTTGATTTATTGTAGAAACGAGGTCTTGCCAAGTTGCCCAGGCTGGTCTCGAACCCACAGGTTCAGGAAATCCACTTGCCTCGGCCTCCCAAAGTGCTGGGATTACAGGCTGAGCCACTGAGCCCAGCCTCAAGCACATTTTAAGCACCTTCTCCTATTACATCCCACTGGCCAAATCAAGTCACATGGGTACAAGGAATTATATATGTTTGAGGAGATCTGGGGAGAGGAGTGAATATGTGCAGAACAATATCTAATCTACCACAGTTTCATAATCATTTTAGGAGCTTATAAAAATAACAGGTATTGGGCTCGGTGGCTCAGCCTGTAATCCCGCGCCTTTAGGAGGCTAAGGTGAGTGGATTGCCTGAGCCCGCAGGTTCAAGACCCGCTTGGGCAGCAAGACCTCATCTCTACAATAAAATAAAAAAATCAGCCGGGCATGATAGTGCATGCCTGTAATTCCAGCTACTTGGAAGGCTGAGGCGGAAGGATCGCCAGAACCCAGCAGGTTGAGGCTGCGGTGGCCAGGAGCACCCAGTCTGGGCGACAGAGTGAGACTCCAACTCAAAAAAAATAATAATAATAATAAAAATAACAGGTATATGAGGCCCCAGTCTGGAGTGCAGCCCAGGAATTCACATTTTTAAATGCTTCTCCGGTGATTCTCGTACAGTTAATACTCCTGAAAAACTTTGTTCAGACAGTGGGGAGATTACATCTCTGTTTATGAAAGATGACTGTGGTGGCCAGGTAGAGAACAGATTGTAGGCAGCAAGACTGGAAGCAGGGGGACCAGGAGGCTGTTGCAGAAATCCAACCAGGAAGTGACAGTGGCTTGAACCTGAGTAGTATTAGTAGGAAGTGAGCTAGGAAGATGAATTTACCAGTATTTAGGAGATAGAATTAGTAATGTTTAGTGTAATATAAAGGGCTTGATAGGCCCCAAAGCGTTCTCATCCACAATAAAGGCATTATTTTAGGAATATTGAACAGTCGTGTGGGCTGGATATGGAGTGAAGAGGGAAGAAATGAGAAGCAAGAAGCAAGAAGGAATGAGAAGCCATTAGGGGAACTCCTAGAGGAGGCCATAAATTTACTAGCTGCTTTCCTTCTCCTGGAGCAGCAGTTAGATTGCTAGTTTTGTAGGCCGGCAACAAAATCTCTTGGGGAGAATTTTAGGTGGATTCATAGGCCCTGATCCTGCACTTTCTGATTTAGTAGCTTTGCCTAGGAATGTACTATTTTATTTCATTTGAAATGAGGTCTCACTGTGTTACCCAAGCTGGACTTGAACTACCAGATTCAAGTGATCCTTGCACCTCAGCCTTCTGAGTAGCTGGGATTACAAGTGTATGCCACCACACCCAGCTGGAATGTATTTTTTTTTAAGATCCTAGATAATTGATTCTGCAAATGCACATATGGAAGACAATGACCTACAAGCCTTATAATACACCCCATAAGGCACCAGAGTTAGAAAAAGATTGTTCTGCACTTGATGTCCTGTGACCTTGGGGAAGTTAGTTGACTCCTAGGAGTCTGTTGCTTCTGGTAGTTTGTAGGCTTTCCCTGGGCTACTAGAAAGCACCATTAGTACACCAGACATTTAAACCCTCAGAACTCGCCTCCTGCCATCTTTCTGCCTTCTCTTTCCCTGCATCAGTTAAAAGAGGAGGTTCATTGATTAGGCTAGCTTTTTCTGAGCACTGCTTAAGCCTCTAAACAGTCTGGACCCTGACTCCACCTGGACTCGCTTCTTGTGGATTTCATCTCTGCATTCAACACTGCCTTTTCACTGCTTCCTGGTGATAAGCCTATCGACCTCCAAGAGCCTACCAGAAACTCCTCACTCAGCAAGTCAGGGCATCTGCCTCAGGGACCAGAGCCCACAGCTCCTTGAAAGAAGAAAAATGATCAAATAACCCACACTTGATAAAACCCACTTGACAAAGGCCTTGTTGGAAGCCTTCACTCTTTAGCACTAGCTTTTCACCATCTTCTTCAGATTAGATTTGATTTTTTTTCTTCAGTGCTTCTTACTGTTGATTATTACTATTTTTCAAATTGAAAATAGCTTTATTAGTTTTCCTGATACTAAAATAATGCATGCTTAATAGTAAAAAAAAAAATGAACAAAATAATTGAAATCTCATCACTCAGAGATCATTGGTAACATTTTAGTGTGGACTTTCAAGTAATCTCTCTAAGAGAAAAAATTGTACTATTTATATTACACAATATATCACAGATGTCTTCTCAAAGATATTATTTAAATGTTAGTTCTTACTAATATTGTTAATAACTTCATTTATTGTCATACGGCTAAAAGTTTGGGTAGAAAAATATTCAGGAGACAGCCTTGTATACACTTCATTTTGTTCTTTTTTCCCATCAGAAGGCACCAAACTGGAGTTTTTGGTGTGTGTGTGTGTTTTTTTTTTTGTGATATATATCACTGGAGTGCCAAAAAAATATATACACATTTAAAGCGATATTATTTGTGTATTACTTTTTGAAGTTGAATTGAATTACGGTAGCAATGTGTAGTATGATGTTCACTCAAAAAATGGCATTAATCAAATGAATGCTAGCATCACCATGTGACAGGCAGTACAAAGAAAATTATGAAGACGTGGTTGTCATTCAAGGAGAGCAAGACCGTTTTGAAGTGGTATTTGAAATTCAAAAACGTGTGGAAGTACATTGACAGTGGTGTGAGTATGCAACAGAACTTCCAACACGCCTAACAATTGCACGTATTCAAGATAAGTTTGAGACATGTGGTACTGTGTGTGATGTACACAAGGGAAGATCCAATAGGCCTCTCACGGCAACAAGTCCTACAATAGTTCGCCATAATCACAAGTGTCTGGACACTGATCGTAACCACTTTGAGCACCTCATGTAATTGCAGAAGTCAAACGTGACTTGTATTCATCTTTTGTTTTCAGTATAGATTATTAAAATTTTAATACATTTTTATATACATTTTTTGGCATATATATACATACATACATACATACATACATACAAGACTATGACTATTGCTTCATCAAACAGTTTTTTTAAAATGTATTTGTTTACTTTTGTTCCTTATTATCAAAGAAATGTGTGTTCATTGTAGAGAATGTAGAGTACAAAAGATTGTTTAGAAAAACAGGGAAATACTCATTCTATAATCTCACATTGGAGAGACAACTGCTCTTAACATTTTGGATTATTTCTTCTTTGCTTTTTTTAACTACAAAGTTTTAAACATTATTGAGAACAGATAGTATATATACAGTTTTGTATCCAGCTTTTATTTTCTGTTTGGCATTAAGGGCATTAGCATTTTCTTATATCTTGAAAAACTCTTTGCAGAAAACCATTTCTAATGGCTGCTGAATAGTCCATCTTGTGGTTATACCCATAATTCATTTTCATAAGTCCTCTCTTTTTGGACATTTAGTTTGTTTAAACTTTCTTGTTATTATAAATGAAGTTCCAATGAATATCTTTACACATAAGTCTTTGTTGAGATGATTTCCTTAGAATAGAACGTACCAATGTGGAATTGCTACACAAAGGGAATGCATATTTTTAAAGTTCTGGTATGTACCACCTAATTGCTTGCAAGATTTTTAGAGTATGTGCGTTTTTAAATAAAATTTTGCCTTTCTTAACCCCTAACACCTGAATCTAGAATTTTTAATATGAGTTTTAAATGATTATCTTGGCTATAGTATTGTATTTATTTTCACACTCTACAGAAAAGATTAAGTTGTTCTTTGTATAAATTCATACAACCTTTCTAAAGCACAATATACCTTATATATGTCAAAATCCATACATTTCTGATTCAGTGACATAGGAATTTATCCAAAATAGTCAAGAATCTTACCTATAAGGATGTTCATTGACATATTATGTAAAATAGTAGAAACTTGAGACTGTCTAAATTTCTGACAGTGGGAAAATAAATAGTTTTATATTTATTCATTACAGTCTATGTAGAATGACACTTATACAAATATTTTACAGACATGGTAAAAAAAATTCTTTTTAAAGGTAGGTTATGCAGTGGAGTTGTGATTTCATTTTTATAAAGAAAAGTCACATGTACATAGGGTTGGCAGCTTATGCACATTAAAATATTAAAGGTGGTATTCCAGATGATGGGACGATGAACAATTTTGATATTATTTTTTCTGTTTTTAAAATTTTTCAAAATTCTTTGGAGGTCAGATTATTAAAAACTGTATTCTAAAAATGTTTCTTTAATTTTTGGTATACAAGAATGAAATGATTCAGTTGTAGGTTCTATCCTTACAGTCATGCTTAACCCCCAAACTCTCTCAACGCCTCCAAATTTCCAAACCCTAGCTTTCTTGAAGAAGGACTAGGGTCTTTCTACTCCGGACTATGATGTCTGCCAGCCTGCTGTTTCATCTTTGCTTTAGCTTGCTATCAGTGGACTTGATGATCATTAAAGTACTTGGCAGAAACCAGCAATAACTCTGGCCAAGATTCTTTTTACTGTTGCCTTTCACTGTGAAATAGAGCTGCTCTGAAATGAGTGAAACTAGGTACTAGTAGGGCTAAAGGAGCCTCTGGCTGACTGGAAATAGTCCATCTTGGACCCGGCAAGCCAGTGGGTGTTTTGAGCCAGGCTTCAAGGATGGCTTGTAGGCAGGCCTGCTCCAGGGGTGTACTCTATGCTCATGCCATCCTCCTTCTCTGTCCCTGACCTCCATTTTCCTGAACTTGTAAGTAACAAATGTGATGGTGATGATGATGATGATGTTGTTACAATCTTTATGAGGCAGCATATTGCAATGGAAAGAGCCCCTGCTTTGGAGTCAGGCCTGGATTAAAATTCTAGTTCTTTTATTTCTTAGCTGATAAGGTCAGCAAATGGCTTCACCTTTCTGAACCTCTGTTTCTTCATCTGTAAAGTGGGAACAGAAAGTGCCTGTCTTTCAGGAGATACGAAGACCAAATGACACTACATACTTTAAAGTAGCTAGTATGGTTGCTGCTCCTCAGTAATTGCTCACCCTGTTTGTTTATCCCAATCCTTTCCCAACCTTGTGACTTTACATCTGGGACTGGAATTGACTCTCGTGATGACCCTAGCTCAGCTTGCCTGGAATGAGTGAGGCCTAGGCCAAGTGGTGTGGATCCCTCCAAAGAGAATTGGAGCCTGAAACTTATCATCAAGGTAAAATGAGTTCTTGGCTCAGCCATACCACTGACTTTTTCATGGGATCTTGGGCAAATCAGTTAACATTCTGTGCCTTGGTTTACTCCTTTTAAAATGGAGAGAATACCTACTCCACCTACTTGGTAGAAGTTATGTGAGGTTGTTGGATTTGAATGTAGTAACAGAACAAAACACCTTTGCATAACTACTATGCAACTGTCAAGTGAATTACTGTTCATAAAATGGTAAAGGAAATAGTATTTCATATGTAGTAATTATTATGTACAATGATGCAGGTAAAATTTTAGCCTGGTGCCTGGCACATAGTAAGTACTCAATAAGTGGAAGCTCTTGTTGGCAGTGTGGTTGCCTTTGATCATCAATATTTTTAAAAGTCTGATAAAGATGAAAAAGATGAACTTGCAGGCAGACTGTCCCCAAGGGCACTTTGTGTCTAGAATATGGCAAAAAGTTAGTAAATATTTTTATTAATTGATTCAGAAGTGATAGTAAAAACCATAGTAACGAAACCAATATTTGCATAACAGATAACCGGTTTAAAATGGGCTTGTATATTCAGGATTCACAACTATTCTCTTGGGAAGGGACTAGCATCCTCATTTGATAGATAAAGAAACGGAGACTCTAAATGGGAAAATGACTTACACATTTTTATCCTACTGAGAATTTAGCCCAGAACCCACATTATCAAATTGTTACTGTAGAGGCTGGGAGTAGTGACTCACACCTGTGATCCCAGCACTTTGGGAGACTGAGGCAGGAGGATTGCTTGAACCCAGGAGTTTGAGACTATCCTGGGCAATGTAGTGAGACCTTTTCTCAACAAAAAATTTTTAAAAATTAGCCAGGCATATTGGTGCATGCCTGTAGTCCCAGCTACACAAGAGGCTACACAAGAGTCCCAGCTACACAAGAGGAAGGATTGCATGAGCCCAGGAGGTTGAGGTTTCAGGGAGCCATGATCGTGCCACTGCATTCCAGCCTGGGTGACAGTGAGACCCTGACTCAGTAAATAAATAAATAAATAACATTGTTACTGTAGGTTTCTTCCTCCTCCTAGTCTCCGTCTCTATCCCCAAACTACCCTCAAAGCCATTTTTCCAGAGGAGGCTGTCCCAGGCCAACCTGCAGTTGTTGGGGTCCTGCAGGGCACCAGGCCACACCCCATGCAGGGCAGCTGGAGGGGACAAAAGCATCTCAAAGGTTTGTGGCTGGCTGAGTGAGGAGGGACCAAGCTGCCATTCTAAGTCCAACTCTTCTAGAGTATCTGGCAGCCCCGGGAGCTTTGCTTTTTCTAGCTGAAGAAATGTACAGCTGTTGCTATGGCGGGAGCCTGGCTGTCTCTCTGCCTGGGACTTGCTCTAAATCCTTTTTAGTTTTTACCCTCTTTAGTGCATTTAGTTCCCAGTTCCCAGCCAAGGCCTGTGGTTTGCAAGTAAAGATGTCAGCCGCTGTGCTGCTGAGCACACAGATCTTGGGCACCACACTGCTGCCTTCAAAGCTTCTTGCCTTCCGTCCCATCTAGACATAGGAGGGAGGCTGCAGCACCTACTAAATTGTATTGTGTTTCATTTTTCATTCTTAGGGGGAGTACAGATTTATTTCAGAAAATTTGGAAAACAGAAAAGCACAGAAAACTTTAGTAATTATTCACTTATTACTAGTTCCTGAGAACTTGCTATATGCTAGGTCCCTAGGCTGGATGTGACAGATATGGACATGAATAATACATTACCTATCTTCCCATCACTAAAAGATAACCACCATTAATATCTTGGCAAATTTCCTTTCAGTTTTTAAAAGTAAGCAATTTTTGTTTACATATTTTAGAAATCATTTCTATTATGTATGTACATAATTTTGTATCCTGCTGTTCCTTTAATTCAAGGATAACATGAGCATGTTTCTATGATATTATAAATATCTTGAGATATTATTGAAAAAAAATTTTTTTTTGGATTTAGAAAGCAATCTATGCTTGTTATAAACCATTCATACATTTTAGAAATATGTACTAGAATGTTATTCATATGTATACCCTATCCATAAGAAGTAGACAGTCTTAATACTTTAAATGACTATATGTATTCAACTATTTCCCTGTTCTATAACTCTAGATTTTATGATTTTTATTATTAAAAATAAAGCTAAGATAAATATCTTTTTGTATAGAACTTGAGAAAATTTTTTAGATTCTGTTTATGTGATAATTTCTAAGCTGAGAGATTTTGGGGTTAAATGGTATGAACATTTGCATCAGTTTCAATTTCTGTCGATGACATGTAAGTGTATTCATTTCACCATAGCTTTCTGGCATTGAATATTGTAATTAAAAACCACAACATCAAATTTTGTTAACTATGATAGCTGAATTGTATCTTGTTTTAATTTGCATTTCTTCGATGTCTGTTGAATTTTCCATGTTTGTTAACCAGATGTGTACCTCATCTTTTTTTCAAGGCATTTTTTTACTGCTTAAGTATTGGGATCTTAATATTCTTCTTATCAATTGTATGAGGGCTTTAAATACAAAGTGTGTGAGGTGTAGAAAAGTCTAGAGGCTCATTAAGAGACAGATAAAATTGGCTTCTCTGTATCATATAATAATAGTTAAGGATTTGGAGCTGTGGAATCAGACTACCATGGATTAAATTTTGTCTTTTCTACTTTGTAGTTGTCTATCCTAAGTAAGTAATCTAACTGCCTCAGTTTTCTTATCTGAAAAATGTGAGTAATAATAGTATCTATCACATGAGTTTCCTGTTAGGAAATAATAAGAACATATATATAAAGTTTTTAGTACAGTGCCTGGCTAGAACTTAATTAACATGAACTCTTGTCACTATTACTAGTTCCCAGATAATCTTTTCATATTTCTGGAATGTTTGTACCTCTAACCTTCTTCCACCCCATTTATCAGGCTATCTCATTTTGTGCTCTTGCAGATCAGCCAAATGGCCGATGACACAGTTGCCGAGCTGGACAGGCATCTGGCAGTGAAGACCAAAGAGCTCCTTGGATGAAAGTCCATCAAGGGCCAACAACACTTCAGAGTTTTTGGTGGATCCCATGGGTGGCAAATTGGCATCTCTCTCCACCCCCCATCTGTACAGAATAGGCTGTCACTATGCCGTCAGTCCTTTTGAGGCCCAGCCTTCCAGTGGAATACTCAGACTTGATTTTCTTCCTCCTATCCCCTGCCCACCCCATTCTGCTCTGAGCCTTCTGGCATGGGTAGCCCTCAGGTAGTATCTGCTGCTAGCAAAGGGCCTTTACTTGGGCCTTTGCCATGGCTGTGATGTCACCAAGGGACTGGGACCATAGGCAAGCTTAGTACCACCTGCTCCTCATCTCAGGAGCCTCCTTTTCAAACAGTTAGTCAGGCCCTGTCCCCAACTCTGCTTAGATTGTTGTGCACCTGCACCTGTGACTAGACACCTTTGCTAGAGGCCCATTTTCACCAAACAATAAAATTGAAATAGATTGGAAGGAATAATAGCCTCAAAAGAAAGGACAGAGTTGGTCTGGATTGATGATCTCTAAGGACTTGTATGTGAAACAACCAGAACAGTAATTTTGCCTCTGGGTCATCTTCACACGTGTTCTTTTCTCTGCTTGGACCACTCTTCCACTCCTTACCTGGCCAGACCTATTCATCTCCAGGTCTTGGCTTAGATATCACTTGCTCTGGGAAGTCTTCCTTTTCCCCCAACCTAGGACCCTTGTTATCAACTCTCATAGCACACTCTACTGCTTTTACATGAACCCTAAGTATTCTTTTTGCCAGTTAATTATTCTGTTTATCCTCAGAACTTGATGTCATGCCTACAGCATAGTAAGCATTCAAATGTCTGTATTGTGAATAAATTGTGCACAGTAGCTACCCAGCAAATTCTGACTTATTTTCTGTTCTTAACTCTGTCCTGTCATTTTTCTACTCTTGTCCTTGTCCTCAGCATTTACTTGGTAATAAGACCTTTCCTCCAGGATCTGCCTGTTGTTGGCAGACATGTGGTTTGTTGTGGCCCATCTTTGGGTACTGGGTTAAGTTAGGTTCTTTCTTCCTCACCCGCAGTTAATTATTATTCATCCGTTCATCCATCCATCCATCTATTCATCATATTATTCATTCATAATATAGCCATCATGAGTTAGATCTAGGCATTATTTATAATCTTCACAGTAAACTTGAGAGATGTGTATTATCTCCCCAAAATAGGAAAACTAAGACTTGACTGTATCAGGTAACTTGTCCAAAGTAACAACGCTAGTAGAGGGTTTTCATTATTCATTGTCATTGTTGTTTATAAAGAGGTAAAGTTACACAACTAGCAAGTGGCAGAGCTGATTCAAATTGGGGCCTGTTTCTAAAGCCTGTGCTCTGCCCACTAATGTAAAAGGAAAAAAAAAAAAGAACTTTTTTTCCCTGCTATATTCACATTCAACATGGAAGGAACACTTCTGTGACCAAATGTGTGAGGTTTTTTTCCCCACACATCAAGCAGTTCTCCAGACACGAACTTTGCCCTATAATTCAGTTCTTCTGACACTACTTACCTGGAGATGGTGTCAGATCCCACAAGTTGAGAGACAGCCCCACAAGACTGCCTCCACTTTATGCCAGTCAGAAGTCTGGACCACTAATCTTCTGACTGACCAGTTACAAACCAGTTTCCATCTCTCTCCATGGTTTGATGAATTTGCTAAGATGACTCACAGGGAAATACTTGGTTTAATGGCTATTATAAAGGATACAGATGAACAGTTGGATAAAGAGGTTCCTAGGGCAAAGTATGAAGAAAGGGTGCAGAGCTCCCATGCCCTCTGGACTCACTATTCTCCCAGGACCTCCATGTGTTCAGCAACTCAGAAGGAATCATTGCATCCTGTTGCCTTTGTAAGCATTTAGTGAGCACCAGTTGCTTGTTAGGTACTATACTATGTGCTGGGAATACAGATATGGGTAAGACAAGACCCTTGTCTTTGTGGGGTGTGTAGTGCATTGAACTAAAATGCCATCTATAATGTGTGGAAAATAGGAAGTTCATTCCAGTTCTGCCAGGATTTTGCCTTCAGAATGGAGTCCATTTTGATGGCAGCCAGGGCCTAGACAAGTTCTTTCAAAGTGGCATCCAACTTCTCCTTGCTGTTTGACTTTCCCCAAACACTGTCCTGTGCAGAGATAATAATTTCTCCCTTTGCTTATACTGGTGGAACATGCTGTGAAACAGCCAGTGAGGCTTCAAAGTCAGAATTAGGTGAAAGATGAAAGAAAGTAATGCAGTCTCCTGTCCTGCTTACCTGTCCTCAAACCCCATTTACCAGCCCTTAGTGGGCATCATGTGATCGGAAGTCAGCTGGGGGGAAAACAGGGATAGAAATGGCAATTAGAGAGCCTCTTTTGGGGTAAGCCACATGATGGGGGCTTTGCAACAGTCTTTCATGAGTGGCCGAAATCCCCCTCACTGCAAATGTGCTTCTCAAAGATGCAGGATTTTTTAATAAACAGAGGAAATGATAAATTATGTTGTAACTCCACTCCAAAGGCATTCAGTTCTTAACAGCCAAATCCTCTGTAGTCTTTAAATAAACAAAAACTTATTTGGTGAACAGACGGGGGGAAAATGAAAGATTTTCTGTACTTGGGTTCCACATGTCAACAATTTCTCTCCTGTGTGTATGTTGGCCAAAGCTGTATCATGATAAATGAATAAAGGAAAACCTCGAGCCCAGGGCAGTCAGACAGCTCAGCAAATGGCTTTCAGCTGATGGTTCTATTTCAGTTGACATTTATCAAAGAGTTTCTATGTTGCTCAGTGTGTCAGGGCTGCAGTGGCGGCAGAGACGAGAATGAGACTACCTGTTTGGATGTGCTGAGTAATGAGGAATGCTAGAGCAATTCATTCTTCCTCTCTCCCTCCTGTAGTTTCTCTTTCAAAAAGAAAAACTAGGTATGGAAATTCTTACACTTGTCAGAAGAATTCACCACCTCTTCAGTTCAACAGCTTTCAAAGTCCCATAAAAAATTCAGACCAAAGAGAATCTGAGAACCTTTTTTTCTCTATTTTTTCTTATTTGTGTGTGTGTGTGCGTGTGTGTGTGTGTGTGTGTGTGTGTGTGTTGGGAATTACAAAAGAAACTGAAATATAAAAAAACTCAAGGATCCAATCTTATTCCCTTTTGAAATTAGGCATATAGTCTTTCAGACCTTTCTTTGTACATACAAGGGAGGAGCTAAAAAAAACCCCTGGAATTTATTCATAAAAATTGTATATTCCTACATGTTTAAACTTCAGTTACCTTCAAAGTACTCTCCGTTTGATAACAATACACTTATCAAGACACTTTTTCCATTACTCAAAACAGTTTTTGAACTCGTCCATTTTGGTTCCTTTTAGTGCTTCTGCCATTTTTTATTTTACCTCTTCCTCATGGGCTTCCTTTTGAGGACTTTTTTCATCTGGGGAAACAAAAATCACCTGAGGCAGGATTGGGTGAATAGTAAAGGATGGGGCATGGAGGTCATGCTGGTTTTGGTTAAAAATTGCTGAACACTTAGCATGGTGTGGGCAGGTGCATTGTCATGGTGGAAGAACCAGTCACCTGTTTGCCACAACTTGGGACGTTTCTTCTGCAGATTGTGATGCAACCTCCTCAAAACTTCCAGATAAAAACTCTGGTTTACTATTTGATCTGGAAGAACAAATTCCGAGTGTATTACAAGGGACCCATCCTCCAAAAGATAATTTCAGGGTTTTTGGGGGGTCCCTCTTGTATGTAGTTTTTTAAAAGGTGGGAGGGGAGCTAGTTTGTTCATATTTTGAACTTTGTTTTTCCTTAACCCAGAACAATCGTGGTCATCTATCCGTGTGTGTACATTAAGATACAATTCATTCTTTCATCACGGTGCAATATTCTGTCAACTTATTTCACTATTACCCTATGACATTTTAAAAAAATTACTTCAACTGCATTGGAGGATGTTTATATTAAAATTTTTGTTTTAAGGAAAAAAAACCTACTCCATTTGGCAAGTTCTCTTCTTCCTCAACCTCAGACTAACATTTACTAGGCCTATTGTCTAGACCCTTTACATGTGTTACTACATTTAAGCTTTGAACAGTCTTTGTTAATGTAGATATCACTATTATCTGTGTTTACATAAAAGAAAACGGAGGTTCAGGAGGGCATTTAACTTGCCCCTGCTCACACAGCTAGTAAGTGCTAGAGTGAAGTTTCAGACTCAGATTGACATTGAAGTGGGTCCTTAATCAGTGTACTTGGGTTTCTAAGTCTTTACTTAGTACTTACTCAGAAGGGACCTAGCACTGTTCTGGACCTAGAAGATGATGCAAGAGAAGCAGAAGTCTTAATTTCATGTAACAATTATCAAGTTGTTTCTAATAAAAGCCTGCATGTACAACAGCACAGTACCTGGCACATTAGTAAATACGGAAGAAATGATAGTTCTTATGGAGGCAATAAAGACTGTGTATTCATTCCCCACATTTGGCAGACTTCCCTGGAATGTATCAGAGAACCAGGGAACAAGCAAAATGATCACCAAGCAGTGAATAATGATAATCACAATAACAATAATAGTATTGACAGCATCAATAATATTTGGTGCTTTTTAGTTTTCAAACTACTTCTATATCCCTTGTCTCACTGAAACCATTTATCATAAAAGCTCACATCCTCAAATGTCATTTATCAAGGCTTCCTTTTGCCATAGATGGTCAGTTTTCATTATGCACATTTGAAAAGGTGTATTCTCTATTTGGGGGTACAAATTTTGGAATTACAGCTTATAGATTAGATTTTCTATATTCTTATTTCTTGACCCTTTGATGAGTCTTGGACTAAAAGTGGTGTGTTTCAGATTCCTGTTATTAACATTTCTATTCTCAAAAAACTTCAATAGCTCCCCACTGCCTGCTAAATTATGTAAACTCTTCACCCTGGCATTCAGTAACTTCTGCAGTTGTGATGTGTTTCTCACAACTACCCTGATACATCCAATGCTTAAGCTAAATGGAATTACTCGCTTTTCTGAAATTTTGTGCTGCCTTCTCCAACCTCCAGGCCTTTCCTTGGACACTGCCTAGTATGTGCTCCCTTAAACCCCTGCCCCCACCTGAAAGACTAAACTTACCTAGCCTTCCAAGTCCTCCTTTGACACATATCCTTCCTCGCACTAACGCATTCATTTATCTATCTTGTTGTGTCTCCTGATTCCCAGACCTGCAGGTGCCTATTGAGCGTCTCTGGCTGGCTCTGCTGGCTGTGCCTCAAGCACCTTGAACTCAGTGCCCGCCTGAAGTCCACCCCTCCTGTGCTTCGTGTCAGGGAAACTCCTTACTATGTACCCAGGAGCCAAGCCAGGACTTTGGGAGTCACTTTTGCCTTCCTCTTCCTCACCCCTCATCTAATAAGTCCCCGAGTCCTGTCAATTCTACCTCAAAATTCCTCTCTTTTCATTCCTGGGCACACCCTGGAGCAGTGCTTACCAGGGAACCAAATGTGACAACTGTTCCGGGCTGGCCTCCCCCGAGTCTCTGAGCACTTGGCTCAGACGTAGGACACGACTAACAGATAAGCCTATGTAAGTCCCTGGCAAGAAAGTTCCCTAATCTGTTAATCTTTGCTTCTGACTAGCAGTGCTTGGCACAGAACAAGTGTGAGAAAATGTCCAATTCTAATGGGCCTGTCAGCTCTTGCTACAAGTGTCATATTTCTATCAATAACCCAGTTTCTCTAATCACTCTTACTTGCTTGCCCAGAACCATCAGCCTCATCTGCTAAGTCGGCCTCAAGAGTTTCTAGACATGTCCACATGGTGACCACAGACACTGGTGTCTGCCATGCTCCTCCTCTCCCATGTGAGCTCCCTGTCGATGGCATCAGTGCCACGAATCCCACTTGAGAGAGCCTCACCTTCACCCTCCTGAGAGTGCCCAGTGTATGTGACAAGGGTGCCGATTCCTGGGCCTGGGATGCCTGTGCGTGCTGGGAGGGGGCCTGAAGAGGACAGAAGGAGGTCTCTTCCTTCATCCCACACCTGTCATGGCCCTCCAAGTTCCAGACCCGCCTCACTGGCTCCAGAGCCCCTACATTTCCCAGCACTGATGGCTGATGGCTGTTCCTGACGAGGGCTCGCTACTGGCCCGGCCAGGGTACAAGTCCCTGCTGCTTTTTCTCCAGGCTCCAGCCTCAACCAAAATAGCTCCAAGAAACTGCTCCACAGCCCCCTCTTTGTCGTTAATGACAGCGGCTAACAAGTACGGAGCCTTCATTAAGTTTTAGGCAATTCTAGGAGCTAGTTGTTATTTTGCTCATTTTTACAAATGAGGAAGGAAGCACAGAGAGAGGTTCAGTTACTTGTTCAAAGACACGCAAAAGAAGACTTGAACTCCAGGGCATCTGGTGTCTAACCCCCAGTTAGGCAGCTTCATTAATTATTTTAACTGAGAGGCTAGTGGTGCTGGAAAGAGCCTTGTGAGTTACCAAGTGGCCAGCAATAGCTTCTGGGTGCTGTCCCAGTTTTGCCCTTTCCGCCCTCAATAACAGTCACTCCATTTCGCTGGGAGAACCAAGAAGATACTTGGACAAGATCAGTGGTTTTCATCTGCATCAGAGAACCTTTGCCAGCCCCTGACAACATCTTCACCTGTCTTGGGCAAAATAAGTTAAATAAAGATAATGTAGCAAGTGTTTTTGTAAAATTAAGTTTATTTAGTTTGAAGGACTATCGTATGTTCTTAGATGTGTTGTTCTTTTGTTATTGGTGTTAAAATATTCTATGATGAAATGATGAGATGGTGATTCTAAAAGAATCCTCATTAGAAAAATAAGGAGTTGGTCACCTCTTTGGTTCCCTCCATTTTTTTTTAACTTTACAGCTGCATGGATCCCAAAGTCTGGGAGCTGTGAGACCTCATATCTACTCCTAGTGCTCATGTCCCTGAGACTGTCACCCAAGGGAAGATGGAACTGTAACTAGAGAGAGAAGCAAGGGAGGGGGGCAGGGTGTCCTGTGTGTGTGTGTCAGGGACCCCGTGAGTGAGTGAGCAGTGGCAATGAGATGGGTTGGAAACAGGACAATAGTCAATCAAGAGGGTTCAGAGACCCACATGGGAGGAGGGATGGGTGAGTCAGAGAGAGGAGGGAGAGAGAGAGAGAGAGGCAGAGACAGAAACACAGGGACGGAGGGAGACAGAAAGAGGAAAAATCAGAGACAAAAACACACTCATGCACACATATAAGCATAGAGATCACCAGGTAGAGACAGAAGGACAGACATACAGAGAGACACCCAGGAAGAGACATGGAAGTAGTCACAGAGACAAAAACAGATGGGGACTGGGAGACAATCACAGAAAGAGACAAACATTGAGACAGAGACGGAGGGAGACAGAGAAGTACATACAGAGACAGGCAACAGAAATCCATGGAGAAACAGAGAAAAGAAAGAAAAGTGGAAGGAGACACACACAGAAGCAGCCAGAGGATGGGGAGAGAGCGTGGCTGTAGGGTGTGGGTGGAGGAAGCGGCAGTGTCAGCCCAGGCCTGGCTGCAGGGACTAGATAAGGACGCCTGCCAAAGGAAAGCAGGGGAAGGAAAGACATTTACAAACCCCCCCCCGGGGGGGGTAACAAAGTCAGGGAGGCTGCCCCCAGCCCAGAGAACAATGGATACTTGACTTCAGTGGGTCAATAATGAGACAATTAATGGAAAGAGTAACAGAGGCCTTCCTGGGGAGGACTTTGAGAGTGGATAAGTGGAATTATTGAAGGCATGCCCGTGGCTCTGAGTAGGGACCCAGATGTCCAGCATGCCAACTGCAGATTCCTGGCCCGGGACCTGGGGCCTCCCCCTGCTCCCCCAAACATGCCTGGTGCTCCCTTGTCCTGGGCCCTTGCCAGCCCCCAGACCCTCTGCTTTCTTATCTGTGTGCCTTTGCATCTGCTGCCTCTTCCATCTGGAATGTCCTCCCTTGATTACGTCCATCCATGGAAACCCCACCCTTCAGGGGGTAAGTAAATGTGGTATATCCAAACCATGCCATGGTGAGCCAGGGCCATGTGTTTCAACAAGAACAGAGGCCCTGAAACATAATGGGTGGGAAAAAGCAAGCAGATTCATATTTTCAGTATGATGCCATTTATATAAATTAGAATGACACAAAGCAATTCTGTTTACAATTATTTCTATTTTGCATTATAAAATTTTTTGAAAGGTAGGAAGAATTATGAGGCATACTTGCTAAATTCATAATGTTGATTATCACTGGGGAGTGGGGGAAAGACCTAAAGTGTACCCTAAAGTCATCGTGTGTGTGTGTGTGAAAACCTCATGTAATGTAATTTTGGACTGTGAGAATAGGAATGGTTATTACCTCATTTTCTGTTTTTTTTCCCCTGTTCTGTTGAATTTTTTTCCAGAGACAGCTAGAGATCCTAGCTATCCTCTAGACCCAGCCCAAATACCACCTCCTGCAGAGAGTCTTCCAGGAACTTATCCACCAATCGGATATGGTTTTCCTTTTTTTTTAATGTACCAGATTCTCAGGGTTGTCAGCACTTTCCCCCTTGTGTTTCCCCTAGTGATGTTCACAGCTATCTTCCCCATCGGATTGGAGCTCCTCAAGGGCCTAGGGACTTCCAACACAGAGATGGCACCCTGAGGGGTCTGAGACTGAACCGAATTCCTTCATCCTGCCGCTGTAGAGACAAACCAGGAAGGCACTGATCGGATCTTAGATCCAACACACACAATCAGCTAGGAGGTGGGGAGGTAGAGGAGAAGTGTTCTTGAAATTCAAAGCATGGTTTCTAGAATGAGGATCTAGGTGAGGGGACAACTATTCAAAAGTGTTAAGAGAAGAAGGCAGAGATCTTATTTCCTGTGACCAGAAAATGGCCACATTGCTTGCTAAAAAGGCAGTGTTCCCCGATCCACTCCAATGGAATAGAGAGGCATTTGGCCTCTTCCACCCAAAGCTACAGATTACAAGAGCTCCAAAGTATCACCACCCCCAGTGAATCCCAGCTGCTGGTGAAAATGGAGCCATTGTAGAGGTGGAGGGGGAAAGGATTTCAGTCCTGGCCTACCCATGAAGGCAGCCAGGTATATTTACTGACCTTCATTATTGAATTTACTTCTCACCACTGCCCTCTGGGCTTAGATTTCATTACTCCTGTTTTACAGTTGAGAAAACTGAGACTCAGAAAGGATACATGCCTTGCTTAAGGTCACAGGAGGCAGTGACCTTGGAACTGGGACTCATATCTGACCTGTTTAGTTCGTGAACATGTCTCAAGTCTAGAGGTGGAGATGCCATAGCTCTCCCACTTCTAGGCAGCTCCCCTGTTGTACAGGTGGGTCACTGAGGCACAGAGAGGGGAAGAACTCATTCATTGATGGAATAATAAGTGAGTGGCTGAGCTGGGACTTGAACCCTGATCTTCTGATTGCTTTCTGCTCCCCTGGTTGTGCAGTGGAGTCTCACAGACAGCAGAGGACCCACCATGGGATATTTAAGCCATTGGGCTTTGTGGTGTCTTTATGCTTTCATGGGACATAAAATTGTGGGGTTTAGGGAGCAAGGAAGGGCTACAGTGATCCATTTGGCTCCTTTTTGTAGTGATGAAGAATTACAGCCTAAAGAGGGCAAATGACTCCCAAGGACCCTATGATGTCAGAAAGTCCATGCCAAAAAAATGGCAGCTTCGTGATCCAGAATACTCTGGATTCTCAGAACCTATTGACTCCAGCTGCAGAATCTATGGGTTTTGTTTTTGTTTTTGTATTTCTGAGATGGGGTCTCTCTCTGTTGCCTAGGCTGGAGTGCAGTGGCGTGACCATAGCTCACTGCATCTTTGAACTCCTAGGTTCAGTCAATTCTCCTACGTCAGGCTTCCAAGTAGCTGAGACTACAAGCCTGTGCCATCACACCTGGGTAATTAAAAAAACAAATTTTTTTTTTTAGAGACAAGGTTGCCCAGACTGGTCTTGAACTCCTGGTATCAAGCAATCCTCCCATCTTGGCCTACCGAAGTGCTGGGATTACAGGCGTGAGCTACTGCAAACCCATGCTAATAAAAGGTAACTTGGTATCCAAACCCAGAACTGATTGGAAACTAAAACTTAGAATGTGAAGAAGGGCAGCTTCCACACAGAGATGTCTGTTGGAGTAAACGAATGAATGAATGAATAATGGAATGAACAAATGGCTATCAGGCTGATTTCTGACTCCTTCCTGGTTCCTCTTCCTCTCTTCCACCTCTTGCTGTAAGATTAATTATCCTAAAACCTAGCCTCTGCCGTGATGTGGCCCTGCTCAGAACCCTCTGGTGGCTCCCCTGGCTTGGATGACTAAATAGCCTGCTAACCACTCTGTTCCTCTATCACTGACCCTCTGCTGTGTGTTCCATAAACTCTTCAACTGCAAATCAGGCCACTTTTCTTCAGTGACTCTCTAATACCCCAGGGGGGAAAAAAATCCCAAACTCAAGGTCTTAACTGCAAGGTTTGACTTGGACTGTCTCTCTGACCCCATGTCATTCCAAGCCTCTCCCTTGCTCTGGCTCCAACCACACGCTTTTCATGGCTCCCCACCTATAACTGTCACCGAAGTAACTTTGCACATGCCATTCCCTCTGCCTGGACACTCCAAACCCAACTGGCCTTGCTAACTCCTCTCAACCAAATGTCACTGCCTCCGGGCAGCCCTCCCTGACTTCCCCAGAGTGTGTAGTAGCCCTGACAGCCTCTGGATAGCCCCCAGCACCACACTATCCCATTTGATTATATGTAACAACTTCAAGACTGTGAGCTGTGAAAAGGCAAGGGACTGCTTTATTCACACTGCATGCTCAGTGCCTAGAATAATACCTGGCACACACTGTACACTCAGCGAGTATTTGCTGAATAAACGAATAAATACACGTGGCTGCTCATTGAAACTGATTTATCCATTCAACAAATATTTAAGCATTTTAGTAGACTGTTGAGCATCTACTAAGTGCCAAGCATAGTTCTCCACACTCCACAGAGGTGAACAAACCATCACAAGTTTCCTACCCTCATAGAGTTCAAGGTCTACTTGGGAGAAGCAGACATTAAATAAAGAAATAACAGTGCTAGGCATAGCTAAGTGCTATGAAGAAAAACAAAGCAGGGGTAAGGAGTTAAAGAAGTGCGTGTGTGTGTGTGTGTGTGTGTGTGTGTGTGTGTGTGTGCGTATTGCCAATTTAGTGTGTGTGTGTGTGTGTGTGTGTGTGTGTGTGTGTGTGTGTGTGTGTGTATTGCCAATTTAGTCAGGGAATGCCTCACAGAGGAGGTGACATTTCAGTGACAAACCAGGGCTTCTGAGAGACACCAACCCTCCCCTGCCTGGGGCTGACTAGACCCCAGGTGTGCCCAAGTATGACAATCCCAGATTCCCAAGCCCTCCTTGTCTCCTTGGGTTGGAGCAAGGAGCCCAGAAGCTTTTGTGGAGGGTGCAGAAGCCTCAAGCTGCTCGTCACAACAGCTGTGATTGGGCTCTCTCTGCGTGGCGAGAGGCGGCGATTGCTTTGTGTGCAGAGGACTCGACTGATTGTGGCCTGGCGATTGGCACCCACAGACCGTGGCCGCCAGGGTTTACCACGCACCCCCAGCACCGCGGCGGGCCGTGCGCAACGCGCCAGCCCAATCTCGCCTCCTATATTCAGAGTTGATTAGACGCTATTTCTGCCTGGATTTTCAGAAGGCTCAAGAGCTTTTTTAATCACTACAGTGGCTCATTACGGTTTTGCAGTGACACTCATGTCCTTCAGTTCTCTTCTCAGATTAGATTCTATAGTCAGATGAATATTGGATGATTTCATTACATACAAATGCAATCAACAGTTTTGCATAAATTTCTTCTCTTTTCTTGAGTTTCAATTGACCCCAGCACCCATGGTGGCAGGCGCGATCCACATGCAAATGAGCTGGGTTTGCAGCCGAGGAGAGGGGCTGGGAGGAGGCGGGCACTGCACCAGCCCAGGGTGGCCGTTCCCCTGATTGCTCAGGCTTTGGGAGAGGGGCCTCGGCTGAGGGGGCACTCACAGTGGGCAGCCCCTATGGTCGAGGCAGGGCACCCCATTCGGAACGATGTTCCTACGGGTGAACTGAGATGCAGGGATACTCAGAATGGAGCAGGCTCTCTCCCTGGGCAGAGAATGGAATGTGGAATCAAGGCCCTGGCAGCAGGGTTGGCAGGGATGGGGGGGTGCTCAAGATGCTTGGGGAAGTGGCTGGTTAACAACCAGTATGGACTGTTTCAATCTTGTCCCCAGTGGGGCTGTAACGGTGCACTCCTGCTGTGTCTTAGCTCAGACCCGGTGAATGCTGCTGTTGTTATTACTACTATCCATAATCACCATCATTATTCCCTCTGGAGGACTTGAGCTGTGGCTATGAGAGCAACCAGCAAGAGTCAAAAGCCAGCCCAAAGCAGATAGGAAAGTTTGGCACCTGGGGTAGTTGTTCCCAGTATCATTTTCTTGATTTCTCTCATTCCTTTTTGGGTGGAGGGCCAGGCTAGTCTCAGAACTGGGTGTCAGAGGGCCCCTAGCCCATCCTTCCACCACATTCTTGCTCCGTGGAATGGCAATCACTGCTTGCTCTCCCCCAGGAATGAGGAACTCCCTCCCTGGAGGGACCCTCTTCTGGCTCACACAGCTCCTGGGTGAGAGATGCTTTCTGTGATTCTTGAAGCAACCTTCCCCAGCCCTGACCCTGTGCTCTGGGCCCCACAGCCCAGCTCGACTCCCTGAGGTCAGCGGCGAGTGACCATGCTCTGCTAAGTCACCTTTCCTAGGGCTGGTCTTGATTCCTGCAGCTTCCCCTCACAGAAGGCAGTCTCTAGCCTCTCACCCTGGTCTGTCCTCCAGGTGCTCCTGGTGGCAGTCACAGTTTATGGTTCAGGCTCGGATTCAACAGCAGGCAAGAGGCTGGAAGGGGGGTGAGGGGAAAGGTACCTAGGGATAACAGCCATGCCCCTCACATGTTGCCACGGGCAGCATTAGAGCCAGGATAGGGTGCTGCCCAGCCCATTCCTCACTGCCTTTGGGCAGCTTTGTTAGAAAAGCTTCAAATGTAAACCTAGATATAACACAGACAGTGTAGGGTTAGAGAGGGACATGTGAGTGCACAAATAGTCAGGGACCTGGGCCCGTGTCATCATTATGGGCATAATGAAACCCTGAAGTGGACAGGACCATAGACAGCCATGGGCACAAATGAGATGCATCTGGACAGCCCCAGCCCCACCTCAGGCTCCTTTCTGTCACTGCCCTCAGCTCTCCAGATTGGAGTTGAAGAGATTCAGGGATCTGAATTGAGGGAGGGGGCTCCCATCCAACTGATGGGACTACTGAGGACTGGAGAGGGGAAGGTCAGGCAAAGAATCGCAAGCAGCGAAGCTGGAGTCTCCTGGTGGAGGCTGGAGGCTGCTTCCCTGTTCCTCCCCAGGCTGCCCCTGGGGAGCATTCCTTCATATTCTGTCCTTTTGCATGCAGTCATGAAGGTCCTTCTCCCCCGGTCCTTTTCTGTCCATGCCCCTGCCTTCCACTTTTATTCAGCTTCCCAGGCTCTTCTTTCTGTCTGCATCTCTGTGTGTATTTTTCCCTCCTTCTCTCCCTTTTTCTGTCTCCCTGTGTGTCTCTGTGTCTCTTCCTCTCCCTTCTCTCCCCCGCCTCCCTGTCCATTGTCCCAGGCCACATCTGCTCCTTTGCTCTCTGATGTGCGTGTTGCACTGAGCTGACCTCCATCTGGGGTTGGTAGATCTGAGACTCCAGGGCTGCCCCCACTTAAAGCTGTGGCCCCAGGAAGGAGGAGGCTGGGGGTAGCGTTGGTTTCTGAACTCTTCAGAGCCTTCCTGAAGTGGCCTGTCCTGGGCCATCCGTCTCTCCCTCCCAGTCAAGGGCAGCAGGGAAGCAGCCTTCCCTTTTATCCCAGACCTTTTCTCCCACAGGCCTTGAAGAGGAGTCCTGGTGTTGGCGGCGGGAAGGGTTCAAGAGGGCTCCCACTGACTCTTCAAGTAGACGGGGGTCTTCTTAGCCAGGCCCCTGTCTTCAAACAGGGTTCAAACCTGGGAGTCATGATCTCTCCAGGTCCTCCTGACAGAATGGGCCTGTGCCTTCTGATCTCCACCCACCCTACCAACCTCTCTTTTCCCTGCTCCCCTCTCTCTTGCCCAGGCATAGAGGGCTGCTTTCCCCTTATAAGCCTGTATTCTGACCCCATGCAGGATAGCAGGGAAAGAGCTGGGCTCTGTAGGCTGATAGATCTGTGCTAAATCCCAGCTCTGCCACTTGCCAGCTGGGTCATCTCAGGCAAGTGACTTGAGACCAGTCTCTCTGAAACCAGTTTCTTCCTCTATAAAATATAGACAACACTCCTTTCTGTACAAGGTCATCATGAGGATTAACTTTCATGAAAGTACCTGCTTTGGACACAAAGTAGACACTCAATAAGCATTTTTAAATAAATTATGAGTAAATACTGAAGGAACTGTGGTATTTACACGTGCATGGCCAGGAGCGATGGCTCACACCTGTAATTCCAGCACTTTGGTAGGTGGATGCCAGAGTATTGCCTGACCCCAGGGTTTTGAGACCAGCCTGGGCAACACAGCAAGACCTTGTCTCCAAAACAACAACAACAAAAATTAGCTGAGTATGGTAACATGCGCCTGTAATTCCAACTAATTGGGAGACTGACGCAGGAGGATCACTTGAACCCAGGAGTTGGAGGCTGCAGTGATCATGCCACTGCACTCCAGCCTGGGCAACAGAATGAGACCCTGACTTAAAACAAAGAAGAAGAATTTAGACATGCATAAATGGGGCATGGAGAAGGACTGTGTGCCAGGTGTCATGAATGGTACAGGCAGGGGCATGGAGGTAAGAAACCCTGAGATGGGACAGGGAGCCATGTGTGCTCAGTACAAATACAAAGAAGACAAGGAGAAGTGGCAGGGGCCATGTGCTGGCACCTGGAGGCTAGGCTCAGGGGCTTTTTTCTCTTTCTTTTAAAATTGAGCATCCCTTGTAGTAGGGAAAGGATTGATCAGAACCTACTGAGTGTCAAAAATGTCCCAGGCAGCTAAGAATGGATTATAGCAGCAGCTACCATGGGTAGAGGCCTGTGCTGAGCATCTGACTTTCTCCTCTAATCTTCACAACAACCCTCTGAGGGGGACGCTGTTATTATTTTCATGTCGCAGCTGAGAAACTGAGAGCTAGAGACGTGATCTTCCTGAGTCACACAGCTAATACTTGTCCCGGTCAAGATTTGAACCCTGGTTTAGTCTGGCTCCAGAGCTTGTGCTCAGTCCCTCAGCACCACTTGGTCTCCCAAAAAGAGAATCCCCCTATCTCTGGAAAGGTGGGACCATGGGAATAAAATGACTTAAAAAGCACTTTCATCCAGTTGCAGTGGCTCATGTCTGTAATCCCAGCACTTTGAGAGGTCGAGGCAGGAGGGCTGCTTGAGGCGGGAAGGTCAAGACCAGCTGGGCAGCATAGTGAGACCTTATCTCTACAAAAACATCAGAAAAATTAACCAGGTCTGATGGCATTTCCGGTCGTCTCAGCTACTCAGGAGACTGGGGTGGAAGGATAGCCTGAGCCCAGGAGGTCAAGGTTATGGTGAGCCATGCCACTGCACTCTAGCCTGGGCAACAGATTGAAACCATGACTAAAATAAAATTAAAATTAAAAAGCAGGGCATAATCAGAGGGCTCAATTATCAAGAAGATAGAAACTTGGCTCAGATGAATCCAGGGCAGGCTTTTTGGAGCAAGCTGGGTATAAAGACAGAGAGGGACTCTAGGGGTGAGACTGAAGCTGCCAGGTGGGGGAGAGTGGAGAGGGCCGTCAACCTGAGGACAGTAGTTGTGCTGTCTGACAGCCTGGGGCTGGGGCTCTTGACCCGACTTGTTTTTTCAGGGTGCATTTCCTCGGCCCCACCTGACCCAGCCTGTGCCTCATCTTCTGGTTCCCAGAAAAGTAGGAAGAGCAGGGCTCTGGGGACTCCAGACTTGGACCCCATTCCCAGCTCTGCCACCCTCTTGCTGCAGGACCATGGTCAATTGGACACCCCTTCCTGACCCTCACTTTCCTCCACCTGTGAGATGGGGCCAGCAATGCTCACAAGCTGAGTGCAGCTGGCAGTGGAGGACAACAGGGCCCTCACAGGACCAGGCTCAGAGCAAGTTCTGAGCAGTGCTAGCTCCTCCCATATCCTGGTACGTACGTCCTTACCTCTGTGCCAGGCCTGGACCCCATTTCAGTGCATCAAAAATCTAAAGAGAGGATGTGTCCTGCAGTGGTCGGACTCAGAAGCCAGGCTGCCTGGGTCTATCGTGCTGTGTGGTCAGGAGCAATGTAACTCAGGTATATGACAGCTTTCTCATATGTAAAATAAGGATTATTATAGAAGTCCAAAGTCTTTTCTGTAACACCTGGGAAATCAAATGGTTTCAGAGTTTTTCTGCTTCTAAAGACTAATACAGACCATATCCCATATGCTGCACGACCTCCCAGTGAAGTCCTGGACACTTCTCTCTCTGTGTCTCTTTTATTTATTTATTTTTAGTTTTTTTTAATTTTTAATTTTTTTTTTTGAGTCGGAGTCTCACTCTGTCGCCCAGAATAGAGTGCAGTGGCACGTTCCCAGTCACTTCAGCCTTGCCCTGCTGGGCTACGGCGATCCTTCCGCCTCAGCCTTCCAAGTAGCTGGAACTATAGGTGCGCACTACCACGCCCGGCTAATTTTTGATTTATTGTAGAGACGAGGCCTTGCCAAGTTGCCCAGGTGGGTCTCGAACCTGCGGGCTCAGGCAATCCACTCGCCTTGGCCTCCCAAAGTGCTGGGATTACAGGCTGAGCCACCAAGCCCGGTCTCTCTGTCTCTTTTTTGAGTCGAGTTTCTACTCTGTGACCAAGGCTGGTGTACAGTGGCATGATTGCTGCTTACTGCAGCCTCAGCCTCCTGGGCTCAGATCATCCTCCTGCCTCAGCCTCCTGAGTAGCTGGGACTACAGGCACCTACCACTATTCCACGGCTAAATTAAAAAAAAATTTTTTTGTAGAGATGAGGTCTCACTATGTTTCCTAAGCTGGTCTCGAAGTCCTGGGTTCAAGTGATTCCCCCACCTCTGCCTCCCAAAATGTTGAGATTACTGGCATGAGCCATTGTGAAGTCCAGGGCGTTTCTTTTAATCAAACCCATTCATATTTTTTTCAACAAAACGTATGGATATTTATTCCAGGTAGCGAAATGAAGACCCAAAACAGCCTCTCCTTACTTCAAGTCAGTTGCAGCACCTATGAAAAATCTTTTGGGCACTGAAGCTTTTGGAATTTTGATATTATGGATAGGGGGTTGTGAGCCTAGGGTAATTGCCTCGTGGGGCTAATGTGAGGATAAGATGGGTTACCACACACAAGGCATTCAGAACCATGCCTGGCACATAGTAAGTGCTTAAGACATACGTGCTATACAGTGGGTCCCTCCCTTGCTCAAAGCCTTCCTATGGCTCCCACATCCTCAGGATAAAGTGCAGACAATTTAGCATAGTACTGGAGACCTTTTATGAGTGAATTCTTGCCTAACTCTGGTCTCAGGTGTTACCGCTACCTCGCATACCCCAAACTTTAGCTTCATGAATCGTCTGTCAATTCCTCAGGCCCTCATTCTACACCAGGCCCTTTTTCTCTGAAGGCTGTTGCACTTGCTGTATCTTCTACCTGAAATGCCCTCCTTTTTCCAAATTTCCTCTTTTGCTGAGTTGGGGTCTCAATCTGTCACCCAGGCTGGTATGCAGTGGCACAATCACAGCTCACTGCACCCTCAACCTCCTGGGCTCAGGTGATCTTCTTGCATCAGTCTCACATGTAGCTGGGACTACAGGCGTGTGCCACTTCCTGGCTAATTTTTAAATTTTTAAAAATTATTTTTTCTTGCTATGTTGCCCAGGCTGGTCTCGAATTCCTGGGCTCAAGTACATCTCACGCCTCAGCCTCCCAAAGTGCTGAAATTACAGTCGTGAGACCCTCCAAAGTGCTGAAATTACAGTTGTGAGACCCCTTCTTAATTCTGCATCATCCTGCAGATCTCATAGCCCTCATCTAAGCATAAATCACATGCTATGAAAATTGCCTGTCTCCCCCTCTGGACTGTGATCTTCAGGAAGGCAGTGGCCATGTGCATATTCTTCTGTAGCACACAGTTGGTGTTGAATGGGTGAGCACCCTCACCCATCAGTGGTGTTGTTTTTAGCTCAAGGACCAAATAAGCATTTGTTTAATGAATAAGTGAAACTCAGCTTTGGGAAGAGGAACCCTAAAAGAACCTTCCTTCCCTACCCCCATATGTACTCCAGCAGAAGATTCTTGGAATGCTTTTCTCCTGCCCTCTCTAACTTCCTCCCTCCCCAAATTCCTTAAGTGGTTTTTAAAAAGGGGACCCAGTCTATGCAGGAGGTCAACGGTGCTTCCAGGATTGCAGAGTCTCAGGGAGGTAGCTTTAGTACATTAGGCAGAAACCACTTGTCCAGGGTTGATCGAGGCCTCTGGGGCCTGGGGAGCAGGGGATAGGGAGAAGGGGGCCTCCAGCACTCTGGAGCAATTGCTATAAAATAAACTTCATAATCAGGTAAATGCATTCGTGCGGGGGATGGTTCCCGTGCAGCTGTGGGCGTCCTGGCCGGAGGGGACCTGTCTAATCTCAGGGTAATGAAAACGTGGGTCTAATTACCATAGAGGGCTGAGGCCTGGGCCCGCGGCCGGAGTGGGGGAGTGGGGGCCCTGGCAACAGAATTAGAATATTTAAGCTGTCACGCCAAATCCGGGAGAGGCCTGATTACCTGGCCCTAGAAGAGACCGCTTTGGTTTGGTGTCAACTATAATTTCCTGGCCGCCAGCTGTGAAGCCAAGGGCCACCTTCTCTCCCCTGCAATGGGGGTCTAGGTTCTGCCTCTTTGACCCCCACCTTTATGCCAGACCCACCCAGCGGAGCTGTCCTGGGCCTCCCAAGCTGCCTGAGCAAGGTGGACAGGTACACTAGTCACGCATGCTGAGTATGTAAAATACAAGGGGGACCCCCCAAACACCCGGAATTATCTTTTGGAGAGTGGGCCGCCACAGGCTTCCCCAGCTAGGTAAGTATTCTAGGAACCCACTGGCATCAGTGTGCCAGCTAGCATTGTTGTGAGAGGCTGCCTGAGGCATCCGGAATTTGTTTTGGAGATTATTTCAATGCATTTGCCTATGTCATGATGGGTGATTTATGAGTGTACCTGCCCCACTGTGCTTTTAGTGTTCAGCAGTTGTTCACCAAAAATGGCATGACCCTGGTGCTCCACCCTCCCTATTCATTTGATCTCACCCCAAACAACTTTTTTTGGTTTGTTTCCCGATGAAAAAGTTCCCTCAAAGGGAAATGTTTTGCCAATGTGGAAGAGGTGAAGCAAAAAATGGCAGAAGCACCAAAGGCATCAAAATGGTCAAGTTCGAAAACTGTTTTGAGCAGTGGAAAAAGTGTCTTGATACGTGTATTGCCTCCCAACAATCCTAGGAGTACTTTGAAGGTGACTGAAGTTTAAACATGTAAGAATAAATACATCATTTTTAACAAATAAATTCCAGAGTTTTTTCAGTCCCCCCTTCTATATGGCACATGTACATTAATGTGTGCACACTCTACATGCGGCATAGATGTGTGGGGTGCAGGTACAAGTGGCATGAATATGTAGGTATGTGTAAAGGATATGAGCTGTGTCTACATGGGTTACGTGCAGCCGACCCATCAACGAGGCACACAGGTAGTTCAGTACATGGGCTCTATGTTCATGATATCTGCATTTGGGAAATGTGTACGTACATGTAGATCTCATGTGTGTGTTCACAGTAGGGTGGGCTGGTCTGTGTGTGCCATGAAAGCAAGGAGCAAATCTATTTTGCTGACTGCTGTATTCCCAGCACTTAGCCTAGCACATGGTGGGTAGGTGTGATTATATAGTTATTGAATGCATTTCTGTCTGTGTGATGGGTATGGGGGTTGTGATGTGTGTCCTAAAGCTGTGAGCATATGCAGTCTACAAGGAGAGAGAGAGAGAGAGAGAGAGAGAGAGAGTGTGTGTGCATGTATTACTTGTCCTGACTGTGTGATGTAGTGGCATGAGCTCCAGAGTGCACTGTGGAATGCCTCAAGGGCCTGAACTGTGTGTTCACACAGACCTGCAATAGAGGCCTGCCTCCTCCACTTACAGGTTATGACCTCTCTGAGCCTGACTTCTCGTCTGTAAAATGGATAATAATTGCAGCTAACACTATTGAGCACTTACTGTATGCCTGGTATTCTACTAGATGCTTCTCATGCATCATTATCTCATTGACTTCCCAACAACCCTAAAAGTAGTCACTACTCTAAATCCCTCTTTACAGAAGGGTAAACAGAAGCTCTCCACAACTTAGTTTATGGTGAAGCCAGTATTCAAACCCAGGCAATCATACTATAGAATGAACTTCTAACTGCCAGGCTAAATGGATGGTACCAGTTGCAGAGACTGGTCCTGAGGATTGAATGAGATTATTCGCCTAGCACTGCATCTGGCACATGTAAGTGCTCAGGAAATGTTATTCCTATTATTTGTACATGTATATGTGCATATAAAACAGCTACAAGAGAATGCGTGGGAAATGTGCGGGTAGTATATTTGTGTAAGAGACATGTAGGTGTGTTTGTGTGGTGTGTGTAGTACAGATATATATTATACAAGGTTTGTGATAAATGTATGTGGGTATATACATATGAAGGGGGACCCCAAAAAAACCAGTGTATTTATTTAAAAAATTATGTCTTTATTCTTATATGTTAAAACTTCAGTCACCATAAAAGTACTCTTCATTTGATGCAATGCACCTATCAAGATGCTTTGTCCACTGCTCCAAACAGTGTTTGAACTTGTCCATTTTGATGCCTGTTAGTGCTTCTGCCATTTTTTGTTTCACCTCTTCCACATCGGCAAAACATTTTCCATTGAGGACTTTTTTTAAATCCAGGAAAACAACAAAAAAAGTTGCTCAGGGCAAGATCAGGTGAATAGGTAGGGTGGGGCATGGGGGGACATGCTGTTTTTGGACAAAAACTGCTGAATACTCAGCATGGTGTGGGCAGGTGTGCTCGTAAATCACCCATCATGAAATGGGCAAACGCATTGAAAGAATCTCCCTCCCCATCCCTCCCCCCCCAAAAAAAATCACTGAAGGCGAATGTTGCATCTCACAACAATACTAGTTGGTATGTGGATGCCGATGGGTTCCTAGAACACTAACCTAGTGGGGGAAGCCTGTACTACAAGGGGCCCATTCTCCAAAAAATAATTCCAGAGTTGTTTTTGGGTTCCACCCTCGTATATTACATGATGGCCACAACACAAGGCATGTAAGTCAATGCATTATGATGAAAACACACACATGAGGGATGTGATATGCATGAGCCTGCATATACACGTATGCAGGATAGTGACAGATATCAGAGGTGCAGACATGGTCATAAATGCACACATGGGCACACAGCAGGACACGAGTGTATGCATAGAGGTGATGCATGTTAAAGATACAGACATGCATCCAGTGGATATACATATTGTATATCATGTATGCATAGGTCTAGCATGCGCAGTGTGTGAAGTGCTTATTCATTAGCACAGGATGTTTGTGTAATACATGTACTTGCATAAATTACATGTACTTGTGAGACGTATATATTTGTGACTCGTTTTGTGTCTATGCTCATGCCAACCCTCAAGTTAAAATATCCATAGCCACCCTGTTTAAAACAGTCCCAATTTCCCACCACAGTCCCTCTATTTTTCTCTATAGTATCACTTTTAAATATACCCTACAATCCAGTAGTTTATGATGTCCCTTGTTTTCTCCCTCACTAGAACACATGACTCCGGAGGCCAAGGCTTTTCTGTTTGGTTCACTGATGCATCCCTGTGCCCTTCACAGGGCCTGGCACATTGTAGACGCCCAGCCCGCCGAGTGTTGACTCAGCAAGTGGCTGTCGGCACAGGCAACGCCACCCTGCGGGACACCTGCCGTGTGTAGCCGGGACTTAAGTGGCCAGTGGGGAGGCGTGCTTGCCACCGGGAAAGGCGTGTGCGTGTGGTGGCTGCACGTGGGTCTTTTAATAAGTGACGGCTGCGTCCCACTGCCCCCGGCCATTGCTGGGTCACCTCGCACCCCTGTCTGACGGCTCCGGTCAGCGGCCTGGCCATCCCCCGGCGCGACCCCCTGGATCTGCGCGGCGGGCCGGCCTCGGGCCGTTTCCAGGCGGCCGCAGGCGGGGAGCGGAGCGGAGCGGGCCGGGCCGGGCGGCAGGAAGCGGCGCATTGTTCGCGGGCCGCGGCCCGGCAGGGAGTTCCCGGCCCCGCGCGGACATAAAAGGAGAAAGAGCCCCGCGGAGCGGCCGGCGGCCGGGGCGGCGGAGGAAGCGCGGCCCCGCGCTCCGCTGACCCCGGCATCCGCTCCGGGGGAGCGAGGGTCGGCCCCGCCCCTCCGCCCTTCAGCCTGGGGTTCGAATCCCTCTTCGCCGCCTTCCTGCACCTGGGAAATGAACGTGAGCTGCTGGAAGCCCGTTGCAGCGAAAAACCCTCATGCGGACCCCCTCACGCCCGCTCTGGTTTGCCAGCCCCACTAAAAACCCAACCCTGTGCTACCGTCCCTCAGTATCCGAGAAGATTCGGGAGAATTTGTACCTACTAAGGAACCTACTGGTGTAGCTTGAGCGATGCCCTTTTGTGCAAACCGGACTGCCCACAACCGGGGCATGAAAGATGAAAGTTCTGGGTGGAACTTTTGTCGGCAGGCACCTTTATGGATGGGGAAACTGAGGCTTGGAAGAGGAAAGACTCGAGGTCATCAATAACAAAACTCCGTCATGCAGAATTTTCATAAACCCAGGTTCCTTCGTCTTAAAAGTATGGCCATTTGGGGATGGTTGTTGATTGTAACATTGATTGAATGATCACTTACTGGGTGAACCGGCTTCACACTTGATACTCACTGAGTCCTCACATCTCATCTGGACTTGCTCATGAGTAGGCTGAGATTCAGAGACGTAAAGTGTCTTCCCCAAGCAGGTTGAGGACTAGGAGTCTTGTCTTTGGGCCCCTGGTCTATTTTGGGAGATGTTAATCCTGGCAATGCTGGCTCCATCATTTTGGTTGGAGGTGTATTAGCAGGAGGGCTAAGATCTGATCAAGTCAGAACTAAGTAAGGGATTAGTAACCCCACTTCATCCAGCCCGGCCCACACAGCACTGAGCTGGACTGGCCTGGACTGTGCTCTTGCCTCTTTGGGGGTGCAAGGTAAAGAAGGAAAAGGTTGAATCCCCACTGTTCCCGAAGGGGCCCAGAGGGGCTAAGTGGATGGCACCAGGGCACACAGCAGAATGTCTGTGAAGAGCCCTCTCCTCCACCCACAGCCAGACCTTCCTTTCTGGGGAGAACCTCCTTCCTGCCTTCTGAAATTTTGGGAATCTCTCCTGAGGTGCCTTCACCCACGGGGCCAGGAGATTCTGATTATGGAGAAATGGCCTCCCTCCTACCCCTGCCCCCACCCAGCCTGGGAACCCTACACCAGGGGGTAATTGAGATCAGATGCGGCTGTGACCCACGGAATGCTCCCCAGGAACCTGGAAGCATTTATTGTCTGGAAGAGAATCCAGGGCCCGCCCTCGCCTTCCCCCCTCCCTCCCTGTCCCCACCCCAGGCAGCTGAAGGTGGATCTGGGCCTGAGGAGCCTCTGGTGCTGCCTGGGGTTAGAGCAGTGGCCTTGATGAATACGACTGCTGAAAGCGCCTTCCTGGCTTCCTCCTTCCTGGGGATATGGTTACAGGGGGCCAGACTTCCTGCCCAGCCCGCCTTCGCCTGCCTTGGAAGTGTGGATCTGCAGGCTCTCTGGCAGGCGGCTCCACCACCCCCACCTTGCAGCTGGGGCACCGGCAGGCCGCATCTCATTCAGAGCTTGGCTCAAATGTCACCTCCTCAGGGAGGCCCTCCCTGACCACCCTATATGAACTAGCCCACCTACCGGCAGTCCCACCCTCTCACCCTGTTTGGTTTTCTTCATATCACTTATCTCCAATGGGTCGGTTCATTTATTATCTTACAACAACGTTTGTTTCCTCTCCCCACCACAAGAATGTGAGCTCTGTGAGGGCAGGGACTTTGTCACACTCACTGCTGTATCACAGGGCCTGGAACTGTGCCTGGCACAGAGTAGGTGCTCAGTGAACAGTGGCCAAATGAACAAAGCAATGGACAAGCCCCCGCCTTTGGCCTCTGAACTGGGACCCTGGCCTTGAATCTCTTTGCTCTGATCTCTACCCTCGGGTTTGTCCCGATTTCATATCCCTGATATAAAACTCCAGTTTCTGACACTCACTCTTCTGTCTGCATTTTATTGCCTCCCCTTCTCATCTGGGAGTTTCAGGCTGACCTCTGACCTCATGTCTCTCTGACCCTTCTTCTTGCCCTCCTCTTCCCAGTCTCTGCTGTGACTCTTGGCAAGTCTCTTGCCCTTCCTGAGCTAGCAGAATTCTGTATTCCACAAAAGCTTATGTGGGAAGCCCAGTACATGAGACAGATAAAGGGCAAAATGTGGAAGGTACTGGATTCCTAAGCACCTGGTCTTTCCCATGTTCTCCAGTGTAGGTCCCTACAGTTTTGAAGAACATGGTTTGAAAACCTCATGTCAGTGATTTCTGAGTCTCCTCTGGCCCTGTGATTCTGCAGTGCTGTTACTCACATGTCTGGTATTGTGTTCATTCACTCATTCATCTACTCATTTACCCAATGTTAGTGGACCACAGTTGTGTGCTGTAGCAGCTTTATGCTAATCCCTGGTCTGCACTCTCTCCAGTTTTTAATCCTCTCTCTTCATGAACACATTTCACACACAGGGCCTTGAGGTCTCAGGGGCAGCGTGCCTTCTGACCACTGCCACACCTTTGTGTGACTTGGGAAAGGGTGGTCCCTTCTGGGAGGATGCAGCCGTGCTGGACCTCAGCTCGACCAGCAGAAAGTGACCTTGAGTGAAGAAAATGGACTTTTTGACTGGGCGTGGGTTGACTGAATTTCAGACCTCTTGGGTAGTGTACAGAGGATATGGGTGTGGCTTAATGCTCTTCTGTCATCACCTTGAAAGTTTTGATAATATTTGAACAAGGGCTGTATATTTTTATTTTGCATTCTGTTTAGGGGGAACCGGGCATGGTCCCCCCCTCCCCCAGCAGGACAGGGGAGGGAGTGACTCTTTCCATGAAGGGTTTTGAAGAAGACTTCCTGGCGGAGGTGACAAGGGACCTGGTGTTGAGGAATGCGAAGGGTGTGAATCAAGGCGGAGAGGAGGACATTTCCAAGGAAAGCCCAGGATGGGCAAAGATGCTGTGGTCTGAATGGGAGAATGAGGCTGGGAAAATAGTGGGAGATGATTCTGGAGAGGTAGGGACCTCCATGTCAGGGCAGGGGGTCTGAATTGTATCTTCTGTGTGGGCTTGGGAGTGTCCCCAGTTTTCACTCAAACCAGAGCAGGTCAGTATAAACCTGCTTTCTGTTTTATACATGAGATGGGGGTGGGGGGCAGGAGGGTTCTTAGGATTTTGTTTGTAAAAAAAAAAAAAAAAAGGTTGCCTCTAAAAATATGTTTAAAAGTCACAGCTACTGAGGATGGAAAGCAGGAAAAATTGTAACGCCTTCTGCTCTGACCCTCTTGCAGGCTTTGCCCTTTTTAAGGGGAAAACCCTGAGCCTCAGAGAGGGGCAGGCACTTGCTCTGTGGTCACAGGCATTCTCTAGAACCCAGACTCTTGCCTCCTAAATCGGGGTCCTTTTGACTCTGTAGCTGTAGGAACACGCCTTCACAGGCTCCTGACCCAGTTTTCATGGTCTTTGGGAAAACCGGCATCCCCAGAAGAGAGATGCTGACTCCCTTCTCCCTCCTTGGGCGGCCTTTAGGGCAAGCCCTGAACAAAGGAAGCCTATGCTGCCACCTGGTGGTTACATAGAGGTAGGGGAGGGTGCCACTTTGCAGTTGGCAGCACTGCTCTGGTAATTGATGGTAGAGACAAGGGACCCTGTGCCCTGGATGGGGGTGGCCCTGTTCAAGGCATTGGCCCCTTTGGGACTCTGGGTTCATTAATGGTGGTATGGTCTACTCCAAATCAGTTCTTCCTTTTGTCTTTTCCAGCCTCAGAGTTTTAGCACTCTAAATGTTTACAAGTCTGGGTTTTATCCTTGGCTCTTCCCACTCCCTTTTGCCCTAAATCCAGTCTGCCCTAAGTCCTATCAGGTCTACCTTTTGGGTAGATGTGGAGTGGTTCCCCTACTTTCCGTCCCCAAGAGCAGGTCCAGCTGCATCATTGTCCTCACCTGGTCTGCTGCAGTAGCCTCACAATCGGTCTTCCCCCACTCAGACCTGTCTGCAACCCGCTCCCCATGCTGCATCCAGAGGGCCTTGCTAAAACCCACAGGTACTCACATATTTCCTGCTTACAACCATCAATGGCTCATTATTGCCCCCAGGACTAAGCTTGGCCTCTTTAGCAAAGAACTCCTCTGCAAACCCCCCAGCTCTGCCTCTCACTGGACCCCTCCAACCTCCCCCAGTTGGGCAGTAGAGCACAGTGGTTACAGGACTAGATTCTAGTGCCTGGCTGCCTGCTTTCATGTTTCACCTTTGTCCTTTGATAGCTGTGTGAACTTAACTCATTTTCCTGTCTATAAAACAGGGCTAGTGATGATAGAACCTATCTCAGAGGGTACTGGTGAAGATTAACTGAATATCATGCAAGAAGCTAAATTGGGCCCAACTACAACATTAGAGGGCACCATCTTCATGTAAGACCACCTTCACTTCTGACCCTAACCACACCCTCAGCCTCTACAATTTACTAGAATGACTCACAAAACTCACTGAAAGTTGTTGTATTCATGGTTCTAGTTTGTTTCAGGGAAAGGATGCTGATTAAGAGCAGCCAAAGGAAGAGATGTGTAGGGCAGAGTCCAGGAGGGTCCTTCCAAATGTGCAACTTCCGTTGTCCTCTGCCCATAGGGTCAAAGATGTGTTATTCTTCTGTCATTGATGTGACAGTGTGCACGAAGTGTTTCCAACTGGGGAAGCTCACTTGAGCCTCAGGGTTCAGAGTTTTTGTTGGGGCTCCCTTATGTAGGCATGACGGATTGAGTGATTGGCCATGGGGTTGATCTCAGTCTCCAGGTTGACTGATGTGGCAGACCCGAAGCCTTCATTCATACTGTAACTCCCTTGATTAGTTTTTCTGGCATGGCCAACCCCACCTTAAGACTATACAGGTGTGGCCAGCCCTCCCTAAATCACATTTGTTAGACCACCCAGTGTGACCAAGCCTCCAGGCAAGCAAAAACTATCCTAGAAAACATACCATTCCAAGGGCCCAGAGATTACTTCCTAGAAGCCCAGGGAAAAGACCAGACCACAGAAATGTTGAGAACCCTGCCTGGCATAGTTAAGTGTTATCACAGTACCATTGACCCTTGACCAACATGGGGTTGAACTGTGTGGATCCACTTATACATGGATTTTTTTTTTCCTCCTCGACAAATCCTGAGACCGTGAGACCAACCCCTTCTCTTCCTCTTCCTCCACAGTAATTAATCAAGGGAGTTACTCAACTGATGGCAGTGAGAATGAAGATACAATTCCATTTAATAAAAAGTAAATATAATTCCTCTTCCTTTTGATTGTTTAATAACATTTTATTTTTTCTAGCTTACTGTGTCATAAAAATACAGTCTATAATACATATAACGTACAAAATATGTGTTAATTGGCTATGTTATGGGTAAGGCTTCTTTCTGGTCAACAGTAGACTATTATTAGTTAAATTTTTGTGGAGTCAATAGTCATATGTGAATTTTTGTGGAGTCAATAGTCATATGTGAATTTTTGCCCCTTACCTCTGGATTGTTCAAAGGTCAACTATACAAGCTGTTGTGTGCTCAAGCTGTAACTTATTTCTCATAGTTCTTCAAACAGGGGACTCGCGCCTCTGGGCCTATGCTATTCTCTCTGCTCAGAACACTTTTTCCCTGTGAAGATGCTGGAGACTGAACCAGGCTCCCTGAATGTGCTTCTTCTGCCTCGTCTTCTCCTCTGTCCCAGAACTTAACCCACGACCATTGCTGAACCTCTCCATCAGAGCGTGAAAACCTTGGGGTCAGGGAAGCATCTGTCTTATGCTTCCCCATTCCAGTGCCCAGCACCAAGTAAGTTCTAGAGAACATGTTATTAAGTTAAACTTTGAGCTCCCCACTGTAGGACAGAACTTAAAAGCTAGATTAGACCCAGAGAAAAGATCTGCAAATAATTAGTACAAGTTCAGTGAAGAACTATGGCCAGACCAGAGGGAGTTTCTCTGCTTAATACTAATATTAACCATTTATTGTTATTGACTAAATGCCAGGTTCTGTGCCCAGTGCTTGTCCATGCTATCTAATTTCTCCTTCCAAACCCATGTGTGTAATTATCTCTGTGAGGACATGGCTATTTACAGAGGTGAAGTGACTTTCCCCCGGTCACACAGCCAGTAAGGGCCAAGGCGGAACTCATGCTTCTTGGAGGAACTTGAACTCTTTTTTTTTTCTTTGAGAAAGCAGGATTTATTGAGAGGACAGAAAAACTCTCACAGTGGGAGGTGACCTGAAGGGGTTGCCCCGAACTCTTAGCCTCTTGAAACCGTTATGCTGGCAGAGAATGTGATAGCAGCCTGCCCAACTCCGAGGGGCACTGGGCAGAGGAGTTGACCTGTGCTGTGGGCCCCGAGGAAGCAGCAGAGCCAGCAGATTTCAGTTTCCTGTGCTGAAGGATGAAGACTGCCTGATGGGGAGGTTGAAATGAAGTCCTGTCTTACATGCCTGGAAGAGATTGAGACCTGGCACTGGGACTTGGCTTATCTCAAGGTCCAGTCATGGGCTGAGACCACCCTCCCCTGTCTATCCCCAGTGCTGAAGGGCCCAGGTTGGGTGTAGGGAGGAGGTGCTGGGGAAAGGGGAAGGAAGAGCCAGCTGGTGCAGAGGTCATTGAAGAGCTGGAGCTGGGAGAGAGGGAACAGGGAGGAAGGAGGGAGGAGGGAGGCGGGAGGAGGAGGGAGGGAGGAAGGCACTGGCCTTCCAAGGTCTTTGGGAGGGATCTTGGATTCAGGGCTCCCCCTCCCTCCAGCTACTCTCAGGCCAAGCTCCTGCATTCTGAGAAACTGGGCACTCCCGAAGTCAGGGAGCGGGCTGTCTAAATTTGACTTCTTGGGCAGATGGGGCAGAGATAGGGGCCCCAAACAAGCTTTATCCTGATGACCTGTGGGGAAAGGACCTCTGTCTGGGGGACAGGAACCCTAGATTCCAACTTCTGTGTCCCATGACCTTGTGCAAACTCCTTCTCCCACCAGGCCTCAGTCTCCTGATCTGTTGCATGGAGATTTGGGCCCAGTGACTTGAGGCCCCTTCTAGGGGAAGGCAGGAAGTTGGGGCCCACAGAAGGGGTGGGAAAGGGACTGGAGGCCAGATTGGTATGGGCCCTGGTGGCGTCTGAGAGCCTAGAGCCTAGTTCTTCCACCGTGCCACCCCCTCCCAGCTTCTCCTCTGTTCACCACACAGACCACAGCCTTCTCTTCTCCTTTTCTATTTTCAGATGTCCTAGAGTTCTGAGAAAGGCCCAGGCTGGTGCCTGCCTGGGAAGGCTGAGCTGCTGAGGGAGCCAACCCCAGAGCAGGAGGGGGTGTGGGTAGACGTGCAGCAAGCCATGGACTCACGAGGTGACTGGGCTTTCACTTCTGGACTGGAGAAGGGGCCGGCCGAATGCTGTGGAAGCTGTGAGGGGTCCTTTCACTGCCCTGGCACTGGTTCCTCCCAGAGCCTGGACTAACCAGGAGTCTGGTGGTGGGTGGGGCCAGGGAGGAATGCAGTTCTGGCTCTTGCTTGCCTGTCTGAAAGCTCACCCTGACCAGGAAACTTCCCTAGTGGGAAAAGGCTGGAAGGGATGAAGGAGTGGAGGCATCTTTGTTCAGGAAAATAACTCACCAGCCAAAGTTTAGAACATGAAGCAGGTTGCATGCGTGTGTGTATATGTGTGTGTGTATGTGAGAAAGAGAGAGAGAGACAGACAGTTATCAGTGAGAAGGAGATAGCAATACAGAGATACTGAAAGAGGAAGAGAGAGGCCAAGACAGAGATAAGGAAACAGGGCCACATACAGACAGAAGCAGAGAGAAGGGGTGGGGGTGGAGGGAAGGACTGAGTTTGAGCCATGAAGGAGTGGTGGAACTAGGTGGATGGAGCAGAAATGTCAGGGACAGAGTATTCTGACCCCTGGAGGTCAAGCAAGACCCTGGTTTTCCCTGTAAGTTGCCCAATCTGGTTGCCCCCTTTCTGCCCATCAAACCTCCCTTGGGACTAAAACATTTCTGTCCCTCAATCTAAATCTCCTCCAGACCTCACCTCCCTGAGCCCTCAAAGCCTGAAGATTCATGGCCTTGGGGTTCCATTAAAGGGTAGGGGTAAATGGTGAGGTCAGGGATGAAGAAAAGTTATTACCTGTATGAGGATGTGGTCAGGGTTGGGAGAGGAGCAAGGAGATGGAACATTTGAAGAAAAATGTCCCATCTTTCTTCAGATCAGGCATTAATTCTGTGCCTCACTCTTTAGGGAATGATAGGAAATTTGGTGGAGGGGCTTGTGGAAGGAGGGTATTTAGTGTTGAAGGAAGGAGGAGCTACAAAGGGAGAAACACTGAGCTGGGCAGGGATGGATTTAGTTGAGTTGAATTACATTGAATTGGTTGAGTGTAATTGGCTTGGTAGAGTAAGTAGAGCAGAGTTGTGTTGTGTCATGATGGGATGAGATGGGTTGAATAAAATGTGATTTGGTTGAATAAATGAAGTTGGATTTGGGTTTGGTTAAATGGAAATGAGTTGAGTAGGTTTAAGTTGAAGTTAATAAAGTTGAGTTGTGTTGTGTTGGAATGGATTGGGCTGGGTTCAGTTGAGTGGAGTTGAGTTTGATTGAATTGAATTCGGTTGGCTTTGGGTGGGTTGAGTGGAAATAAGTTGGTCTGAGTTGGTTTGAGTTGAATTTGGGAGAGTCGAGATGAATTGAATTGAGGTTGGGTTGGGTTGGTCCAGAAAAGAAAGTGAAAAGACTCCTGATAGACAAGAATAAGGAGGAGCCAAGATCCCCGGGAACCATGTCTGAGGAAGGTGAAGTGAGAGAGAGACCTGGTGAGGGGAGCTGTCCATGACTGAGATGTAAAGAAATCTGTGAGTCTGAGATGTTTTGGAATATAAATGATTACTTCAGTGTTTCTTCATTTTATTTTTACCATACTACACGTTCATTGGTAATTGAGGCTCATAACAGCACAGGAAGAAGGGAGTACCAGAATCTCATTGTATGTATATGTGTGCTCATGTGTGTATGTGTGTGTGTAATTTGAAAAATTACCCAAAGGTGATTCTTACTGATTTATTTTGAGTACGGGTCTCATTCTGTTGGAGTGCAATGACACACTCATGACTCACTGCCTAGGCTCAGGATCAGGTAATCCTTCCACCTCAGCCTTTCAAGTAGCTGGAGCTACAGGTGCGCATCACCACACCTGGCTAATTTTTTGATTTTTTTTTTTTTTTTGGAGAGATTGAGGTTTCATTATGTTGCCCAGGCAGGTCTTGAACTCCTTGGCTCAAGAAATTCTCCTGCCTTGGTCTCCCAAAGTGCTGGAATTACAGGTGTGAGCCATTGCACCTAGACTGATTCTTTTATAAATTTGTTCTTTTTAATATTAAAACTAATTTATTTTTGTTTATTATATATATACATGAACATGTGTGTGCATATTATTTTTTAAAGATGAAACCTCGCTCTGTCACCCAGGCTGGAGTACAGTGGCATGATCATAGCTGGCTGCAGCCTCCACCTCCTGGGCTCAAAGTGATCCTCCTGTTTCAGCCTCTGAAGGAGCTAGGAATACAAGTGAGTGCCACTCTGCCCAGGATAATTAATTTATTTTTAATTGAAAAATAATGATTGTGTATATTATGGAATACTATGTGGTGTTTTGATTTGTGTATACATTGTAGAAAGATTCAGTCAAGCTAATTAGCAAATCTACCACCTACCCAACTTGTCACTTTTTTTGTGGTGAGGAGGTTAAAAATCTATTTTTAAAGCATTTTGAAATATAAATACGTTATTATTAATTGTGGTCACCATGCAGGGTAATAGAGCATTGAAACTTATTCTTCCTGTCTAACTGAAACTTTGTACCCTTTGATCAACAGCTCCCCTTTTCCCATTTCTCCCATCTTTTTCCCTTCCCCCTAGTGTCTAGGAACTACTTTCCTACTCTCTGTTTCTATGAGAGCAACTTTTTTAGAGTCCACATGTAAGTGATATTATGTAGCACTTGTCTTTCTGTGCCTGGTTTATATCACTTAGCATAATGTCCTTCAGTTACATTCATGTTATTGTGAATGTTTCCTTCTTTTTAAAGGTTGTATAGCATTCCAGTGTGTAATTCTAATATATACTACATTTTCTTTATCCATTCATCTGTCGATGGCTTTCATATCTTGGCTGTTATGAATGATGCTGAAGTGAGCATGGGTGCTTCTTCTTTTTCTTTTTTTTCTTTTTTAGAAAGCAGGATTTATTGAGAGGACAGAAAACCTCCCACAGTGGGAGGGGACCTGAACGAGTTGCCCTAACATGGGTGATTCTTAATGCCTCCCAGGCTAGAGCACTCTCCAGTTGAGAATCAATATCCCATAGACTCTTCACTCCTGTAGAAAAGGAGTTCTGTTTGGATGAATCCCTGGCTGGAAGATTTTTTAAAAGAGATTGAAAGGGGAGAGCAAAGGTCAGCAAGCTTCCCTCTCAGGCTCTTAACCCAACCCTTAGGTGGCAGTCTCTGAGGAAAAGGAAATGTAGTATTTATTGAGCACCAACTACATCTGAAGTATTTTTGCCTCCATTATTGAATTAAACCCTCACACAATCTTATAGTAGGGAGACTGTGGCCCGAGGAATTTAAACAACAAGGTCAAGGTCAGACAGCTAGGGTGATGTAAATCCAGGTTGGTATATTCCTTTATGCCATGAGATTACAAGAAAAACCAAATGAATAGCTGTGGTTGGCATGGCAACCAAAGGATGGCCTAGGAGGTGAGCGGGAGTGATGAGCAGGGCAGAGCAGGGTGCACTGGAGGAGGAAGGATGAGGGTCAGAGGAGACTGGGGTGCAGATAAGGTGGACTGAATGGTCACTGCAGAAGAGGTGAGAAGGTAAGGGAGGGGCAGCCCAGAGACACGATGTACTCGAAGCTTAATCACAGAAGCTGTAGCCTCAGCTGGGCAGGAGTGGGCCAGGTGCTGGTTTATGGACCTTTAGCATCGGGCAATTCGGGTCCTCCTAAGGATCTGGGCAGGGGAGTCCTTGTGAGGGGACTCCCAGCACTTTTCCCCACCATTTGTGATCTGTTCCTGAGATTCACCCCACCATCAAGACTCCTTGAGAGTGGAGGGCTCTAGCAACTTTTGGGGAGGTTGGCTAAGAGGCCATCTTCTAAGTATTTGTAGGATGGGTGGGGAGGAATTGAAAATAATCACAGAGCATGAGATCATTCCTGTGTGCTGGGCACTGGGTACCAGGAGGAGACTTCTAGCTCCTGTCCTTATGGTGGCCTGGGGAAGAGGTTCAGGTCTGGGGGCTTTGGGGTACCCAAAGAGCCAGCACTTCTCTCCTCAGAGAGTGGTCCACTGTGGGTGGGTGGCATAATTAATTTATTTTTAATTGACAAATAATAGTGTATATTATGGGATAAATGTGGTACTTTGATTTGTCCTGAATAGTCCCACTCACTCCAGTTCTTTCTTGTGATCTTGTGGCCAGAGGGCTGGGCCTCCTTCTTCCCCAGTGCCTTTGTGACTCATACATGCACACATGCACACACACTCCACTGGGCAGCCCCACAAGAGAGCCCCAGGTTATGTGAAGAGGAGAGCAACTTCTCACAGTTGTAGAGCCAGAACACACCCTCCCTGCCCAGGCATCCTGAGAGGCTGGGGGTCCTGTAGTTCTTTCATTCACGTGTTCATTCTTGACTTTTAAAAAATGTATATTTGTTGGGGATGGAAAATGCAGAGAAGCCAGAGCCTGAGATTCTGGAACTGCAGTTGAACAACCAGAAGACTCTAGCCAACTCAACTCACCGCTCTCTGCCTGTGTTTCCTCATCTGTAAAAGGTCCATAATGTTCTCTTACCTGGTAAGAGAGAGGATCAAATGAGATAACAAATACAAAAGTGTGTGTAAACTCAAGAGAGTTTGTTTACAAACCTACACATACACACACACACACACACACACACACACACACACAAATACATGTATATATACAAATATATATTATGTACATATATAGTTATTCATTCATTATTTGCTCATTTATTGAACAAACATGAATGTAACCCTTATTATGCATTAGGCAGTGTCCTAAGTCTTTTACAAAAATTAACTCATTTAATCCTCATAACAACCCTATGAGGATGGTACTAGTATTGCCCCATTTTATAGATGAGGAAACAGACACAAAGGTGGGGCTAAGTAACTTTCTCAATGCCGTATAGCTAGTAAATGGTAGAGCTGGGATTCGCTCCTAGTTCTGTTGGACACGAGTTTTTCATTCATTCATTCAACAAATATTTGTTAAATGCTTTCTCTGTGTCAGGCCCTGGGCCCACAGAAAGTAACCAGACTTGGTCAAGGTGGTTGTGGTTCTCATCCGGAGGAAGAGGAGACTACTTTTGCGGTGAGACAATTTTGGGTTGTTTTCAGGACTGAGCTTACTGTTAGCCAACTAAGCTTTCTGTCCTGTGCAGGACAGTCCTCTATGCAAATTGTCAACAGCGGTCCATTGAGGAATCATTCAAGAATAGAGCACAGGCTTTGGAGTCATTCTGGGTCTGGTCTGAGCCCCAATCCTGCCATTTCAAGACTGTGTGACTTGAACAAGCTGCTTCACCTCTCTGAGCCTCAGCGCCCACCTCTAAACAATGTGACTGGAGTCTTGTGCAGTTCTTGTGCTTGATGCCTTGTGAGAACAGAATGCCTCTCTTTCCTGGAGCACTTCTGATTGTGCCGGCTTAGCTCACAGTAAGTAAGCTCAGTCCTGACAACAGCCAAAACTTGCCTCCCTACATAACCAAACTTCATCCCCAGGAGGCTACCTCTGCCTCAGGATGCTGAAGTGCCCGGCAGTATCTGACACAACTTGCTTGTTCAATAAATATGAGACAGCCTTTCCTGCTCAAGCAAATAACAAGAATTACAGAGAAGCAGCAGCTTTGACTTCCAGCATACCTGCAACCCCTTCTCTCTCCCTCCTGAGGAGGGTCTGAAGCAGGCTAGGCTTGGGAGTGCTGTCATCCACGTGGCCTTCCCCTCTTCTCTCTATCCAGGCCCAGGGTTCAAGGCCAGCCAGCCTCCCCAGTCGACCAGCTCTGAGGCCCCAGGCAAAAGCCACTTCCTGTCTCAGAGCCCAGGCTTCCTTGTCTGTCCAATGGAGAAATGGAGTGCTGGTGGGCATTGATTGTTTCCACCTGTCCTACATTCCATTTCTCTTTATTGGATAACTGCCCCCAGTTTTCTTTTGGGGAAGGACTTGCTCCCACTTCCAGTCACCCAGACACATGGTCTAGAACTGCCCAGTCAGAATCAGGATGTTCCATCTTGCTGGTCACACCAGTTGGTTCAGGGATGGGGATATGAGCTAAGCAGGAGCAATCAGAAGTGTTCCAAGAACTTCTCTTGAAACTGCCAGGAAAGAGGCATTCTCTTCTCACATTGGATTGGGCATGAGAACAGCACAAGTCTGGAGTCCTCCATCACATCGCTCCAGGAGCACCTGCTTGAGAGTGAAGCCAACAAGCAGAAAAAAACAGAACAGAGAAGAAAAAGATAAGAGGAAGAGAGAGAGAAAGAGGGAGAGAGGGAGAGGGAGGGAGAGAGAAAGAGCTAGAGAGAAATGAAAGAAAGAAGCAAAAGGGAAGAGAGGAAGAGGGAGGGAGAGGGAGGTGAGACACACACACACACACACACACACACAGAGAGAGAGAGAGAGAGAGAGAGAGAGAGAGAGAGAGGATGAATCTAGTAAGATGATACCTGGATGCAGCCATACCTATCCCTAGAATTTAATCTTTTAACTCCCCCTCTTTTGCCAGATCAGTTGTAATTGGGTGTCTGTCATTTGCAATGGAAATAATCCTGACTTATTTTATTCAGGGGCTAAAAACACCTACGTCAATGGGTTGCTGTGTGGATCAAAGGAGGCGATGATGTAAGTAAAAATGTTTTTCTAAACTGTATATGGCCGAATCATGGTAAGTTATTAACGAGGTGTTAAAGCAGGAGCACACATTCCATGAGAGTGATGAGTCAGTCTGGTTCTATCTGAAAGACTCAAGAAAATGAACTTTTATGGCTCTTGCCTGAGAACCGAGGAGTTTTTTGGAAGTGTGAATTTGTGCCCCCTAAATATTCAGTTCATTGGGTGCAGGTTTTCCAAGGATGAGGTTCCCTTATGTTGGGGCATGACTGTTTCTCATGTGACTTGTTCCAAGTGCAGTGACTTTACTAGAGGCTGTAGCACACAGAAGAAAGATATCTGGCCTGTTTGAACAAGTCTCTGTCTTGCTCTGAGTCTCTGATTTTGCCACCTGAGTGAGGCTGGATTGACCTCTCTCAGGGAGTGTCTGGTTCTGACCCACAGTGGCCCTGCTGTTCTCAGCCCTTATCCTGGGATGAGGGAAGTCTGCTCACCTCTGGAGTCTGCAGCATGTACTTGATCCTGAATTCTCCAGAGAAGCCACACATCAGAAACTACAGCCCACACCAGAAAGAGAATCTTTCTGGAGTCTGGTAGACATTGAAGGTGGGCTAGCCCAATCTCTGTTTCTAATTCCTTGTCCTTTGCCTGTCTATTCCCAAAATTCAATTTTCCAACCTCCTTTGCAGTGCAGGAGGGCCAAGTGACCCAGTTCTGGTGAAAGAGATGTCAATGGAAGTCTGCTGGGGCTGCCTCTGTCCTTTTTAACCTTGCCTGCTTGGAACTTGGGCATGGAACACGAAGCACAGCATGCAACTCATTCTGAGGATGACGGGGCAGAAAGATGGAAAACATGTGGGCTCCTGAAGGCACCATGGAACAGCCACAATGAGTCTGGCTGCTCACTTCTGGGCTTCTTGTCATTCAAGAAAAAGAATTTCCCCTTCTTTTTTCAGTTAAAGTCTCTATGCTTGGAACTTTTGTTATAGCCAATCAAATGCATTCCTGATACACTAAGGTAGTACTTGCCTGTGATCATTTTCTCTTAAATTCTTTCTAGGTGTCTAGTACAAGTTTTTTTCCCCCTGCATCTAGGACCACAGTGACAGAATTGGAATAATTATATAATTATTAATTAGAGTGATTCTACCAGTGATGATTACTTACCAATTGCCTCCTGAGGGCTAGAAATTGAGCTAAGTGATTTTTGTCTTTACACCAGTTCCAGGAAATATATACTACTATTATTCTCATTTTCAGATGAGGAAACTGAGCCTCAGAGAGGACAAATGACTGGCTCAAAGTCACACAGCTAGAATATTTGAAGGGGTTTGAACCCAAGTTCAGGTCTGCTGACTCTAATATCCCTGCTCCTCACTTTCAGCACATCTGGTTCAACAGGCTTATTTAAAGGTGAGAAACTGAGGCCCAAGAGGAAGGGTTACTTGCTCAAGGCACACAGTGATTTCAGAAGGTCATATTATTGGATCTTCTGGGTCCCCATTCTAGGTTCTTTCTATGATATCCCTCTGCTTAGTGAAAGACAGGCTTGAAGTCCAGGCTTCAGAGTGAGGGCAGTGGAAGCTATTGAAGGTGCTAAGCAGAATTAAGAGGGTGTTGCACACACTAAAGGAGTGCTGTAAAAGGAGTTCCTCTTCCTTCAACTATGGTGGATGAGGGGGACTGACATTTTACAGCCCTAGCAACCTCCTGAGCAACTGTTGTCTCTTAGGCAGACAATGACTTCACCCACCACACCCACCCCCCCTCCAACTCCCAGTCTCCTTCGTCACAGGCAGCTGGGGCCCTGATCCCATGAACTGGTGTGTCCAATGCTCTGTAGATCACGCTGCTGTTGAGGGCGGGCTGGAGAGGATACCGGTGGCGTGACACTCGGCCATCCTGTGCCAATCAGATGGCTCCAGCTGCCTAGTAGAGAGGCCTGTAGGACAGGGGACCCTGCAGTGGAAACTCCCCAGATGAACTTGGGGACTCTCCACTTACCAAACTCCTGCTTGTTTATCTTTCCTCTTGTCCTGTTCCTGCTAGGATTTGGGTGTTTGTTTTAAGGATTCAGGCTTTGGCATCTAGGAGAGCCGGCGATAGGGTAGAGCAGAAGTTAGGCTTGTAAATGTTGGAATCATACAATCCAGGGTTCCAATCCCTGCCCTGCCACTTGTAACCTTTAGCCAGTCTGTTAGTTTCCCTGTTTACAAAAATAGGGATGAGAAGAAAATCTGCCTTCCGGGGGATGTTGGGGGTTATAAAGGAGATGATGTGCCAAGAGCCTTTCGCATAATGGCTGCCACACTGTAAGTGCTCCAGAAATGGCTGTAATTCTTCCTCCTCCCAGCATGACCTAGTTTGAGCCCCAGTTTCCTCTTTTGCATAATGGGGATCACAGTACCTTCCTCTTGGAGCTGTTGTAAGGACTTCAATGAAAAAGGGATGTTAGCCAGGCTCAGTGGCTCAGCCTGTAATCCCGCGCCTTTGGGAGGCTGAGGTGAGTGGATTGCCTGAGCCCGCGGGTTCGAGACCCGCCTGGGCAGTGAGACCTCATCTCTACAGTAAATCAAAAAATCAGCCGGGCATGGTAGCACATGCCTGTAATTCCGGCTACTTGGAAGGCTGAGGCAGAAGGATCGCCGGAGCCCAGCAGGTCAAGGCTGTGGTGGCCGGGAGCGGCCACTGCACTTCAGTCTGGGTGACAGAGTGAGACTCCAACTCAAAAAAAAAAAAAAAAGAAAAAGGGATGTAGCTGGGTTCGGTGGCTCAGCCTGTAATCCTGTGCCTTTGGGAGGCTGAGGTGAGTGGATTGCCTGAGCCCGCGGGTTCGAGACCCGCCTGGGCAACTTGGCGAGACCTCATCTCTGCAATAAATCAAAAATCAGCCAGGCATGGTAGCGCGTGCCTGTAATTCCGGCTACTCGGAAGACTGAGGCAGAAGGATAGCAGGAGACCAGTGGGTCGAGGCTGCAGTGGCCGGGAGCGGCCACTGCACTCCAGTCTGGGCGACAGAGTGAGACTCAAAAAAAAAAAAAAAAAAAGATAGAGTGAGACTCAAAAAAAAAAGATAAAGGGATGTAAACACATTTTGTGACTCTCAATTCTTACCCTCTCAACTGAACTGTGTGGCTTTAATTGCTCCCCCTCTTATCGACCACCACCCTAGGGGGGCATTCTTCAAATATTGGCTGTTTATGCTGGGGCTTAAGTACAGGGTACCTGGGTATTCTAGAACAAAGAAACTTGGGCCTTGAAACCTAATCCTTACTGGTTGTGTACCTTAGGCAAGCTGCTTCAGTGCCTCAGTGTCTTTCTCTATAAATGGAAGTGAAACTGACTTCATAGGGCTGCTGAGAAAAGCACATGTAATAGTGCCTTTAAAACACATAGCACTTGGTGGGGCAAGGTGGCTCATGCCTGTAATCTCAGCACTTTGGGAGGCCAAGACAGGAGGACTGCTTGAGCCCAGGAGTTCGAGACCAGCCCAGACAACATAGTGAGACTTGGTTGCTACAAAAAAATAAAACAAATTAGCCGGGTGTGGAAGCATGCACCTGTAGTCCCAGCTACGTGACCGCCTGTGCCACTGCACTCCAACCTGGATGACAGGGACCCTGACTAAAACACAACAAAACAAGGCAAAAAACAACACATAGTACTCTGTTCAGCACATAGTAGATATTAAAAAAAAAATTTAAAAAAGTGGTCAACCCTAGCCTGGTGCTTAGTAGGTAAAGAGGAAGAGAAAGAGAATTTTTCCTGGAACCCTCCTGCTCAGGAAGGAAATGGAAGGGAAAGTGGCCAAGAGTGAACACCTAGCACCTCCTAGATGCTGGGGACACTCACATAGACCATCTTACCTCGACCTCACAATAACTCTCATAAGAATAGAATGATTAGCCCCATTTTACAGAGGGGGAAACTGATGCCCTAAAGTGGTAGTTTGCTGCTCAAGGCCACACTGAGAGCTGGGTATAGTATGGGGGCTGGGATTTGAAGAGATGTTGGGCTGATTCCAGAGCCTTCCTGGCTGTGAAGCTGCCTGGAGAGGTGGGGCCGGGTGGGGCTGGGTCCAGGAGTGATTCAGGTGAGAGTCAGCTCCGGTTTTCCAAATAGTGGGTGGGGCCTAGCAGGGGTGAGTCCTCTTCAGGGCCATTGCAATCCAAGCCCTAGCTAGGGTGGGCAGGGGGGCATGTGATTGATGTTGAGCAGGGAGTGGTAGGTATGCAGAGAGAGAAACCCTACCCCTTGTCACCGATGGAGTACAGGAAAAGGGGTCTTTGCTGCCTTAGCTGGGAGGGCCTCAGGACCCGGGATGGAGCTGGGCCTGAGGGATCATTGGGGCACTGGCCCATGAGCCCATCTGGGGAAGACAGGGAAACTGAGGCAGGCACTGACACTTATGGTGGTTGTCACAGCAGATGGGTGAGTTGGCTGTCACCCTGATGAGGCTGGCCCTGGGCCCTTACTTACTCATAGAACATCTATATTTTTTTACGCGTTCACTACTCAGGCAGACACTCATTCACTTCTTTATACAAGCAACTAATGTTCCCTGGATGTCTTCTGTCTGCCAGATCCCATGCTTGGCCTTGGGATACGAGAGTGAGCAAGGTTCTCACAGCCCATTAAGGGGGAGAGAGGGACAGCACAATCCAACATGGCACTACAGTGGCATGGGAAGACATGGGAGTTTCCTAGAGGAGAGATGGGGGAGGAGGAGTCAAGTCTGAGGAGGTTTCTCAGGGGACAGGGACGCTGGCCTTGCCTAGCTCACAGAAGCTTGCCATCCCGAGGATTAAGACATTTCCCTAGACACTTAGGCTACAGATAGGCTTTGCAGTAGAGGGCAGGAAAAGCTGGCCCTCTGCTGTGGGCCCTATCTCAGGGTTGGGGCAAGGAGAGCCCTGTGTATACAGCTTCATGCTGGACCCCTCCTCTGAAGTGGACCAAACACAAAAGCTCTAATCGCAACTTTATTTACCCCCGCCGTCTCCCTTTCCCTGGGTATTATCACTAACATCAAGACAGAAACCTAGGCATCCTCAGCACCTCTCTTCCCCTAAGCTCCAGTGCTTATCAGTCACCAAGGCTTGGCACTTCTGCCACCATTTCTCTCATCTACTTCTCCTCCTGCTCCACCCTCTTGGTTCGCTTCCATCCCTGGAGGGCTGCACCCACACCCTGCCTGCTTTCTCGGCCTTCATCTTCCCCTTCACTGCAGCCGTCCTGGGATTTGCAGGGCCAGACCCAGAGCCTGGCCACAGTGAGGGCTCAATTGCTCCATGCTGGAACCAGTCCTCAGAGACCATCTGATCTGCTTATTCTTTTGTTCATATGGGGGAAACAGAGACCCAGGGACTTATCTAAGGTCACACCAGGAAGATGTGAGACTTGAACTCAGTTCTCTTGATTCCCAGAGAAGGCTCTTCCCTGCCACTGCTGGTCTTTGTGAGTGTTGTTCTGAGTGCTGGTGCATGGCTTGGGAGTAAGGAGTCAGAAGGAGGTACAGGTTGGTGACTTGCTGGGCCTAGGGCCCAAAGAGAGGGAGGGCCTGGGAGTTATAAGATGGAAGCTTATCCAAGCCCATCTGGTCTCTCCCTTCTTCATCACCAGAAAGCTCCCTTTCCTTTGGGCAACTGGGACCCACAAATCTCCATCCTGACTCCATCTCTTTTGCTGATAATCCCATCTCTTTACTCTGTCTGGTTAGTCCCCAGGGGGCCTTGATCTGGGGTGGTGGGGAAGGCTGAAGCTGCTGGTAGGCATCCCCAGAGTCCCAGGCCCTCCACCTGCACCCCTCCCTCCCCAGGTCTGTCCTGGCTTGCTTTGTCTCCCTGGGGCAGCTGGCTTTTGTCTCAGTGGAGCATGGGAACAGCATGGGTGGGGAGGAGGCACAGCTACCTCAGCAGGTCTCTCCTCTCCCACCTGGCATGATTCCTACCTGCACTCAGAGATGCCTGGGAGCCGGCACAGGAACCTCTGAGCCCTCCTGCTGGTCTTCCCTGCTGGGGTTCTGCAGAATGGCTGGGTGTGCTGAGGGAGGGAACCTGTGGGTGCGGGAACAGGGTGACTCTGTGTGACCTTGGGCCTATCCCTTCCACCTTCTGGGCTGAGTGTCCCCAGCTGTGAAGGGTAGCTGAATACTGGGATTCTGTCAAGTCAGCAATGGATGTGAGTCCTGCTAGAGCAAGGACCCTGGCCAGCCTTGGAATCTGAGTCAGGAGATAGCAACAATAACAACAAAAAAGCCTCCTGATAACTGAGCACATACTACACACATGCATGCATGATAGGCACTGCACCAGGAGTACCCCGCACACTCAGAAATCTTCTTGAACTCCTGGCGGAGCCTTGAATGCCAGGCTGAGTTCCTTGTTTCCCTTCCCTGCAGGGAAGAGCCTTTCATTCTGGTTCCCCCTTTTCCTGTTCCTGCTGCAGCCGTCCGGTCCTGCCCACGGACCCAGGGGCGCCCACGCCAGGTAGGAGGAAACTCACTGAGTTTTACCACCACCTACTGTGAGAATTTTTATTATGCCTATTATATAGATGAGAATATTGAGGACCAGGTAGATGTCCAGGATGACACAGCTAGTAAACTGCAGAGTCTGGATTTGAACTCGACTCTCTTGGACTTGGAGCCTGTGCTCTTCATTTCTGGCAGAGACCTGTGGTCTCAGAGGGCAGAGTCCAGCCCATGGGGGGGCAAGTCCTTCCTGTCGGATCTGAGGAGTAGTGTGTTTCCCAGCCAGGAAACCATGGGCAGGCCAGGCTGGGCTGCTCTGTTTCTAGCCCCCTGCCTTTTGTGCTGGGCGGAGTGTGTGGTTCCGGATGGCGTCAGTTCTGTCCCCAAGCCCTGGTCGACCTCAGCAACCTCAGCATTGCACATCGTCTCTGAGCCTCAGTTTCCTCCCGACAAAATGGACGCATTTCTGGTGCCAGCGGCCCTCAGAAGCTCAAGTGCTTCAAGGATCTCGAGTGAAAAGGCCTTAGTGGCGATCACACCATAATTAATTCAGTGTCTTGGCTGGGACAGAGCAGAGGAAGTAAGCAGGCGGCGGTGAGGTGACAGCTGGAGGGAGGAGTGGGGGTGGAGCCGGGGGATGGGTGGGGAGGGGCGGGCCGCGTCTCCGGGCAGTGGTGGAGACGCACGCAAGGGGCAGGCAGTCCGCGTTCCGCACCCCTCAGCCGCCCGAGCCATGAGCCGTGAGTCCGACCCCGAACGCCCAGGATCTTGGACTCCTGGCGGAGCCTTGAATGCCAGGCTCAGCACCTCGTCTTTCTCTCCTGCAGGGAAGAGTCTCTCGTTCGGGTTCCCTCTGTTCCTGCTCCTGCTGCAGCCGTCCCCGCTCCTGCTCGCAGACCCAGGGGCGCCCACGCCAGGTAGGAGGGGTCCTGCGTCCCAGCCTAGTCCAACTCCCTCCTAGCCCAGCGTGGGAAAGGGGCGGGGGCTGAGTTTGTTGGTGAGATGGGGGCTCTCCGAAGATTCCCGGGGGCGTGGACTTAGTTAACGCGGCTATCAGTTTTTTTTCCCCCTGGAGTAAATGGCGGGCTGTGATCTCGCGCACGCATGGGGAGAAGGGACAGCCCCTCCATGCACTTCATCTGTTCTGGACCCCAGCTGTCCAGGCGGCCTCCTCCCGCAACAGCCCCGCTGTTTCCTGTGAGGGCCTTTTGGAGGAAGACGTCTGGCGAAAGAGTTACCCTTCTCCAGCTTTCAGCCTTCTGGGAACCCATCCTGATTCCCATCCCCAGTTGAGAAGGTCTCCCCTGGTGATGGCTCAGGAACACCAGCCATTCTACAAAGACGGAGGCGGAAATACATTTACACAGCAGGGCTGCCTCCTCTGGGGTTTGAACCTCACCGATGAGGTCCCCCCTGACACATGAGTAAACGGAGGCTCACAAGGTGTGATGAAGCCCCCGAGTGCACACAGGATATGGTGAGCTCAGGTCTGCCTGATGCCACACACTTTGCAGGGTTTTTCCTCTGAAAGCTCCCTCTACCCGCAATAGCCCCTGGGCCCCTCTGAGTTTCATCTCCCGAAGGTTGATGGGGGAAATTCCACCCCTCCTCCTGCATGCATGCACCAGGTTCCAGATGAAGGAATTCATCTCATTCAGCCAACCTCCCTCCCCCAGCTAACTTCATGTGTGTGTGTGTGTGTGTGTGTGTGTGTGTGTGTGTGTGTGTGTGTATACGTGCATACATGCATGTGGACTCAGCCTGGACATAGCTTCCTCCGCCACCTAGCTGTGTGACCCATCCCTCTCTGGGTCCCCATTTCCCAACCAGTAAAGGGAGGCCAAGAAAGGTGGGAGCGGGCAGAGGGAGTCTGTGCTTTCTGCTGGGATGCTCTGGGGATCTGATGCTCTGAGTAGAGGAAAGCTATCCACGTGGACTTCAGATCAGACCAAGTGTCCTGCGGGAGACGGTTTGAATGGGTGGCATTTGGGAAAAAGGAGAGGATGGAGGCTACTCTAGGAAAGGACTTGAGTTGAGCAACAATTGGGTGTATGGGGAGAAGGGGAGGAAGACTCACGTGGCCAGCACTTTACAGTTTCCAAAGGTTGGCCTGGGCACCCACCTCTTTGGTGTTCTCAACAGCCCTGCCGGGAAGATGTGCTAAACCTGTTCTACAGAAGGGGACTTAAAGGTCAGAGGGGTGAGCCCACTTGTCTGAGACCCTGCAGTGAGCGAGTGGCAGAGCTGGGATTGATCAGGCTGCCTCAGTGACCCATTTCATCAGTTCCTGGATCAGCCCAGCCCTTCCTTTGAGGCCCTAGCTGGCCCCATCCAGGCCTCTTGGTGTACAGGGCCTGCCCTACCCGCCCCCGTCTCTGTCCTTCACTCTCTCTCTTTCTCTCTCTCTCTCTCTCTCTCTCTCTATATATATATATATATATATAAATATATGTACATATATGTGTGTGTGTATTTATATGTATATATAGTCTGTTCACTAAAGCACAGTAAGCCATGGTCTGTGCCATTTTGTTTTTTGCTCTTTCTACTTATTTTTATATAATAAGTGTTTAAACAGAATTTTTTTCCCTATTCTTGAGGGCTTGCTTTATACCAGTCATTCACTGGGGCCTGGAGACACAGAGCTGGGAGCAGCTTACAATCTGATGGTGGAGACAGACATGCCAACAGTCATCCAAGGGTATCAGGGTCATGACGGGGAGGAGGGGGGTGAGCTCATGGGAGGGATCAGATGCTTCTCAGTGGGAGGAATTGAGGAGGCTCCTTGGAATGGGTGACATTTGAACTGGACCTTGAAGGAGGTGATGGGTGGGAAACACTGTGAGGCTTGACACCATAAGGACAATTTGTGGCAGGAGAAGGAGGGTGGATGGATGACTTGGAGGATGAGGCTGGAAGCCAGTAACGAGGCTCCTGCAAGGATTAAGGAAAGAACGGATGACAAGTGGTGTGCTGGGCAGAAAGTTTGGTCTGCCTTCATACTTCTAAGTCTACAAGTAGACTGAGGCCCAAGCTGCTTGGGCACCTGTCCCTGAAAGCCAAAGTCTGTGTTTTGCCCCTAGAAGGGAATAAAGGAGATGAGGAGACAGGGCTGCAGACTCACCGGAGAGGGAGGGAATGTTTCTTCTGCCTCTCTGGTGGGGAGGAGATGAAGTCCAGTTTGGAGACAAGACTGTGCAGGGGATCCTTAATACTCAAGTTCCTCCCCTCTAGCCCCTGGACTTGCCCTAGTGCCCACTCTCTAGCTAAGATAGGAGCATGACCTGGGCCCAGAGCTGCGTGCCAGGTAGAGGAACTGGGGGTCAGCTAATCCTGCCACTTCAGGCAGGAGGGAACCCAGCTGCACTGAGGCTTCCCTGTCACTTTGGGTCACTGCCGCCTGCTATCTCCAGCACCAGCTGGGCCTGTGGACCAGGAGGGGACTTCCTCTCCTGGGCTTCCTCAGCTGGGCTCTTCCAGCTGCTGGGCTCAGCTGCCTGGGCCTGGTGTGGTGGTGCTGGATATAGGAACTGGGACCCAGGTGTGGCTCATCAGGGCTCTCTTTTTCCCCCTTTGATTGCAAGGTCCCTGGAGCCTCTCTAAATATGGTTTCTTAGGGGATTTGGGTCCACGCTCCCCAATGGACCCTTTTGAAGCCTGCCACCTCCGCATCCTGGAGGACTCATTGTTCCCCGGGTGTGCCTGTCCCTTAGCCACGCTCAGCCCTGGGCATGGAGCCTCGACTCTTGGACTGGGAGACACTTCCTTGCCCAAATCCTTGGAAAAGTTCTGAACCCAGGCAGTTCTGGATAGTCCTCGTCCGTGGGAATGTGGACTAGCTGGTTGGCCTTTGGGTCTTATGTATCTCGTATCAATACATGGGTATTCTGATCATCCTCAGCTCTGGGGGTGGGTCCCAAGAACTCAGGGAGAGCAAGTTCTCCGTCAATGGGTCAGGGGCTTCATCTTGATACAAATAGTGGAGAGGGAAATATGGACTCCATCCAGAGGAGAGAAAGGGAGCAGGGTGTCAGAGGAGAAGTCTTCTTTGGGCTTGCCTGCTCCATCTCCTTCATGAGACATTCAGGAAGATGAGGCTTTGACAGTGGAAGGCACTTGCCCAAGGACACACAGCCAGTAAGAACACTCAAATATCAGTTTTCCTGAGCACTTATGTGGTGCTGTTATGAGTGTGGTCCTGTTATGAGTGTGGGGAGCTCAAGATGAATTAGACTCAGCGCCTGCATCTCCTTCGGTTTTTTCCTTGGTGAAAAGGGGTGTCCTCCACTAATCATAGAACTGTGTTGGCATGAAAACATGCAGGATTGAAGTTAGACCGAAGGAAGTCCTTTCTGTAGTTCCCAGAGGTCTGGTTGTGGCAGGAGATGATGCTTTGTCTGGGGTCCTGGTTTCGTTCATTCAGTATTTTCAAGGTTCACCTTGAAATGGCAAACCTGCTTCACCTGGGGTCAACTCCAGGATGTGGATGAAAGTGACTCTTTCTTCCCATCTCTTCCTCCAATCTAGACCTGGGCACCTCCAGGAGGAGGAAGGTAAGGGAGGAGAAGGGAATTTAAGCCTTGGCTCTGCAACTTCAAAGCAGTGGGGCCAGCATGTCTTTTGCTTTTGCTGGGCCTCACATTCCTCACTGTGCATGGAGAGTCTCACCCACTCAACCTGAGGGGTGGTAGGAAGATAAATGAGTGGTGCACACAGAAGGCTACGGACTTGGTCACCTGAGTCCAACTGTGGCCAAGTAGTCTCCTCTCTGTGCACCTGGACACCTTGGGGCCTTAGTGGCCAGCTGCTGTAGTCCTTACTGGGAAAACTCTTCCTGCCTTGGGGCAGCTGGTGTTTATGGAAAGAACACGGGAGAGGAGGGAGGGAAACAGGCCGGTGTCCCAGAGGGAGGAGCCTCAGCTCTGGCACAGCACAGCCTTTCTTGGCAGGCAGGGATGTGAGCAGCTCTTTGCTCTTCTGCCTGCAGGGGCAGAGCTCTAGGGCTACCACGGGGGGAGCTGCTGAGGGCTGGGAAGATGAGGGTCTCTCTTTGGCCAAGTTGGGGGTGACCAATCGCCTCACCTCATTTTACTTATTCCACAAACTTTTGTTAAGTTCTGGCCACCACATCTGGATCCCAGACCTGGGTTGAGCTCCAGCTGAGTGCACAGCCTACGTCTGGGGAGGAGAAAGTCAGGGAAGGTGGGGCCCCTTCTCTTGCAATCTTGTGGTGGAGAAGGGCAGGTTGAAAGAGAACCTGGAGACAGGGGCGGGGGGTGGGGAAGAGGGAAAAGTGAAGACATTCAGGAGAGGCTTTCTGGGGGAGGCAAATTTGGAGGACATTAATTTAGAAGCGAGTGGGTAAAGGATGGAGAGTGCTTTAGCTTGGGGGCTAAAGGAGGGGGCTGCTGTGGAATGTTTGAGCTGGAGGAACCTGTAAAGATCCTTGGGAGGTCTGTGCTGTGGTAAGGATGGGGAGACTGAGCCTGGAGGAGGCCTGTGCCTCTAGCCCCTGTGCCATGTGGTAGGATTGGACCGTGGGTGATAGAGGGCCTTGTGTGCCAAGGTTGGGAGCTGGGCAGTGGGGAGCTACAGGGGCTCCTGGGCAGGTGAATGAGCCAGGCCAATTGAGCACTGTGAGCAGGAAGGAGTAAGGAAGAGAGTTCCAGCAGGGGTGAGGAGTCCTTTCTGGGAGGGATCCGATCCTTGAGCCAGCTGTGGGGCTGACCCTGAGGCATCTTGGCCTTTCTGGGCCTATGACTGTGGTAGGGGTGACTGGGGTCCTGCCAGGCCTCTTCCTTGTGTCCTGCCTGCCAGGTCTGTCTGTGGTAGCCTGATAAAGCCTCTTTGTCCAGCCTTTTCCTCACTGATCCCTCCCTCCTGCACCCCTGCTGGTACCACACGGATGTCATTGTGGGGCTGTGGGGAGTAGCCAGGCTTAAGCAAAACTATTTGCATGATTCTTGCAATTCGTGTGTGTGTGTGTGTGTGTGTGTGTGTGTGTGTGTGTGTGTGTGTGTGTTGGGGGTGGGATGGTGGTGCTGGGGGCCGTCTCTGAGGTTGCCAGTAGGACCCTGCTGCCAGGCCAAGCCCTGTGATGTGAAGTGAGGAGACTGAGACTTGGGCGGGTGTGAGGGAGGCCTCACCCAGGGTCATGCCCTCTGGTCACAGCACTCTGAGATGAGAGCATTTTATCCCAGGCTGCTCTCGCCTTTCACTACCCTCTTGACCCCCAATAATCAGTTGCACAAAGAATAAAACTTCCCGGTAATGTTGGCTCTGAGCCCAGATGAGGAAGTATGTTTGCAGAAGGGAGCCTGGTGTTTTTTGTGTAAGACCAGGGAAAGAGCCTCCTGCCAGAAGCCAGGAGTCCTGGGTTTGCTCTGTTCTGTTTCCTTGGCCAAACGGCGACCTTTCCCTGAGCCTTGGTTTCCTTGCTGAGCAATGAGGGGCACTCTGTGTGGGGTTGTGCCTGGGGGTGGGTTGTGGGTGGGAGTGGGGATTGGGGTGGGGTGATTCTGAAAGAGCCTAAGGAGTTTCTAACTTTGCTGTTGAAGAATCGCTGAGGCAGTGCAGATTTGAGCAAAGAAGCTGTGGTCAGAGGGATCTGGGTTAGATGTAGGGAGGGACTTTCTTGGGTTTCTCCAGGAGGCAGGAGGATGGATGCCAGAGGTTCGTTCACCCTGTCAGAAGGGTTTCCAGCCGTGTCTCTCCTGTTCCTTTGGTCCATGGCCTCCCTCGGGAGCCTAGGGTCCAGATCCCATTCTGACTTGGGCCAAATCTGATCCTATGAGGATTGAGGACTGAGGCAGCTGAGACTCTGGAGTCCCCATCCTCCCACACACCCACACTCTGTTTCCAGGGTTCTGGAAAATTTCTTTCCTTGGATTTGACTGCCGAGCTTATGGGGGTGGAGTGGAAGAGAAGGGATGGGAATTTGGTTTGGTGTGACTTGCTGGGTGACCCTCTCTGACTTTCCTTTTTTCTGGTCTCAGTTTCCTCATCTGCGAAGTGGGTATTATGGTACCTGCTTTTCTTTCCCTTCTGCAGAAATGGAGGGATAGAGGAGATCAGTTTTCCAAGAGTCCAGGTACTCACAGCTTGGGGCTGGTCTGGTAGAAATCCCCCTCCCTATTCTTGTCCTTTTTCTGAACCCCACCAGCCTGCCCCTGCTGTTGGGCTCTGACTAGGCAGGAAGTGAATGTTCTAGAAGCCTGTGGCTGCAAATGTCTTATCAGCTGTTTCTTAGCCATCAGTGTCACAGCCTGGAGTCTAGACTCTTACCCTGCCCCTCTCCAGTGGCAGTAGGGGGGGGAAGGGGAGATTTCCCCTGGGGGCCTGATGTGGGCTAGGCTAGAGATCCAGAGCAGGGCCTGGAAATGGCAGGGGGTGGGGGTGAGGGACTTACGTTCATAGCTGTGGGAACAGGGAGGGCCCTTGGGGAAATTCTGAGGTCCACAAGGGGTCACCCAATGATTTAGCACAGAACTGTGACTTGAGTCCATGCCTCATGGCCCCTCATTCCCCATAAGGACTGGATAGGATCAGGAGGCCACCCTAGTGTGGTATCTGATCTCTGTTTCTCACCCACAGTGAACCCCTGTTGTTACTATCCATGCCAGCACCAGGGTGTCTGTGTCCGCTTTGGCCTTGACCGCTACCAGTGTGACTGTACCCGCACGGGCTATTCCGGCCCCAACTGCACCATCCGTGAGCCAAGCCTCCAGTCCCCACCCTTCTCTTTGGCCCTTCTGCTCCCTGAGCTCCCCCTCCCAGACTCCTGTTTCCTGCCCTCACCTCTGGCCATGGCCTGGTTCTCTTTTCTTGCCTGGCTCTACCTTTTCCCTGACCTGACTACAGCATGAGGTGGTTCACCCTCACTCCCTGGTTCTGGGCTCTGTAGTGAGTCTTCACCACAGTCCCTGGCCCTGACCCTGTCTTCACATTGGGTTCTGGCTCTGCTGTGTGTCATCACTCCCAAGTTCCATCCTTACCCCATAGGTGCTACCCTGTTCCATCCTGGCCCTCATCCTCAGTACCCATTTTCCACCCTGGTTACTCTGGTCCTGTCAGGAGGGCCCAACTGAGTGGCTCCCACTGCCCTTGCAGCTGAGCTGTGGACCTGGCTCCGGAATTCATTGCGGCCCAGCCCCTCTTTTGTCCACTTCCTGCTCACACATGGGCGCTGGTTCTGGGAGTTTGTCAATGCCACCTTCATCCGAGACACACTCATGCGCCTGGTACTCACAGGTAGGTGCGGGACAGGCCCCCCTTAAGCTGGGGGAGCAAGAAATCCTGCCCATTCTTGGGATTCTTGGTGTCTGATAAGGGCAATGGGTGGGGAGAGTCTATGAAGCCAGATACAACAAGCCCCAACCCAGCAGGAGGCAGGGAAAAGGGACAGAGCTGGGCACAGAAACACTCTTGTCACCATTGTTTTGGCTCTTTGCAGTGCGCTCCAACCTTATCCCCAGCCCCCCTACTTACAACTTAGCACATGACTACATCAGCTGGGAGTCCTTCTCCAATGTGAGCTACTACACCCGTATTCTGCCCTCTGTGCCTGAAGACTGCCCCACACCCATGGGAACCAAAGGTAATGGGGGTGGGGTAAAGAGCTGGGCCTGAGAATCACAGGAGGTGCTCAGTTCTCTCTGTGGGAAAAAGCAGGCAGAAGAGCAATTATTGACCCATTTCACAGATAGGTGGACCAAGGCAAGGCACATGGCATATCCAGAACCAGGTCTGAGGTCAGGAAAGAGCAGTGAAGGGTCTTGCCTGAGGTTACCTAGGAAGTTAATGGCAGAGTCAGACTAATGTCTCCACAGTTCCAGGGTACCTCTTTGCCTGAACATTGTCTACTGGTGACTGAGGTCCTGCAGGGTTGGGAGTGATTTAAAAGTTGAAAGGTCACTTTGGGAGGCTGAGGTGAGTGGATTGCCTGAGCCCGCGGGTTCGAGACCCACCTGGGCAGCGAGACCTCATCTCTACAATAAATAAAAAAATCAGCCGGGCGTGGTAGCGCATGCCTGTAATTCCAGCTACTTGGAAGGCTGAGGTGGAAGGATCGCCGGAGCCCAGCAGGCGAGGCTGCGGTGGCCGGGAGCGGCCACTGCACTCCAGTCTGGGCGACAGAGTGAGACTCCAACTCAAAAAAAAAAAAAAAAAAAAGTTGAAAGGTCAGAGGGAATTAATCATCTGTTTGGTTCTTTTCTAACATAAGCCATCTTACATGCTTTGCCAGTGTAAGGTACAAAGAAGTTCACATTTTTTCTTTCATTGCTCAAGATTCCACTTGGCCTCATTGGCAAGTATCTTCCTCTTAAGGCCTTCTTCCCACTTTACCCTTAGTTGCCCAAAACCTGGGAGGTAACTCAGTTTAGACCCATCAATTCACCTTTAAATACAGAGGCACAGGAGAGTCTCAGCAGGCCACCACTGCTGTATTTCAGTTCCTGTCACAGGTGTTGCTGTTGAATGCCAGTCCTGTGCAGCCTCTTGGTTATGTGTTTTTGCAAGCTCAGAACCTTGATGTTTCTACTTGGGTCTCGAGGGCACTATTCTGATGGTTTTCACTCACATGGTTAGCTACTATTCCCAAAGCCAGGATAGCTGGGTCTTGCTAACCCTTTGTTTGAATCCATCCTTACCCAGTGTCAATGAGTAATGATTCCAAGTTATTGGGTAAAGACCATTCCTTCTAACTTCTCTTTTGGTGGGTTCCCTTTGGGGTGCTTGATTTATTTATTTCCCTGCCAGAGGAACTCAGTTGATCATCTCAAGTCAAATAATTTATTTTGATCTTGAACCCTCAACATTGGGCCTCACATGAGGTATAGGGAAAAGATGACTTCACCAGAACTAAAAAAATTATATTATTCCTTTCCATGAGGGGCTTGGGTGCCGACTCATCTGGCATTGACATAATTAAGAAAGACCTCTCAATATTTATTTTCATGATGACAGACACTTACTTGTACTTTACCCCTGACACAGAAAGATGAATCATTTAAAATAGGTTGGCAAAGTTTGACCTGCAGGCCAAATTTAGCCCACTTTGTTTTTGTAAATAAAGTTTTATTGGAATGCAGCCACAGTCATTTGTTTATGGTTTGTCCATGACTGCTTGCCAGCTACAACAGTAAAACTGAATAGATGTGACAGAGACCATATGGCCGGCAAAACCTAAAATATTTGCTATCTGCCTTTTTATAGAAAAAGTTTACTGATCCTTGATTTAAAAGATTCTGCCAACTGGTTCTCTGTCATGCTTACATTATCTCTTGCAACCCTCAAATCCACTGTGTCAAATGGGTATCATCTGCCCATTTTAAAGATGAAGAAATTGATGTTTAGAGAGGTGAGATGACTTATCTATGTTCAGACAGTTAGAAAATGGCATAATCAATTGCAAACACAGGCTACCTTGCCCCAGAGCCAGGGAGTCCATGTCCTTTTATTTTTATTCCTTTCTGGTTAACTTGCTCATTATTGGAAAGTTGCAAATATACACAAAAATTGAGGAGAAAGTATAATAAACTATGTTTCAACATTTGCCCACAGTTTACCAATCTTATTTCATCTGTCTCCTCTCATATTTTAATGAAGTGTTTTGAAGAAAACTTCCAATATCATGCCATGTTGGTAGAGAGGGGGCTACCTGGTGGTGGTGGGAAGGTGGTTCTGAGGATGCCCTCTGGGCTGGTATGCCCAGAAGTCCTCAGGGCAAGAAGATTCAGACAGGAGGAAGCTACTGCTTTTGCCTACCTCCCCAACCAGGGAAGAAGCAGTTGCCAGATGCCCAGCTCCTAAGCCGCCACTTTCTGCTCAGGAGAAAGTTCATACCTGACCCCCAAGGCACCAACCTCATGTTTGCCTTCTTTGCACAACACTTCACCCACCAGTTCTTCAAAACTTCTGGAAAGATGGGTCCTGGCTTCACCAAGGCCCTGGGCCATGGGGTGAGTATCTAAGAGGGACTCTGGATCTAAATTGGCACATGCATGTCATTGCCAATGGACTAGGACCTGGGTGATCTGAGGGGACCCCTCTCTGTTCCCAGGTAGACCTCGGCCACATTTATGGAGACAATCTGGAGCGTCAGTATCAGCTGCGACTCCTTAAGGATGGGAAACTCAAGTACCAGGTAGTGCAGCACCTGGGGGAGGGGGCAGTGGGAAGTGTCTCCCATGATCTCCCCAGACTAAGACTGCTGGGGGTGCCTGGGCCATGTCCTTGAGAGGGCCTGCCATGGGAGCTGGAGGCATGTTCCAGGAGGAGAGACAGGAACCCCTGGGAGAAGGTGCCAGGCTTGAAAAGCAAATGAGGAGATGTCCACCTGGGAGTTGGGTTTTGGAGCTTGATAGGAGAGGGACATTTGCAGTCTGCATTTATCCATTCTTAATTATTCTACAATATTAATTGGGCACTTGACTGTGCCTGGTGATTGAGCAGTGACCATCACAGTTATGGGCTCTGCCCTCAAAAAAAAACACAGACATAAACTCTAGGATGCTAGTTCTATGAGAATTTTTTGTCTAAACCAGCACTGTCCAACAGAAATATAATGTGAGCCACGTATGTGATTGAAAAAGGCTGCATTATAAAAGGTTAAGAAGGAACAGGTGAAATGGATTTTAATAATATATTTTGCTTAATGCAATATACCTAGAATATTATCATTTTAACATGTAATCAATAAAAATTAATAAAATATCTCATTATTTTTCATGCCAAATCTTTGAAATCTGGTGTGTATATGTTACACCCACAGGACATCTCAACTTGGGTGCTAAATTTTCAGTGGAGTTACCAGATCTGTATTTAGATTTCATAAAATGTATAGTTGAATAAGTAGATTCACCTGCCCGTTATTTTAAGTACACTTAACGTTTTCCTATAGCTGAAGAATCAGTTTTAAAATCTAAATTAAGTACAACCTAAATAAAATAAATTAAATTAAATTCAGTTGGTCTTCATTTACACTAGCCAAATTTCTAGAGCTCAATAGCCAAAGGTGGCTGGTGGCTACCATTTTGGATCATGCAAATCTAAAAAATACCAAAGCAAAGTTCACTGCTGAATCTTTAGGGCAAGCAACAATACTTGGCATAGGGTGGTCCCTTGGTGTGTGTTTACTGAGTGAATGAAAAATCTGTCATATAATTAGTTATACTTGTAGCTGCCACCAAAGAGAAGCTGTGGTTGCTACTAAAGTGTTGGGAGGATGGGAAGGGCCTCTAGGAAGTTATGAATAAATCAAGAATTGCATGAAGGATGAGGAGGAGTTAGGAAGGCAAAGAATGGGAATGTGCTTTCCAGGTAGAGGGTTCAGAATGTGCAAAGACTTGGAGGTGGGAAACATCTTGGTGACTTGAAGAAAGTGTAAGAATGGGAGTGTTTTCTGAACTTAGTGATCGAGAGTGAGAATGATTCCAGTTGAAGGCAGAGACATCTGTGGGGTCCGTGTTAAGGATTTCTGATTTCTGCCAAGAGCAGAGAGAGGACTTGGAAGGGTTTTAAGTCAGCACATGATGCTAGATTTGGATTAAGGATCTCTCTGGCTGCAGTGTAGAGACTGGACTGTTGTGGGGCAGGAGTGGACATGGGGGCCCACATAATGAGAAGATTCAGGGTGAGAGATGAGGGCCAAGGGTGGTGGCAGTAGAGATGGAGAGCAGGAGACCAAATTTAAGAGCGATTTAAGGGTGGAATCAGCCTAGTTGAGGAGGCCCAGCAGCTGGAAGTAGAAGCGGGAGGGAGTCAGCTGTGGGCAGCTGCAGGTGCCTAGACACCCCAGGTTGCCAGGAGGCCCCATCCCACAGGTGCTGGATGGAGAGATGTACCCACCCTCGGTAGAAGAGGCGCCTGTGTTGATGCACTACCCGCGGGGTGTCCCGCTCCAGAGCCAGATGGCCGTGGGCCAGGAGGTGTTTGGGCTGCTTCCCGGGCTCATGCTCTATGCCACGCTCTGGCTGCGTGAACACAACCGTGTGTGTGACCTGCTGAAGGCTGAGCACCCCACCTGGGACGACGAGCAGCTGTTCCAGACGACCCGTCTCATCCTCATAGGTGAGGACTCCAGACCTGCCCTGCCCTGGAAGGTCATGCCCTCCATCCTGAGAAGCAGAGGGTGGGGGGCTTGGACAGAGGCTAGGGTTAGAATCCAGGCTTTTCTGCTTACTGGCCGTGAGACCTTGGGCAGGTCTCTCTACCTCTCTGAGCCTCAGTCTCCAAATCTGTATGTTGGGGTGAATAATGGTTGTAAGGATTTGCTGAGCTGATGAATGGGAAGGCATTTAGCACATAGCAAGGTCTTCAGAAAATGGGTGACTGTGATGGTTCATTATTAGCTAGGTGGCTCAAACAGCTATCCCAAATCTCAGTTTCTCCATTGCACTGCACCCAGATGCACACTTGATATCCCTCGTGCGTGCAAGGCCAAACCTCAGCTTGCCTAGCTTTCAGGCGTCTTCTTGCTTCCTGCCTTGCATGTATCTACCTTCCTGGAGTCTGGTAACTTCTAGGTGACTCAGGGACAGGATATTTTTGTGTTCCCTACGGGGGCGAGTCTACAACCTAAAATGTCAGATGGTTTCCTGCCTGTGAGTTTGGCCCCTGACATCCCTGTCCAGACTATGTTCGCTCTGAGTCACCAGTATCCCTCTTTCCCCACCTCTGGGCACCACTGGGCATGGCTGGTCCCAATTATAGTGGCTGATTCACTGGACCCTGGAAGAGCCAGGCATCAGGGATAGGAACAGTCTGAAGTGGGAGGAGGGGCTGGTTCTGAAGTCTCAGCATTGCAGAGACTGTCCAGAAAGGGGAAGTCTATGGCTGGAGGCTGCCCAGCACCCTGGCTGGTGATGAAACTATGACCAAAGGCAAAACTCCTAGAGCACTGCACATTCAGTGCTTTATTTAACTCCTCAACAATCCTATGAGCCAGATATGATTACCCTTATGAAAATTAAGATTCAGAGAGGTTAAGTGAGTTCTCCAAGGCCACTCAGCAGAGGGAGACTTGAACTAGGTCTGGCTGACACTAAAACTCATGCTACTGCCACCCCATCACAAGGGGGCTCTTCCCTGAGTGGGGAGGGGTTGCAAGCCTCAGTTTGATCTTTTGTTTGTGTGAGTAGATGAAGAGATTCTCCCTTCATGCCTACACTTAGTACTCCTACTTCTGGCTGACATGTACGGACACTGCCTTTTTCGCCAGGCCCAGTGCCAGCAGCATAGATACATTCATTGTCTACTTCTCAAAACAACCTTGTGCAAATTATTGCACTGATATTATTATAATACACATTTTACACTTAAGGAAAGTGAGGCACAGAGAGATTAAGTAACTCGACCCAAGTTCAAGTGGCTAGAAATGGTGAAGCCAAGATTTGAACCCAGGCCTGTTGATACCACGTTCTGTGGCTCCAGGTTAATTTGCTAAAAGTCAATTTGTGTAATGGCTAATTGACCAAAACCTGCTTCCTTTGATGTCTAGTTGGCCAGTCTTCAATTTGTTATAGAATGTTCAATTTGCTTCTTCCCTGGCTTTTTGCTTTATAGCTGGTTACTTAGGGGGCAGAGGAAAACAGTCTGTTCATAAGGATTGCAATATATAAGAACATATTAGAAATATATGTTTTGAAATATATTAGGCCAGGCATTGTGGCTCATGCTTGTAATCCCAGCACCTTGGGAGGTCGAGGTGAAAAGATTGCTTGAGTTCAGGAGTTTGAGACCAGCCCATGCAACATAGTGAGACCTCATCTCTACAAAAAAAGAAATACATTTAGGACTAGGCTCACCTTCTGTCCTCAGTGGCCCCTTTTTGCCTCTGCAGCAGCTGTGCATGGTCTCCTTGAAGCTCCCCCACACCTCACTGAGTGTGTTAGCATACTGACAGCCTTTACTGAATAAATTCTTCACTTTTCCATCTTCTATGGTCTCTCCAACCTCTGTGGGAGGGAAATCTCCCAAGGGTCACAAAACCAATTCTTGGACATCTCTTTTGCATGTCCTGCTTAGCTGGGCCTAGAACCTCCCCTGGAATGTGGAAGAAGCTGATGCTCTTGTTTTGGGACCTTAGTCAAACCTGAGACTGAAAGTTTTATTTTCACATTCCATTACAAAGAGACAAAGTGGGACTGGATGTGGTGGCTCATGCCTGTAATCCTAGCACTTTGGGAGGCTGAGGCAGGAGGAACATTTGAGTCCAGGAGTTCAAGACTAGCCTGAGAACATAGCGAGACTTCATCTCTACAAAAATAATAATAATAATACACCTGTTGTTCCAGCCACTCCGGAGACTGTGGTATAAGGATCGCCTGAGTCCAGGAGGTTGAGGCTGTGGTGAGCCATAATTGTACCACTGTTCTCTAACCTGGTAGACAGAGTGAGATCTCTGACTTAAAAAACAAAACAAAACAAAGCCAAATAGAATGAAATACCCACCACCAACTAAGAGACAAAAAGCAAGCACTTCACAGACTGGCCTACTTTCTATACTGGGTGTCTAGGTCTCTATGCTTGGCCGATCCTATTTCTAATCCTTCCCTGCCCAGGGGAGACCATCAAGATTGTCATTGAGGAGTACGTGCAGCAGTTGAGTGGCTACTTGCTGCAACTGAAGTTTGATCCAGAGCTGCTGTTCAGTGCCCAGTTCCAATACCGCAACCGCATAGCCATGGAGTTCAACCACCTCTACCACTGGCACCCACTCATGCCCAACTCCTTCAAGGTGGGCTCCCAGGAGTACAGCTATGAGCAGTTCTTGTTCAACACCTCCATGCTGGTGGACTACGGGGTCGAGGCCCTGGTGGATGCCTTCTCTCGCCAGAGAGCTGGCCGGGTAAGCCCCAGAGGAGCATTGGGGAGGGCAGGGGCAGGCTGTGGGATCCAATAGACATCTCAGTTTCTTGGAGGCTAGAGGCTCGATTTCCTTTTCAGAGAATGAGGGTAGTATCAATTTTACAGGGTGGTTTTGATCGTTCTTTCATGAAGTCTTTTGTTCATTTGTTCATTCAACAATACTAGACATTACTTCAGGTGCTGGAGACAGAGTGGGGAATAAGACTGCGGTGGTTCTTGGGTCATTGTCCTTTGGGTGCCTACATGCTAGAAAGGGATGACAGTCATATGACAGCTAACACCATTTGAATACTTACTGTGTGTTAGGCACTGTGCTAAGTGTTTCTCTGATGTTACCAGGATTGCAAGAGCATGCTAAGAACCACAATACAAAAACCCACAGTGCTCTGGGAACTCAGGGGCTTCTGGCCCAGAGTTGGGGGTTATAGGTTAGGAAGTGATGTCTGAGCAGAAATTGGACGAGAAGAATAGAGATTTCCCAGGGAAAGAGACGGTGTTAGTGGCAGAAGCTGGACAGCCTGGGCAAAGGCCAGAAAGTCAGAGGGCATGGCAGTTTGAGGAACAGGATATTCAAGTCATGGTAATATACATGGAAGTACCAGCATATAGTGTTTATTAAGTCATAAGCCTCTGTTAGAGGCTGAATTATCTCTTCTCCAACATTTACATGTTGAAATGCTAAACCCCTAGTACCTTAGAATGTGACTGCATTTGAGATAAGGTATTTAAGGGAATAATTAAGGCGAAGTGAGATTATTATGGTGGGCCCTAATCCAGTATGACTGGTGTCCTTATAAGAAGGGGAGATTAGGAGGCAGACACACACAGAGATTACCATGTGAAAACACAGACAAAAGATGGCCATCTACAAGCCAAGGAGGGAGGCCTCAGAAGACACCGACCCCGCTGGCACCTTGATCTTGAACTTCTAGCCTCCAAACTGTGAGGAAATAGATGTTGGTTGTTTGAACCACTCAGTATGTGGTACCTTGTCACAGCAACTCCAGCAAATGAATACATCCTCTTTCCCGGAAATTCCTAACCAACCCTCCCTTAAATATCCCCTTCTCCAGATTTGGAAGATCTCATCAGCTTTAAACCAGTCTCTGACTCCCTCATCGCCACCCTCAAACCCCTACTTCTCTCTAAGCCTTATCCTAAGGCTTACTGTGAAGTCGTGGCACCATATGGATTTCAGTTTCCTTCTGGTAATTTGACTGAAATTAACATTTGCTGCCACCAGTGGGCAGTTGCTGACTGGTTTATGGCCTTTGTTCTCTGTGGGGACACAGATATGAACAGAGACAATAAATACCCTTTGTGGAGGGCTGGATGGTTTTCAAAACATTTTCAAGGAATGACCATGGTGATGTATGTGAAAAGCCCCAGTGTTGCACCTGGCACAAGGCAGAAGGGCAACAGAAATGTGATGACTCTTAGAATATTAAGATGAGTGGGAGACGTGATAAGACAGGACTTCCCCTGATAACCATCATGTACAACTACACTCTGGGGGTAACCATGTGACCGACACTGTGATAACTGCTTTGCATACTTTATCTCATTTAATTTACCACAGCCATATCAGGTACTTGTTCTTACCTTCCCCATTTTTACATAATAGGAGACACAACTTAGCTCAAGTAACTGCCCAAAGTCCCTATATTAGTTTGCTAAGGCTACCGAAACAAAATACCTCAAACTGGGTGACTTAAAACAGATGGAGGTTAGAAGTCTGAAATCAAGGTATCAACAAGGTTATATTCTCTCTGAAGGCTCTGTGTCTCTGTTCTAGCTTCTGGTGGTTACTGGCAATCCTTGGCATTCTTCAGCTTGTAGATGGATCACTCTCCCATTTTTGCACCATCGTCATGTGGTGTTCTCCCTGTGTCTCTCTTTTCTCATCTTATAAGGACATCAGTTACTGGATTAGGGCCCAACCTAATCCAGTATGATCTCCACTTGATTACATCTACAAAGACTCTATTTCCAAACAAGATCACATTTGCTGGTGCTGGGGATTAGAACTTCAAAGCATATTTTTGGGGGACACAATTCAACCCCCAGCAGCTCCAAAGCTTGTAAATGGTCAAGCTGGAATTGGCATCAACCTCTGTTTGCTTTGCTCCAAGATATATGATTTTATCCAGCCATGCTTTTCTTCTTTCTTGCCCAATTATTCTTCTATTAAAACAGAACTCTCTCTTAAGCATTAAATTTCATCTGGAGCAATAGAGTTGTCTTTAGAGTGATGCTCCTTAACTGTTAGAAATCAGAAACTTTTCCTGGAGCATTCTTTATCTCACCAGGTAACTTGGGCTTTGAATTTTATTTTCCCTCCCTTCACAGAGGATTATGCCACCTGTTGTATAATTCAAAGTACTGGGGAGATGTTGAGTTACCGGAGAGGTCCTCCTGGCCCACTCCATACTTTAAACATGAGGAAACTGAGACCCAGAGGGACTCTGGAGGGAGCATGGCAGTGGCAGATCCAGGGACAGATCCCCAGCATTATGGCTGCTAGGCAGTGCCATGTCCTTGATCTTCATTCAGAAGGGACTTGTGATTGGAAGCTCTTTTCCTTAGATATTACACAGGCTCCAGGACAGTGTGGCCTGGCTCTGAGACCACTGCTGTGCTTACCTCTTTGCAGATTGGTGGGGGTAGGAACATGGATCACCATGTCCTGCATGTAGCTGTGGATGTCATCAAGGAGTCGCGGGAGATGCGGCTGCAGCCCTTCAATGAGTACCGCAAGAGGTTTGGCATGAAGCCCTACACCTCTTTCCAGGAGCTCACAGGTGAGCAGCTGTTTCCTGGGCACAGTCCCTGCCCTCGAGGGACTCACAGCAAAGTGAGGGAGATGTCAAAGAAACAGAATAGGACAACACATGTGGCAAGCACAGTGACTGTGGGCTTTATTAGGGCATGGAAGCACTGTGCTGGAGTGGTGAGGGGTGACAGATAGCCCCACTTAGGGAGAGGTGTCTTTTCAGCTGGGGTTGGAATAAATAGGAGTTTTCCAGTGGGAGAATGGAGGGGAAAGCATTTTAGGTAGAGCAGCAGGAAGCACAAAGGCACAGATGTGTGTGCCAATTTGGGGAAACAGTCTGTAGATGTGGCTGAAGTAAGTGGCCTGTGTTGGGGAGGAGGTGTTAGTGATGGGAGGTTGGGGCTAACTGTGGAATCTTGATTTCCATACTTAAGATTTTGGGTTTTATTCTGTCTAGTGATCCCTAAATATCTATTTATGGACCAGCTGCAATAAGAAGCACTTAAAAAGCAGATTAAAATACCAGATCTCAGATGCCTCTCACAGAGGTTCTGATTTAGTGGGCCTGGGTGGTGTCTGAGAATCTGTATATACAGACATATGGATATGTTTTTCCAAGATCTCCAGATGTTGGGTAGCCCTTATTACGGTAAACAAGAGCCACTGAAGCAGGGTGTGACATGGGCCATGTCCAGTGCCCAGGATGGGTTTGAGGAAATGGGTAGGGAAGCTCCACATATATCTCCCCTTGGCCACTATCTGTGAACATGTGGGTCTCGCAGAGTGTGGATGATCCTGGGGCAGTAATTTTTGCGAGATGGGGAGCATTCTCCCTGCTGTGATGATCAGGTAACTAGGGCCCAGAGATAGAATGAGTTGCTCAGGGACACATGCTGTTTGGTGACAGTAATTTCTTTAATCCCCCATGACAAATGGTCCAGAGGGACAGAAGAACACTGCCACTGAATTTGTGTGAGTTTGGACTACATCTTTGAGCTCTAGTAGAATCAAGGGCCTTGAGCCATAGCAAGGCCTTGAAACCTGCCTGTGAAGGAAGCGAGATGGGGAGCATTCTCCCTGCTGTGATGATCAGGTAACTAGGGCCCAGAGATAGAATGAGTTGCTCAAGGACACATGCTGTTTGGGACAGGTCTGTGCCCCTTGGCTCTTTTTTTTAGTAGCATATTCCTTTCCTAGACCCAGTCCAGGAGGAAGATCAATTTGTGCTTTCTTTCCTTTCCCCCCCAATGCCAACCACGCTGAAATCTAGGGCGTGTGCTCAGTTTCTCAATTTGTTATCCTAGAGTCCCTATCACCTTCAGAAAAAGGTGGGCCTGGGAGGGTCCCACCCTAGTTTGACCTTAATGGCACCATGGCTCTGACTCTAACTTTTCCACTTGTAGGAGAGAAGGAGATGGCAGTGGAGCTGGAGGAGCTATATGGAGACATCGATGCCTTGGAGTTCTATCCAGGGCTGCTTCTTGAAAAGTGCCTACCGAACTCCATCTTTGGGGAGAGTATGATAGAGATCGGGGCTCCCTTTTCCCTCAAGGGTCTCCTGGGAAACCCCATCTGTTCTCCAGAGTACTGGAAGCCGAGCACATTTGGTGGTGAGATGGGCTTTAACATCGTCAACACGGCCACCCTGAAGAAGCTGGTTTGCCTCAACACCAAGACCTGTCCCTATGTTTCCTTCCATGTGCCCAACTCCAGTCAGGACGATGAGACTGTTGTGGAGCGACCATCCACGGAGCTCTGAGGGAAGGGAAGCAGCACCCTGGAGGGGAGAGCATTGTGCTTGTCATTCCAGAGTGCTGAGGCCAGGGTTGATGGTCTTCAATGTCGATTTTCTGGTTTGGCATTGTGAGTGTAGGAGTTGACACTTAGAACTTTGGGTCTCACCCATTATCTGGAATATTGTGATTCTGTTTGCCATTCTAGAATGCTGAATTCCTTGTCAACCCTTCAGAATGTTAGGAGTTGTTCTTGTTTGGCCATGCCAGGACACTAGTTGACCACCTAGAATATAGATTTCTGGGTGATTTGGAATGTAGGGATTCTAGAATATGGAGCCCCTGATGAAATGTAGAAAGTTAGAGGGTTCTTACTTTGCATTCCAGAATCTTGACTTTCTGATCGTGATTCAGGATGTTGTGTTCCTGGCTGATGATCCAGAACAGTGGCTGGTATGCCAGATCAGTCATGATCTGAATGCCTAGAATGTTGATTTGACTCATTTTCCTGTTCAGTGAGGTATCCATAGAGCAGGAGATCCTGATGTCCAACAAGAATGCATTGCCTGAATCTGTGCTTGCACTGAGGGCACAAGAAGTTGGGTGTTCTTCCCAGGACCTCCTACTTAGACCCTGGTCTGAGGATGTAAAGAGAATAGGTGGGCTTTTTCATGCCATTGGTTGTAAGCCACCAGAGCTCTGTCCCCATCCAGGTCTTGACTTGTGGCAGCTGTTACTCATGAAGCTAATAAAATTCTCTTTCCAAAGTTGCCTGCTCTGTATCTCTTTTGATCCCATCCCCAAAAGCAGAGGCAACACCAGGTGTGGCTGACTCTTCTCCTAGCTGCAAGCTGGGTGTGCTAGAAGTTGCAGCATGACTTTCCACTGGGATCCCTGGGCACACCACTGTGTAGATGTTTTACCACTGGTGCTTCTTTTCTCCTTGTGGGTCAGGGATTGCCTTTTTCAGGATGCTCTCCTAAAATGTCCAATGCCCCAGCCCCGTGATATATAGCATTCAATTCCTACCATCTGATTAAAACAACCTCCTTCCTTACAGAACATATAACAGAGATGAGGAGCATCTGGGGCCAATTTCACACACTTAATTCTCATTTATTTTCACACCAACAGTGTGAAGTGGGTGGTATAAGCTCCATTTCAAAACCCAGGCAACTCAATCTCAGAGTGGCCAGGTGACATGCCCACAGGTGCCAGAGCCAGGCTTGGAGCCCAGCTCCAACTAAGTCTAGAACTTGTGCTCTTCTCGATTCCTGGTTTGACTACATGCCAGGTCTCACCTTGCCTGTCTGACTCAGGGTCAAAGACAGAGGGTGGAGTGTGGCCTCCACCTTACATACAGACTATTCATGCAGTCCCAGATATTTATTTTCCTAAGTGCCTACTGCGTGCCAGTTACTGCTACAGGTTTCGGGGGATAGCAGTGAGTGATCAATACAAACAATTCTCTGCCGTTATGGGGCTCACAGTCCAGTGAGTATAGGACAGACATAATTAAGAAAACAATGAAATAATATAAATAAATGCAAGATGAGTGTGACATCCCTTCTAACCCACTCTGTTCTGTCTTCCTCTATTGCACTCCTGAGACCAGAGATGAAGCAGCGGTGATCTGAGAATAGACAACTTCCCTTCCCTCTACTCCAGCCCTGAAACCCTTTTGCTAGCTGAAAGGACTCTTATAGGCAGCAAAGAGAGAGGAGAGGCAGAGGGATATGGTGAGTGGTTGGGATAAGGTCCTTCGCACTTCATACTTTGGGCTTAGCATTCCTCAGGAGGAACTATGGTCCAGAAACAACAGGGGAAACTGGGGTTTAGGCTGACAGTCCTTGGGGTTGGGCCTCCTGTCTTATAGTCCAGAAAGTCCTGTTTCTCCTTAGTTGACTGGGAAATGCTCCCACTATTTCTTCCCAGCTCTGGTGGATGCAGAGAATGCAGTCTTTCTCTGCTCCCATGTTGCTGTGTTATAGAAGGATCCTTTGGGTGCTGGAAGTGGGCATGGAGTTGGTGTGTCTTGTCCTTGCTTGTTCTTATCTATTTCCCCTCTTCTGCTAACACTCTCTACTTCTGCCTGAGAATCCCTCCTTCCCTTGTTAATTTCAGTCTTTATGGTTCTATCAAGAGTATACTCTGGCTAAGGGATGGGCCTGTGAATCAGTCTCAGGCAATCAGACACCCTCTCCTTGAAAATTGACCCCGGAGTAGAGTTACATGGAGATTGAGATCACTGACTGATTCATCTCCACCACTGGCTCTGAAAAGACAGTTCACTTGTTCCTGCTTCCAGGATCCCCAGGGCAGCCTGAATTCCTGACCTTCTCAAGACCTTTATCTCTTCCTTCCATCCTGTGTGCTGTTTCAGGAATTCCTCTTTTGCTTACATCAGTTAGAGTTGGTGCCTGTTGCTTGCAACTAAACCTTATGACTGCTGGCCCAAGTGACACAAGAATTACAATAGCTCTGGAGAAACTTTTAATCAGGGAGATACAATCAGACTAGTGTGTTGGAAGGAGCACCCTCTGGTAGTGTGGGCAACAGAGAAGAGCAGGAAGGACTGGAGGCTGTCAGAAATGAAGAGTCTGCAGCTGTGGTCCAACCAACTATGGGGATAGAAGGATGGGACAGGTTTCAGGGGTATTCCTCTCTTGAATGCAGGTGCCTAGATTTGGTGGACTTTACTTAGTATGGACAGCTGTGTATGAAAGTTTTTCAAAGGGAAATATGCCAAATGTACCAAGAAACCTTCTCCAGAGTGAAGGATCTTGACGTTCATAATTTGAACCCTTTCTCCTGGAGTTTTGATTTGGTGAGTGTGATGGTTGTTTTTAGGTGTTAGTTTGGCTGGGCAATGATGCCCAGTTACTTAACCATACACTAATCTAGGTGTGGCCGTGAAGATATTTTATAGATGTGATTAATATCTACAAACAGTTGGCTTTAAGTAAAGGAGACTTGGGTAGGCCTCATCTAATCACTTGGAAGACCTTAAGAACAAAAACTGAGGTTTCCCAGAGAAGAAGAGGTTCTGCTTCAAGACTGCAGCATCAAATCCTGGGTTTTCAGTCTGCAGGCCTGCCCTGTGGATTTCAAGCTTGCCAATCCCAATGATTGTATGAACCAACTCCTAAAATACAGCTATAAGCCGGGCTCGGTGGCTCAGCCTGTAATCCCGCGCCTTTGGGAGGCTGAGGTGAGTGGATTGCCTGAGCCCGCAGGTTCAAGACCCACCTGGGCAGCGAGACCTCATCTCTACAATAAATCAAAAAAATCAGCTGGGCGTGGTAGCGCATGCCTGTAATTCCGGCTACTCGGAAGGCTGAGGCGGAAGGATCGCCGGAGCCCAGCAGGTTGAGGCTGCGGTGGCCGGGAGCAGCCACTGCACTCCAGTCTGGGAGACAGAGTGAGACTCCAGCTCAAAAAAAAAAAAAGAAAAAATACAGCTATATAGTCAAGTTGTCCTTTGGTTCCAGGACCATATATAAGAAGGATGTTCAAAGACACTGGGAAGCAGGGAGTATCTACTTCAGTGGATCTAAGTTTTCCTAGATCTGTTTTGCCTCTGTGATCCTATCCCTAGAATACTACAAAGACCATCACAATGTCACCATTGTTGATGTGGCAGCAGCTCAACATAGGTGCAAGCAAAGAGGTTAAGGAGCAAAATTATGCATGTACAGAATAACAGAGAAGCAAAGATTGCTGGGTACACATAGCCCACTCTTCTAATAATATTTGAGTAGAAAAGTGTCAAAAATGTTAGACATGCCTACAACCTACTTTTGTACCTAATCACACTTTTCCTATAAAAATGAACTTGAAATTAAAACAGCTATGTGCGAATGACAGAAATACTAAAACTGAATAGGTATCTTTATTGAGTACTATCAAAGGAACCACAGTGAAGCACTTTCCTCACTATCTTACCTGTTATTCGTGTTTCATTAAAGTTGGTTTCCCCCAGGCTTGGGCAAAATAGGTCTTTTGTTTTCACTCTATTCTTTTTGAAGGGCTTTTGAGCCATTTGTACAACTGCAGTTTGGTGTTTTGGGTTTTGTATCATGTGGCAGTGCATTCTTACAGACTTTTGTGGCAGGTCTCTCTCCTGCCCCTAATTGGAGTAGAATACACAGCAGAGTGCACTGATCTTAAGCCCATAGCTTAACAAATTTTTACATAAATCAAGATGTAGAGCATTCCCAGCACTCTAGAAGGCTCTTTTGTGCTTCTTCTCAGTAAACAAAATAAAAACCCAAAAGGTAACCACTATTCTGATTTTTTTTTCCCTTGAGACAGAGTCTTACTCTGTTACCCAGGCTGGAGTGCAGTGGTATAACACCAGCTTACTGCAGACTCAACCTTCTGGGCTCAGGCGATATCCCACCTCAGTCTCCTAAGTAGCTGGGACTACAGGCATGACCGTACCCAGCTAATTTTTTGATTTTTTTGTAGATAAGAGGTCTTGCTATATTGTCTAGGCTGGTTTTGAACTCCTAGGCTCAATCAATCCTCTCACCTCAACTTCCCAAAGTGCTAGGATTATAGGTATGAGCCACTGCGCCTGGCCCTACTATTCTGACTTTTATCACTAAGATTAAGTTTTGTCTGCTCATGAACTTCATTTGAGTAAAGTCATAAAGTATGTACTTTTTTGGTGTCTGGCCTTTTTTGCTCAACATAACATTTGTTGACATCCATGTTGCTATATATATATTTTGTTGTTGTTGTTGTGGTGTTAATATTTAATGTGTACCACAATTGATTTATCCAGTCTACTGCTAATGGATATTTGGATTATTTCCATTTTTTGTTAGTATTATTAATAAAACTGCCCTATATGGCAGATTTTAACCCTTATAACTAGGCTCTATTTTAAATATCATCTTTACACACTTTTATTATAAGAAATGGTCTGTGTTCTTCATTCATAATTCCCTTACGTGTCTTCTTTTGCTTTATGACATGATGGAAAGAGAAAATATTTTCACATATGTATATGCACCTTTAGAAAAGGGGGAAAGGAATACTCGAGGGGGAACCCCCCAAACCCAGAATTATATTTTTGGAGGGTGGGCCCCTTCTAGTACAGGCTTCCCCCACTAGATAATTGTTCTAGGAACCTATCAGCATCAGTGTACCAGCTAGTGTTGTTGTGAGAGGCTGCATTCAGTTTCAGTGATTTCTTTTTTGTTGTTGAGATTCTTCCAATATGTTTGCCCACTTTATGATGGGTGATTTACCAGTGCGCCGGCCCACACTGTGTTGAGTGTTCGGCAGTTTTTGACCCAAGACTGCATGACCCCCATACCCTGCCCTTCTTATTTACCTAATCTTGTTCTGAGCCACATTTTTTTTGTTTCCCTGGATGGTAAAGGTCCTCAAAGGGAAACGTTTTGCCAATGTGGAAGATTTGGAACAAAAAATAGCAGAAGGCATCAAAACTGACAAGTTCAAAACTGTTTAGAGCAGTGAAAAATTGTCTCAACAGGTGTACTGCATCAGAGTACTTTGAAGGTGACTGAAGTTTAAACATGCAATAATTAAATACACAATTTTTTATAAATAAATTTCCTGATCCCCTCTTGTATATTACCTGTACTTTACCTTCCTATTTCGTTAACTCTTCCTAACAGCTCCATGAGTAGGTTTATCTGTTTCACAAAGGAAGACATTGAGATACAGAAAAATGAGGTGACACCCAGACTCATGTAGCTACAGAGAGGTGGGAGACAACAACAATTCCAAAGTGTGCTCTTTGGAATTCCCACAGTGTGCTCCATCCAAGTTGTCCAGAACCAGAATCACAGTAGGGATCGGGGGAATGGAGGGTGGAGGGGACAGTGATGTGGTAGGCATTGGTGATGTTAATGTACTTTCAGTTGATTCTATCCATAACCCTCTGATGGAATCCTCTGCGCCATATCGTGTTGCCTCATGGTCATCCCTTTCCTCTTTAGATGAGTGAGGTTTTCTTTCTTCGCCCCATGACTCACTTTTTCCAGGCTTGCGGTCTCCTTTCTGATCTATGACTTGCGCTCTAAACACCACAGTGATGCTCACTACAACTCAGCAAGGCTCCAACCTGAGCTCTATGCTCCCTGCCATGCTGATGCTCAAGAGCTGCTCTTGTCTTGGTTCTCAGTCCTTGCGCTTATAGGCGGGCCTCCAGACAAATCCTAGCTTCCTCCTCTCCCACACTCACACCATGGAGCGGATAAGGGGTCTGGCAGTTGTTTATTTTCATTGTGGTAAAATACATGTAACACCAAGTTGACCATTTTATCTATTTTACAGTGTATGGTTGAATTCGCAATGTGGTGCAACCATCATCAATATCTAGTTGCAGAAAAATACTTTTATCATTCAAAAAGAAACCCAATAACCGTTAAGCATTTCCTACTCTCCCAGTCCCTGGCAACCATTCATCTCTCTGTTGGACAGAATTTTCAGCACTCAGTACATGCTAGGCACTGTGCTAATCTGATTATACATATACCTTATTGAGTCTCATCAAAGCAGCTCTGTGAAATCGGGATTCTTCCTTCCATTTCACCAGTGAGATAACTGAGACTCAGAGAAAAAATTTATGTGAGAACACAAAGCCTGTAAGTGACAGAATCTGAAGCAGTGCTGTGTCTAACCCTGCTAAGTGATGACCAAGGTCTAAGAGCTTTTCTTGTGATAAACATGAATGATTCAGGTCTGGGTGACTTTGACAAGTATTTTTTTTTCCATTCCAAAAGAGTATTCTTTCCATTCCATTCTGAAGGTCAGCAGTAACAAAAATTGCAATTAATGCACATTTAAATGACTTATGCTCTAGGAATTTTCCAGGATCTGGGATGCTGGACTGAAGGAAATAGCTTGATACAAGATCCAAGATAATGTGACCCAAGAAACTGTCAATTGCCTTCATAAGTGTTGGGATGGCACGCAGAGCATCAGAATAAGAAGTGAAGTGACTCCAAGTGTGTCACAGGTTGAGGGAGTCTTACAAAGGTTCTAACTAGTGCCAGATATCTGGTTCTTATCTACTGGTCATCTAAGATTCTCTCTTTAAAACTTGAACTCCTGGCTCCCAGGATCATGTAGGCTTACTTCCCTTGTGGTTCCAGAAATGAAAGAAGCAATTGCAATTTCCACATCCACAAAAAGAAGAAGGGAGCTTATTAGACTTAACAGAAAAGTTGCAATATGACACATAATCAAGGCCATATTGTCCTGGCTTTTGTGCTATTAAGGAAGATCTTTCTTGGATACCTTGTCCTACCTCAAACCGAATATATTAAAATGCCTCCATATACCATGTTTAACATGATTTACATAAGTATAATTTATATATATGTTGCGGTAGATTTTATTTGACTAACATAATACGTTTGGTAGACATTATAATTTTGATCTTGTATTTAATTTAGTATTTTGGACAATACATTCTTTCTTCCCAGTCTCAAATAATTCCATTTCAAATAAGTCTTTGAAAAGGCCAGTGACCATCAGACATTGTGCCTATGGCTTTCTTGAATAACCTGACTTTGTGGGCCTCTCTGGATGATCATCACTACTGAGTAGTATCCTGCTCATTAGTCTGAATCTGATCATCTTTATCATGTAGCCAGACAAGAATTCAGAGGTGAAGTCTTTGCTGATTTGGAAAAATATGGACATAAGTTCCCCAAGTAAATGGTTCAATGGATTATTTTTATATATCCTGCTTTATAAACATAGCTGAATTTGTAACTGCCTTTAAAATACCAGTTGGTCTGGACATTAATTGCTAGCAGATGAGAGGGAGCAAGGAATCTCACCATTGAATGGCCTTTGAGCAGTGCAAAAGTTGGCAAATTGCAGGGTATTTGTGGGCAAAATCTTGTCAGTAGAAGACAGTGACAGAAAAATCAAGATAAGTGTGGTTGTTTGAAAATTAATTTACAGTACACAATTGAGGAATATTTTATTTACATTAAAAGGCACACATATCAAGTGTACAGCTTGATTTTTTTTTTAACTTACAGCTTAACTACTGGTCTGAGTTCTAGCACTACAGATAGTTTAACCTGTTCTTGAACTTATATAAATGGCATCATACTAAATATATTCTTTTGTTTCTTACTTCCTTTGCTTAATGTAATGTCTTGTGAAATTATCCATGTTGTTGTGTTTATCAGCAGTTTGTTCTTTTAAAATCCTGGGTAGCAATCCATTGTGTAAATATATAGCAATTTGTTTATGCTTTCATTTGTTGATGGACATTTAGGCTGTTTTTGTTTTGGTTACTATGAATATGACTGCTATGGACATTTGATACAAATCATTTGTAGATACATGTCTTCATTTCTCTTGAATAAATATTTGGAGTATAATCACTGGATCACGTAGTAGAGAATTTTAAGGAACTACTAAATATTTTTCCAAAATGGTTGTACTATGTCATATTCCCCTTAACAATGTCCGAGAGTTGTAGTTGTTCCACTTTTTTGGCAACATTTGGTTCTTATCAGTCTTTTTAATTTAGCCATTATCCTGGTGGATATTAAGTAGTATCTCACAGTAATTTTAATTTTAATTTTCCAGACAACTAATGATGTTGAATATCTTTTCATATGTCAGTTTGTACATATTCTTTTATATAGTGTATATTCTTTTGTGATGTGTCTGCTTTAATCTTTTGCCTACTTATTGATTTTTTGTCTTCTTTTCACTATTGTAAGTTATAGGTATTGCAAATACTTTCTCCTAGTCAGTGATCTGCCCTTTTCTTATATTACTTCGAAGAATATAATTTAAAACATTTTCATAAAGTTCAACTTACCTTTTTTTTTCATTTACAGCAAGGTTTTTTTTTTTTTTTTGTCCTATCTAAGAAATTCTTCTTACTGCAAAGTCACAAAGATATTCAATTTTTTTCTAGAAGCTTTTTAGTTTTATGCTTTGGTCTTAAATCCATTTTAATTTAGTTTTTCTGTATCATGTGAGATAGGATTAGGATCAAGTTTTTTTTTTCCATTTAGACATTTTGCTCTAGGATCATTTGTTGAATAGACAATTCCTTCCCTCATTTTATTGCACTGGCATCTTTATAAAGAGTTAAGTGACTGTATATGTGTGTTTGTATTCCTGGACTCTTCATTATTTTTCGCTGATTTGTTCATGCTTATGACAACATCACACTGCTTTGTAGCTTCATAGTAAGTAGCTTTTTAGTAAGTCTTGAAGTTGTTTAGTACAAGTTCTTCAATGTTGTTTTCCTTTCGAAGATTATTTTGGCTTTTCTAGGTCCTTTGCACTTCCATACAAAGCCTAGAATTACTTTGTCAATTTCTGTAAAAACAGTGCTGGGATTTTGATAGGGACAGTGTTAAATCTATAGATCAAGTTGGGAAGAACTGACATCTTAATACTGAGCATTCCAATTTAGGAGCATGGTACATTTCTTCACTTATTTTGCTTTTTAATGTATGTCAGCCTTGTATGGTAGTGGGTAGTGTACAGGTTTTAAAGTTTTTAATGATATTGTAAATGGAATGGTTTTTTCATCTTTCTTTCTCTCTCTCTCTCTCTCTCTTTCTTTCTTATTTTTTGAGTTGGAGTCTCACTCCACTGCCCAGGTTGGAGTGCAATGGCACGCTCATGGCTGCCCCAGCACTGGGCTGCTGGGCTCAGGTGATCCTTCTGCTTCAGCCTTCCAAGTAGCTGGAACTACAGGTGTGCACTACCATGCCCGGCTAATTTTTTTGATTTATTGTAGAGATGAGATCTTGCCAAGTTGCTCAGGCTGTTCTTACATCCGTGGGCTCAGGCAGTCCTCTCACCTCGGCCTCCCAATATGCTGGGGTTACAGATTTGAGCCACAGCAACTGGCCTGTTTTTTTGATATTTAATTTGACTGGTTTTGGGGGGGCTAATATATAGAAATACAATTAACTTTTTGGGTCCTGTAAACTTGCTAAATTTACATATTGGTTTTAGTAGACATTTTGAAGATTCTTTTTTTTTTTGAGTTGGAGTCTCACTCTGTCACCCAGACTGGAGTGCAGTGACCACTCCTGGCCACTGCAGCCTTGACCTGCTGGGCTCCGGTGATCCTTCCACCTCAGCCTTCCAAATAGCCGGAACTGCAGGCATGTACTACCAGACCCGGCTAATTTTTTTGATTTGTTGTAGGGATGAGGTCTCGCCAAGTTGCCCAGGAGGGTCTCGAACCTGAGGGCTCAGGCAATCCACTCACCTCAGTTTCACCGAGCCCGGCTTTGAAGATTCTTTAGGCCTATGTCGATGATAGTGTTATCTTGTTTATTTTATTTTGTTTTGTTTTGTTTTCATTCAAGGGGCTCATGTGAAGGTTTGTTACATGGGAATGTTGTGTGATGGTGAGGTTTGGGTTTCTTCTGAGCCAGTCACCCAATGGTGGACATGATACCCAGTGAGTAGTTTTTCAACCCTTACCGCTCTCCTTCTCTCCCCACTTTATGAGTACCCAGTGTCTGTTGTTCCCATTCTTATGCCCTGTGTGATAGTGTTATCTTTGAATAAAAGCAATGCTAACTCTCTCTTTTCAAATGTATGCCTTTTACTCCTTTTGCTTCGCATGCTGTATAGCTGGGCTCTCTAGCCCAACATTTAATAAAATTGGTGAGAGAAGACATCCTTCCCTTTTTCTTATCTTAGAGTGATTGCATTTAGTTTTTTACCATGAAGGGTGATACTCGTTGCCTTTGTTGAATGACCTTTATCAGTTAGCAGAAGTTCCTTTCTGTTCTGTGCTTACTAAGAGTTCTATTTTACGGTTGACTGTTAAATACTTTTTCTGCATCTATTGAGATATTCATGCTTTTTCTCTTTTATGATGTTGGTATGGTAAATTACATTGGTTAATTTTTAAAAAATGTCGAATCAGCTTTGCATACCTGGAATCAACCATTCTTGTATATGAGGGCTTATACTTTTTATATATTGCTGACTTCCATTTATTAACTTAAAATAGGTTTTTGTGTTTATGCTCATGAGATATATTGGTCTATAATTTTCTTTTCTTGTAATATCTTTGGTTTTCAAATCAAGGTTGCTGGTTTTATAAAATTGATTGAGCAGTGGCCATACTTCTATTTTCTAAAACAGTTTATGTAAGGTTGATATTATTTCTTTTTTAAATGGTTGATAGAATTTATCATCAAGACCATCTGGGCTTGGAGATTTTGCTTTGGAAAAATTTTAAGTCAAGAATTTCATTTAAAAAATAGACATATTTAGATTTTCCATTTTAAATATTTTAATTATTTTTATTTTAGTTTTAAGGGGTACATGTACTTGGTTGTTACATGGGAATATTGTGCCATGGTGGGGATTGAAATTCTAGTGTACTCATCACTCAAATATTGAGCATTGTACCCAATAGTTTTCAACCTTCTCCCTCTTTCACCCTCCCTCCTTTTGGAGTCTTGGGTGTCTATTATTTCCATCATTATGTCCATGTGTATTCATTGTTTAGCTCCCACTTACAAGTGAGAACATGTGACATTTAATTTTCTGCTTCTGAGTTAGTTCACTTAGGATAATGGTTCCAGCTCCATCTATGCTTCTGCAAAAGACATTATTTCATTCTTTTTTGATGGTTGCATATTTATTCAAGGAATGTGATAGCTATCTATCTATCTATCATATTTTCTTTACACAATCAACCATTGATGGACACTTTGGTTGACTTTGTTATTGTGAATAGTGCTACAATAAACATACAAGCACAGGTATCTTTTTTTTTTTTTCTTTGAGTTGGAGTCTCACTCCGTCACCCAGACTGGAGTGCAGTGGCCGCTCCCGGCCACCGCAGCCCTGACCTGCTGGGCTCCAGCGATCCTTCCGCCTCAGCCTTCCAAGTAGCTGGAACTACAGGTGCGCGCTACCACGCCTGGCTAATTTTTGATTTATTGTGGAGATGAGGTCTCGCCAAGTTGCCCAGGCGGGTCTCGAACCTGCGGGCTCAGGCAATTCACTCACCTCAGCCTCCCAAAGCGCGGGATTACAGGCTGAGCTACCGAGCCTGGCAGGTATCTTTTTTTAATAGAATGATTTATTTTCCTTTGGGTAGATACCAAGTAGTGGGATTGCTGGGTTGAATGGTAGTTCTATTTTTAGTTCTTTGAGATATCTTCATACTGTTTTCCACAGAGGTTGAACTGATTTACTTTCCCTTCAATAGTGTATAAGTGTTTCCTTTTCTCCACATTCATGTCAACATCTGCTGTTTTTTCATTTTTTAATAATAACCATTCTGACTGGTATAAGATGATGTCTCAGTGTGGTTTCAATTTGTGTTTCTCTGATGATTAGTGATGTTGAGGATTTTTCATGTGTTTCATGCTTGCATGTCTTCTTTTGGGAACTGTCCATTCCTATCTTTGAGTCTGTTTTTCTAATTGTGTTTTCAAAAACATTTGTCCTTAGTTTTTGAGTTTGCTGGCAGAAAGTTGTTCATAATATTTATTTATTATACTTTTAAGTGTCTGTAAGACTTGTAGTGATGTTCCTTCTATCAATCCAGATATTGATATATTTGCTTTTTATCTGAGTGCTAGCTACTCTGCATTGTGTATGTTAGAGAGTGCCCTCAGAAGAAAATTAAATTGAATTAAATATGAGTCTTTCTAAGGTGATTCCCTTCTTGCAAGGTTAATTTCTTCAATTTTCCGCCTGTTTTTGGTTATGCTTCAAAGCCTTTAAATAAATATTCTCCCCCCCAATTTCCCTCCAAATAATTTAAAATTAATTAATGTGGAAGGGTCAGACTGAGACAAGTTGCTTTGCCATTATGGGAATCATTACCATCTTGCTATATAGTTTCTATTCATCTTATTGCTCTTTGTTCCCTTTTCTCTCTTTTCTTGTCTTCTTTTGGATTTTTTAATTATTCAAACTTTGCCCTTCTATTAGCTTGTTAGTTATACATTTCAAACTCTTCTTTTAATGTTTACTTTAGACATTACTGAAGTCCAATATATTAGTACTTTTACTATTTTGTGGTAAATGCAAGAACCATAGAACACTTTGATTCCATTTGCTCCCCTCCTGCTTTTTTGGCCTATAGTTATAATGTACTCTAATTAAACGTCAATTTAAACCTCACATGACAACCTTACTATTGCTTTTAATAGGCAATACTCATTTATATTTATCCACATTTTTATCCTTTCAGCTGCACTTCACTTCTCACATTTTGAACTTCCATCTGGGATCATTTTCTTTCTCCCTTTAGTGTTTCTTTCAGTGCAGGACTTCTGGTGATATACGTCTGAACCCAGATTATGTTCTCTTCACTGATTCCTCACTCTGCTGTCAATATCCTGGCCTATTATGTAGCTAACCCTCACCGGTACCTTAAAGGGGGAGGGCCTCTCATTCCTCATTTTAGCTATTCTTAGAGGTTCTGTCTTTTGTTTTCCCCACAAATATCCCTGTTCTTTTTATTTTCCTTTTCCCACCCGAGAGTCACTACCAGTCTCCTTTGTCTTGTCATAATATCCACTAAGAGCTTCTCTTTAGATCTTATTCTTGAACAGCAGCCCAATTACCCAGATCAATGCAATAATTGCAACAGTAAGCTGATGTTCAAAGTACAGTGGAGAGAGCTACTTATCCCATTTGGACCCAAGAATAAGGAAGGATGCTCAGAGAAAGTTATAGAGAAGTCAGGCCTTGAAGGATGGCAACTAGGCATTAACTAAGTAGAGAAGAGAAACAAAGATACTACAATCACATACACAAACATGGAGGTGTGAGGAAGTGTTAAATGCGTTGGGAATGCATCATGGCTCAGGATTTAGTATGGGACAGAGATGGTGAATATATAGCTTGCATGCTGCAGTCTTCCCCTTCCATGACCAAGACAGAGAGATTGCTGATCTGTCACAGAACATTATTTCTCCCTGGGATTGATGTAAGCCTTTGAAGAATTCTCAATTTATCACTCCAGGCAGCTACTCTTGGTTAAACAGGGGTAGCTCAAGAGATAAAGCTAATTTGTTATTTATGGGAAAACAGAGAACAATAGGTCTTCAAGAGAAATGAAGTTAGGGAGTTAGGCAGGGCCCAAGCTGGGAAGATACTTTTGGTGGTGTCATGAGTGACTATAACCTCCTGAGGAAGCCAGGAGTGTGAACTATTAGAAAAGTTTCAGAGCTCTTGGAGTTGCCTCTGTGGGGCCTACTCCATTCTTGTTAATGAGACCCCAGAGGAACTCCATTTGAGAATCTCCTCTGCTTTGATACTAATCAGCCACTTAGGGAAACTCTTGTGCTTAACTAAGTGGCATCTGTGTTGTTAAAAGTTTAGCTTCTCTCATGTAAGCAGTAATTAGAAATTATACATGGCATCTCAGTGGATCAGTATCTTCCTTGGAAACACAGCCCTTGGCTGTCATCAACTCAAAGTGCTGGAGGAACAGGAACTCCTCTCTCAGGTTCATTCGCCCCCTTCTCAATCACACAAGCAGGGCTTGCTGGGGTCTGGCCTGAAATGATACCTAGAATTGAGGCACCAAGTGGGGTGGGTCTTGTGTGGTTATAGTCAATCTTAGTTATATCTTCTTAGTTGAAGGAGGCATAAAATATAGAATGGGATTGGTGAGATCCTTGAGGCAGGAGTATGCCTAGTGTGTTTGAAGAATAACAAGCGGGCCAGTGTGGCAGGGCTGGACTGAATGAATGAAGAGGGCTGGAACTAAGGCCAGAGTGGTCACAGGGCCAGTTCATATAGGATCTTGTAGACAGATAATTGCAAATATTTTGGCTTCAATGCTGAATCAGCTTTAGCAATATTTTGTTTTTGATGAATTTTGGTCTTTCTTAAGAAATTTTTCTCTAGCCCAAGATCTAAAATAAAACTACTTTTATTTAATACAGAGCATTTTATTTTTTAAAGTCAGGTTTTCTGAAGTATAATTTATGAACTATAAAATGCATTCATGTGAAATATTCCATTTGTGAGTTTTGACAACTGTATGCTGTTATATAACAACCACACTCAAGATATAGAACATTCCTATCACCCCCAAAAGTTTTCCCCTACCTCTTTGTAGCCACTGTCCTCCTATTCCCAGCCCCAGACAAATACTTGTCTGATTCCAACTTCCTTGTCCTGAATATCATATAATTAGAATCACATAGATGGGATGTAGCCTTTTTAGGGTCTGCTTTCTTCGATTTAGCATACTTCTTTTGAGATTTTTCCAAGCTGTTGCCCATACCAGGAGTTTATTCTTCTCTATTGCTGAGTGTGGATGTACCACAATTTGTTTATCCATTCATTGGTTGATGGACTGTCTCCGTTTTTTTGGCTACTGTAAATAAAGTTGCTATAAACATTAGTGTACAGTTCTTTGTGTAAACGCATGTGTTTTTTTCTCTTGCGTGAATACCTAGAGGTAGGATTGCTGGGTTTTATGGTAGGAATACATTTAATTTTTTAAGAAACAGCCAAGTTGTTTTCAAAAGGGGTTGTTTCATTTTGCAATGAATAAACTCTCTCCAGGTGTTCCCCTCACCAGGACTTGATATTAGCCATTTTAGTAGGTGTGTATGAAACCATTTCATTGGGGTTTTAATTTGCATTTCCTAATGACTAATAGTGTTAAACATCTTTTTGTATGTTTATTTGCCATCTGTATATCTTCTTTGGTTTGGTGTTTGTTCAGATCTCTTGCCCATTATTTAATTGTGTTGTCTGTCTTGTAATTGATTTTGAAAGTTCTTTATTCCAGATTAGTCCATATTGGATGTGTTTTTCAAACATTTTCTCCTGGCCTGTGGCTTGTCTTTACATTCTTTTAACAATATCTTTCAAATAGCAGAAGTTTTAAATTTTGATGAGACTAAGTTAGGCAATTTTTTTCTATTATGGTTTTTTCTTTTTACTGTAAAAATTGTTTGCATAATCCAAGGTTACAAAGTTTTTTCTTATGTATTCTTAGAGAAATTTTATAGTTTTAGCTCTTACATTTAAATCTATAATCCATTTTTAATAGTTTTTGTACATGATATGAGTTAAGAATTGGAGTCTATTTTTGCATATGGATATCCAATTGTTCCAGCATCAGTTGTTGAAAGATTATCTTTTCTCTGTTGAATTGCACTGAAATCTTTGTCAAAAGTCAATCGACCATATATATCTACAAATCTACAATAACATCCGAGTATAAAAATTCACTATAAGCAGTAGTTTGGAGGCAAAAATAGTGATGTTCATGTACTCAGGTCTCAGTGGTCTGGGTTGACAATATATTGAATTTTAGACTTATAGGTAATTATGGATGAGCTGCATGTCCTTTGAGCAATCTTCCCTATAGAGCTTTTCTTTTAGTTAAACTTGTGATAAACACTGGGTGTCAGTGACCTCCAAATAATATTTCCTGTTTGGTACCTAAGCTATGACTGATGTCTATTATCAACTGAGTAGAGATGAATCCTGTTTAGAGTTGACACTCAAATGACACTCAATGACACTCAAATGACACTCAAATGACGTCAGACACACTGACGGATATTTCAGATTTTCACTCCATAAGTCAGCTAACTGTGTAAGTTATAAAATTTCACTAAGTGTCAGGGTCTTCTTCTATAAACTGAGAATAATATTGGAATCTATCTTGTAGGTTTGTTGTTGAGATTAAATATGATTATACAAGTAAAGTATTTAACATGGTAACCAGTGCACAGTAAGTGCTCAATCAATGGTATTATTATCTCTTTATAAAGCTGAGGTGTCTAATAAGGATTTGTATCTAAAAAGAAGGCCATCAGACATCTGTCTCGAGGTGAGCTGAGATAGCATCCACCAAACATGTTCTAGGGCCAAAATAAAATCTTAAATGTAGACTACATAATTTTTGGACCACCTCTCAGGTTCCAGTGTTTTTTACTCCATCCAGTGTTTTTCAAATGTTAGCCTATGGATCAGTGTTGCTTGTAATAAAGTTTTCATGGGTCTGCAGTAAAATGGAAAAAACAAGAACTGTATATTTACATCGTCTATATTTCTAGTACTTTATCTTGATGTTTAATGTCTGTTTCTTGTAAAAAAAAATTTATTTGGATCATTTTAAAACAAGACTGATAAGCTCTGTCTTTTAAGCCTTTGGGGAGGATGTGGTTAGAATATTTATATTTAATGTAATGGTTGGTAGTTTTGAGTTTAAGCCTATGATTCCTTTTGGTGTCTGTTTTCTCTTTGTCATGTATGTTTTTTGTTCATCTGATCTTCCTTTCTTTTCTTTGGGTGGATCGATCATTTTTAAGTATTATCTTTTATTTACCTCTTTTTAGTAAGTCTCTGTGTTTACAATTACTCTAGAGATTATAATATACACTGTCACTTATCATGGTCTACCTTCAAAAGTTGTTCCACCATGTCACAAATAACTAAGCACCTCACAAAAGTACACTTTCCATTGTAACTCCTAGCCTTTGTACTTTTGTTGTCTATGTTTTACTTCTAAAAATACCATAAGCCACACAATTCATTGTTATTATTTTTACTTTCAATAGTCAACAGTAGTCTAAAGAGACTTAAATATTTTACATACAATTATAAACATATTTGTAATTTGTCTATTTGTGTATTTGTAAATTTTCCCTTGGGAAGCAGATGAGATTAACAGATCATTAAAAAAAAAAAAAGGTCCCAATTCTTCACTTTGTCGTATCCATATTCTTTCCCTTGCAAACTGTGTCTGCCCATTTATAAGTGATGGTCTCATGCCCCTTTCAATCACTACCTCTTTCTTCTCCTCAAAAGTAACTGATAGGCCTTCTTGTTCTATAGTTCTCCCTATTAAAAAACGTACATACATAAATCATATAGTATGTGTTATTTTGTGTCTTCCTTCTTTCATTGTATTTATGGCAGTCATCATGTTGGTACAAATAGCTATAATTTGTTCATGTTTCTGCAGAGTATACAGAATTGTTCATGTTACTGTAGAAATAAAGAGTAATATCTGCATCACAATTTTGTTCATCTATTCTCTTGCTTGTTAATGAACATTTGAGTTGCTTCCAGATTTTTGGCTCTTATGGATAATGTGGCTATGGACAGTCATGGGCATATCTCTTGGTGAAAACATGTACACATTTCTGTTGAGTGTATACCTAAGCATGGATTTATTGGTCCAGAGAGAGAGAGAGAGAGTATGACTATTTTAAAATGTAATAGATAATTCCCAAGAGTTTCTCAAAGTGATTGGATCGACTTCTGCTGCTTCTGGTACTATAAAAGAGTTTCTATTGTTCTACATATTCACCAAAACTTTGTAGTGCAAGAGTTTTAAAATTAAATCATTTGGGTAGGTGTGTAGTAGCATTTTATTGTGTGTGTCTCAATTAAAAAAATAAAATAAAACATTCATAGAAAGAACTGAGCAAATTATTAGCATACACCTTGATGGATTTCCCCAGGACAATAAAATACACCATGCAACCAGCACCCACATTAAACATAGAACATTACCAGCACTCAAGAATCCCTGTGATGGCCTGTTTCAGACACTACATACCCCAAGCCTAACCACTATGCTCACTTCTAACAACATACGTTAGTCTTGCCTGTTTAAAACATCATATAAATGGAATTAAAACACTTTTTTGTGTCTGGATTTTTTCTTGCACATTATGCTTGTAAACTTCATCAATATATTTGGATGTAGTTGTAGTTTGGTTATCCTCATTGTTGTATAGTATCTAATTCTGTAAAGTCACCACAATTTATTTTTTCATTTTATTGTTGATGGGCACTTGGGTACTTTCCAGCTTTGGGTATAATGAATAATGCTGCCACAAGCATCCTGATATATGTTCCCTAGTGAACAGAGGCATACGTGTCTGTTGGGTATAATACTAGGAGTGCAACTGTGGGATAAAGTATGCACGCATTCACATTAGTAGGTAATGCCAGTTTTCCAAAGTTATGCCAACTTACACTCCTGCTGCTAGTGAAGAAGAGTTTTAATTGCTCCTTAATCTTGCCTACACTTTTTATGTTTTATCTTTCATTTCAGAAATTCTAGTGGATGGTTAGTGGTATCTTGAACCCCTCTTCATATTTATTGGTCATTTGGATGTCCTTTTTAAAAATGAAGTCCCTGTCCAAGTCTTCTTCCCATTTTCCTGTTGATTTGCAGGAGCTCTTTATGTATGCTGAAGATGAGTCTTTTGTTGGTTGCCTGTGTTGTAAATATCTTCTCTTACTTGTGGCATGCCTTTTCACTCTTTATAATTGCATACTTTGAACTTAAGTCTTGAATTTTAATGCAGTCAAATGTATTAGTCTTTTCTTTTATGATCAGTGTATTTATGTCCCAATTAAAAATTTCTGCTTACCTCCAGGTCATGAGGATAGTTACCTATTTTGTTTCTGGAAGACTTGTTGTTTTGCCTTTCACATTTAGCTGTACAATCACTCAAATTTTTTTCCCTGAATGGTGCAAGGTAGATTTATTTTTAATTTTTTCCATATGGATAGTCAATGGACCCTGAATGATTTCTTGAAACAAAATCCCCTTGTGGATTTGTGGCTCTGACACATCCAACTTGGCAAGAGGCTTTGCCTGGTGCCTTCTAGTATGGACAGAAGGAAGGAAGCACTGATGTACTCTGCTCCACTCCATCTCAAGTATGAGCATAGAACCTCTCCTAGGTGACCGGAATACAGTAAAGAAAAGGTTATACCTGTCAATAATATTTTATTGAAGATTCAGGAATGTGGGAATTACTTCATGGAAAGTAGCTTACAGGTATAGCACAGGCCCAGACTTTTTCTAGGAGTTCTTTTTTTTTTTTGAGTTGGAGTCTCACACTATCGCCCAGACTGGAGTGCAGTGGCCACTCGCGGCCACCAAAGCCTCGACCTGCAGGACTCCGGTGATCCTTCCGCCTCAGCCTTCCAAGTAGCTGGAAATACAGGCGCGCGCTACCACACCCAGCTCATTTTGATTTATTGTAGAGATGAGGTCTTGCCAAGTTGCCCAGGCGGGTCTTGAACCCGCGTGCTCAGGCAATCCACTCACCTCAGCCTCCCAAAGGTGCGGGATTACAGGCTGAGCCACCGAGCCCGGCTCTAGGAGTTCTTATCAGGCAAGCTGCTACCTGTCATCATGTGGACAAAGATGCTTCATTCCCAGCCTTGAGACAGAGCTTTTCCATGTCTCCAGGTCTGAACCAAACAGGCTCCCAAGACGCCTAGAAGGAAGTTTTCCCTTACCTGTCTTCACATCCTACATCCCCACTGTGCTTAGCCATCTATAATTATACTTTCATAGTTCTGCAGGTAGAATGAGTGACTAAATATAGGGAAGTTTCTGAAGGGAATCGGTAAAGCACAGCTTTATGTATAGACAAAACACAACTGCAAGGTCCACAATAAAATCTAAATGAAACTGAAATGTTTAAATAAAATTTGATATTTAAAATTAATGTAAAATTTACTATTTAAAAATAAAAAATTTTAATACGATTAAAGTAAAATTTCTAATAAAATCATTAGAATTTTAAAACCATATCTAAACACAGTAGCAGAAATTTAACAGATTATCAAAATCTCATTCCAAAATGCATTTTCTAGAATTGAAATGGGATTCTAATACACAGGCTAGAAAGCTTGCAGCCTGGGAGGTAGCTGCTCCCTTGAGATGGCTTTGGGAAAGTATGCTTTTCTCCCAAGGAGTTATTTGCAAGAATTTTTCTGTAACTAGTGGGGGTCTGTCATGACTGTGGGAGTCTCCAGGAAGGCATGAGAAATAGGACAGAGGGATGCCAGATGAAGGCCACCTTTATTACTGGTGGAGATGACATTGGAAGATGGGGTTTCAAGAGAAAGTCAAAAAGGGTTAAAATTAGGCTGTCCCACCCACAGGTATAGAGAAGCAGACCCGCCTGGGCAACTTGGCGAGACCTCATCTCCACAATAAATCAAAAATTAGCCGGGTGCGGTAGTGCGCGCCTATAGTTCCAGCTACTTGGAAGGCTGAGACGGAAGGATCGCCGGAGCCCAGCAGGTCAAGGCTGCAGTGGCCGGGAGCGGCCACTGTACTCCAGGCTGGGCGACAGAGTGAGACTCCAACTCAAAAAAAAAAAAAAAAAAGAAAAAAAAAAAAGAATTCCTGATCCCTGTAGGTGAGAACTAAGCCAAGCCGGTGACCAGGACAGGTTTAACATTCTCCTCAACTTGACTAAACTTCAGACAAGCTTCTTCCTGGGTCTAGGTTTCTGATCTCCTTTTTCTTAGGGCATTTACTTTAGAAAACTTTTCATTGTAAGTTCTTTCTTTGCCCCTTTGAGATGCAAACCTTTAAGAACCCTCTTGCCAGTCTTACAAAGTAGAAGTGTCCTTCTCAAGGACTTGGGAGCCATCTTTTAGAAATGCAATGACCAAGGACAATAGCACTCTTATCTCCAAGTTTCTGTGAGAAGGTAGGAGTCTGACTTCAACAGGCACCTTGTTCCAAGTTGCAAAATTACCTACTGCCATAAAGATAGGAAAAGTTTATTTTCCTTTGGATATAGTCAATTAGCAAACACAGATGTCTCTCTAATGTCTTTTAGTACTTTTCCATGAGCTCATCCTAGCTTAAAACCATCCCCTGCCCTTTGTTTCTGTGAAGCTGAGTTCAGACTGAGTTCTAGCTTCTCTTTCCTATTGCAATAGCCTTGAAATAAAGTCTTCCTTGCTTGTTTAACTTCGTTAGATGTAATTTTTGATTTAACATAGGTCAAATATATACTTTTCAAAAGTATTAGTCAAGTAGGCCACTCACACTCCCTGGAGTAGAAACAATGACTAGACTGCTCTGGTCGTGTGTTTACCTGAGCTACAAATACAAACTGAACATGGCCCTTCAGTTCTCATGTTCACTAATTCCCATATCCAACCTATGATTACATCCTGGAGATTTTGCTTGTACCAGGTCTCTCAGTGTGTCAACTTTTCTCTCTCAGCTGTTCCTGCCTTCACAGAGACATTTATCTTTCTTGCTTCCAAACTAATCTCTTTGTAGAGAAGAATTTCCCATTTTAATCCATTTTCTACATTGTAGGCAAATCAATTTTTATAAAAGACAAATCTGAGTAAGTTAGTGTATTAGTTTGACGGGATTCCTATAACAAAGTACCACGAATTGAGTGAGACAAACAACAGTAACTTATTGTCTCACGGTTCTGGAGGCTAGGAGTCCAAAATTGAGTTGTCAGGACTAGTTTCTTTGAAGGCTGTGAGGGAAGGATCTGCTCTGGACCTCTCTCCTTGGCTTCTAAATAGCTGTCTCCTCCCTGTGTCTCTTCATATCATCTTTCTTTATGCATGTGTGTTTCTGTGTCCACATTTCTCCTCTTTATAAGTACACCAGTCATGTTGGATTAGAACGCACCATAATGACCTTATTTTAACTTGATTACATCTGTAAGTCCTTATCTCCAGATAAGGCCACATTCTGAGGTGAGGACTCCAACATATCTTTCTGGGGAGACACAATTCAACCAAATGCAATTCAGCCATAACAGTGACTTTCATGCGGCACAAGCCTTTCCATTCATTACCTGCAAACTAAAGGCTATACTCCTTCCCGTGGCTCACTGAGCTTCCTGCGATAGGCTCCTGCTTGTCTCTGCTGCTCATCTCTTGTCTTTCTCCCTGTCCTCTTGCATTCCATGCTCCCACTGTAAAGTATTTCTCGCTCTTCTTGCCTTAAGGACTTACTATTCCATCTGCCCAAAGATGCCTATTTCCCCTGTTTGCTAGCCCTGGTGATTAGGCTCACCAAACTTCAGACTCTGGGATATCACATCCCTTCAGAAGCCTGCCTTGATGTTCCTCCACCAGTTCTGGTCAGGCGCCCCTCTCACACACACCACAACACAGAACTGAATCGCAGCATTTGCAACACTGTCTTCCTCACTAGATTGTGAACTGCCCAAGTATGAAGAGTGCATCTGGTTCCTTGTTACCCCATCCCATCTGGCACAGTGCCTGGAACACAATGGTCCCTTGATAAATATTTTCAGAATGAAAGAATGTCTGGATGGTCATTTAGGATTCTGAATAGATGTAAGGAAGAAATGCAATGGGCCTCAAGCCACTGTCAGAAGAAAAACACTCCACTTAATTCACGACAGGTAGGGCAGAGACCAACCAGTACAGCAGGAGCCTCCTCTCCTTGAAGGTGTCTCTTGTTTTTTTACCGCTTCAACTTTAAAGCAGACTCCCAGAGGCTTGCAGCTGAAGAAACGCTTAGAGATCATGTAGTCCAACCTTCTCATTTTAAAGAAGGGAGAAATTGAGGACTGGTGGCAGGAAGGACCTTAATTACCATGCTGTTTTTATTGTTAGAGTCAATACTGGAACCCAGCGCTCTTGGCTTCATGAAAAGAGGAAATGCTTTGCCAGTCATAGAGGTCATATGCATGGAGGCTAAGAGGATGGACTCTGGTCCACTTTCTGGGCATGTGGTCTTGTCCCTTATCAGTCAAGCCATCTAGGGCAAGTTACTTAACCTCTCTGTGACATAGTTTCTTTCTTTTTTTTTTTGAGTTGGAGTCTCACTCTGTCGTCCAGACTGGAGTACAGTGGCATGCTCCCGGCCACCGCAGCCTCGACCTGCTGGGCTCTGGCGATCCTTCTGCCTCAGCCTTCCAAGTAGCTGGAACTACAGGCGCACGCTACCACGCCCGGCTAATTTTTTGATTTATTGTAGAGATGAGGTCTCACCAAGTTGCCCAGGTGGGTCTCGAACCCACGGGCTCAGGCAATTCACTCACCTCAGCCTCCCAAGGCGCGGGATTACAGGCTGAGCCACCGAGCCCGGCTGACATAGTTTCTTCATCTGTAAAGTGGGGATATTGGGAGTACCTATCTCAGAGTTGTTGGGAGGACTCAATTAACATAAGCAGGGGAGGACTCAATTAACATAATCATGTGAAAACACAATACCCAACAGGTGGTTAGTATTCCTACCCTCAAACGTCAGCAGTTTATACTATGAGGTAGAGAAAATATTTTAGTAAAGTAACCAGTCATAGTTAAATTTTGGAAGCCTGCCTGGTCTGCACTTAGTTTAACTAAACATGTGAAAAACAGAGGCTTAGTCATAGTGACCACCCACTCCTTTCTGTACACACGGGTTGCGTTTGATTTTGTTGGGTTCATGTGGACAATAACACATGGATAACCCTTTCCTGATTCACTGATGTTTTGTCAAAACACCCAAAATGATTTTAGTCACGGTTTCATTCATGGACACTTTGGAACCCACTGTTCTCTTATCGCGGGCAGTGAGGAAGATATACCTTATAGATGTGGGCTGTGAACGTAGATTATTTAGTCATGGTGCTTCTGATATCCAGATGTTTTCTCCCCACTGCAGTCTCTCCAGAAGGAGAAGGCTTTTCTGTGCCATGTCTGCAAATTTATTCAGAATCCAGCTAAAGGCTCCAGCTTCCTGAAATTCCCCTCCTCACCAACTTCCTATAGGAGAGCTAGGAATACAAGGAGGGGAAAGAAGATACTGAGTGACAGGGGACTTAGGTTTTCCTGACACTGCTTCAGATTCCTTTTTGTTCCCCTCCTGTGGTCCCCAGTACCATCCTGACTTCTTACTTCAGAAGACAGAGTCACCTAAAGCCTGTGAGTGAGTACTTGTTTTGTCTGCAGACTCTTCCCAGCCTTTATGCCTTAACCTTCCTTTGTCAGGCTTCCTTGGGACCCTTTGTGCTGTGACAGAAAAGGGTATTCTTTCTCCCTGCTATTCCCTCAGGGAACTCTGTTCTGTGCTTTCCCAAGTTTAAAAATCAGAGCACAGCCCAAGGGGATGGAGCGTGTCAGTGCCTTTTTGCTGGTGTTGAGAATATTCTTGGAACCTTCTTAGATTCATGATCACGTCTCATATGTGTGACTCAGCTTCCCCATCGGTAAGTGAAAAGAGTTGAGGAGCAATTGTGACTATTTTGGAAGATGAAGATGTCTAGAGGAGTGAGTGTTTTGTTTTTTGGTATGGGAAAGATTAATATAGGAGGACAAAAATGTTCAGGCAATGGAAAAGTGTGGTTTGTGCGTGGTGCACGCGCGCGCGCGCGCGCGCGCGGTGTGTGTGTGTGAGTTTAAGAACAAATGATGAAGGTAGATTAGAGCTTTATGCTGCTTTATGAGGTACTACAAGGTTCTTTGGGTTCAAGGGATGTTGATTATGTCGGGGGCTTCTTAGTGCTGGATTTTCAGTATGCAGTCAGAATAGTTTTACATAACTTATCCATTGGGGAAAGCTCTTAGAATTGTTCCAATTCCAGCTGCGATAGTGGCTCTGTAGCTCCTTCCAGTTACTGGCCTCTGTTAGTGGATGTGCAGTCATCTGTTCTCCAGGGAACACTTCTGGCTGTTGGTCAAGGAGAGAACACAGTCCTGGCCTTGTGGATACTGGGAAATAGTCTCAAGTATTTCTGCAGATATCACAGGAGGTGGGGGCCTTTTCAGGAAGGATACAAGACTTTCTGTTAATATGTAGTTTGATATTCCTGAAAGCTACACTCTGAGATACCCCAGATTCACATGAAAAAGAATAGCCAATTGCTTGGCTGGCTGGATTTCTTTCTTCTTCTCCTCCTTCCTTTCCTTGCTTGCTCTCTCCTTTTCTTCCTCCCTTCCTTCTTTTTCTTTTCTATTTTCTACCTTGTCTTCTTCTAAAAAGATGGAGGTGTTTAGAAAGGTAGAGTCAACAAACAAGATAAAATAAATTTAAAGTAGCCGAGAGAAGCAGCGAAAAAAGTAAGGTAAGAAGAAGATGATGCTAAGGGTGAGGTGAGTGCACAAAATCAGATCAAAATAGAATTGATGAGACACAACAGGCTTTAACCAGCATTAGATTTCCACAGCTTTACAATAGGATGGACGATGGGCACCGCACCATCCACAACAGCACTGTGGAAATCTTATTTTTCTGCTTGTCTCCTGGGTCCGTAATAATTTCACCTGGAATGTGAATGGTTATGAGAGATAGTCAGCCTATCTCAGCTCAGGCATTGCGCCAAATCTGGGACCACTTTGACTTTTACATCTTGATGTCAGCCCTATCTGAGATATATATTTTAGCTCTCATTTTTCTGTTCAGCTGCCTTTTGTCAATTACTAGTTAACCTATAGACAATCACAAATAGGTACAGCATGCTGGTTCACTACAGAATCCTAATTTGTCATAGATCTAATATACTTCCGTATATTCTTTGAGTTACTGTTGCAAGAATTAAAATTGAGTCAAATCCTCAGGCTTTTTTAAATTAGAAAAATTGTTTCTTCTTTCATATATTTTATTGTTCAGTAAATAGGTCTTACATGCATATCTGAAATGATGCGCCATCACATAGTTTAAAGGCAAAGCACCACAGGTGAAGCTGATCTGCTATTCAGAGTTCTCAGTTTATGGAATCTTGTTTCCCAATTTTATATTAATTTCTGAAAATCAGAAATGTCATCTCTGAAAAATATTAAGAAGGTTGTAAAAAAAATCACTTTACTCAATATTATAGTTGTAAAGATGGAGTATATTTTCTTTAGTAAATAAAAAATTAGAAGAAAGTGTCACTAACATTGGTTAACAGCATCAGTATAGGTCAGCAGGAAAAAATACTGCAATAAACTTGTCTCTTTAACACTAAGAAGAAACTCTAGTCAAAGCTTGAATACATTCCCTTTGTTTTCACTAGACACTTCTTTTACTGCTACTCTTCGTTCTTTTCCACATTTCATATTACAGGATAAATACAACCTGGAAATTTCGTTAACAGGAGCAAATCCAGTATCTCTTGATTTCTTTTCAAAAGGCACTCTAACCCATTGGATAGACCCCCAATTTTATTCTTATGAATGCTCTTGCCATGAAAAAAAATCAATAGGACACAGATGAATCCAATGGGGAAAAAAGAAATCTACTGCGTTTTGGAATATTTGGTGTATTAAATCAGTCCAGGATTATGAAACCTAAACCTCCTATTGTAAACAGGAAACTGGGCACAAATCCTTCCATAATATATTGTCCATTTACTTTGTAGGCCAAGAAAGCTACTGGCCTTTGGTGCCTATGTTCATCAGTCGCATAACAAATACTTGGAAATTCAACAATAATATCATAAATTATTCCTCTGGTGATTAGGAAGTAAAACATCACTACCAGAGAATACATCATCAGGGTCAACAGCATGTGCCCTAGGGTGGCTTCTTCAGTTTCAGGTTGGGACATTCAGTACTAAAAATGGGGTGCAGTACAGAGACTCCATGTTGGTGACTTTAAGTCCAGTTCTTGGCCTCAAGTTTCACACGCCAACCAAATCCTTAGGTTTTCTTGGGGCTGAAACAAAGATTTAGGTCACCTGTTAATTTTTGCTTCCAACTTACCTCTGACTTTTTCTCCTTTTTTCCCTATTTTAAAAATTTATTTTAGATTCAAGGAGTACATGTGTGGATTTGTTATGTGGGTCTGTCGTGTGATGGTGAAGTTCACCCAAATAGTGAACATGGTACCCAATAGGTGGGTTTACAACCCTTTTCCTCCTCCCTACCTCCCCCCTTTAAGGGTGAAGATGTTGTTCCTATCTTTATGTCCATGTGGTCCCAGTACTTTGCTCCCACTCATAAGTGAGAGCATAAGTATTTGGTTTTCTGTTTCTGCATTAATTTGCTTAGAATAGTGGCCTTCAGCTGCATCCACATTGTTGCAAATGACATGATTTTATTCTATTTCATGGTTACTAACTTTGACTGATGCCAATTCTTCCTTAGGCATTTAAAAAATAATTCTTTATATATGTTTAAATTGACCATAATTATATATATTTATGGGGTACAATGTGATGTTTTGATACATGTATACATTATGGAAGGATCAAATCAGGCTAATTAACATATTCATCACTTCAAATGCTTATCATTTCTATATGGTGAGACCATTTACAATTCACTCTTTTAGTAGTTTTGAAATCTACAATACATACTATTGTCACCATGATGTGCAATAGATCACCAGAAGCAAGTCCTCCAGTCTAACTGAAAGTATGTGCCCTTTGACCAAAGTCCACTGCCTCCACCCCCAGCCTCTGGTGATTACCTTTCTATGCTACTTCTATGAATTTAACTTTTAAACATTTCATATATAAGAGGGATTATGTGATTTTTGTCTTTCTGTGCCTGGCTTATTTTACTTAGCATAATGTTCTCTAGGTTCATCCATGTTGTCGCAAATGACAGGATTTTCTCCTTAAAACAAAATTCTTAATGTAGTAATTTCTACAATATTCTATGCACAAAAATAGACATTTTAAAACTCTGCTACCACTAAGACATCTATTATCCAATGAGGAGTTGAAATTCCTTCCCAATACTTTCATCAAAGCATGACTATATTCCCTTATAAGATTCCTGATATAACTTTTTTTATCTTGAACTATTTTTCCTACCCCTTGTATCCACTATCACTTGCATTTCTTGCATTTTTAAAAATAGACTTCAACAGAGGCATTCAGTTGCATATATAACTTTTCTAAAGCTAGGCTTCTTTTATTGGCCAATAAGTCTCAGTGGGTATCACATCAACTGAAGATTTTAGTTTGACTTCTCAAAATATCTTTTTATTCTGACAACCAGTTGACACCTATGCTTCATTTATTTTTATAACTCAACTCTGTCTACAGATTCTTTTTTTTTGAGTTGGAGTCTCACTCTGTCACTCAAGCTAGAGTGTAGTGGCACGATCATGGCTCACTGCAGCCTTGACCTCCTGGGCTCAGACAATCCTTCCACCTTAACTTCCTGAGTAGTTGAGACTACAGGTACATGTTGCCATGCCTGGCTAATTTTAAAAAATTTTCGTAGAGACAAAATCACACTATGTTGCCCAGGTTGATCTCAAACTCCTGGGCTCAAGCGAGCCTCCTGCCTAGGCTTCCCAAAGTGCTGGGAATACAGGTGTGAGCCTCTGTGCCTGGCTACAGATTTTTTATTACACCATATATCTGTGGGAGAAAGATTAAGTCGTGTAACATTCATTATAATAATGCCAATCTTTTTTTGTTATTTTTTAATTATAAAGATGAGGGATACAATTCAGGGTTAAGTATACAAACATTGATTATGCAGGTACCCTTGTTGATGAAGTATGCCCCTCCCTCCCCTAGCAGTTTCCTTCAACTGCCAATCCCACCCCCCAACAGTTTCCCATTTCTGCCAACACTTTCTTATAGTATTATAACTGTTCAAGGTTCACTTATGAGTGAGAACATATGGTACTCTGTTCTTTGTTTTTGTGATAGATCATTGAGTATGACTGACTCCAACTCCATCCAAGTTGCTACGAAGTCCATATTTTGCCCTTCTTTATGGCTTATGACTGTATAATATTCCATTGTGTATATATACCACATTTTTTTTTTATCTATTCCAGCTTTGATGGGCAACATGGTTGGTTCCAGGTTTTTGTTATTGTGAATAGAGCTGCAACAAACATACGTGTAATAATGCCAATTTTCTAAACTTCCAAGCAAAAATACTATTTTCTCATACACCATACACGACTGGTATAAATTACTTGAGGTCATTGCTCACTAATCTCTAGGTTCCATACGGTATGGGTTATAGTTATATTTCATTCACCAGAGAACATGTTATATACTAACTCAGGCTCCAGGGTTCATTGTGGAGCACTTACCTATCTCTCCCATGGTGATGATCCAGTGCTGATCCTTAACTGGTTCAGTCACTACCAATTGTATTACAAAGAGCTAAAGCTCCCTCCTACTTTTGAATACTGTGGCTCTGAGGGAGTAGCAGTGAACAGCATGCTTGCCAGTCATCTTAATATATGCCATAGTTTAGGCTGGCCACAGTGTTCCCACGAATGTACTTGCTCTTGCCTGAGCCTGCAGCGCAACTGGCCACTGCTATTTAAATAAATAAGATGCTATTGCTATCAACATGGTAATAGTTCCTTCCTCAGTGGATGTATGTATTCTAGCACAGAGTTAGTGACAAGAAAGATGCTGAGTCAGTTTAGTAAAATGCATAGTCTATTCAAAGACTATTTCATCATATTTCTGGGCAAAATGCCGAGTTCAGCAAGTTTCTTGGAAGAGGATGCCCTCTAGTGATCAAATAGATCACAACAGTAAGTTTCTCAAAAGACTTCACTCAACATAATTAATCAAGTTCCCAACCTCCTAAGTCCCTCTTAGTACTCTGGACCAATATTGGATATTGTGACCACAAATATTGCTTCCATGAGTATTTGTGGTACAAGGTTAGTCAGAGTAAACTATGCGCCTCAAAAAAGTACTGTGCTTACCAAGAGATTGCAGGATGAGCATATTCAATTCCTAGGTGCTGTCCAAAGACTTCCCAAAGGCTTCTCATAGTCATCATTTTTGGAAGTTCCAGGGTGAACTCATCATTGACATGTAACAACAATGTAATGCTATATTCCCTTTTTGGACGTCATTACGATCTGCATCATTGAATACCTGTCTGTATCATTTTCCAAACATATGGATATGTTACTAGACTCCAATATACACTATATCCAAACTAGACTCCAATATACTAAGCAGACAATAGCAATGTATATTCCTCAAACCCATGTACAGTCATGTGTGGCTTAATAATGGAGGGATGTGTTTGAAAAAATGCGTTGTTAGGCAATTTTGTCATTGCACAAACATCATAGAATGTGCCGACCCAAACTTAGATTGTATAACCTACTATAAACCTAGATTGTATGGTGTAGGATATTGCTCCTAACCTGTACAACTTGTTACTAAATACTGTAGAGAATTGTAAAACAATGCTAAGTGTTTGTGTATCTAAACATAGATAAGGCATCGTGTTGCACTACAACGTTATGACAGCTACAATGTCACTAAGCAATAGCACTTTTCCAGTTTTATTATAATCTCATGAGACCACCATCATATATGTGGTCCCTTGTTGGCCACAATGTTGTTATGCAGTGTGTGACTGTACTTGTTTTATTTTTAAATTTTTAAATTTTTTATTTTTTTTTGAGTTGGAGTGTCACTCTGTCACCCAGACTGGAGTGCAATGGCCGCTCCCGGCCACCGCAGCCTCGACCTGCTGGGCTCCGGCGATCCTTCCACCTCAGCCTTCCAAGTGGCCGGAACTACAGGCATGCGCTACCACTCCTGGTTAATTTTTGATTTATTGTAGAGATGAGATCTCACCAAGTTGCCCAGGTGGGTCTGGAACCCACGGGCTCAGGCAATCCACTCACCTCAGCCTCCCAAGGTGCGGGATTACAGGCTGAGCCACCGAGCCCTGCTACTGTACTTGTTTTAATGAGGTGTCATCCTGGTTTACAGCAACATAATGCACCAGCTGTTAGCTAACAGTCATAGCATATCCAGTGAGGTTCAAAGGCAAGAATCCTCTTAGCACAATAGAGAATCAGCATGATAAATGTAAAATATGTGATTAAAACAATAACCCCAACCTACTACTATTTAGGCAGATCATCAAGGAACTGTGAAGTCATCTCTCCCAATTGTATACATAAGGTCTCAAGTAATTGCTTGCAGTGTGCCTTCAGTCTAATTCTCCTTACCAGGGGAAAATGAATCTCAGGGTATCTCCTTGTATTGGCCATGACTCAGCACCACATAAGAGAGAAAGCAGCTAAGAATATTACTCTCTTACTCTGAGAAACTTTCTTAAGAAAAATACAATTCTCTTTCCAGGCATTCTTTTCCATGATATGATCTCTTTTCATCTGCCACAGTTTTCCCACTTTTTCCATTTATTATCTGTCTTAATCCAGACTGGGCTTCTCTGGGTAGACATTACTGATTCAGTGATACTGTCCTCTATAGGCATGTAGCTGGATTAAGCTTTCCATAAATGCTTCTTGCGTCTATTTCCAGGAAGAAGGCATAGGGTTAAGAAGGCAAAAGATGATGGGAATTATCTCTATTTAGAGATAGATGAGAGAGGTGTCACCTGTGATCACTAATAATTTAGCTTCATGAGGTGAAGTCACTATCCAGCCCACTATCACTTCAAGAATATGTACAACTTTAGATAAATTTAAATAGAGTTCTGAGCAGCAATGTCTCCTGTCAGGGCATGCAAATGTTATCTGGACTCAGGACAAAAGGATTTATAGGACAAAGAGAAATTTTGTGACGTGAAGATAATTTTCATGAGATGATAAACAGTGTCATCCCTGGCTCTTTCATTCTCACCTCTGCACTTCTCCAGAATTGCCAAAGTTTTCCCTTATGCTATCCCTTATTTTCATATACAGGATTCATTTGCCTGGTACTAATCTGTATTGTGTGCCAGTGCCAAATAGTCCAAAAGCCTTTGCTTATCATCACAAGGTCATTCAATTTCTTTTAAAATAGAAGTTTAATTTACACACAGTAGAATAACTTAAATCTTAAGTGTCCCATTTCCAAAGTAATTGTATAATTTTATATTCCTGCCATCAATATATGAATTTCAGTTGCTCCGAATCTTACCAATACTTCATATTGTATTTTTTTTTTTTTTGAGTTGGAATCTCACTTTGTTGCCCAGGCTGGAATACAGTGGCATGATCACGGCTCACTACAGCCTTGACCTCCTAGGCTCAGGTGATCCTTCCACCTCTGTTTACTGAGTAGCTGAGATTACAGGCATGCACCATCGTGCTTGGCTAATTTTTTTTTTCCTTCAAATTCTGCCTCAGGTTTATTTGTACAAATAGCACAGCAGGACACAAGTCCCACACAGACAGCAGCCTAAGGGTCAAACCAGTCCCCTGTCCTCACGTTGACAGATAGAAGCCTCTACTCTGGAGCCTTTGTGGGGGCCTGGGCTCCTTTGGGAGTCTGAGCAGGAGCTGGAACTGAAGCTGGAGCTGCTGCTGAAGCTGCAGCCTGGGCCTTAGCTTGATTCTTGGCCTTTGGCTGGCAGAGGCCATGGCCCTTGGCAATAAGGGTATGAATATGCTTCCCAAGTTTGGAGTGGGCAATGTAGGCATGTCTATTAAGCTTGTGGCTAGGACCCTTTAGGATCTTGGGCTTAACCACTTTGGGCTTTCCGAGGGCCTTGATAGCCTCAGCACACGCACTCATGGCCTTGGCATTGTTGGCCTGCATCTTCTTCAGGCCCTTTTCTTCTTCTTTTTTTTAAGGGCTCTGAATCCAATTTATTAGACTAGACAGCACCAGAATAACAAGTTTAGATTATATTACAAAAAGAGCTCAGACTGTTCATAAACAACTAGGTTTGCCACGGGTTTGACAGGGAAATTCAGACTACTACACAAGGACACAACTCCTGATCCCAAGTAAAGTATTAAGGTACAAAGGCAAGTTTCTTGTAAGACAGAAAATAGAGAAATCCACATACTAAATAATGTGTCCTCAAGGACTATAACACTTCCCTTAAGGGATAAGCATGCATTTGTAGGAAGCAAACAAAGCTTTCCATAGAGAAACCACTTTCACGAAGTGATTAGGTAGATCTGCAATGGAGAAAATACATTTAAAAAGATAGGTTCAGACTTTTTACCAAGTTTTCACTGAAATACTTAAAAAATAAAAAAGACCCCTTCCTTCTCTATATCAAAGATTTAAAAAAAATACACATCATGGATTTAAAAATTCAGCAAAAGTCCAAGTCCTATTCAGAGACATATATTTGCAAATAATATAAATTAGAATAAAAAGTTTGATAACAAAAATACCATTTGGAATTACCTAGAGTAGGTCAAACTAAGTTTGTGTTCTGCTTTAGCGTATTACACTGAAATTAATCTCATTCTCACTATATATATTCTTTTACTTTAATCACCAGTGGCTGGGCAACTGAAATGGACATGAGAACCTTAAAATGTCAGAGAAATATGCAAACCTCATTAATGTTTCCAAAAATTCATTAAGAGAGAGAAACAGGTCCAAATAGATGCCTGTCTAAATGTACCACAATTATGTTACAATTATTTTTCCAAATACACAGATATGCTCTGTCTTTTCTCAGTTCATTTACTGGTTCAAACAATTTGCCTTTCTGGGATCAATTGGTTGCTAATAAAAAATGGTTTACAGTCACAAAATATATTAGGTTTTCTTATTAGTTTTCCTTCTGCACCCTAATAAGATTGATAACTAGCTGATTCCCAAATACCTCGCTTTGTTTAACAGCCCAGGAAATGATGAACCATCTGCTTCAGAAAATAATGGACGGCTAAGAGGAAACATTGTTTAATTGTAAATTAACCTCCTCATGAGGCAGTCTAAAACGGCTTTAGCATTAGCAACTATAACCAGCAAAAGAAGCAAATGGCTCAGAGCCTTTTCCTCCACCATGTAAGGTCCAGAAAGAATGCAAAGGAATGTTTATTACCTATATTTATTAGCACACATTTCTTTCCACAGTGGAAACAAAAAATCATCAAGGCCAAAACTGATTCTCAACAGTGCAGTCACTACCCTCCAGTTTTGTTTGCCCAAATACCTTTAATGCAGCAAACCATCAAACCATCTCATGCACTTAAGTGTTTATTATTTTTAAAAAATCAATAAAGGCAGGGCTCAGTGGCTCAGTCTGTAATCCTAGCACTTTGGGAGACTGAGGCGAGTGAATTACCTGAACCTGCAGGTTTGAGACCAGCCCTGGGAACTTGGCGAGATCTCGTCTCTACAATAAAATAAAAAATAACTGGGCATAGTAGTGTGCGTCTGTAGTTCCAACTACTTGGAAGACTGAGGTGGAAGGATCGCTGGAGCCCAGAAGGTTGATGCTGGGGTGGCTGTGAGCATGCATGCCACTGCATTCCAGCCTGGATGAAGGAGTGAGACTCCAACTCAAAAAAAAAAATCAATAAAACCTCATTTTCATTATTTTCAAGTTCTTATAATATTAAAATTGATATTTTCCCTGGTTTCTTTGTTAATAGTAAAAATCCACCACTGGGGAGTAAGAATTTTTATCATCATCAACATAGCACTTAAGTAAATGAAATCTTGTCAAGTACATGGTGACTCGAGTTTTGTTTCTTCATCTGTCACTTGGTGAATGAAGATACCATCTTCAGGCTGTTCTGTGGCATCCATTTCATATATATATGATGATGCTATTGCAAGCGTAGTCCCATTGAGAGAACTGTAATAGAGTATACCATAAACTTAGGTTAAGAGCATGCTATAACCCAATAAATATGCAATCGACTTGTGGACAATAGCATAGTCATTTTAGTTTTCTGCTTTAAAACATAACCTGTAGCTGTTTAAAGTTTCAGTTATGGGAAAAACTGCAAAGCTCCAATTCAAGCTTCAACCCCTTCCCTTGACCCACTTCCCCTTAGCAACAACCAATCAGGTGCCGGGGGAAATCACCTAAAGTTTCCAGATGTCTCTGCAACTTCCCCAGCTAGTGGGCCAAGGTCAGCCCGAGTCAAGCTAGCCAATCCTCCACGATTGAGCTGACCACCAGAGGTTACTACCCAATTAAATGGTAACAAGACTGGAAAGTCCCCCCAAACTCCTCCTCCCTTTGTGTAAAAGCATAAAAGGTGTCTGCTTAAGCAAGTCAGGGCCTCTGGGTGTACTCTGCTGCGTCGGTTGTCGACAGAGGTCCAGGCTCGAGCTTGCAAATAAAGACCCTCTTGAACTTTCATCGGAATTGGCTCTTGGTGGTCTCTCGGATTGAACTTTCGGCCACTACATTTGGGGGCTCTCCCGGGATCCCAGAGACCCCCGAGACCCCAGTCCGGAGGGTTCTCAGGCCGGCATTCGGTAAGTCGCTCCCGGGTTAGCGCATCTGTGTCCTGTATCTCAGGTGGAGCTCCACACTTTGTTCTAAGGTCGGCATCAGGCTAGGTGGACGCGCTGGAAAGCCGCTGGCTGGGACTCGTGGGAGACGTCCCACGACCCTGTCCGGAAGACGAGGTCTTCATCTGTGGGGAAGGTCAGACTCGTCGACGGTCTGTCTCTCCCCTATCGTACTTTCAGATTTGTTTTCGCGGCCGCTACTGTCTGTCTCTTGTCATTTTCCCTTTTGTCTTGTTGGTTGTGTTTGTTGTAACGACAGTACTGACGAATGAGATGGGGCAGGCACAGACAACGCCGTTAACTCTCATGACTGATCACTTTTCAGAACTAAAGGAAAGGGTGCACAATTTGAGTGTTGAAATTCATAAAAAGAAATTCCAGGATTTGTGTGCCACTGAGTGGCCCGCCTTCAATGTAGGCTGGCCATGAGAAGGGACCTTTCTAACCAGTGTTCTCTTGCAGGTCAAGAGTTTCATCCTCCAAAGAGGCTCCCAGGGACACCCAGACCAACTACCTTATATACTGGTCTGGCAAGGTATAGTGGAATCCCCTCCCCCTTGGGTGAAACCCTATCTTCCTACCCCATTAAAGGCATTGAGAGTGCTCACGTTGCAGGAGAAGGGGCGGAAACTTCGGAGCCACCAGAGAGTGTGTTGTCACAGCCTCGCGAGAAGCAGAATCCCTTCCATAAATCCCCAAAGAACCCCTTTTACCCCATTCTCCCTGATTCTAACTTGGAAGAGATAATTTCCACCCCCATACCAGTCAGCTCCCCCTAGACCTTCAGCCCCGCCAGCACCCCAAGCCACCACCACTGCTGCCACCACTGCAGAGGCGGAGCCAGGGGCGGCTGGGGAGGGGAGGCAGAAAAGAGAAATGGATGGACCAGTGGCAGGGACTCGAGGGAGAGTTGCCGGGGGGCTGGTCCTGGAGTGGCCCCGGCCTACTCCACGGTGATCTTGCCACTGAGAGTGGCTGGGCCCCCAGATGAGGCCAGGAACCAACCCATGCATTATTGGCCATTTTCCACTAGTGATCTATACAATTGGAAAACGCAAACTGCTACTTTCTCTGAGAATCCTAGAGGGCTGATTAACCTGCTGGAAAGCATTCTCTTTATCCACCAGCCTACCTGGGATGATTGCCAGATGCTTCTACAGGTATTATTCACCACTGAAGAGAAAGAAAGAATCCAGATGGAGGCCCGGAAGCTGGTTCCGGGAGTTGATGGACAGCCCACCACCAACCCTGATCTTATAAATGTAGCCTTTCCCCTTTCCCAACCTGGATGGGATTTTAACACAGCAGAAGGTAAGGAGAAACTCCGGGTCTACTGCCAGGCTCTGATGGCAGGTCTCCGGGCAGCTGCTCATAAACCCACTAATTTGGCTAAGGTATATAACATAAGGCAGCACAGGAACGAGAGCCCAGCCACATTTTTGGAGCGTATTATGGACGCCTTCTGTCAGTACACCCCAATGGATCCAGAGGCACCAGAAACCAAAGTGGCTGTAATCATGGTGTTCGTTAACCAGGCAGCACCAGATATCAAAAGGAAACTGCAGAAAGTAGAAAGATTAGGAGAGAAAAGTTTACAGGATCTGCTGGGGGTGGCTGAGAAAGCCTTTAACAATAGAGAGAGTCCGGAAGAATGCCAGGACAGGTGTAGCGAGCAGCAGACCAAGGGATTAGCAAAAATTCTCTTAGCCACCACTACCCACGACCTCAAGGTAAAACAGAAGCAGCTAAAAAAATTGACTTCAAGCCAGGCTCGGTGGCTCAGCCTGTAATCCTGCGCCTTTGGGAGGCTGAGGTGAGTGGATTGCCTGAGCCCGCGGGTTCGAGACCCGCCTGGGCAGGTGAGACCTCATCTCTACAATAAAATAAAAAAAAATTATCTGGGCATGGTTGTGCACACCTGTAATTCTGGCTACTCGTAAGGCTGAGGAAGAAGGATCGCCGGAGCCCAGCAGGTGAGGCTGCGGTGGCCGGAAGCGGCCACTGCACTCCAGTCTGGGCGACAGAGTGAGACTCCAACTCAAAAAAAAAAAAAAAAAAAAAAAAATAAAAAATTGGCTTCTGAGTCAGGCAACAAACCAGGGAATCCTTAGCCGGACCGCCCCAAGTTAGGGAAAAATCAGTGCTTCTACTGTAAGGAGGAAGGGCACTACATAAAGAACTGCCCTAAGCACCCTCCCCATCCTGAGGACAAAGTGACTGTACTTGTAACTGAATAGGGAGGTCAGGGCTCAGAGTCCCCCCCTGAGCCCCAGGTAACCTTGGAGGTAGAGGGGAAACCCGTGACTTTTCATGTGGATTCAGGAGTGGAGCGATCCATATTATTAAAACCACAAGGCCCTCTCTCAGACAAAATCTCATGGGTTCAAGGAGCTAATGAGATAAGACCGGCACATTGGACCACTAAGAGAACAGTGAATTTAAGCACTGGTATGGTTGCCCATGAGATCTTAGTTCTTCCTGATTGCCCATACCCTTTGTTTGGGAGAGATCTGTTGACCAAAGTGGAAGCAATCTCAGCTTTTGGCCAGATGGGGTGACAGTAACAGATTCAGTTGGGATACCCCTGCAGATTCTAACTGTAAAATTAGAAGATGAATACAGGCTGTGTCAGGCCCACGACCCGGAGATGGAATTGGACACTCAGGACTGGCTTCGGGAAATTCCCCTAGCCTGGGCAGAAACTGGAGGAATAGGGTTGGCTAAACACAGGCCAGCAGTGTTTGTGGAACTAAAGCCCAGAGCGGATCCAGCCCGGGTCCGGCAGTATCCAATCCCTGCGGCAGCACGAAATGGGATAATTCCCCACATACGGCAGCTGCTGGATGAGGGAATATTGCAGCCTTGTCAGTCTGCCTGGAACACACCCTTGCTGCCAGTGCAAAAGCCCAATTCAAGAGACTACTGGCCTGTTCAGGACTTACGGGAAGTAAACCACCGGGTGATGGACATACACCCCACGGTCCCTAACCCCTATACCCTCCTCACCGCCCTGGCCCCAGGCAATGTTTGGTACACGGTATTAGATTTAAAATGCCTTTTTCAGCTTACCGTTGGCCCCACGGAGTCAGGACATCTTCACCTTTGAGTGGCTGGACCCGGAAAGAGGAATCAGTGGGCAACTCACTTGGACCCGGCTTCCCCAAGGATTCAAAAACTCTCCCACCATCTTCAATGAAGCCTTACATGAAGACCTGGGTGAGTTCCGTAACACATACCCCACCCTAACCCTGTTGCACTACGTGGATGATATTCTGCTAGCCGCAGAAAATCGGGACGCGTGCTTGCAAGGCACCAGAGATTTGCTGCAAACACTAGGTGCTCTGGGCTATCGAGCCTCGGCCAAAAAGGCTCAGATCTGCAAAACTGAAGTAAGTTACCTGGGCTACAAACTGAAAGACAGGCAGAGATGGCTATTGGACTCCCGGAAGGAGACGGTACTGAGAATTCCACAACCACAGAATGTACGACAGGTACGTGAGTTCTTAGGATCGGCTGGCTTCTGCCGCCTATGGATTCCTGGGTTTGCTGAGCTCGCCCGGCCATTATATGAGGCCACCAAAAATAAGTCCGACCTCACATGGACGGAGGACATGAACAGATCTTTTGAAACTCTTAAACAAGCCCTGGTGTCAGCCCCAGCTTTGGGACTGCCAGATCTGACTAAACCCTTTTTCTTGTTTGTTGATGAGTCTAAGGGAATAACCAAAGGAGTGCTGTTGCAGCAAATAGGGCCATGGAAGAGGCCAGTGGCATACCTGTCAAAGAAGTTAGACTCCGTGGCTGCCGGGTGGCCCCCATGCCTACGGATCATCGCGGCAGTTGCCACTATGGTCAAGGACACTGACAAAATCACCACGGGAACAGAACTACATGTCACCGCCCCTCATGCTGTGGAGGGAGATCTAAAACAACCACCCGACAGATGAATAAGTATTGCCCGGCTAACTCATTATCAAAGTCTCCTTTTAAACCCAGCCAGAATCTTGTTTCAGGCTCTGACTACTCTGAATCCAGCTACCCTGCTACCCGACCTGGACGGGGAAGGCCCCCTGCACGACTGCCAGGGCATCCTGGTGCAGGTCCACGGAATACAGGAAGACCTCCAGGACCGGCCCCTAACCGACGCCAAAGAAACTTGGTACACAGACGGCAGCAGCTTCGTGCAGGGTGGAACCAGGTATGCTGGGGCAGTGGTGACTACAGAGACTGAGACCTTATGGGCAGCGCTACTTGTGGCTGGGACCTCGGCGCAGCGAGCCAAGCTCATTGCCCTCACTAAGGCCCTAGTCATGGGAAAAGGGCAAAGAATGAATGTTTATACTGACAGCAGGTATGCTTTTGCAACTGTGCACATTCATGGAGCCATCTATAAGGAGAGGGGGCTCTTAACTACAGAAGGAAAGGCTATCAAAAATAAAACTGAGATCCTTGAGTTGTTACAGGCACTCTGGCTACCCAAAGCACTGGCCATAATACATTGTCCAGGACACCAGAAGGAGGACATGCCAGTGGCACGGGGGAACCATCTGGCAGACGCTGAGGCCAAAAAGGCGGCCCTTTCTGTGGACCATGTCCTAGTGACCACACTGCCAGACCCTGGGCCCCCGGATCTGCCTGAAAGCCCAAATTATACAGAGGAGGATTTAAAATGGATAAATGGGCAGCCTGGAGTTATGTTCTTAAACGGCTGGTGGTGGATCCAACACTGGGATATGACCACCAGCAAATGGAATATCATCCTTCCAGAACAGTTGGGTCAGCAACTGCTTATAAAAATGCACAGAAGTACCCACATGGGAACCAGAAAAATGGAAGAATTAATACGCCATGCAAACATGGTTATGCCCAACGGTCGACAAATGATCAGACAAATTGTAAATCAATGTCAGGCTTGTCAAGTTGTCAACGCAACCAATCCCAAACAAAACCCTGGGGCCAGACTTTGAGGAAACTGGCCAGGAGTGTACTGGGAAGTGGACTTCACTGAGGTGAGACCAGGAAAGTACGGATACAAGTACTTACTAGTGTCTATAGACACCTTTTCAGGGTGGACGGAGACATTCCCCACCAAGAATGAAACCGCACAGGTGGTGGCCAAGAAACTCTTGGAAGATCTGATGCCCAGGTATGGCTTCCTGGTCCAGATCGGGTTGGACAATGGCCCCAACTTCATCTCTAAGGTAATGCAGGGAGTAGCTCAGGCCCTGGGGGCAGATTGGAAACTACATTGTGCATACAGGCCCCAGAGCTCCGGACAGGTAGAAAGAATGAATAGAATCCTAAAAGAGACCTTAACTAAATTAGTCCAGGAGACTGGTGGGGACTGGGTAACTCTCCTTCCCTTTGCACTATATAGGGTGCACAACTCACCTTATAAGCTAGGGTTTACTCCTTTTAAATCATGTTTGGCGTGCCTCCACCGGTCATACCTAACCTAAGAACAGAACTATTAATAGACATAGATGATCAAAAACTCTTTTTCCCTCCAAACTCTGCAAAGGGTCTATTAGAGGTGTGGCCCAGACTGAAAGCCCTTTATGAGACCGGACCACCGCCGACTCCCCACAACTACCAACCAGGGGACTGGGTGTACGTCCGGCAACAGCAACACGAGACTCTGCAGCCGCGGTGGAAAGGACCGTACGTCGTGATCCTGTCCACCCCCAGTGCCTTGAAGGTGGAAGGTATCGCGTCTTGGATACACCACGCCCACATCAAACTTGCTGACACCCCTGCTGTGCTGAAAGACTATGCACCCAAATGGAGCAGCCGACTGGACAAGGACAATCCTCTAAAGCTAAGACTGTGTCGCACTTCTCCTGCTTCTTTGTGATGGGGATGGGATCCCTTTGGGCAGTCCCTAATCCTCACCAACCTCTAAACTTAACATGGCAGTTGTTAACCCTCAGGTCAGGGATCAACAGAATAATTTTTCAAACTTCCAACCTCGCTCTCCTCAACACTTGGTTCCCAACCCTCACCTGTTACCTAAAGGAAATGTACCAATACTCTGACTGGGCTGGCATGGTAACCAGAGTAATTTCAAAGCTAGGCTATAACAAGCAGTATCAGTTTTATGTATGCCTCGGCCATGACCAGGATGAGGCATGCGCAGACCCTGGCCAATATTATTGCCCAGCATGGGCCTGTGTCTCCACAGGCACTGTACCTTGGGTTCCTGCCAAAACCAATGACTTAATCACTATAAAAAGAAACCCTTCAGGTTATAAGAAGGGGCCCTGTCAGATTCAGGGTATGTTTTTGATACCCTCTCTCTCCTACTGTGACCCCCTCATGGTAGACTTCACCCTGGCGGGGCGCCGAGTTACAGACTGGACGGTCGGGAAAACGTGGGGAATCAGGTTACATGACGACCCTAGAACAGGATGGCGTGATCTAGGAAGTCTTTTCATGATTAGACTAAAAGTCCAAACCCTCAGCGCCATCCCGGGGCTTACCCGATCTAATTTTGGACACCATATTCGGGGTCTGCACCACCCACAGATAAGCCAACTACTGAATCAATTCCTAGACCCGAGCCAAGCAGTGCACCCTCCACTACTGCCATCCACACCCTGCGCCGCGGTAACACTGCAGCTATTTCCTCTATAAAGAAAACCCCTGTACTTTTAAATGCATCCTCATACTTTCTCTGGAACGCCTCCTCCCACCCTCTCTGGGATATACTAAGCAATGCCTATCTTTTTCTCAATAGCACCAGGCCTGATCTCACCTGGGCCTGCTGGCTATGCTATAGTCCCCGGTCACCTTATTATGAAGGCACTGCAATCATAGGAAACTACACCACGAGTCCGAGTTCTAATGCTTGCCAGTGGGTCCCAAGCAGGGAAATAAGCTTGACCCTACAGTCAATCTCTGGGAAAGGAACTTGTGTGGGCAAGCCCTCTTCGGGGGTCCAGTCCTTATGTGCCCAGACTTTCCCCATAGTCTCCAGTGATTTTCACCTGCCCCCTGAGAACGGATGGTGGATGTGTTCCACTGGCTTAACTCCATGGTTTCCTGGGCAGGTACTCACCCAGTCTGAGGGCTTTTGCATTTTGGTACAGTTACTCCCCAAAATACTCTACCACACTGAGGAGGACATATTCCAGTTGCTAAAACAAGAAGGGTACGCCCGGGTTAAAAGGGAACCGGTCACTGCAATAACCCTGTCAGTGTTGCTAGGACTAGGCCTTGCTGGGGCAGGGATAGGTATCGCCTCCCTAGCCACTCAATCCCATCATTACAGTAGCCTTCAGGCTGCAATAGATTCTGACATAGAAAAAATAGAAACTTCTATTTCACACTTATAGGAATCCCTAACCTCTCTGTCTGAAGTAGTCCTGAAAAACCGTAGAGGCTTAGACCTACTGTTCCTCCAGCAAGGTGGCCTCTGTGCCACCCTGGGAGAAGAATGTTGTTTCTACACTGACCATTCAGGGATAGTAAAGGAATCCATGGCTAAGGTGCGAGAAGGTTTGGCTAAGCGCAAATTAGAGTGGGAGCAGAGACAGGGATGGTTTGAAAGTTGGTTTAACTACTCACCTTGGTTAACCACACTATTGTCTGCTTTAATAGGCCCTGTGATCATACTCTTGCTGTTGCTAACCTTTGGTCCATGTATTTTAAATAAGCTAATAATGTTTATAAAAGCTAGAATAAACACTGTGCAACTTATGGTCCTCAGATAACAATACCAACAGGTGCCCCTGGACAACTCAGCATGTTAAAGGAATCCAAAACTAGATTCACTCTACCCTCATGAGAAGGGGGGAATGAGAGAACCATAATAGAGTATACCATAAACTTAGGTTAAGAGCATGCTATAACCCAATAAATATGCAATCGGCTTGTGGACAATAGCACAGCCATTTTAGTTTTCTGCTTTAAAACATAACCTGTAGCTGTTTAAAGTTTCAGTTATGGGAAAAACTGCAAAGCTCCAATTCAAGCTTCAACCCCTTCCCTTGACCCACTTTCCCCTTAGCAACAACCAGTCAGGTGCCGGGGGAAATCACCTAAGGTTTCCAGATGTCTCTGCAACTTCCCCAGGTAGTGGGCCAAGGTCAGCCCGAGTCAAGCTAGCCAATCCTCCACGATTGAGCTGACCACCAGAGGTTACTACCCAATTAAATGGTAACAAGACTGGAAAGTCCCCCCAAACTCCTCCTCCCTTTGTGTAAAAGCATAAAAGGTGTCTGCTTAAGCAAGTCAGGGCCTCTGGGTGTACTCTGCTGCGTCGGTTGTCGACAGAGGTCCAGGCTCGAGCTTGCAAATAAAGACCCTCTTGAACTTTCATCAGAATTGGCTCTTGGTGGTCTCTTGGATTGAACTTTCTGCCACTACACCATTATTACTGAAGGCAAGTGATGTGATGCTGGTGGGGTACCGATGGAATTGGCACAGTCACTTTTAGTTAAATGGATCCCAAATATTTACAAATCCAACAGAACCACCTGTGGCAAATGTAGTGTGGATATTGTGAAAGGAAATAGCATTGACTGGGTAAATCTGTTCAATATTGTTTTCTTTTAGTCTGTGACATTTGAAGGCATACTTCTTCTGTACCTCAGGACTTGGATCCAAGTACTCAACTGCCACTCCGTCTTCAATGGAGCTTAATACATAACCCTGTTTGTTTGGGAAAGCTTGAATGCCGCAAGTCTGGTACTTCAGGCTGGACTCTCTGCGCTACTGCACATAACCCATCTTCCGTGAGTCCCACACCAACACCCTGTGGCCCGTTGTTCGCACAATCAGCAGGCCTCCAGACACCCAGAGGGTGTACACTTTTTCAGGCTGAGAGAAGGTCCCAGCATTACAAGGAGTTCTGGGATCCCACAATTTAACGGTTTGATCCCAACTTCCAGTAACCATCACATTCACTTCTGGACAGTATTCAACACATCTGATAGGAGCATCATGAGTTCCAACAAGATTTTCTTGATGAGTGTTCCAATCATGCATTTTCAATTGATGATCTAATAATCCTCCACTTCAAGCATGCGTTGGAACGTAGAACATGCAGTCCAGGACCCAGCGGGTATGCTGGTACTTGAGCCACATGGAATGGCTGGCACACCATAGAGGCGCACGGACGTGTCCCAGGAGGAGACCAGCAGGAAATGGGCGATGTTGGGGCTGAACTTAACCGAGGAGATGCCATCTTCGGGCGGCTGGTTCAGCTTGAACTGGTTGGAACCGGTCATCTTGGGCTCCACTCAAGAAGCAACGACTCGGCCGCCCGCCGCTGCCGCCACCCCCTCTTTGCTTCCCTCAGAGACCTCTCAGGTCCTCCTTGTGCTTTTTGGCAAAGCCCATGTTCCTCAGGAACTTGCGGTCCACCCACTTTAGAGACTTGTGTCTTTGTGATCGGGGTTTCTTGATGCCATTTCGGTGCTATTTTCGAGACTGGTTGTGTGTGGTATAGTTTTTGGACTTGGCCATCAAATCCACACTGTAACCTACTGTTCCTGAAACACCTGGGTCCAGAGGAGAAAGAGAGGCCGTGGTGCAGCATGGAAAAAAGGGTCGACGATTCAGCTTTTTAAAAAAAATTTTTTGGGGGGTGGTGGGGGGTAGAGATAAGGTTTCACCATGTTGCCTAGGCTGCTCTCAAACTTCTGGCCTCTAGCAATCCTCCCAGCTTGGCCTCCCAAAGTGCTAGGATTGTAGGTGTGAGCCACCATGCCTGGCCCATGTTGTCTTTTACTTGCAGTCCTTTTATTAAGTGTGCAGTGTTATCACATTGTGACTGATTTACATTTCTCTGATAAGCAATGATGTGGAGTGCCTTTTCATATGTATATTGTGTACTGGCCATTTACCATTTGAATATCTTCTTTTGTAAAATGTCTGTACAAGTTATTTTTCCCCACTTTTAAAAATTGAGTTGTATTACTTTGTTTATTGATTTGTAAAAGTTCTTTATATGTTCTGAAAGTGCTAAAAGTGTATTTGACAAATATTTATTGTGAATATTTTTCACCTTTAATTTACTTAATGGCATCTTTTGACGAGCAGAAGTTTGACATTTCGATGAAACTCGATTTAATAATTTTTCTCTTATTTTTAGTACTTTTTGTTTCTTGACTAAAAAATCTTTGCTCACTTCAAAGTCAAAAATATATTTTCTTCAAGAAAAGCTTACACTTTAAGCCTTCATATTTGGATCTATGAGCTACTCTGGATTAATTATTTATTTTCTGTATGCATATCTTGTTGCTCTAGCATGATATATTAAAAGGAGTCTCTTTTCCTCCTTAAATGATGTTGGCACCTTTGTCAGAATTTGAGTGGTTGTATATATGTTGATCTAATTCTCAGTTCTCTATTTGTGTATTCTTCTGCAAATACCACACTATCTCAATTACATTAACTTTGCAATAAGCCTTGAAATCTGGTAATATATTTCCTCCAACTTTCTGGTTTCTCTTCAAGATCTTTGCCATTTTAGCTACTTTTCCTTTTTTAAAAAAATTTATGGGGCAACCCCTTCAGGTCCCTTCCCCTGTGAGAACTTTTCTGTCCTCTAAATAAATCCTGCTTTTTTACTTAAAAAAAAAATTAGAATTGCCTTATCAATTTCCATAAAGAACATACTTGAAGTACTATTCTTGTTTTTAGTAAGCATTTAATTTTAGAATTCTTTTAGATTTATAGAAAATTTGCAAAGCTATTACAGGATTTTGCATATACTCCTCACTAAGTTTCTCCTTCTGTATTTTTTTATATTTGAAAATGTTCAGGGATTAAAAATTTTATTGATGCATATTAATTGTACATATTCATGGGGTATATATGATATTTTAATACATGTATGCAATATGCAATGATCAAATCAAGATATTTAGGATATTCATCACTTTAAACATTTATCATTTCTTTGTACTGTTAGCTTTATAAAATGATTTGGGGAGCGTTCCATCTTTCCCAATTGCCTGGAATACTTTCAATAGGATTGGTATTAGTTTCTCCTTGTGTGTTTTGTAGAGTTCCGCTGGAAATCCATCCGGTCAAGAGCTTTTTTTTGTAGGTAGTTTTATTATTATTTTAAAAAATTTTTATTTTAAAGATGTAGGATACAATTCAGGGTTAGGTATAAAAATGCCATTGTACAGGTAAAGGGCTGGCCTCACTTTGGTCCCCACTTCACCTGGTTTGAGATCAGGTACCCTTATTAATGAAGTGTTCCCTGCCCCTGTAGTTTCCCACTACTGCCAATCCCTTTCTTGTAGTATTATAATTGTTCAGGATCCGCTTATGAGTGAGGACATGTGGTACTCAGTTATTTGTTTCTGTGATGGATCACTCATTACATACTCTAGATCCACCCAAGTTGCTGTGAAGTTCCTAATTTTGTCCTTGTTTATGGCTGTGTAGTATTCCAACATGTATGTGTACCACATTTTAAAAATTCATTCTACTTTCAATGGGCAGCACAGTTGGTTCCTTGTTTTTGCTATTGTGAATAGTGTTGCAATAAACATGTGTGCACAGGTATCTTTTTTATAGAATGATTTGAGTTCTTCCAGGTATATTACCAGAAGTGGGATTGCTGAGTTGTATGGGAGGTTGATTTTTAGATCTTTTAGGAATCACCACATTATTTTCCACAGAGGTTATACTAGTTTACACTCCCACCAACAATGTAGAAGTGTTTCCTTTTCTCCACATCCTCTCCAGCATGTGTTGTTTTTTTGAGTTATCGATAATGACCATCCTGACTGGAGCTAGGTGGTATCTCAGTGTGGTTTTAATCTGTATTTCTTTGATGATTAGTTAGGCTGAGCATTTTTTCGTGTATCTGTTGGTTGTTCGTATATTTTCTTTTGAGAAGTATCTATTCATATCTTTTGCCCACTTTTTAATTGGGCTGTTTGTATTTTTCTTTTTGGCATGTTTGAGTCCTTGTAGGTCCTAGATGGTAGGCCTTTGTTACATATATAGTTGGCAAATATTTTTTCTCAGTCTATGGGCTGTCTCCCTGCTCTCTTGATTGTTTCTTTGGCCTTGCAGAAGATTGTCAGTTTGATGAGGTCCCACTTGTCTATCTTATCTCTTATGGCATGGGCACTTGGGGTTTTGATCAGGAATTGGTTGCCAGCGCCAATGTCCATAAGGATGTCTCCTGCATTGTCTAAGGTTCTTATAGTTTGAGGTTTTACATTTAGGTCTTTGATCCATTTAGAGTTGATTTTTATATATGGTGAAAAGTAGGGGTCCTGTTTCAATCTTCTGCATGTGGTCAACCAGTTTCCCAGCATAATTTACTGAATATCTTCTCCTCTCCCTAGTGGTTGTTGGTGGAGGTTTTGCTGAAGATGAGTTGGTTGAGAAATTGAGGTTTTGCTTCCAAAATCTCTGTTCTGTTCCATTGGTCTATATTTCTGTTCTTGTACCAGTACCAGGCTGTTTTGATTATTGTAGCCTTAGAATAAAGTTTAAAAACTGAAAGTGTGATACCTAATGCCTTGTTTCTTTTGCTGGGGATTGTTTTGGGTAATCATGGTCATCAATGAATGGTCATCTACATATGAATTTCTGTATTGTTGTTTCCAGGTCTGAGAAGAATGACACTGGTAATTTAATGGGTGTTGTATTAAATCTGTAGATTACTTTGGACAGGATAGACATCTTAACTATGTTGATTCTTCTAGTCCTTGAACATGGAATATTTTTCCATTTGTTTGTGTCATCTTTGATTTTTTGAGCAATGTCTTGTAGTTTTTGTTGTTAAGGTCTTTTCCTTCTCTTGTTAGGAAGATGCCAAGGTATTCCTTTCTTTTTTTCTTTTTTTTGTGTGTGGCTATTGTGGATGAGATTGTGCTGTTTATTTGGTCCTCTGCCTGTTTGTTGTTGGTGTATAAGAATGAGACTGCCTTTTGCACATTGATTTTGTACCTTGAGACTTTGCCAAAGTCCTTTATTAGTGCAAGACATTTTTTGGGAGATTCTCCTTGGTTTTTGAGGTATAGAGTCATATCTTCAGCAAAGAGGGATAGCTTGACTTCCTCTTTTCCTATTTGGATACCCCTGATTTCCTCCTTTTGTCTGATTGCTCTAGCTAGGACTTCCAACAATATGTTGAATAAGAGGGGTGAAAGTGGGCAGCCTTGTCTTATTCCAGTTTTTAGGAGAAATGCTTCTAATTTATGACCATTTAGCAATATGTCTGCTGTGGGTTTCTCTTAGTTGGTGCTTACTATTTTGAGTTATGTTCCTTCTATGCCTAGATGTTCAAGGGCTTAAATCAAGAAGGAATGCTGGATTTTATAGAAAGCTTTCTCTGCATCTAATGATAAAACATGTGATTCCTATTTTTACATCTGTTGATATTTAATTACATCGATGGTCTTGCAGATATTGAACCAGCCCTGCATCCCAGGGATAAAACCTACTTGGTCATGATGGATGATTTTTGAGATGTGTTGTTGGATCTGATTTGCTAGAATCTTGTTGAGTATTTTTGCATCTATATTCATCAGGGATATTGGCCTGTAGCTTTCTTTCTTTGTTGGATCTTTACCTTCTTTGTGTATTAGTGTGATGTTAGCGTCATGAAATGATTTGGGGAGAGTTCCATCTTTCTCAATTGCTTGGAATACTTTCAATAGAATTTGTATCAGCTCCTTCTTGTGTATTTCATAGAACTCCACTGGAAAGCCATCTGATCCAAGCCTTTTTTTGTGGGTAATTTTCTAATGATGGAGTCAATTTACTGGGTTGTTATTGGTCTATTTAATGTATCAAGTTAGCCGGGCTCAGTGGGTCAGCCTGTAATCCTACGCCTTTGGGAGGCTGAGGTGAGTGGATTGCCTGAGCCCGCGGGTTCAAGACCTGCCTGGGCAGCAAGACCTCATCTCTACAATAAATCAAAAAATCAGCCGGGCATGGTAGCACATGCCTGTAATTACGGCTACTTGGAAGGCTGAGGTGGAAGGATCGCTAGAGCCCAGCAGATCGAGGCTGCGGTGGCTGGGAGCGGCCACTGCACTCCAGTCTGGGCAACAGAGTGAGACTCAAAAAAAAAAAGGTATCAAGTTCTTCTTGTTTCAACCTTGAGAGTTTGTGTGATGTCAGAAGTTTCTCCATTTCATTTAGGTTTTCAAGTTTGTTTCCATACAGGTGTGCATAGTAATCTCTGATAATTTTTTGTATTGCTTCAGGATTTGTTTTGATTTGATCTTTCGCGTTTCTATTTGCTATTCTAATTGGTCCTCCTTAGTGGTAGTCCCATTCTCTCTCTTACTGTCCTTAGGATTTTCCTTTTATACCTACTTTGTATAAGTGGATTACTATGTGTATAGCTAGGAGATGGTATTCTCATTTGATGTCTTACAGGGGTTGTCTGAATCTTTTGTGTTTGAATGGTCACATCAAATGATGAGATGAGGGAGGCTTTCTTGGATAATTTCACGGAATATTTGTTCCAGGGTGGTCTCTGTTTCTCTATCTGCCTCAGGAATGCCAATTAATCTTATGTTCGGTCTCTTGATATAATCACACATCTCTTGGAGGCTTTCTTCTGTCTTTTTAAACTTCTTTTCTATGTTTTTAACAGTTTGAGCTAGTTCCATAGTTTTAACCTCAAGTTCTGAGATTCTTTCTTCTGCTTGGTTACTTCTGCTTTCCATGCTTGTCAGTTTGCTGATTATTTCATTTACTGTATTATTTATTGCTGTCATCTCAGTTATCAACTCCTTCATTCTTTCCTCTTGTCTCTCCTAGTTTCTGTTCATTCTGTCTATTAATATCTTGATCTCTGGGTTTGTGCTTTGGGACCAGTTGTTCTATGCTTGATTTACGACTGAGGATGTGGTTGATCTTGGAGTAAGTTCCATGTGGTGATGAGTAGAATGCATATTCTGTGGTTGTTGGGTGGAGTGTTCTGTAGCATCTACTAAGTTCATTTGGTCAAGTGTGAAGTTGAGGTTCTAGATCTCTTTGTTGTTTTTTTTTTTCCTCAATGATCTATCTAGGGTTGTTGTGAGATATTTAAGTCTCTGCTATGGTAGTGTTAGAGTCAATATCCTTTTTTAGTTTACTTAACAGCTGCTTTATAAAAGCTCCTGTGTTGTGTGCTTATATGTTTAGGATGGATATTTCTTGTTGATGGATTGAAACTTTTACCATTATGTAGTGCCCTTCTGTATCTTTTAAAATTTTTGATAGCTTAAAGGTTGTTTTGTCTGATATTAAGATCGCAACTCCTGCCTTCTTCTGTGATATGTTTGCACGGAAATTTATTTTCCATCTTCTAACTTTGAGTCTGTGGTCATCCTTTGTAGTGAAATGAGTTTCCTGGAGACAGCAAGTTACTGAGTCATGTATTTTTATCTGGGTTTCTATTCTATGTCTTCTCAGTCATGCACTTAGTCCATTCACATTCAATCTGATTATTGAAATATGAGTTTGTCCCTGTCAAAATGCTCTTATAAGACTATTTTGTTTTTGTTTAGCTTTTGTGTTCATATATGTGTGTTTTCATTTTTATGGACATGCTGTGTGTTCTGCTGCTTTTGTTTTTGTTTGTGATCTTGTGAAGTATATGTCTTTCTTTTGTTTCTTTTTTCCTCTGTGCACAGCATCTTTTTAAGGATTTTCTATGGAGTTGATCTTGAAGCAGCATATTCTCCTAGGGATTGGATGTCTGGGAAGGTTTTTAAATCTCCCTCACTGATGAAGCTTAGTCAACCTGGGTAGGAAATTCTTGGTTAAAATTGTTTATCTCTGAGAGCATTAAAGATTGGGGCCCAAGCCGGGCTTGGTGGCTCAGCCTGTAATCCCATGCCTTTGGGAGGCTGAGGTGAGTGGATTGCCTGAGCCCACGGGTTCGAGACCCGCCTGGGCAGCAAGACCTCATCTCTACAATAAATCAAAAAATCAGCCGGGCGTGGTAGTGTGTGCCTGTAATTCCGGCTACTCAGAAGGCTGAGGTGGAAGGATCACTGGAGCCCAACAGGTCGAGGCTGCGGTGGCCAGGAGTGGCCACTGCACTCCAGTCTGGGTGACAGAGTGAGACTCCAACTCAAAAAAAAAAAAATTGGGGTCCAATTACTTCTGGTCTGTAGTGTTTCTGCAGATAAGTATGCAGAAATTCTGATTGGTCTCCCCTGGTAGGTAGTCTGACCTTTTTTCCTTGCTGCATTTAGGATTTTTTTCTTTTATACCTACTCTGTGCAGGCAAATTACTATGTGTCTGGCAGTTGGCTTTCTCATAAGATGTCTTGCGGGGGTTCTTTGAATCTTGTGTGCTTGTATAGTCATCTCTTGGCCTGATGTTGAAAGTTTTCTTGAACAATCTCCTGAAATGTTTGTTCCAGGGTATTTTCTGTTTCTCTTTCTATTTCAGGTATTTGATCAGACATAGGTTCACACATCTCTTGAAGAGTTTCTTTTTCCCTTTTTAAAGTTTTGTTTTCTATATATATATATATTATTAATTTATTTTTTTTTTTTTGAGTTGGAGTCTCACTCTGTCGTCCAGACTGGAGTGCAGTGGCCACTCCCGGCCACCGCAGCCTCAACCCGCTGGGCTCCCGGGGATCCTTCCCCCTCAGCTTTCCGAGTAGCCAGAATTACAGGCATGCGCTACCATGCCCCGGGTTTATTTTTTGATTTATTGTAGAGATGAGGTCTCGCTGCCCAGGCGGGTCTCGAACCCGGGGCTCAGGCAATCAACTCACCTCAGCCTCCCAAAGGCGCGGGATTGCAGGCTGAGCCACTGAGCCCGGCTTGTTTTCTATATTTTTAATAAATTGGGTTAATTCCATATTTTGGTCTTCCAGCTCTGAGATTTTTCCTTCTGCTTGGTCAATTCTGCTTCCCATGCTTGCCAATTTGTCATTTATTTGTTAGATGGAGTTCTTCATTTCTGTTATTTCTAAGTATGCTTTCTTGAGTTTGTCCAGCTCTGTTGCAATTTCATTTAGTTTTAGCCCTTGCATTTCTTGATTTTTATTCATTCTATCCACAATTCTCTGATCTCCATAAGTACCTTCTGGGTACATTGTTCTCAAAGATAGCCATTGTTTGTGTCCCAGTAGCTGTTCTTTCTAGAACTGATTCTAAGCTGGGGCTATGATTATTAGCAGGTCTTCATTGGCTTTTCTTCATTTGTAGTAGTTCTTCTTTCTCTTTGATTCTTTTGCTCAGTGGAAAATGGAGAAGCAGTCACTTCTGATGTCTGCTCTATCTTTTGCCCTTCTTTGAGCCAGGGCTCTGGGTTTGTTCAATTATGAAGTAGGGCTGGGAGTGGGGCTTTGTGCTGTCTCTTTACAATTTGAGCACTTACTAGGGGATGAGGGGGGCTGCAAGTATTCAGAACTTATTGGCAGGTCATAAACTTTGCTGTCTGGTGAATGGGCCAGCTGGGACTCACTTTTCATCTCTGCACAATATGACTTTACAATGGATATGCTTGCATAGCCTCTGAATCCAAGACAGTGTATAAAAAAGAAAAGAAAGAGGAGAAGGAGGAAAAAAGAGAAATGTGGAGAAAGGAAAAGTAGAAATAAAACAGAAAAAGAAAGAGAAAAGAGTGAGAACAAAGAAAGAGAAATAGAAAAAGGAAAGACAAGAAAACCAATCAACAAATAAAGCAACCAAATGAGATAAACAAACAAATACCATCACCAGCTTCCTTCTTAGTCAGTTCCACTGTTTGCATCTATCACCCAGCAGGTGGAGGGTGGATAATCTGGGGTTCTGCATATGTTGTTACCCACTAGGGCTTGTGCACTGGGGACAATATTCTCGAAGTCGCACAGAGCAACCCCAATGCAAAGCAGAGAGCAGCCCTGGTCTCAAGATGCAGTTCTGCTTTTCCTCAGTGGCTGCCTTGGAGCGTTTCTCTACCCAGGTGTTAGTGAGTCTGCTCAGTTTCCCTGCTGGGAGCTATTGCTTCCTTCCCAGTAGTTACCAGTCTCCAGATCTCAGGACCTGGTGGCAAGGCTCTGGAGTCCTGTCCAGGCTCGGAGTGGGCTTTTCCTACTACTTCCTTGGGAGTCTGCCTCAGGCTCCCTTGCTGCATTCCCTTCGTGGCCCTCACTGTCAGTATTCAGCTGACTTCAGCAGATTTTCCCTGGAAAAGCTCCCAAATTGTCTGCCACTAGATCTTCCACTAGTGGCTTGTTTCTGTGTTTGGTCCAATATGGGGGTGGGGCATCTGTCTCTTATCATGCGCTTGGAGTATCCTTTGGTGGTTGATTTCAGAAGGGTGCAGGCTGGTCTCAGGATGCAGGCTGCTCAGGATGCAGGCAGCTCAGAATTGGGCAAGATAAAGCAGGTCTCTGCCCAGTGTCGGGACAGAAAAACTGGCGGTGGTCCTTTTTTTTTTCTGGCGTGGCTTGGCTCCAGATTTCCTCCCTGTGCTTTCTCAATGGTTCCTGCTGTCCCTACCTGGCCTGTTGTCATAGGGGCTGGTGTGGCCAGGTGCCAGCTGATCTCTTCTGCCTTTTTCTGAGAGATGCTGCAGTAATGGTGGATCTTTCTGTATACATAGGGTACTGAATTCAGAGCAGTGACAAATTGTAGCCGTTTCTGCAGGGGGCCCCCGGCTCTTGATCTTGTGTCTCCCCTCAGTTGGACATTCGCTCACCCACTTGCACATACAAACAGACACAGATTAATTTTTTTTGCACTCACCCCTGTAGAGACTCACACTCTGACTGGATCTGACACCATCTTGCCTACAATACCATTTCTTTTTGCTGAGAACATTACATATTTCTTTTCTAGCTATTTTGGAATATACAATAAGTTATTGCTAACTGTAATTTTCCTACTGTGACATCCAATGCTAGAATGTATTCCCTTTTTTCTAACTATTTTTTATACACTCGAACTAAATTCTTTTTAACTCCCTCTGCTCCCTTCCCCTCCAGCCACTGGCAATCACCTTTCTACTCTCTGCCTCTATGAGATATACTTTTTTAGCTCTGACATATGAGTGAGAACATGCAATATTTGTCTTTGAATGGCTGGTTTATTTCACTTAATACATCTGTTGATACACAGATTTATTTCCAATTTTGACTAGTATTGTGAATAGTGCTGAAAAAACATGGGGGTGCAGTTATCCCTTTGATATATTGATTTCCTTTCTTTTGAATAAATACCCAGTAATGGGATTGCTGAATCATATGGTAGTTTTGTTTTTAGTTTTTTGAGAAATCTCCATACTGTTTTTCACAATGTCCATACTAACTCACATTCCCACCAATAGTGTACCAGGGGACACGAATAAACCAGAATTATCTTTTTGGAGGGCAGACCCCCTTTTAATAATGTTTCCCCTGCTAGGCAAGTGTTCTAAGAAATCGACATCAATGTACCAGCTCGTGTTGTTGTGAGAGGCTGCAGTCAGTTTCAGTGAATTTTTCTTTGGATATTCTTTCAGGGGTTTGCCCATTTCATGATGGATGATTTACCAGCATGCCTGCCCACACTGTGCTGAATGTTCAGCAGTTTTTGACAAAAATAACATGGTCCCTGTGCCTCACCCTCTTTATTCACCCAATCTTCCTCAAGCAACTTTTTTTTTGGTTTGTTTCCCCAGATGAAAAATCCTCAAAAGGAAAAGTTTGCCAATGTGGGAGAGATGAAACAAAAAAAGACAGAAGCATTAAAAGGCATCAAAATGGATGAGTTCAAAAACTGTTTTGAGCAGTGGAAAAAGCATCTTGATAGGTGTATTGCATTAAAGATTACTTTGAAGGTGAATGAAGTTTAAACACGTAAGAATAAATATATGATTTTTTTTCTTGTTCATCAAAATTTTTATTTTTGACTTTTTTCTTCTTTTTTATTTTAAAGATGTGGGTACAATTCAGGATTAGGTATACAAGTGGTCATTGAACAGGTAAAGTTTGGGCATCCCTTTGTTCTCCACTTTGCCTGGTTTGTGATCAGATACCCTTAATGATGTGGTGTCCCTCCCCCCACCCCAGCAGTATCCTTTTACTGCCAATTCCTTTCTTATTGTATTATAGTAAATGTTCAGGGTCTGCTTATGAGTGAGAGAATGTGGTACTCTGTTCTTTGTTTCTGTGATAGATCATTGAGTATGATAGACGCTAAATCCATCCAAGATGCTGTCCATGTTTGTCCTTCTTTATGACTGTGTGATATTTCAATTGTGTATATGTACACATTTTTAAAACATCTAGTCAAGTTTCGATAGGCAGCAAGGTTGGTTCCATGTTTTTGCTATTGTAAATAATGCTGCAAAAACCGTGTGTGGAGGTGTCCTTTTTATAGAATGATTTGAGTTTCTCCAGGTATATTTTCAGTAGGGGGATTGCTGAGTCATACGGAAAGTCAATGTTTAGTTCTTTTAGAATTTGCCACACTGTTTTCCAAAGAGGTTGCCCTAGTTGGCATACCCACTAAGAGTGTAGAAGTGTTCTTTTTTCCCACATCCTCACTAGTATCTGTTGTTTGTTTTATTAACAACGGCCATTCTTACTGGGGTTAGGTGGTATCTCAATGTGGTTTTGATTTGCATTTCTCTGAGATTAGTGAGGCTGAGCACTTTTTATTGTGTCTGTTGGCTGCCCATATATCTTCCTTTGAGAAGTGTCTATTTTTAGTAGGGCTATTTGTTTTTTTCCTTTCGGCATGTTTGAGTTCCTTGTCAATCCTGGATATTAGACCTTTGTTAGATATACAGGTGGCAAATATTTTTTCCCTTTCTGTGGGCTGTCTCTTCACTCTCTTGATGGTTTCTTTTGCTTTGAAGCAGCTTTTCAGTTTAATGAGATCCCAGCCGTTTATCTTATCTCTTATGACATGGGCACTTGGGGTTTTGAGCAGGAATTGATTGCCAGTTCCAATTTCCATGAGGGTGTCTCTTGCATTTTCTAAGGTTTTTATAGTTTGAGGCTTTATGTTTAGGTCTTTGATCCATTTAGAGATGATTTTTGTGTATGCTGATAGGTAGGGGTCCTGTTTCAATCTTCTGCATGTGGTCACCCAGTTTCCCCAGCATAATTTACTGAATATCTTCTCCTCTCCCCAGTGGTTGTTGATGGAGGCATTGTTGAAGATGAGTTGGTTGAGAAATTGAGGTTTTGCTTTCAGAATCTCTATCCTGTTCCATTGGTTGGTATGTCTATTCTAGGACCAATATCAGACTGTTTTGATTATTATAGCCTTATAGTAATGTTAAAGCCTGGAAGTGTGATACCTCACACTTCGTTTCTTTAGCTGGGTATTGTTTGGACCATTCGTGGTCATTTACGTTTCCATATGAATTTCTGTATTGTCATTTCCAGGTCTGAGAAGAATGATGTTGGCAATTTAATGGGTATTGCATTGAATTTGTATATTGCCTTTGGTGGGATGGGTATCTTAACAATGTTGATTCTTCCTATCCATGAGCATGGAATATTTTTCCACGTGTTTGTATCTTCTTGAATTTCTTTGTGCAGTGTTTTGCAATTTTCATTGTAAAGGTTTTTCCCTTCTCTGGTTAGGAAGGTGTCAAGGTATTTCATTATTTTTTTTGTGGCTATTGTGAATGGGATTGTGCTTTTTATTTGGTTCTCTCTCTGCTTATTGTTGGTGTATAAGAAGATGACTGTCTTTTGCACATGTATTTTGTATCCCAAGACTTTGCCAAAGTCCTTTATCGTGAAAGCAGGTCTTTGACAGATTCTCTTTTTAGGTTTTTGAGGTATAGGATCATATCGTCAGCAAAGAGGGATAATGTAACTTCCTCTTTTCCAATTTGGATACTGCAGATTTCCTCCTCTTGTCTGATTGCTCTAGCTAGGACTTTCAACACAATGTTGAAAAAGAGGGGTGATAGTGGGCAGCCTTGTCTTGTTCTGATTTTCAGGAAAAATGTTTCCAGTTGCTGTTCTTTTAGCAATATGCATGCTGTAGGTTAATCATAGATGGTGCTTATTATTCTGAGGTATGTTCCCTCTATGCCTAGGTGTTCACAGGTTTTTATCAAGAAGGGATGCTGAATTTTATCAAAAACTTTTTTTGCATCTAATAATATGATCCTGTGGTTCTTGTTTTTACATCTGTTGATGTATTTAATTACATTTATGGTTTTGCGGATGTTGAACCAGCCCTACCTCCTGAGGATGAAGGCTTCTTGGTCATGGTGAATGAGTTTCGAAATATGTTGTTGGATCAGATTTGCTAGAATCTTGTTGAAAATTTTTGCATCTATGACATAAGGGATACTGGCCTGTAGTTCTCTTTTTTTGTTGGATCTTTATCCGGTTTGGGTATCAGTGTGATGTTAGCTTTGTAAAATGATTTGGGGAGAATTCTATCTTCCTCAATTGCCTGGAATACTTTCAATAGAATTGGTATTAGCTCCTCCTTGTACATTTTGTAGAATTCCACTGGAAAGCCATGTGGTCCAGCACTGTATTTGTAGTTACTTTTCTTATGATAGAGTCCATTTCCTGGGTTGTTATTGGTCTATTTAGTGTCTCAATGTCTTCTTGTTTCAAACTTGAAAGGTTGTGTGATGCCAGAAAGTCCTCCATTTCATTTAGACTATCAAGTTTGTTTCCATACAGATGTACATAGTAATCTCTGAATATCTCTTGTATTTCTTTGGGGTCAGTTGTCATTTGATCTTTTGCATTTCTGATTATGTTTATTTGGGCATTTTCTCTGTTTTTCTTGGTCATTCTGGCTAGGGGTACATCAACCTTGTTTATTTTTACAAAGAACCAGCTTTTTGTTTTGTTGATTTTTTTCTATGATATTTTTGTCTTCTATGTCCTGTATTTGGGATTTTACTTTGGTGATCTGGAAAGTTAGGCTTTTGGTGATCTTGCCTTTCTACCTCCCTTAGGTGATGTGTTAAGTTGTTAATTTGTGATTTTTCCATTTTCTTGATGTGTGTTTGTAGAGATATAAATTCCTCTCTTAGAGCTGATTTCATGGAATCCCAAGGTTTTAGTAGTATGTTTCTTCATTTTCATTTGTGTCCAGGACTCTTTTAATGCTTGTTTTGATTTCTGTGTTGACTCAGTAGTCGTTTAGCATCATGCTTTTTAGTGTCCATGTCTTTGTGGGTTTGGGGGAAATTTTGTTGGTGGTGATATTTATTTTTATTCCACTGTGGTCTGAAAAGGCTCATAGCAGTATTTCAATCTTGTGACATTTGTTTATGTTTGATTTATGACTGAAAATGTGATCGATCTTGGAGTATATTCCATGCGATGATGATAGAATGTATATTTTGTGGTTGTTGGGTGGAGTATTCTGTAGGTATCTATTAAATGCATTTGGTCAAGCATCAGGTTGAGGTTCTAGATCTCTTTGTTGATTTTTTGGATCTATCTAGGGTTGTTAGTCTGGTATTTTAGTCCACAACTGTAAACATGTTGGAGTCAATATCTTTTTTTAGTTCACTTAGAAGTTGCTTTATAAATGCTGGTGCTCCTGGGTTGGGTGAATATAGGTTTAGGATGGATATTTCTCATTGATGGATTGAACTTTTTATCATTATGTAGTGCCCTTCCATATCTTTTTAAATTTTTGATAGCTTAAAGGTGTATTGTCTGATATAAGATCATGACTCCTGCCTTCTTTTGTGATCTGCTTGCCTGGAAACTCATTTTCCAACCTGTAACTTTGAATCTGTGTGCATCCCTTGTTTCCTGGATGCAACAAATTATTGAATCATGACTTTTTATCCAGTTTGCCATTCTGTGTCTTTTCAGTGGTGTATTTAGTCCATTCACATGTAAGCTGATTATTGAATGTGATTATTATCCCCACCATGAGGTTCTTATAAAGTTTTTTCTTTGTTTTCTTTTAGCTTTTGATTTGATGTATGTGTGTGTTTTCAAGTTTATTGTTGTGCTGTATTCTCTGTTGATTCTGTGTTCTGCTGTTCTCTTGGGAAGTGCATGGTCATTCTTTTATTTTTCTTTCTTCTGTGCTTAATATCTTTTTCAGTGTCTCCTGTAGAGCTGATGTGGAAACTGCATAATCTCTTAGGGATTGGTTGTTTGGGAAGGATCTTAATTCTCCATTGCTGATGAAGCTGAGCTTGACTGGGTAGGAAGTTCTTGGCTGAAACTGTTTATCTTTGAGGACTTTGAATATTGAACTCCAGTTCCTTCCAGTTTGTAGTGTCTCTGCTGAGAGGTCTGCTGCAATTCTGATTGGTTTTCCCCGGTAGGTAGTCTGACCTTTTTCTCTTGCTGCCTTTAAAATTTCTTCTTTTGCGCCTACTTTGTATAGGCAAATTACTATGTGTCCGGGGGTTGTTGCTCTCTTTTAATGGCTTGCAGGGGTTCTCTGTATCTCTTGTGTTTGGATGGTTGCATCTCTGGTAAGATGGGAAAAATTTTCTTGGATAACCTCCTGGAATATTTCCTCTAACGTGTTCTCCATTTCCCTTTTTTTCTTTTGGGATACCAATCAGGTGTAGGTTCAGACTCTTGATATAATCACACATCTCTTGGAGGCTTTGTTCTTTTTTTCTGAGTCTTTTTTCTACGTTTTTTACAGATTGTGTTAATTCATAGTTTGGTCTTTAAGTCCTGAGATTCTTTCTTCTGCTTGATTAATTCTGTTTTTCATGCTTGTCATCTTGTTATTCATTTCCTGGATGAATATTTTTATGGCTAAAATCTGTGTTACAAGTTCTTTCAGTGTTGCATCTTGTCTGTTGAGTCTTACTCACTCTTCCATCTGTTCCCTAATCCCTGTTGTATTCTGGGGCCAATTCTTGGTGACTTCCATTGTTTGGACTCAGAAGTCTGGTTTTTTTATGTGTTTTCTCTTTGTAATACTGAGAATTATCTGTGTTCTTCTGTTGATTTTTCCCTCTCATTTGTGACAGATTTCTTTCTTTTCTCTTTAGTTCCATTATTCAGTGGCAATGGCAGAGGTTTTCACTTCTGATGGTTGCTCAACCCTCTATTCTTCCCTGATTAGGGCTCTGAATTTGTTCTGTTATAAAATAGCACTACGAGTGGGAAGCTTTGTTGTCTCTTGTAGTTTTGAGAGTTGAATAAGGTGGAGGATAAGAAGCAGAAACTACTTGCAAGGCACAATATTCACAGATTGTGGCATGGGTTCCTTGAGATTCACTCCCCATCTTCACTCTATATGATGATGCAATGGGTACATGTGTGTACTCTCTGAGCCCAAGATACAGTAACATCAATGAGGAAAATGGGGAAAAGCAGAATGAAATAAGGCAGATAAAAATGAAGAAAAATTAAAAGAAACACAGAACAACAAGAGCAGAAACTAAAGCAAGAAAACAGTAACTCTCTCTCTCTCCTCCTCTCTCTCTCTCTCTCTCACACACACACACACACACACACACACACACACACACACACACCAAAACAAACTGGTTTACCAACCAAACAACAAAGACAACAAACAGGAAAACCAAATACACACACACACACACACACACACACACACACAAACACACACACACACACCCAACCCAAAATGAAAGGAAAGGAAAAAGAGAAAGAGAAAAAAAGGAATTAAAATCCAACCCTCATGCATGTATTCACAAACACATGAAACAAAAAAGAATAAAAAAGCAAAACAAACAACCAATAAACTGAAAGATGAACACTGTGTGTTTCACATGCACACATAAACAGAAAACAAAAAAAGAAAGAAGAAAAAAAGTGGACAAGAGAGATGCAGATTGAACTCTGACATAAACATTTATGCATGAAGTAAAAATATATTAAAAAAATTTTTAAAAGCCTGGCCTGTTATGGCAGGTTCTGTAATTGTTCCTTTCAGCTGCCCCTCTTCTGTCACCTTTAGAGCTTTGGCCTCTTTCACAATTTCCCCATTGTCTGGCTCAGGGAAGGAGGAGGGGCAGTGGGGTGAGTGGGGCTTCACTCCTCCTCTCCCACTCTAGTATGATCAGGGGGATCTCCTCCAGTGTGGAGATACGGGATTGTCTCTTCCCTAGGTACTTGTGGGGGGCACCCCAGTCAGGCTTATCCTAGAGTGGAGTCCTCCCATTGTAGCTGACATCCAGGCTCTGCCTGGATTCATCTCTCTCAGTGTTGCCCCAGCTGTGTGTGTCTGACATTCAGAGGATTACTGGGGAGCGGGGATTGGGTCAGTCCCAGATTAACCACTAATCTCTTTTCTGGCCACACCCTTTGTCCTGTGGCTGAATCAGGGTAGGGGGAGGGGCGCCTGAAATTCAGCACTTGTCTTATCCCTCTGAAGTTTGTGCTTTGAGGATATTCCCTCCGGGTCATGATCAATCCCTGAGTAGTTAATCCACTGGGCACAGAGATCAGAGTGGGTCTGTTGCTCCATGGTGAGCAAGCTGGAGCACTTTCCTGCCAGTTTTCAAGATGGTGGCAGGGTGGCTGTTTTGGCTTCTTCAGTGGGGCTCTGCCTCTGGGCTTCTTCATTGTGCTCCCTCTATAGTCCTTGCTGCCAGTGTCCAGCCAGGCACTGCAGTGAGGCAGAGTCTGGAGCCAGCAGTCTTTCCTGGCAGCTTCTTTCCAGGAAGGGCTTTGTTGATTTTTAAAAATATGATGCTCAACATCTGTGCCCAGGAAGTGTTAGGGACCAAGTGGAGCAGCTGCAGCACCAGCTGCTTTACCAGGAAAGCCCTGGTCACTTACTCCCAAGTCCCTACTCAGTCAGCCACTCACACATCCACTGGCTCACTGATACATATGCAAAATTTTTCATACATTCACTCACTGTCATTGGGACTTGCTTAGTCCAACTGGCTCTGCTGCCAGTTTTATGATTTTTTATAAATACATTCTGAGTTTTTCTTTGGGTCCTCCCTTGTATGAGTTCTCTTTTCTTCACATCCTTGCCAGGATTCTTTCTTTCTTTCTTTCTTTCTTTCTTTCTTTCTTTCTTTCTTTCTTTCTTTCTTTCTTTCTTTCTTTTCTTCTTCTTTCTTCCTTCCTTCCTTCCTTCCTTCCTTCCTTCCTTCCTTTCCTTCCTTCCTTCCTTCCTTCCTTCCTTCCTTCCTTCCTTCCTTCCTTCCTTCCTTCCTTCTTTTCTTTCTTTTCCTTTCAGAGTCTCACTCTGTCACCCAGACTGGAGTGCAGTGGCATGCTCCCGATCACCGCAGCCTTGACCTGCTGGGCTCTGGTGATCCTTCCGCCTCAGCCTTCCAAGTAGCTGGAACTACAGTCACGTGCTACCACACCCGGCTACTTTTTTTGATTTATTTTAGAGATGAGGTCTTGCCAAGTTGCCCAGGCGGGTCTCGAACCTGTGGGGTCAGGCAATTCACTCACCTCGGCCTCCCAAAGTGCAGGATTACAGGCTGAGCCACCGAGCCCAGCTCTTTCTTTTTTTGATAGTAATTATTCTAAGTGGGGTAAGATGATATCTCATTGTGGTTTTGATTTGTAGTCCACTGATGATTAGTGATGTTGAACATCTTTTCATATATCTGTTGGCAATTTTTATGTCTTCTTTTGAAAAATGTCTGTTCATGTCCTTTGCCCACTTTTCAATGGGATTGCTTCCTTTTCCTACTGTTGATTTGTTTGAGTTACTTGTATATTCTTGATATTGGTCCTTTGTTGGATTAATAGTTTGCAAGTATTTTCTCTCCTTCTGTGGGTTGTCTCTTCACTCTGTTGATTGTTTCCTTTGCTGTGAAGAATCCTCTTAGTTTAAGATAGTTCCATTTGTCTATTCTTAATTTTTTTAAACATTTTACTTCAGTGGCTTTAGGGAGTAAAAATGAATTCTGGTTACATGAATGCATTGTGTAGTGGTGAAGAAGTCTGGATTTTAAGTGTACCCTCCATCCACATTTGCACACATTGTACCCAATAGGTGATTTTTCATGCTTACCCCCTCACACTCTCCCCCTTCTGAGTCTTCAGTATCCATTATGCAATTCTATATGCCTTTGCAGTTCCTTAGTTTAGGTCCCACTTATAAGTGAGAACATGTGGCACTTCTGCTTTACTTCACTTTACTTCACTTAGGACGATGGTCTTCAATTCCATCCAAGATGTCACAAAAGACATTAGATCATTCCTTTTCATTGTTGAATAATATTCCATTGTATATATCTCACATTTTCATTGTCCACTGATCAGTTGATGGGCATTTAGGTTGATTGTATATCTTTGCAATTGTAAATTGTGTTGTGATGAACACACGACTGTAAGTGTCTTTTCTGTATAATGATCTCTGTTCCTTTGGGTAGGTACCAAATAATGAGATTATTGGATCAAATGGTAGATCTACTTTTAGTTATTTGTGAAATCTCCATGCTGATTTCCATAGAGGCTGCACTAGTTTACACTCCTGCCAATAGTATATAAGCATTCCTTTTTCCACTGCATCCACGCCAACATCTATTGTTTTTTAATTTTTAAATAATGGCCATTCTGACTGGTGTAAGGTGGTATCTCATTGTGACTTTAATTTGTATTACTCTGATGATTAGTGAGGTTATTTTTTTTTCATGTTTGTTGTCTATTTGTATATCTTCTTTTGATAGATGTCTGTTCATCATCATCATTTGTCCATTTTTAATGGGACTATTTGCTTTTTTCTTACTGAATTGTTTGAGTTCTTTGTAGATTAGTCCTTTGTCAGCTGCATACTTTGTGAATATCTTCTCTTATTCTGTAGGTTGCTTATTTACTTTGTTGATTGCTTCTTTTGCTGTGCAGAAGCTTTTTAGTTTAATTAAACCCCACTTGTTTATATCTGTTTTTGTTGCATTTACTTTTGGGGTCTTAGTCATAAATTCTTTGGGTAGACAAGTGTCCAGAAGAGTTTTTCCTACATTTCCTTCTAGGATTTTTATAGTTTCGGGTCTGACATTTAAGTCTTTAATTGATCTTGTGTTAATTTTTGTGTATAGTGAGACACAGAGATAAAGTTTCATTTCTCTACATGTAGCTGTCTCATTTTTCCAGCACTATTTGTTGAATAGGGTCCTCTTTTCCTAGTGTATGTTTTTGTCTGCTTTGTCAAAGATCAATTGATTATACGTGTTTGGGTTTATTTCTTGATTCTCTATTCTGTTCCATTGGTCCATGTGCCTGCTCTTGTACCAGTCCCATACTGTTTTGGTTACTATTTTGTTGTCTGTGCTTTTAAAGTCTTAGCCATAAAATCTTTGTCTACCAATGCCCTGAAACATTTCTCTTATGTTTTCCTCTAGTCGTTTTATAGTTTCAGGCCTTGCATCTTACCTGAGGGTAAGTGTTTGGGGGACTGGGTAAAATGTGGAGGAAAGAACTTTAAGAAAGATCTTACAAAACTGGACCATTTTCTGGAGTCTGAGAGAAGCCCAGGTAGTCATCCAGCCAACGTAAGTATTGATTAACCCTTATTTTAAAAAGAGGGAGTAAAAGTGGATGGACATTTTTAAAATTTTGAGTTTATTTTTGTATATGGTGAGAGATAGGGTCTAATTTTATTCTTCTACATTTGATTTTCCCAGCCAGAAGCTCACTTTCTATCACTTTCTCTTATGAGAGAAGCCATGAGCCAAGAGGAGGGGTCTGTCCTGGCACTGAGCTATGCTACCTTGGTCAAGGGTTGGCATGGGTAAGTTAAAACTTTTCTTCTTACTCTCTTCAGTGCATCTATTCTTTGATGATGATGATGATTTTTGCTTCACTGGGAACCCGAAACCTCTCAGTTGGACTCCTGAGCTCCCATAAAGGTATTCTCATCTGTGGATCATTGTTAAAATCAGTGTTTCTGTGGAGATTTGAAGGCTAGAACCTCGTGTACCACCACCTTACTGATGTTACTCTCTTGATCTGTCACCAAATTTCTGATTTACAAAAATGTTCTGCTTTTAGCAATTCAATAAGTTTATAGACATATTGGATATTCAAGTTTTAGCCATTTTGAATATTTCAAACAACTTTAAAAAACACATTTTATTGAATCTTTATGGCAACCTTTTAAGGAGTGCTTGAATTTTTGAAAGCTAGGGTCGTAAAATGCTTTAGACTTCTTATACATATTTATTTTTATGAAAATTATATTTTATGATTAATTATAAATGTTCAGTATTAGAATGGGAAGTTTTTAGTTTTACAACTAATTTATATGAATTTTTTCAAGTCATTTTTTCTGTTTTTGTAATATATTAAGATGCTTTCGCCCATTTCTCAAGTATGTTATTCACTCAATTTTTTAATGTTTAACAATGAGTAGAAAATTATAATATGATTATTATTTCCCAGTTAATTTCTTACTTCACTTATCTTATAGCATTGTGGCATGATCTTTGTAGAAGTAGTCACTTGATTAATTTATCTTTAATTAATAGGTAGGATTCTATGTACATAAAGTAGTACAGAGCCTCATATTAAGAAAAATGCTTAATCTCTATTAGCTCACTCTTCCTGATCTAGGAGTTAAAAGATGGAGAGATAAAAGTACTTTGGGCTAGACATTGGCCTTGGAGGTAACTTCGGTAGTCTTTATGACCAGATGAAAGGGGTTAGATTCTAGAATCTGACATCTAATGAGTCCCTGTGCTAGGATACAAGTGATGAGAGGAAGGGAATAAGTAAACTACCTGACCTCTGTCCTAGAGGTGCTTATAGCTTTTGGGAGAAAGAAATATGCCCCAGATTGTAGAAAAGACTGTATGTGTGATAAAATCTGGGAGTAAGAGTTTGGGGAACTGGGTGAAATGTGGGGGAAAGAACCTTGAGAAAGATCCCACAAAAATGGGCCATTTTCTGAAGAGTCTGAGAGAAGCCTACGTAGTCATCCAGTCAATGTAAGTATTAATTAACCCTTATTAGAAAAAGGGGAAGCCGGGCTGGGTGGCTCAGCCTGTAATCCCGCGCCTTTGGGAGGCTGAGGTGAGTGGATTGCCTGAACCCGCGGGTTCGAGACCCGCCTGGGCAGCGAGACCTCATCTTTACAATAAATCAAAAAATCAGTCGGGCATGGTAGCGCATGCCTGTAACTCCGGCTACTCGGAAGGCTGAGGTGGAAGGATCACCGGAGCCCAGCAGGTGAGGCTGTGGTGGCCAGGAGCGGCCACAGCACTCTAGTCTGGGCGACCGAGTGAGACTCCAACTCAAAAAAAAAAAAAAGAAAAAGAAAAAGGGGGAGTAAAAGTGGATCGACAGATCCACTGAATTTGAACCACATAATTTTGTTGATCTGTGGGGACAGGCTAAATCTTTGTTAGGAAGAGGTCCTTATTAAGTTCTGAGGAATTAATTGGTTATTTTATCATTCATTCCATATCAATATTATTACAATGCCAACAATTTTAGAAATAATTATCTTTCTTTTGGAATTTGCAGAGATAATAATAGGAAGAGGTGATATTTATTGTGCATTTATTACATGCTTAGTATGCATTTTCTCATTTAATCTGAATAATAACTTTATGATGACAATGCAATTATTATCTTCATTGTACAGCTTATGAAACAAGGCTAAGAGGTTGCTTTCTTTGTTTGTGTCAAGAATTAATGACTAGCATGTCCCAGATACAGTTTGAGTACCGAGACCAAAGGCTCAAATCTCCCCACTCTATAACATCTTTTGGAAAACATATTCCTTCATACCCTGTAGTCTTTGCTAAGAGATAAAAGAAGCCTGTAAGATATGAAATTAAAGCTGGATTTGTGCTCTCATGGTAGCAAGAATAAGAGGTGTAGGAGTTTGCAGAAGCCAGACTTTCTATACCTGGTCATGACATACTATTGGAAGAAACTGATCAGTGCACTGGCTATATCACTGTTGGAGGGTGACTTATCCACGCTTGCTTCCCAGCTAGAAATATGAACAGGAGAGGAGCTCAAGGTGTCCCTGATATCTGGGACACCCTCTCAGGTGGTCCTAGCAGCTCAGTCCCTCATGAGTCCCTCCTGCACAGGCTTCTCCCTAAGGTCTGCTTGGAATTGGAGGCAATTAGTTTACTTTGATTCTTTCCTCAACCAGGAGCTTAGGGACTGTTCCTGAGTCCTCTCTGTGGTTGGTAAAATGGTATCATCCTCCTGCCTATTGCTCTGGAGCTCAAGAAAAGACCCAGAAAGCTCAGTAAATCCTGGTCTCACAAAGGCTCATCTGTTACTTTTTTGTTTCTGGTGTCCTCAACAGAAGCTGAGGACTCAGGAAACTGAACTAGCAGAGGTCTGAGCTCACCAAGAGCTGGCAGAGGTCAGAATGAGCTGGGAATTCTAAACAAGAAAGGTGTGTTTCTATGTCTTGAAGTCTGCATATATATTCCACATATATTTTAGGTATATCCTGTGTGGTGTTTCTTTACTCATGTATGTATCTTTTCTTTGTGAGTTTTTTTTTTTTGTGTGTAATACATATTTGACTCCCAGTCTGAATATTCTCCTCTTAAACCCAGAATATACAACTACAAATAGGCTTGCATTAAGCAAAAGTATGCCTTGGTTATGTGTATTTTGGGATCTCCTAATCAGTCTCTTTGATCTCAGATATTTACCCCATTCTCCTATAATTCTCACGTTTTCTTTTTTTTTTTTTTTTTTTTTTTTTGAGTTGGAGTCTCACTCCATCGCCCAGACCGGAGTGCAGTGGCCGCTCCCGGCCACCGCAGCCTCGACCTGCTGGGCTCCGGCGATCCTTCCGCCTCAGCCTTCCGAGGAGCCGGAATTACAGGTGCGCACTACCACGCCCGGCTGATTTTTTGATTTGTTGTAGAGATGAGGTCTCGCTGCCCAGGCGGGTCTCGAACCTGCAGGCTCAGGCAATCCACTCACCTCAGCCTCCCAAAGGCGCGGGATTACAGGCTGAGCCACCGAGCCCGGCTAATTCTCACGTTTTCATCTGTGAACAGACATCATAGTTAAGTACATGATATTGCAGAATCTGACGTTTTCTGAAGTTACTCATGACCAGCAATAGGAAAGAGGTCTTGAAATCTCTACTCAGTGATGTGGGTATACATTATCTTGCCTTTTATGAATTATATTTGTGTGCAATTACATATGCTTGAGAGACTGGTGTATGTATGCATTGTATGTTATTAGTAGGTAATGTTTATGTGCTAGTGCCTGTGAGTGAAATGGGCTCAAGTGACTCTCTGACTACTTTCTCCTATGTTTGGTATAGGTCAGTGGCGCTGGAACCTCATTCTGCAATGAGGGTGTATGTGTCTGACCATGTGTGTTGTTTGTTGCCTGACTGGGAAGAAGCATGTGTATGCAATTGGTATGTTTTCGGTATGATTTTTGTGTGATGTATTTGACCTTGTGTTTTTGTTGTTTAGCACGTATGTTTCATTGTGTGAACCTATAGAGTATGAGCTTATATACCTTATGTGTGATTTTTATGTGGTGCTGGTTGTTTTATGTTTGTGTTGAGACTATACAAGTGTCTGTGTGAGGTTGTATGGGTTACTATACAAATGCCTGTGTGTGGTTATATGTGTTGTATATCAACTCTTGTGCATTACTTGCGAGTTTTGTTTTTATGACCTTGTGGGTAACTGAACCACAGTTACTGTCCTTTCTTTAGGATCACGTAAGTCGCAGGTAGTAAGAAACCACAAATCTGCTATTTAAGTGTGTGTGTGTGTGTGTGTGTGTGTGTGTGTGTGTGTGTGTGTGTGCGCGCGCGCGCCTGTGTTTCATGTTTGTGTCTTAGGGTCTTCTGGTTAGTCTCTATGAATTCAAATGTTTCCTTAACTGTCTTTCAATAGAGGCCGTATTTGTGTTTTGGGCAGTTTCAGGTGCATTTTTACCATTGAGAAGCCCTTATATAGTGGATAAGAGTTCAGTGTCTAGTGAGTCATACTTGGGCCCAATCCTTAGTCTAGCCATGTGTGTTCTTATGACCTTGGGAAGTAACTTTAGCTCTCTGAGATACAGATTCCTCACTACTAAAAGAAATGTAACTCTTCTTACTTTATTGTTACTTTATGATATTTAGAGGAATAAATGAGACAATGCAAACACATTATTCGGCACCATGCTTGCCACATAATTGATGCTCAGTAAAAAAGGGGTATTTTTACTCCCTTTCCCCAAATTCAATGTTTATGTCATGCAGGTTTCATATTTCACCACTGTCTGGGGAAGCATAGGTAGAAGTCAGAGAAAACTGGTCCATCCAGAGGCTTCTGTCATATCTCAAGGTCATGACCTGGCATTCTTCCCATGGCTTATGGGCCCAGCTGCCTCCTTCATGCAAGGTCCTACCTGAATCAAAGTTTCTGATTGATTCTGACCCTCTGCTTTTCTTCTGGTTTCCTTGTGAGCACTTACACAACATATGTCACAGAGCAACCAAGCCTTTTGCATAAAAGTCCAGTCATTGTCCTTCTTGGTGGTCATGAGCCTAGATACTCCTGAAAAGTATAAGGTTTTTGAGGAGAATTTGCTGTGTAGTTAGGTGAGAAGGTCAGTCTTCATTCCTTATTCAAGGGTAGTGTATGGTAATCCTAACGTCTAACCCAGCTTCCAAGCTGGGGAAATATTGAATCTGGAATTCACTGTCAGACAGCTGAGTGACTTTCAGTCAGCCACTTCTCTCTTTGGACTGGGATTTTTTGTCACATCTATGACACAAAGCACATAATATTTACCTCGTGTGCCATACAGCTTCTAAATTTGTATTTATTGCTTTGAGAGAAGCTAAAGATGTGAAAGTCTTTTGTAAATTTTTTGTTGTGTAAATGTGAGTGCCAAATTTTTCTAAGCAGGAGCTAAGGAGATTTTGGACAAAGGGAGTAAACATAACATAGCTTCTTTATATAGTCTAACTAATGAGAGTTATGATTTCTGTTCAGAGTAGTTACAAGTATGGGTTCTGGTCAGATAGCCATATGTCATGATTCCATCTGTTGCACTTAACTGCACATTTAAATAATGTATTATTTTGTTTGCTCATTGTTAAAAAGGGTATAATAATACCCATTTACTAGGTGTATGCTGAGGATTTAATTAGAAAGTGCATGCAAAAAACTTGTAATAGTGCCTAGCTCTATTATTAACATTGGATTGGAAACCTGAACTGGACACCTTGCTGACAGGGAATTTTAAATGACTCAGAACAGGTAGGACTCAGCCAATTACACTGTAAGCCTATGACAAAACTTTGGTAACTCTGTTCCAACTTATGGAGTTTTACATTCTTTTTAGAGGAAATAACTCATAAGCACAACTTCATTCTCTATTTTTATGTATTCAACTTTTTTTGAGTTGGAGTCTCACTCTGTTGCCAAGGTTGGAGTGCAGTGGCATGCTCATGGCCACCACAGCCTCAACCTGCTGGACTCAGGCGATCCTTCCATCTCAGCCTACTAAGTAGCTGGAACTACAGGCGCATGCCACCACGCCCGGCTAATTTTTTTGATTTGTTGTAGAGATGAGGTCTCGCCAAGTTGCCAGGCTGGTCTTGAACCTGTGGGCTCAGGCAATCCTCTCACCTCAGCCTCCCAAAGTGCTGGGCTTATAGGCATGAACCACCGCTCCTGGCCTATGTATTCAACCTTTATTTTAAGATCTCGCATGTAGTATTTTCTTATTCTTTCTATGTCTAAGAGAAACAAGATTATACATAAAAAACAAAGCAAATAAAAAATACTCAGAAGTTTCAAAAAAAGGGAAATAACTGATAATGTTTTAAGATGCCCATTTTAGCCGGGCTTGGTGGCTTAGCCTGTAATCCCACGCCTTGGGAGGCTGAAGTGAGTGGATTGTCTGAACCCACGGGTTCGAGACCTGCCTGGGCAACTTAGCGAGACCTCATCTCTACAATTAATAAAAAAATTAGCTGGGCGTGGTAGCACATGCCTGTAATTCCAGCTGTTTGGAAGGCTGAGGTGGAAGGATTGCCAGAGCCCCAGCAGGCCGAGGCTGCAGTGGCTGGGAGCGGCCACTGCACTCCAGTCTGGGTGACAGAGTGAGACTCCAACTCAAAAAAAAAAAACAAAAAAAATGCCCATTTTACGTTTCAATTATAGTAAATTACTGAGTTTTGAATCTGGCTTGATAAAAGATTTGAAGTCCCCGAACACAGACACTTTGCATTTCTCGTTCTTGTTCACTATTCTGTACTCATGTACTGAGTAGTTAGTTTAGTACTTGGGTCAAGGCTGTTGCTAAACAAATACATATTGAATAAAAAACCTAATGTCCTTTTGTTTTTTTGGAAAGAAACTTGGTTAATATGAGAGTTTGATGTATCATTGACAGACTTGTGATTCATGTACCAAGTATGAGAAACACTAGTAAACAGAAGTGTCACTAAAATGAAGAATTTTCATAGTAAAATACATTACTATACTATTATGAGCATGTTCATGGACATGTCCTACTCTCTCCAATTCCCAACAGAGATAAAAACAGCATGAGGAGGGAGAACCTGACTAGCGTGTCCGAGTTCCTCCTCCTGGGGCTCTCCATCCAGCCAGAGCAGCAAGGCATGTTCTTTGCCCTGTTTCTGGGCGTGTACCTGACCACAGTGCTGGCGAACCTGCTCATCATGCTGCTCATCCGGCTGGACTCTCGCTTCCACACCCCCATGTACTTCTTCCTCAGCCATTTGGCCTTCTCTGATATTTCCCTTTCATCTACCACAGTTCCCAAAATGTTGATGAATATGCAAGCTCAGCAACAATCCATCTCTTATGTAGGGTGCGTTTCTCAGATGTATTTTTTTGTACTTTTTGGCTGTCTTGACAATTTTCTTCTTGCAGTGATGGCATATGACAGGTATGTGGCTATTTGTCACCCACTGAGCTATATCATTGTCATGCGGGAGGAACTGTGTACCTGGTTAGTAGGCGGGTCTTGGTTTTTCTGTTGTGTCCATGCCCTGCTGCACACCCTCCTCTTGGTCCAACTTTCCTTCTGTGCTGATAATACCATCTTCCACTTCTTCTGTGACCTTCCTGCCCTCCTGAAGCTAAGCTGCTCAGACATCTCCCTCAATAAACTGGTCATCTTTACTGAGGGAGGAATGCTTTTTATCCTGCCTTTGAGTAGTATCTTGGGCTCTTATATCCGTATAGGAACCAGTGTCCTCAAGGGCCCCTCTGCTAAAAGATTCCTTAAAATATTTTCTACCTGTGGCTCCCATCTCTTTGTGGTGTCTTTATACTATGGAACACTTGCAGGTGTTTACTTCTTCTCTTCATTATGGAACTCCAGTGACAAGGACATAATTGCTTCTGTCATTTATACAATAGTTACTCCCATGCTGAACCCCTTCATCTATAGTCTGAGGAACAGAGATATAAAAGAGGCTCTAGAAATATTTGTCAATAGGGCTAACTTTTTAAAGTGACAATCATTAAATCCTCTTATTTCAGTTATGAACACTGTGAGATTTATCTCCTAAAATTATTGTATGGTTGTTAACGCCACATAGTTTAAAAATAATATGTATTCTATGTGCAGCGTTCTTAACATATCAATTAGATGACATTTATTACTTTGTCTGTTAGATCTTCTTTATCGTTAATCAACTTTGGTCTTCTTTTTCATCACCTCTTGTAAGATATGTGCAAAATCTTATGCAAAATATGTTGCATTATTGTAAATGAGTATCTGTCTTTTTCTCCTTTGAGAAAAATATCAACTTTTCCTTACATATATATTTTAAATTATGTTGAGGACACATAGATTTAGCATTATGATCTACTCCTGGTGGACCAACTCTTTTTAAGGAGTGGTGTGCTGATGCTGGCTTGCACTGACTTCAAGTTGATTGTGTACATCTCTCTTCAAGTCCATGGTTAGTGACATTTAATTGGTAACTTGAAATTGGCCATAATGGGAATAATTATACTATGGAAATTGGCAAAATTTCTCCATTATAGAAAGTCATTTGTTATTTATTTAGTTGCACACCATTTCATTTAAAATTAGGAAACATTTCTCTTAATTTCTGTTGATGACTCCTACCTTAACGTCTCATCTACTTCTGATATTAGTACAAACATACCAACTTTTTTTTCATTAGTGTTTACATGGTATTTTTTTTTCTGTCGTTTTACATTAAACTTTTCTTTGTCCATATGTATGTTATGTGCTCATTGTAAATAGTGTAAAGTTGAGTTTGTTCTTTTTTCTGCAGATTGACAATCATTACTTTTCTGAAAAATGTGGTCTATTCATATTTAATGTAATGATGATATATTTTAATCTATATTTTCCATATTTTTATGGTTTCTATTTGAGACATCAGTTTCATATTTTTCTTTTCCCCTTTCTCCATTTTAATTAATTAAATATGTATTTTTGTTACTCCATTCCCTCATTAATTTTTAATCATACGTTGTTATTATTTTACTATTCTTTTTTGTGCTTTGTGTACAGATTACTTCTTGATTTCTTTTACAAATTTTATTATTGAGGCATAATATACATAGTGCAAAATTTACCACTTTAAGCATTTGAGGTGTACAGTTCAATGGCATTTAATACAGTCATGATATGCAACCACCACCTCTATCTCATTGCAGAACCCCTGAAAAAACTATGCATCTACTAAGTCATTCTCATTTTTCCCTTCTCCAACCCCTACCAAACATTAACATTAAACTGTTTCTGTCTCTGTGAACTCATTTATTCTGGACATTTCATATAAATGAAACTCTAAAATATGTGAGCCTTTCATTCCTTGCTTCTTTCCCTTTACATAGTGTTTTGTTTATACAGGCATCCATTGATGGCCACTAAGGTTATTTCCACCTTTTGGCTATTGTTAATAGTGCTGTTATGAACATTTGATTGTAAATTTTTGTTTGAACAACTGTTTTCAGTTCTTTTGGGTATACATCTGGAGGTGGGATTGTTAGTTCATCTGGCATTTCTGTTTAATTTATTGAAGAACAGTCGAACTATTTTCCACAGTGTCTGTATTGTGTCTACTACATTCCCATTGGCAATGTGCAAGTGTTCTAATTTCTTCATATTTTTGCCAATATTTTTTATTTTTCACTTTATTCATAGCCATCTTGGGGGTATGAAGTGGTATCTCATTGTCATTTTGATTTGCATTTTCCTAATGACTAATGACATTAAGCATCTTTTTAATGTGTGTATTTTCCAGTTATAAATTTTCTTTGGAAGGATGGCTATTCAATGTTCTTTGCCTATTAAAGCATTTTTTTGTCTTTTATTGTTGAGTTATAAGAGCTTTTTGTATATTCTGTGTACCATATCCTTACCATTTCTACCAGTCTGTGGGTGTTTTCACTCTCATGATATTGCCCTTTGATACAAAAATTTTTTAGTTTTGATAAAGTCTACTTTATCTATTTTTTCTTTTGTGACTTATGCTTTTGTTGTCATATCTAAGAAACCATGGCAAATTCAAGGTGATAGAAATGTATTCTTATGTTTTTTTTCTAACAGTTTTATAGTTTTCAATCTAATATTTAGGTTTTTAGTTCACTTTGAATTAAATTTGTATATGGTGTGAAGTAAGGGTTCAACTTTATTCCTTTCTCTGTGCCTACCCAGTTGCCCCAGCACCATTTGTTGAAGAGACTATTCTTTCCCCATGGTCTGGGCAGTCTGGTTGGCAATCAGTTGACCATAAATGTATGGGTTTATTTCTGAACTCACCATCCATTCAATCGATCCAGTAATCTATTCTTATAGCAGTATCATACTACTATATGACTAAGGCTTTGTACTGTATTTGGACATCAGGAGGTTTTTTGTTCTCATTTTTCAAGATTGTTTTCACCAGGAAGATGAGTCTGGGGATGAAGATATGTGGGAAATTAGGGCTGTGTAAAGCATCTGCAAATATTACAGATCTAGAGGGCTGCATAAATGCTCAGAGATAAATACATGCTTAAACAGATCTAAAGAGGCTCTATCCCTTTAGTTATGGCTAATCTCTAGGAATCATGTAAGCAGTGAGGGAAGGACAAGAGAGAACTGCCTAGGTAAGCACCAAATGAATGCTCCAACACATAGACACTCTGCAAAGACCAAGAGAACAATTTTTTCTCTTTTTTTCATCTTATTTTATCTTATTTCCTTTTCTTTTCTTCTTGGATCCAGGAGGCTAGGAAAATATTTGTTAAATTACTAGATGACCACCAAGGTAACAGAACCTGTAGTGACCACACGCACACACACAAATAATACAGTCTTTATAAAAACAGTTTAGAAAACTCACTATTCAAAGAAACAACAACTACTCACAATAAGCAACAACAATGCTGGAGAATAGAGGATAATTTGGTTTCCAGAGCTAGCACGTTATAATATGAAAAATACTCAACTTTTAACAAAAATTATGAGACACACCAAAACAAATAAACAAACAAACAAACCCAAAGACAAAACCGCCCATTTACAGGAAAATAAATAAAGAAACCAACAGAAATTTTCCTGGAGAAAGCCCAGATATTGAAACTACTAGCGAAATATTTAAAAATCAACTTTACAGTAGCCAGAAACTACCAGGGGAGGGAAGGGGGGCACAAAACATTCATAAGCATACCTGTTTCAAACCAGGTGAAGTGGGAACCAAGTGGAGGCCCAAACTTTATCTGTACGATGACCACTTATATACTTAATCCTGAATTGTACCTCACATCATTAAAAAAAGTCAACTTTAAAAAACATAGACAAAGAACTAAGGAAACTATGCACAAAGAACGAAAGGCAACCAGGAGAACAATGTATTACCAAAGAGATTATCAATAAAGGGATAGAAATTATAAAAAGAAGTCAAATAGATATTTTATAATTGAGTAATACATCTTTCTTCCTTGACTTATTAGTGTCTAATGAAAGTTATTACATTTACCTCATTAAAAATAATGCTAAAACCATAGAACACTCTATTTCTATTAAGCCCTTTCTTATAGTTTGCTTTGTTGTTTTTATGCATTTTAATTTCACTTATAACTAAAACTCCACAATACATAACTGGAACTGTGCAGTCAGTATTTATTTATTTTATTGCTATCTTTACTATTTCTGTTTTTTTCTTTTCTTTTCTTTTTTAGTGAGAAAGCAGGATTTAGCAAGAGGACAGAAAAGCTCCCACAGTGGGAGAGAACCCCAGGGGGTTGCCCTATTTTTTTCATATTCTATTGCATCTTCTTGTTTCTGCTGGGACCATTTCCCCTTTGCCTGAAGAAATTTCATGATTTTATTTTATTTTATATTCAGGGAGTACAAGTGCATGTTTGCCACACGGACATATTGCATAGTGGTGGTGGTTGGGCTTCAGGTTATCCATTCCCCAGACAGTGAACATTATACCCAGCAGATAACTCTGAACCCTCCTACCTGTCTGCCTCCTTTTAGTGTCCCCAATACCTAATATTTCCATATTTGTGGTCATTTAGCTTCCACATATAAGTAAGAACATGTGGTGTTTGGTTTTTGTTTCTAAATTAGTTAACATACGGTGATGTTCTCTAGTTCCATCCATGTTGTTACAAAATAAACGATTTCATTCTTTTTATGGCTGTGTAGTATTCCATGGTACATATATACCATATTTTCCTTATCCAGTCAATTGCTGATGGGCACTTAGGTTGGTTCCTTGATTTTGCTATTGTGACTAGTGCTGCAATGAACATACAAGTACAGTTATCTTTTTTATATAAAGGTTTTTTTCCTTTGGATAGATACATAGTGGTGGGAATACTGAGTCAAATGTAGTTCTATTTATAGTTCTTTGAGAATTATCTATACTGTTATCCATAGAGGTTGAGCTAGTTTACAGTCTCACCAACAATATGTGAGCATTTCCTTTTCTCTACATTTGGGTCAACATCTGTTGTTTTTTGACTTTTTAATAATAGTCATTCTGACTGGTATAAGATATCTCATTGCGGTTTTAATTTGCATTTCTCTGAAGGTTAGTGATGTTGAATTTTTTTTTAAGATTTTTATTTTTATTTTATTTTCATTTTTTTTGAGTTGGAGTCTCACTTTGTCATCCATACTGGAGTGCAGTGGCCGCTCCCGCCCACCGCAGCCTCAACCTGCTGGGCTCCGGCGATCCTTCCGCCTCAGCCTTCCCAGTAGCCGGAATTACAGGCATGCGCTACCACGCCCGGCTAATTTTTGATTTATTGTAGAGATGAGGTCTCGCTACCCAGGCGGGTCTCAAACCCGCGGGCTCAGGCAATCCACTCACCTCAGCCTCCCAAAGGCGCGGGATTACAGGCTGAGCCACCGAGCCCTGCTGAATATTTCTAAATACATTTGTTGGCTGCGTGTGAGTATTCTTTTGGGAAGTGTCTATTCGTGTCCTTTACTCACTTTTTGATGGTGTTGTATTTTTTCATGTAGAGTTGTTCAAGTTACCTGTAGATTTTGAATATTTGTCCTTTGTCTGAGGCATGATTTGCAAATATTGTCTCCCATTCTGTAGACTTTCTGTTCATTCTGTTGGTTATTTCTTTTGCTATGCAGAAGCTTTTTCGTTTAATTAAGCCCAATTTGTTTACTCTGTTTTTTTCACAATTGTTTTTAGAGGTCTTTGTCATAAATTCTATGCCTAGGCCGTTGTCCATAAGAGTTTTTCTCTAAGCTTTATTCTAGAATTTTTATAGTTTCAGGTCTTACAATTACGCCTTTAATCCATATTGAGTTAATTTTTTGTATATGGTAAGAGGTAATGGTCCAGTTTCATTCTTCCACATATGGCTAGATAGTTTTCCCAGCACCATTTATTAAATAGGGCATTTCCCCCCCATTGTTTATTTTTGTTGGTTTTGTTGAAGATCAATTGGTTGTGGATAGGTGGCTTTATTTCTAGGTTCTTTTTTTGATCCCTAGATCTGTTGATTCTTGTAACAGTAGCATGCTGTTTTAGTTACTGTAGCCTCATGGTATAATTTGAAGTTTGGTAGTGTGATGCCTCTGCATTTGTTCTTTTTATATAGAATTGCTTTGGCTATTTGGGCTCTTTTTTGTTTCCATATAAACTTTAGGATTGTTTTTTCTAGTTCTGTGAAAAATGATGTTGGTATTTTGATAAGGACTGAAATTTATTTAATATTTATATTAAGGTAGGTGTGTTGATGACAACTTATTTCATAAACATTCTTTCAAATAAATGTCTTCATTTGTATTTGTTTGGAAGAATACTTTCAGTGGTTTTAGTGACCACAATTTTCAATTATATCTTTTATTTCCTTAAAAATGTTATTCTATTGTCTTCTGGATTCTATTTTTTATGTTGAGATGCCAGCTGTTTGAATGAATGTGTGCAATTTGTGTTTTTCTTTCAGCAGCTTCAAATATTTTTGTCTTTGGTTTTCAGTAGTTGGACTATGGTGTGCTAAAGTATAGTTTTTTCTATATTTATCATGAGTCTACAAAGATTTTTGCTTATGTGAAGAGCTGTTTTTGTTCATTTTTGGAAAGTTCTCAGTCATTTTATCATAAAAGATTATTTCTAGCCTAGTTTTTTTCTTTTCTTTTTCTGAATTTCAACTACATGTATTTTCTACTTTTTGAATATGTTCCAAAATATCTTATGCTCTTTTGGGCTTTTCAAACTTTTCTTTCTCAATATTCTTTAATTTGTTTGTTTTTTATAAATTTGTCTTCCAGTTCAAAAATCCTTTCTCCACAGTATTGTATCAGTTAGGGACCAATAAGAAGAGAGACATCATCATGCAGTATATTCAACAAGGAAAGTTCATGTTAAGAAATAATGTGGAATTATAGTAACATGGGATTAGATAGAAAGAAATAAGGGGAACCCTACAGAATACAGCAATAAAAATATATGAAGCAGAAACTCTCCCTAGGGCTGAGCTAGCACATCCAAAGAGAAGGCTGTCTTCCAAAGGTTAAGACACAGAGCTTATTGAAGAGGACATGGTTGTGGTGCAATTGATGGCAATGAAGCCACTGTGGTGCATGCTAGGTAAATTTCAGAAAATTGACCCTATTGAGCTTGCTGGAAATATATCCTCTAGAATAGCTTTTTACACTTGAATGAGAAGAGCCTGATAAGTGGGCCAAAAACTAGATGTTGAAGATGGATTTAATGGAAAACTATACAAAACAGTAAAAGGTTTCATGAATGGGCAGGCACATCAAAAGAAAATATGCGAAGTGAACCAAAGAATAGAATATGTAGAAAAAAATTATATATAAATATTGAATATAGATGAAAGCTTAATAATGCATTTATTATTTCCAGAAGAAGATTCTAGAAGGAGAAAGAGGAAGAAAGGGAAAATAAATAGCGAATTCTTAACAATTCTACAACTGATGAAAAGCACCAGGTGATAAGTTCAAGAAAGAAAAACCAAAGCATCATGCAAATAAGAAAACTACAAAAAATTACTTCAGAGTATAATTACTGAATTCTAAAAATAAAGGAAAGCTCTTAAGCACCAGATTTAAAAAGCACATAATATTAAAATAAGACACAATAAGAACCTGATTAAATGTGTAAAAGAACCTAAGTAGGCATTTTTCAAAATAAAACATTCAAATTCCCAACAGGTATATGAAAAAATGCTCAGAATCCTTTTTCATCAGGATAATGCAAATTAATACCACAATGAGATATCACCTCACACCTGTTAGAATGGTTGTTGTACAAAAGACAAAAGATTGCAAGTGTTGGTAGGTGTAGAGAAGAGGGAACTCTTGTATACTCTTGGTGGAAATGTAGATTAGTACCAGCCATTATTAAAAAACAGTATGGAGATTCCCCACATATTAGAAGTAGAATTGACATATGATCCAATAATCTCACTTCTGGGTAAATAGTCAATACAATGAAATCAATAACTTGAAGAGATAATTGCACTCCCATGTTCACTGTAGCATTATTTGCAGTAGCCAAGATAAGGAATCAAACTAAGAGTTCATAATGAATAAATGGATAAAGAAAATGTTATCTATCTATCTATCTATCTACCATCTATCTACCATCTATCATCCATGTATCTATGGATATTACTCAGTCTTACAAAAGAAGTCAATCTCATCATTATGGCAACATGGATAAACTTGGAAGACATTATGCTGTGTGAAATAAACCAGACATAGAAAGTAAAAAACCATATAATCTCATTTATATGTAGAATCTAAAAATGTAAGACTCATAGAAACAAGCAGAGAACAGAATGGTGGTTGCTAGGGGCTAGAGGTTGAAGAAAATGAGATGTTAGTAAAGAGTATAAAGTTTCATTAGTTCTGCAGACCTAATGTGTAGCATAGTGATTATAGTTAATAACTAGTATTATAAACTTGAAATTTTCTAAATATATCTCAAATGTTCTCACCATACACACACATAAATGACTACTATGCGAAGTAATGAATATTTAATAAGCTTGATTGTCATAATTGCTTCACAGTGTATATATATCTCAAAACACTATGTTGTACATTGTAAATATACATTGTAAATATACATTGCAATTATACCACAATAAAGTTGGGAAAAGATGAATATACATGAACAAAAGGAAAAAAAGCCATAATAAGAATGAACCATGATTTTTAAAGAATACCAGCAAGAAAAGCTCAATAGAAACCAGAAGACAAAGATGATATTTTCATAAAAACTAAAAATAATTTATAATCTAGAATATTATATTAAGAAATGTGTCATTAAAAAAATGGTAAAATAAAGACATTTTCGGAAATAAACCTGCCAACAGACAGATACTGCAAGAAATAACAAGAAAACATCTTTAGACAAAATTAAAAATAACTGCAGGAGAAGAGAAACTTTAAAATTTTTAAACAAGCAAAAAACAATAAAAAGATGAATTAGGTTAGTAAATATTAAAATAAACATTGATCAAACTAAACATCATCAATAATAACAATGTTCCATGGAATACATGAAACTAGAAAAGAGGAAGTCAAATTATCTCTGTTCATTGATAATGTGATTTTATGCCTAGAAAGCTTTAAAAATTTTACAAAAACTCTTAGATTTGAAAAATGAATTCAGTGAAGTTTATAGATACAAAATCAACATATAAAAATCAGTAGTAGCTGGGCTCGGTGGCTCAGCCTGTCATCCTGCGCCTTTGGGAGGCTGAGGTGAGTGGATTGCCTGAGCCTGCGAGTTCGAGACCCGCCTGGGCAGTGAGACCTCATCTCTACAATAAATCAAAAAATCAGCCGGGCGTGGTAGCGCATGCCTGTAATTCTGGCTACTTGGAAGGCTGAGGTGGAAGGATCGCCGGAGCCCAGCAGGTTGAGGCTGCGGTGGCTGGGAGCGGCCACTGCACTCCAGTCTGGGTGACAGAATGAGACTCCAACTAAAAAAAATAAAAATAAAAAATAAAAATCAGTAGTGTTTCCATACACCAATAACAATCAAGCCGAAAAATAAATCACGAAGGTAATCCCATTTACAACAGCTACAAAAAATACCTAGAAATATATTAACCAAGGAGGTAGAAGATTTCTATAAGGAGAATTACAAAACACTGATGAGATTGACACAAACAAATGGAAAAAAATCTCATGTTTATGAATCTGAATCATATTTTCCAAAGCAATCTACAGATTTAATGCGATTTTATCAAAATGTCAATAACTTTTTTCATAGAATTAGATAAAACAACCTTAAAATTCATATGCAACTGAAAAAGAGACAGAATAACCAAAGCAATTCTAAGCAAAAAGAATAAAGCTGGAGGGATCACATTACCTGACCTCAAATTATACTGCAAGGTTATAATAATAAAAACAGCATGATACTAGTATAATATACACATCAATCAATGGAACAGAATAGAGAACTCAGAAATAAAGTCACATATTTACATCCAACTGATCTTTGACAAAGTCAACAAGTTCACATGTTAGGGAAAGAATACTCTGAAAATACAATGAAAAATAAATGGTGTTGGGAAAATTAGATTGCCATATACAGAAGAATGAAACTGGATGCCTATTCTCATCATATACAAAAGTCAACTCAAGATGGATCAATGACTTGAATGTGAGACCTGAAATTATAAAATACTAAAAGAAAACCTAGGCAAAACTCTATGGACATTGGTCTAGGCAAATAATTCATAACTACGACCTCAAAAGCAAAAATAAGAAAAACAGAAATAGATAAATGGGCCTTAATGTAAAAAATTTTGTACAGCTAAATAAATAGTCAATAGAGTAAACAGCAACTTGCAGAATGGGAGAAAATATATGCAAACTGTGCATCTGATAGGTGACAGATATGCAGAATTTACAAGGGACTCAAACAGCTTAACAACAACAAAAACAAATAACATAATTAAAAAGTGGGAAAAGGACATGAATAGACATTTTGCAAATGCAGACATACAAATGGACAACAAACAGTGAAAAAATGCTCAACATCACTAAATGTCAGAAAGATGCAAATTGAAACCACTGTGAGATAGCATATTACATCAGTCACAATGGCTATTATCAAAAACAAGCAAACAAAATAACAGAAGTTGGTGAGGATGTGGAGGAGAAAGGAACACTGTTAATGAAGATGCAAATTGGTACAACTTCTATGGGTAACACTATGGAGATTTCTCAAGAACTACCATTTAATTCAACAATCCCACTACTGGGTATCTATCCAAAGAAAAGGAAATCATTTTATCAAAAAGATACCAGCAGTTATATGTTAATAGTAGTAGCACAATTCATAATAGCAAAGACATAGAATCAACCTAAGTGTCCATCAATGAATAATTGGGTAAAGTAAATGTGATTATATATTATATATATATAAAAATATGTACATATATGCACATACATCTATGGAATACTATTCAGCCATAAAAAGAATAAAATCATGCCTTTTGCAGCAATGTAAATGCAACTTGCCATTGTCTCAAGTGAAATATCTCAGAAACAGGAAGTCAAATACAACATGTTATCACTTATAAATAATGTGTACATGTGGACATAGATGTGGAATAATAGACATTGGAGATTTGGAAGGGTAGGAGGGTGGAAGGAGGGTGAGGATTAAGACATTACTTAATGGACACACATACATTATTCAGATGATGGTTACACTAAAAGCCCAGACTTCACTAAGCAATGTATTTATGTAACTAAACTGCACTTGTACCTCTTAAATTTACACAAAAAACTCTCCTAACAAATAAAAGCCAGGACCTGACTTGATGGCTTAATTGGTGAGTTCTATCAAAGATTTAAGAAAAGTGAACACAAACTGACCACTTACAAAAAAAATTGAAAAGAGGAAGCACTTCCAAACTCACTTTATGAGGTCAGCATTACCCTAATATAAAACCAGACACTCTACAAGAAAAGAAAACTACAGGCCAATATCTCTGATGAACATAGATGCAAAAATCTTCAACACGATACAGGCAAACAATTCAAATGTATGTTAAAATGATCGGACACCATGATCAAGTGGGATTAATCCCTGGCATAAAGGATAGTCCAATGTAAACAAGCCAATTAATGTGATATGCCACATTATCAGACTAATGAAGAAAAAACATGATTATCTCAACAGATGCAGAAAAACCATTTGACAAAATTCAATGCCTTTTTTGTGGTATTGAAAGTAGGTATAGAAGGAAAACTGTACCTCAACAAGCAAGTTATTGAAGAAATATACCTCAATATATTAAAGAGCATACAGTTGTCCCTTGGTATTCATGGGCGATTGGTCCCAGAACACCCCACAGATGCCAGAATCCATGAATGCTCTCAAATCCATTATATAAAATAATATAGTATGCATGTATAACATATGCACATCTTTTCATATATTTTAAATCACCTCTATATTACTTGTAATACCTAATACAATGTAAATGCTATGTAAATAGTTGCTATACCGTACTGTTTATAGAACAATGACCAGAAAAAAATCTGTACATGTTCAGTACAGGTGCAGCAACCAATCTTTAAAAAAACTTTTTTTTGAATTCATGGTTTATTGAGTTCATGCATGAAGAACCCATGGATACAGAGTGCCAACTGCATATAAAAAACCCACAGAAAACAGCCTACTCAATGGTGAAAAGCTAATAGCTTTTTTCTCTAACATTAGGAAGAAGGCAAGAATGCCCATTTTCGCCACTTATATTTGACATAAAACTGGAAGTCCTATCCAGAGCAATTAGGCAAGAAAAAATAAATAAATAAAAGGGATAAAATACAAAAGGAAGAAGTAAAATTATCTCTGAAGATAATAAAGTCTTATATGCTGAAGACTGTAGAGGCTCTACAGAAAAAATATTAGAGCTAATAAACAAATTTAGTAAAGTTGCATGATACAAAATCAATGTACAATAATCAGTTGTGTTTCTATACACTAACAACAAAATAGTCAAAAAAAGAGATTAAGAAAACAATCCCATTACAATAGTATCAAGAGGAATAAATACTTAGAAATAAAATTAACCAAAAAGGTAAACTACAAAACACTGGTGAAAGATAGAAGAAACAAATAAATGAAAAGTTATCTCATGTTCATGGACTAAAAGACTTATTGATAAAATGTACATACTACCCAAAGTTATCTACAGCTTCAGCACTATTTTCATCAAAACCCAATGACATTTTTGATGGAAATAGAAAAACAATTCTAAAATTCATATAAAAGCATAACAAATCAAGGAGAGCCTGAGTAGCATTAAGAAAAAAGAACAAAGAAGGATCACACATTCTGATTTCAAAATATATTAAAAGGTTAAATTAATTAAAAAAGTATGTAAGTTAATGTAGCATAATAGCCCACAATTAAACCCAAACACATATGGTTAACTTATAGTCAAGAAAGGTGCCAAAAATACAAATGAGAAAAAGATAGTCTCTTCAACAAATGATGTTGAGAAAAATGGTTATTCACCCCATCTTATACCATACACAAAAATAAACCGAAAGTGTGTTAAACTTGAATATAAGAACTGAAACAAAAAAAAATCCTGCAAGAAAGTAGGGGAAAAGCTCCTTGACATTAGTCTCAGCAATGATTTGTTGACTATGATACCAAAAGCACTATCGATAAAAACAAAAATAGAAAAGTGAGGCTCACCACTGCAGCGCTTGGCCGGATTCTGGCAGCAAGGGCTGTGGAGGGAATACAGGGAGGGAGCTCAGAGGCAGAACCCCACTGGAGAAGCCAAAACAGGCACCCTGCCACCATCTTGAAAACTGGGTGGGAAAGTGCTCTGGCTTGCTTACCACAGAATGACAGACCTGATCTTTGTGACTGGTGGAATAACTACTCAGGGGTTGATTGTGACCCAGAGGGAATATCCCAAAAGCATAAACTCCAGAGGGACAGGACAAGTGCTGTCTCAGGTGCCCCACCCCTACCCTGATTTGGCCAAGAGAGAAAGGGTGTGGCCAGAAAAGGATGAGGAAGACCTCCAAAGAGATCAGTGGTGAGTCTGGGTCTGACCCAACACCCCGTTCCCCAGCAATCCTCTGAAAGTCAGACCCACATGGCTGAAGCACAACTGAGAGGGATGAGCCCAGGTGGAGCCTGGACATGAGCCATGATAGGACGACTCAACTCCCGGATAAGCCTGGCTGAGTCACCCTCTGCCAGTACCCGGGGAAGAAACAATCCCAAACCTTCTCACTGGAGGGGATTCCCCTGACCATATTAAAGTGGGAGGGGAGGACTGAAGCTCCACCTACCCCTGCTGCCCCCTCCTGTTTCCCAGGGTCAGACACTGCAGAGATTGTGAATGAGGCTGAAACTGCAGGAAACCATAGAGGGGCAGCTGAGAGGAACAATTACAGAACCTGCCACAAGAAGGCAGGTTTTGTTTGTTTTTAAATTTTTAAATATTTTTCCTTTGTGCATGAATGTTAAGCGGGGATCCAATCTGCATTCCTGCCCTTTTTTCTTTTTTCTTTCTTCTTTCATTTTTTTTTCTGTTTATGTGTGTACATGAGGGATTGAATGCTCCTTTTCAGTTTTGTTTTCTTTTGTTTTTTGCTCTTCTCTTTTTTTGGTTTAATGTATGTGTGAATATGTGTGAGGATTTGATTCGAACTCCTCTTTTTTTTTTTGAGTGGGAGTCTCACTCTGTCACCCAGACTGGAGTACAGTGGTGGCTTCTGGCCACTGCAGCCTCGACCTGCTGGGCTCCGGCAATCCTTTCACCTCAGCCTTCCGAGTAGCCGGAATTATAGGCATGTGCTACCACGCCCTGCTGATTTTTGATTTATTGTAGAGATGAGGTTTCACCAAGTTGCCGAGGTGGGTCTCGAACCCGCGGGCTCAGACAATCCACTCACCTCAGCCTCCCAAAGGCATAGGATTATGAATTCCTCTTTTTTCTTTCTTTTTTTTCCCCTCTTTTCTTCTCCTTTCATCTTGGGTTGGGCATGTGTGTGTGTGTTTGGTTTCCTTTTTGTTTTGTTTTGTTTTGTTTTGCTTTGTTGTTATTCCAGTTTGTTTTGGGGTGTGTGTGTGTTTAATTGTTTTTTGCTTTGGTTTCTGCTCTTGTTGTTCTGCGGTTTCTTTTTTTTAATTTTTGTTCATCAAATTTCATTCTACTTTTCTCTGTTCTCTCATTGCTGTTACTGTGTCTTGGAGTCATGAGGTACACACATGTAACCATTGCATTGTTATCTGAAGGGGGGTGGGGAGTGGGTCTCGGGGAACTCTTACTACAATCAGTGAACATTGCGATTTGCAAGTAGTTTCTCAATCCTAGCTCCCCATCCTCCACCTTATTTGTCTCTCAAAACTAAAAGAGACAGCAAAGTTTCTTACCCACAGTCATGTTTCAAAATAGAACAAATTCAGAGTCCTGATCAGGGAAGAATAGAGGGCTGAGCAAACATCAAAAGCGAAAGCCTCTCCCACTGCCACTGAATAATGGAACTAAAGAGAAAAGAAAGATATCTGTCACAAATGAGGAAAAATCAATGGGAGAGCACAGGTAATTCCCAGTTTTACAAAGAGAAAACACATGAAAAATCAGACCCCAGAGCCCAAACAATGGAAGTTATCAATGACTGGCCACAGAATACAACAGGAATTAGTGAATGAATGGGAAGAGTGAATAAGACTCAAGAAAGACAAGATATAACACTAAAATAACTTACAACAGAGATTTTGTTCATAAAAATTTCACCCAGGAAATAAATAACAAGATGACAAGCATGGAAAGCAGAATTAATCCAGCAGAAGGAAGAATCTCAGAACTTGAAGACCAAAACACAAAAAAACCCGATCAGTAAAAAACATAGAAAAAACTAAGAAAGACAAAGTCTCCAAGAAATGTGCAATTATATAAAGAGGCTGAACCTACATCTGACTGGTATCCCAGAAGAAGAAAGGGAAAGTGAGAACACCTTGGAGCAAGTATTCCAGGAGGTTATCCAAGAAAACTTCTTTCATCTCACCATAGATGTGACGATCGAAACACAGGAGATACAGAAAATCACTGCAAGACATCAAATGAGAAGAACAACTCCTAGATACATAATACTTTGCCTACATAAAGTAGGCACAAAAGAAAAATCTTAAAGGCAGCAAGAAAGAAAGGTCCAACTACCTACTGGGGAAAAGCAATCATAATAGCAGCAGACCTATTGGAGAAACACTATGAGCTAGAAGACAATGGGGTCCAATATTCAAAGTCTTCAAAGATAGATAATTTCAACCAAGAATTTCCTACCCAGTCAAGCTCAGCTTTATCAGATATGGCGAATTAAAACCCTTCCCAGACATTCAATTCCTAAGAAATTATGTGGCTTCCACATCAGCTCTACAGAAGAAACTTAAAAAGATATTAAGCACAGGAGAAAGAAAGAAAGAAAGAAAGAGAGAGAGAGAGAGAGAGAGAGAGAGAGAGAGAGAGAGAGAGAGAGAGAGAGAAAGAAAGAAAGAAAGAAAGAAAAAAGAATGGCCACCCACTTCACAAGAGAACATCAAAACACAGAATCAACAGAGAATACATTACAACTGAAAACTTGGAAACACATGCATACCCAAAAGCTAAAACCAAGAAAAAACTTTATAAAAACCCCATGACAGGGATAAACAATCACATTTCAATAATCAGTCTAAATGTGAATGGACTAAATGGACCATTGAAAAGACACAGAAGGCAAACTGGATAAAAAACCATGACTCAATAATTTGCTACATCCAGGAAGCTCTTCTCACCACAAGGGAAGCACACAGACTCAAGGTTAGAGGGTGGGAAATGAGTTTCCAGGCAAGTGGATCACAAGAGAAGTAGGAGTCACGTTCTAAATATCAGACAAAACAATCTTTAAGCTATCAAAATTAAAAAAGATATGAAAGAATACTACATATTGATAAAATATCCGTTCCATCACCAAGAAATATCAATTCTAAACATATATGCACACAACACAGGAGTACCAGCATTTATAAAGCAACTACTAAGTAAACTAAAAAAAGATATTGACTCTAACAATTTTATAGTTGGAGACTAAAATATCCCACTAGCAACCCTAGATAGATCATTGAGACAACAAATCAACAAAGAGATCCAGAACCTCAACTTGACCCTTGACCAAATGGACTTAATAGATATCTACAGAATACTCCACCCAACAACCACAGAATATACTGTCTACTCATCACCACATGGAATGCACTCCAAATTGATCACACCCTTGGACATAAATCAAGTATAAACAAATTTTATAAGATCAAAATACTGCCATACACCTTGTCAGAACACAGTGGAATAAAAATAAATATCACTGCCAACAAAATATCCCCCAAATTCACAAAGACATGGACACTAAAAAACATGATGCTGAATGACTACAGAGTCAACACAGAAATCAGAACAAATATTAAAAGAGTCCTGTACACAAATGAAAATGAAGAAACATCTTACCAAAACCTTGAGATTTCTTGAAGTCAGCTTTAAGAGAGGAATTTATATCTCTATGAACACACATCAAGAAAATGGAAAAATCACAAATTAATAGCCTAACAAATCACCCAAGGAAGCTGGAATAGCAAGACCACCAAAACCCTAACTTTAGCAGAAGAATCCAGATCACCAAAGTAAAAGCCCAAATACGGGACATAGAAGACAAAAATATCATAGAAAAAAATCAACAAAACAAAAAGCTAGTTCTTTGTAAAAACAAACAAGATTGATGAACACCAGCTAGAATGACCAAGAAAAAGAGAGAAAATGCCCAAATAAACACAATCAGAAATGCAAAAGACCAAATGACAAGTGATCCAGAAGAAATACAAAAGTTTATTAGAGTTTACTATACACACCTGTATGGAAACAAACTTGATAATCTAAATGAAATAGAGGACTTTCTGACATCACACAACCTTTCAAGGTTTAAACAAGAAGACATTAAGACACGAAATAGACCATTAACAACTCAGGAAATTGACTCCATCATAAGAAAACTAACTACAAAAGAAAGTGCTGGACCACATAGCTTTCCAGCAGAATTTTGCAAAACATACAAGGAGGAGCTAATACTAATCCTGTGGAAAGTATTCCAGGCAATCGAGAAAGACAGAATTCTCCCCAAATCATTTTACAAAGCTAACATCACACAGATACCCAAACTGGGTAAAGATCCAACAAAAAAAGAGAACGACAGGCCAATATCCCTAATGAACATAGATGCAAAAATTTTTAACAAGATTTTAGCAAACTGGATCCAGCAACACATTTCAAATATCATTCACCATGACCAAGAAGGCTTCATCCACAAGAAGCAGGGCTGGCTCAGTATCTGCAAAATCATACATGTAATTAAATACATCAACAGATGTAAAAACAAGAACAGATGTAAAAACAATATAACAAGGATTATATCATTAGATGCAGAAAATGTTTTTGATAAAATCCAGCATCCCTTCTTGATATAAACCCTCAAACACCTAGGCATAGAAGGAACATACTTCAAAATAGTAAGTGCCATCTATGATAAACACACAGCCAGCATATTGCTAAAAGGACAGCAACTGGAAGCATTTTCCCTGAAAACTGGAGCAAGTCAAGGTTGTCCACCCTCACCCCTCTTGTTCAACATTGTGTTGGAAGCCCTAGCTAGAGCAATTAGACAAGAACAGGAAATCAGAGTAACCAAATAGGAAAAAAGGAAGTTAGGTTATCCCTCGTTGCTGACAATATGATCCTACACCTCAAAAACCCAAGAGAACCTATCATAAATCTGCTTTCACTGGTAAAGAACTTTGAGTAAGTCCTGGAGGGCAAAATAAGTGTGCAAAAAACAGTTACATTCTTATATACCAACAACAAGCAGGCAGAGACCCAAATGAAAAGCACAATCCCATTCACAATAGCCACAAAAAACAAATGAAATACCTTGACACCTTCCTAACCAGAGAAGTGAAAGACCTTTACAATGAAAACTACAAAACAGTGCTCAAAGATATACAAGAAGACACAAACAAGTGGAAAAATATTCCATGCTCATGGATTGGAAGATTCAACATTGTTAAGATGGTCATCCTACCAAAGGCATTCTACAGATTCAGTGCAACACCCATTAAATTGCCAACATCATTCTTCTCAGACCTGGAAACGACAATACAGAAATTCATATGTAAATATAAACAACCACGGATAGCCAAAACAATCCTTAGAAAAAGAAATAATGCAGGAAGTATCACACTGCCTGACTTTAAACTTTACTATAAGACTATAATAATCAAAACAGTTTATTTGGTACAAGAATAGGCATATGGATCAATAGAACAGGATAGAGATTACAGAAACAAAACCTCAATTTCTCAACCAATGCATCTTTAACAAATCCTCCACCAACAACCCCTGGGGAGAGGAGAACCCATTCAGTAAATAGTGCTGGGAAAACTGACTCATCACATGCAGAAGATTAAACAAGACCCCTAACTATCATCATACACAAAAATCAACTCTAAATGAATCAAAGACCTAAACATAAAGCCTCAAACTGAAAAAACCTTAGAAAATTCAGGAGACACCCTTAAGGAAATTGGAACTGGCAAACAATTCCTGATCAAAACCCCAAGTGCCCATGCCATAAGAGATAAGATAGACAACTGGGACCTCATCAAACTGAAAAGCTTCTGCAAAGCAAAAGAAACCATCAAGAGAGCAGGGAGACAACCAACAGAATGGGGAAAAATAGTTGCCAACTGTGTAACTGACAAAGACCTAACATCCAGGATCTTCAAGGAACTCAAATGTGCCAGAAGGAAAAAAGCAAACAGCTCCATTACCAAGTGGGCAAAAGACATGACTAGATACTTCTCAAAAGAAGATATATGAGTAACCAACAGACACATGAAAAATGCTCACCCTCATCAACAGAGAAATGCAAATCAAAACCACATTGAGATACCACCTAATCCTTGTAAGAATGACCATCATTAATAAAACAAACAATATCATACTGGTGAGGATGTGGAGAAAAAGGAATGCTTCTACACTGCTGGTAGGTATACGAACTAGTGCAACCTCTTTGGAAAGCAGTGTGACAATTTCTAAAAGAGCTAGACATTCACCTTCCATATGACCCAGCAATCCCCCTACTGTGAATATACCCGGAGAAACTCAAATCATTCTACAAAAAAGATACCTGCACAAGCATGTTTATTGCAGCACTATTCACAATAGCAAAAACATGGAATCAACTGTGCTGCCCATCAAAACTGTACTGGATAAAAAAGCGTGCTACATAGACACAATGGAATATTATGCAGTCATAAAGAAGGGCAAACATATGGACTTTGCAGCAACTTGGATGGATTTAGAGTCTATTATCCCAGTGAGCTATCACAGAAACAACAGAATACCACATGTTGTCACTCATAAGTGAACCCTGAACCTTTACCATAATACTGTTAGAAAGTAATTAGCAGTAGCAGAATACTGCTGGGGTGGGGGTGGGACGGGGGACACAACATCAATATGGGTATCTGACCTTAAACCGGGTAAAGTGGGGACCAAAGGGAGGCCCAAACTTTACTGTACAATGACCACCTGTATACCTAATCTTGAATTGTATCCACATTTTAAAAATAAAAAATTAAAATAAAAAAAGTAAGACACCATTAAACTAAAACACTTCTCCACAGCAAAGGAAATGAATCAACTAAATGAAGAGACAATTCACAGAATAGAAGAAAACATTTGCAAATTAAATATCCAACATATATAAGGAACTCACACAATTCAATGGCAAAACCCCCAAAACAAAACAGCAACAAAAAACCTGGTTAAGAAATGGGCAAAACTCTCTCACAGTCCCTTTTCAGCTGGCTGTGAGCGCTTCCAATTCCACCAGACTCTTGCTGTTTTTATTTTTTTTCTGTGTGCTTCAGCCCTCTCCAGTGGGCTCTCATGCAGTTCGCTTCCTCTCTCTCCATTTTCTGCTCAAATCTTGGGTATTCATCAGCAACTTCAGTCTTCTTTATGGTGAGAACTGGCGTGCAATGCCCTCAGCCAGCCATCTTGAAAGATGGGAAAAACAGACACTGGGAACACTGTTGAAGGGAGTGAAGAAGAGAGGTAAAGGTTGAAACACTATCTATGAAGTATCATGTTCACTAATTGGATGAGAGGTTCAGCTGAAGTCCACCATCACCATCATGCAATATATCCATGTGCCTCCTGATTCTAAAATAAAAATGAATAAAAATGGGCAAAAGAAACCGGGCTCGGTGGCTCAGCCTGTAATCCCACGCCTTTGGGAGGCTGAGGTGAGTGAATTGCCTGAGCCCGTGGGTTCGAGACCCGCCTGGGCAGCGAGACCTCATCTCTACAATAAATCAAAAAATCTGCCGGGCGTGGTAGCGCATGCCTGTAATTTCAACTACTTGGAAAGCTGAGGCGGAAGGATCGCCAGAGCCCAGCAGGTCGAGGCTGCGGTGGCCGGGAGCGGCCACTGCACTCCAGTCTGGGCGACAGAGTGAGACTCCAACTCAAAAAAAAAAAAAAAAAAAAAATGGGCAAAGGAGTTGAGTAGACATTTCCCCAAAGAAGACATAAAATGGCCAACAAGTATATGAAAAGATCCTTAACATCACTAATTATCAGAGAAATACATATCAAACCATAATGAAATATGTCATTAATTAGGATGATTATTATCTATAATGAACAAAAAGCTACGTGTTGGTGAACATTAGAAAAATTAAAACCCTTTTATGCTGTTATGATGTATGATGGTGCAGCCTCTATGGGAAACAGTACAGAGGTAAATAAATAATAGAACTATTTGGTTCAGCAATTCCACTTCTGGATATATACCCAAAAAAATTGAAATCAAGATTTTCACTGGGTGCAGTGGTCAAGTCTGTAATCCCAGCACTTTGGGAGGCTGAGATGAGAGGAGTGCCTGAGCTTAGGGGTTCGAGATCAGCCTGGGCAACTTGGTAAGACCTCATTTCTACAATAAATCAAAAACTTTTCAGGATATGGTAGTACATGCCTGTAGTTCCAGCTATTTGGAAAATTGAAGTAGAAGGATTGCCTGAGCCCTACAGGTTGAGGCTGTGGTGGCCGTGAGCATGCCTAACTGTTTAGGCCACCACAATGAGACTCTGGCTCAAAAAAACCCCCACAAAACAATGAGACTCTGGCTCAAAAAAAAAGAAAGAAAGAAATAAAAAAAAAAAAAAAGAAAGAAATCAAAATTTTAAATAGATATATGTACTCCTATGTTCATTGCTACATTATTCAAAATAGTCAAATTATGGAAACAATTGAGTTGTCCATTGACAGTTGAATGGGTAAAGAAAATGTGGCATATGCATAAAATAAAATATTATTCAGTCATAAAAAAGAAAATTCTACCATTTGTGACAACATGAATGAACATGGAGGACATTATGCTAAGTGAAATAGTCACAGAAAGACAATATTGCATGATTCCACTAACATGAAGTGTCTAAAATAGTCAAACTCATAGAAGTAGAGAAATGGATAGTGGTTACAAAATGGTGGGAAGATGAAAAAATGGGGAATTATTGTTCAATTAGTATAAAATTTCAGTTATACTGGCAGGGGTCTTTTAGAAAATGCTTCAAAACATATATCACAATTAAAATGTTCCAGTTTGTTAATGGCAAGCACTGTGTTCGGGACCTGCAACTAAAGCCACAAGCCCCTTCCTGTAACGCCACGTTCAGTGCTTGCAGCCAAAACCACAAGATAATGCTATTGTTACAAAAAGTACAAAACCTTGCACCATAAAAAGCCCTTCCCCACAAAGCCAATGTAAAAACTACATAAGCTGAGACTCGACTGAGACTGGGGCCCAGGCTTTGTGACTGGAGTCTGCTGGGTCCACGGCTGCCATTCCAGTAATAAACGCAGCTTTCTGCTTATCAGCTTCAGTATATACATGGTCTCTTTGATTTGTTTTCCCACAACAATGCAAGATAAATTTGTTCTAAAGATTTTCTGTAGAACATAGTACCTATAGTCAACAATACTGTGTTGTGCACTTAAAAACTTGAGAGGGCAGATGTCATATTAAGTGTTATTATCACAAACAAATAAAAAGTGCCACAAAGGGGCACAAGAAAACTTTTGAAGGTGATGGATATGTCTATTACATTGATTGTGGTGTTGGTTACACAGGTATATGCATATGTTTAAACTCATCAATTTGTATATATAAAATGTGTATCCTTTTTGTACATCAATTATACTTTAATAAAGCTGTTAAAATGGAAAATTTCAAAAAATTACTGTTGTGAGAAAACCCCAGCACAGTCTGTTTTGAACATTTTGTTATCTCCATAAGAAACCTTGTACCCATGACCTATGTTTAACTTTTTAGGATATTAACTCTTTTCCATAGTGATTACGATTTATTTTTACCAGCACTATATGTAGGTTTACGTCTCTGCACATCCTTGTTAATATTTGGTCTTGTCAGGCTTTTTAATAATAGTCATTTTAGTGGGTGTGAAGTAGTATTTTATTGTGGTTTTTAAAATTTGCATTTTCTTAAAGGCTATGTTGAATGTATTTTCATTTGCTTATTTTCCATTTGTACGCTTTCTTTGGTGAAATCTCTAAATATTTAGGCCATTAAAAATTGTGTTGCTAATCCTCTTATTATTGAGTTTGAGTTCTTTATATAATCTGGATATTAAACCTATATCATATATATACTTTGCAAATTTTTAAAAATATGACTTACTTTTTATTTTCTTAATGATACATTTTGCAGAGCAAATGTTTTGACTTAGAAGAAGTTCAATTTATTATTTTTAAATTTTATGGGCTAAGTAATTTTTACCTGACACAAGGAACCAAATGCTTTCTTCTATGTTTTCTTTTAAAAGTTTCATAGTTTTAGCTCTCGCATTTAGGCATATGATCCATTTTGCGATAACATTTGTATGTGGTATGAAGCAAGAGTCTAAATGGGGTGTTTTGCATAAACATTTTCCTAGCATCATTTGTTGAAAAGATTACATACTTTTCCCATTGAATTGGCACTTACGTCTTACATCAAAAACCATAGACTGAAAATATAAGAGTTTATTTCTGGCCTCTCAGTTTTGTTGCATTGATCGATGTGTCTATCATTATGCTAGTATCACATTTTCTTCATTACTGTAACTTTACAGCAAGTTTTGAAATCAGAAAGAAAAAGTCCTCTCACTTTGTTGTTCTTTCCAAATTGTTTTGAATATTCTAGGTCCTTTGTGTTTTTATATACATTTTTTAGTTCAGCTTGTCAGTTTCTACAAAACACTTTCTGGAATCTTGACAGGGATTGCATTTAACATATAGATTACTTTAGGAAGAATTGCCCCTGTAAACTATATTTAGTCTTCCACATTGATAAATGTGTAATTTCTTTCCATTTACTTAGATCTTATTTAATTTCTCTCAGCAGTGTTTTCAGTGTATACATTTTACATTTTTGGTTAAATTTTCATTTTTTTGTGATATTATGAATGGAATTGTTTTTTAATCTTACTTTCAGAGTTTTCGCTTTACATATATATGAAAAAATACTCTTTTGGGAAGAGTTTGTGAAGGATTGATATCATCTCTTCTTTAAATGTTTTGTAGAATTCACCAGCAAACCTGTCTGGGCTTAGGCTTTTCTTTGTGGAAAACTTAAAAAATTTGTATTTAATTTATTTCATTGTTATAAGTCTATTCAGATATCCTGCTTGTGATTTTTTAGTTTTGGTAGCTACTATTTTTCTAGGAACTTTTTCATCTAATGGTATAGTTTATTGGCATAATAAAGTTGTTCATAGGATTTTGTCATCCTTCTAGTTTTTATAAGGACAGTGATGATACTCCCTCTTTTATTCTTTATTTTGATTATTTGTGTCTTTTCTTTCTTGATCAGTCTAATGAAAGATTTGTCACTTTTGTTGATCTTTTGCAGAACCAATTTTTGTTTTTCTTTTCTTTTTTTGCTTTATTACTTTTCTTTTTTATTAACAGCCTAGTGAAATATAATTAATATATTAAACAATTCACTTTTTTAAAGTGGACAGTTCTACAACTTTCAACAGGACAAGGGCCAGCTCCTCCCTTGCATGGCGTCTCATGGGAGTAGTGAGACCTGGAAATCTTGGGTAGCCATGGAAGGTGTGCTGTAATGGAAGTTGTGGTCAGTGATGTGGGAGTCTTCAAGGGCTGTGATTTATTCTGTCTGGGCCACTCTGTGATGTATAGAGAGGCAGAATTCATTGCTGATTGGTCCTACAGAGGTCAAGAGTATTCATGGCCACGTTTGTTCCTCATAACCAGGCAGAAGGGAGTCCAACATGTTACTGACATTAGAGACACTTTCCCCTGTGACTCCAGTGGCTGAGCCCTTTTGGCCCCTGCATGGGATTCAGTACAATACAAAGGCAGAAAATTGGGCAATTAGCCTTATTGGCTTCTTCTTTAACAAGAAACTTGGGATTGTGTTCCCCTGAGCCTTAGTCCTGTTTGTAAATGAGGATCTTCCTGATCATTGCTCCAGTGCATGTAAACAGGCATGGCAAGAACTAAAGAATCCAAGAGTGTGGAGTCACAATTGCTGAGGGTAACAGAGGCTGGACCACTGAGAACTGGTATAGATCAGAATAAGGTGGGGAACAATCACTTAACCTAGATATATGTATAACCATGTGTTTTTTGTGGGTAACGGAATCACACACTAACCAATGTGATGCTACTAGCCACAGGTGACCATACAATAAAAAATAAAATTAATTAAAATGTACTAAATTAAAAAATTTTGTCCTCAGTTGCATCAGCTGTATTTCAAATGTTCAGTAGTCACATGAGGCTAGTGGTATTGTACTGGACAGTGCAGATACAGAACATTTCCATCATTGTGGAAAGTCCTATTGTTAAGTACTGTTATAGACCAGGAAGGGCTGGGAACCTCTTGCCAATGCCTGCGCTTGTATTGGTGTTTCTGTAATGCTGTTTTTTGTATTATTTGTGTGTCATGATTCACTACTTGCGACTCTCAGTAGTCAGTAGTCAGTGTAGTAGATTTTGTGCTCGCGCGCGCATGTGTGTGTGTGTGTGGCTTGGGAGTCATCTGAGTGACTGGATATATTTTTCTAAACAGCTTTATTGAGGTATACTTGAGATACAGAAAACTGCACTTATTTAATACATACAATTTGTTGACTTTGGAAAAGTGAATGTATTTATAAACCTATCACCTCCAAGAGCTTCCTTGTGCTTTTTTAGTTTGTTTGGTGTTTTTGTGATAAGAACACTTAACATGAAATCTATCCTTTTAACACATTTTTAAGTGCATGATAATGTATTGTTGACTACAGACACTATGCTTTACAGAAGAGCTCTAGAACTGATTCATCTTTAATAACTAGAACTTTACACCAGTTGAACAACTGCCTATTTCCCCATTCACCCAACCCTTTGTATTCTCTGGTTCTATAAGTTTGACTATTTTCGTTACCTCATATAAATGGAATCATGCAGCATTTTTCTATCTGGACTGGCTTACTCGATCTGGTATAATGTCTTCTAGGTTCATCCACGATGCCACAAATAGTCAGTTTTCCTTTTTTTAAATGCTGAATAATATTTCATTGTATGTATATGCTACATTTTCTTTCCCATTCATCTGTTAACAGATATTTGGGTTGTTTCTATAATTTGACTATTTTGAATGGTGTAGCAATTAACATGGGAGCGTAGATATCTCTTTGAGGTTCTGATTTTATTTACTTTGGATACTTACCCAGAAATGGGATTGCTTGATCACATTGTAGTTCCTATTTTTAATTTTTTTTGAGAAACTTCCATACTGTTTTCCGTAGGAGCTGCCCTATTTTGCATTCCCACCTACAGTGTTAGAGCTGTTGTGTGTGATGGCGTTTTATTTAAAAGTTGTGTGTAAATTGGTATGAAACCCATGCAAACCTCTATACTTTTCAGTTGGAATGAATATGTCAGAGAGCTCTGAAAAGCAGCACAGTGACTTTGTTTCTATGTCACTTTGTGTGATTCTACATGTCTGTTTTTTGTATTTAACACACTCATATTCTCCACCTTGAATGAGGATATAGCATAGGAGGTCAATGAGTGACACAGAAATACGTATGTTCATTTGATCTGTTGATCCAGCCTCCAAGATTGACTCTTGTCTCAGTTCTAGACATAAATAGGCAGCTCTAAGCAAAGTCCTTTTTATGTTAAATTGGTGACAGTTTATTCATGTACGTTGGACACTACTGTAGTTTTTCAGGCCTTCAACATTTTATTCATTTGCTTTCAATGGTTACTATATGTGAATTTGGCAATTTTGAAAACTTGTCTAGTTAATCAGATGACTGTGAATTTCCTATATAACTCACCAGTCCTACAGCAACTGCAAGATCACAGTTCGCCGGGCAGGTCATTGGGGAAATTCTTAGGTCACCCACTTGGTACATATGCTCATAACTCAGACATTTTGAAGCACTGGGAAAGGAAGAGAAGAGACAAATGGCAGATATGAATAAAGTTATTAACTGGAAAATTTATTGAAAGTACTGTAAGTCAAGAGTTATGGATGTATTCATCCACAGGGGCTATGATCTATGCTTTTACTGTTTCCCTGAAGTTGGGAGAGATCACAGAGAGGTAAACACAGATTGTCATCAAGGGATTTTGTTTAATGCTTTCCTCATTTCTTTGTTATTTTTAACTCCTGACTTTTGAGTTTACTCATCCTGCCAAAATAATGCCAGCATTATTACATTGGATTTTTTGGTCACTTTTCTTTGGACTATCATTTTAGGCTAATAATTTATTATATCTTATTACTATGTTCTCTAAATTTAAAAAATTGTGATAAAATATTCATAACATAAAATTACCATTTAACATTTTAAAGGGTACAGTTTAATGTACCCTACACATTGCTGTGCAACAATCACCACCATTCATCTTGGAACTCTTTCTATCTTTCCAAACTGAATTCTGTACCTACTAAGCAAAAAATTCCCAGTGCCTCCTCCCTTCAGTTCCTGACAACCATCATGCTACTTTCTACCTGTATGAATTAGACTCTTCTAGTAACTTTATGTAAGTGGAATCAGGCATATTTGCCTTTTTGTAATTGGCTCATATCCCGTAACATAATATCTTCATGGTTTATACATGTTGTCAGGATTTCCTTCCTTTTTAAGAAAGAATAATATTCTTAAAATATATGTATGATGTTTATCCATTCATTTGTCAATCGACAGAGGTTGTATACACCTTTTGGCTATTGTGAATTATGTTTTTATGAACATGGATACACCTATCTGTTTAACATTTTACTTTCAATTATTTTGGAGGTGTATATTTGGAATTGCTGGATCATGTGGCCATTCTATGTCTAATTTTTTGAGGAGCTACCATAATGCTTTCCATACTTGTTGTACCATACTACATTTCCACTAGTGTTGCACAAGAGTTCCAATGTCTCCACAGCCTTGACAATACTTCTTTTCTTTTCTTGTTGTTTAATAATAGTCAACCTAATGGTTGAGAAGTGAATTTATGCTTTAAGCACTTATTTTGTACAAGGTATATTTTTCTAATTCCCTCAATAATGCTGTCAAGAGTGTGTATGTGTCTGTATGTGAGTGAGTAAGAGAGAGAAAGAGAGAGAGAGAACAAAAAACAATTGGGATAAGCAAGAATCAGATGCAAGCACCTAAGAAGTCTGACTGCAGAGCAATACTCGTAATCAATATCCTGTGAAGTTGCTCACTCTTGTAAGGAAACAACTCCGTCTTATCTCCCTAGTGCCTATCACAGTGTCTTCACATACTTGGGGGGAAAAAGAGGGAATGGTTCCCGTTTTTCATTAAATAATCAGAAATCACATACCTTCTCCATGTGACTGTGTCTGCATACAGACATTCTTATTGCTTTTGCACTCACCAGACTAGATGAGGCACTAATATGTGAGCGCAATGCAATCAGATTTGCTTTCTCTAAGTGACGCAGTCACAGTTTGTGACCAAATGGTAATAGCTATGCTTAGCATTTACATGTTCCTGACATTTCTTATTTTGCTTCATTCCCATCAGAGAGAAGAGAAGCATGAAGGAGGAGAACCTGACCAGTGTGTCCGAGTTCCTCCTCCTGGGGCTTCCTATCCGGCCAGCACAGCAGGATCTGTTCTTCACCCTGTTCCTGGGCATGTACCTGACCACGGTGCTAGGGAACCTACTCATCCTCCTGCTTATTTGGCTGGACTCGCGCCTCCACACCCCCATGTACTTCTTTTTCAGTCACTTGGCCCTCACTGACATCTCCTTTTCATCTGTCATTGTCCCCAAGATGCTGATAAACATGCAGACTCAGCATCTGTCCATTTCTTATTCAGAGTGTATTTCACAGTTGCATTTTTATATACTTTTTTGGTTGTGCTGATAATCTCCTTCTTGTAGTGATGGCATATGACAGATATGTGGCCATCTGTCACCCTCTACACTACACCATCATCATGAGGAAAGGGCTGTGTGTTCTGCTGTTAGGTGGCTCCTGGATTCTCTCCTGTGGCAGTACCCTCTTGCACACCCTGCTGCTGGCCCAGCTGTCCTTCTGTGCTGACAACATAATTCCTCACTTTTTCTGTAGTCTTCCCATCCTACTCAAGCTGTCTTGCTCAAACACCTCTCTCAATGAGCTGATTCTATTCACTGCAGGCACTGCAGTCATCATATTTCCATTAGGTGGCATCCCGATCTCATATATCCACATTGGGGTCTCCATCCTGAGGGCCTCCTCTATCAAAGGTGTCTGTAAAGCTTTGTCCACCTGTGGCTCCCATCTCTCTGTGGTGTTTCTGTTCTATGGAACAATTATGGCATTGTACTTTCCCCCTTCATCACACAACACCAATGACAAAGACATGATTGCCTCACTGATGTATACAGTGGTCACCCCTATGTTGAACCCCTTTATCTACAGCCTAAGGAACAGAGACATGAAATTGGCCTTGGGAATCGTTTTCAGAAATGGTATCCTTTTTTCCAAGTGAAAGCTACCTAATCATGTTCTTATTTCACTGGCTCACCCTGTCAGAGATTCATTTGAAAAACTGTGTGTTGACCACCCGTGTCTCCAGTTCTCTCCCAACTGTCCTTTAAATGGGAAGTTATGCTCTTGGAGTCAATCTCTTTCACTTTAGCCGTACCTGTTGCCCATTTATCCTTTAACCCCAAACATAGGTTGCACTATTGCCTTATCTTCCTGAAGAGAGATGAAAGACTTGCCGAAATAATACAACAAACCAATCACCTCTCTTAAGAGGAAAACATGACACCAGCACTTTATGTTTCTTCTTTAAAGAAGGTAAAACCAGTTTTGCTTTAGGCTAAAATTAGGAGATGTGACTGCATTTTGGACAAATCTGTGTCTTCTCATTTCCTGAGTTTCTGACCCCATGAGACAGATGGTAAGGTTTCTCAAATGTGTATGGTATTTCTCTTTACCTATAATAAAATTAACATTTGACCCTTCAAGTGGAGTGAGTTTAAGTTTTGAGAAATATTGTTTGATAGTCTAAAGAAACACTTTTCAACAATAGGCAATACAACATTTAATTTTAACACACAGTTTTTAATTGATTGAAGTAAATGAAAAATAAATCAGCTCCTTAGTTCATTTTCTTGTCTGTTGCTTTTCTTTCTTTTTCTATAACAATCAATATTTTTTATTATGATATTGTGGGGTACAGTTAAGGGTTAGGTATACAAATATGCTTCATTCAGGCACCCTTGTTGATAAGAGGTGTCTCCCCATCCCCAGACAGATATTTACTACCGTTAATCCCATCTCCCTTCCCCTACCCCCCAAATAGTTTCCCACCACTGTCAGTCATTTTCTTATAGTATTATATTGGCTGTTCAAGGTCCACTATATGAGTGAGAACATGTGATACTCAGATCTTTGTTTTTGTGAGGGATCACTCAGTATTATAGACTCTAGTTCCATTGAGGTTGCTGTGAAATTCATGATTTTGTTCTTTTTTATGGCTGCATAGTATTCCATCATGTATATGTAGCACATTTTTTTAATCCAGTCCTCTTTTGATGGACAGCATGGCTGCTTCCAGGTTCTTGCTATTGTGAACAATGCTGTGATAAACATATGTGTGCAGGTATCTTTTTTATAGAGTGATTTGAGTTCTTCAGGGTATATTCCCAGTAGGGGGATTGCGGGATCATATGGGAGGTCAATATTTAGAGCTTTTAGGAATTGCCATACTGTTTTCCATAGAGGTTGCACTAGTTTGCACTCCCACCAACAGTGTAGAAGTGTTCCCTTTTCGCCACACCCTCTCCAGCAACTGTTATTTTTTGAGTTATTGATAATTGCCATTCTGACTGGAGTTAGGTGGTATCTCAGTGTGGTTTTGATTTGCATCTCCTTGATGATTAGTGAGGTTGAACATTTCTTCATGTGTCTGTTGGCTGCTCGGATGTCTTCCTTTGAGAAGTGTCTGTTCATATCTTTTGCACACTTTATAATGGGGTTGTTTGTTTTTTTCTTTTCAGCATGTTTGAGTTCCTTATAGATCCAAGATGTTAAGCCTTTGTCAGACCTGGAGTTGGCAAATACTTTTTCCCAGTCTGTAGACTGTCTTCCTGCTCTCTTGATGGTTTCTTTGACTTTGCAGAAGCTTGTCAGTTTAATGAGGTCCCACTTGTCTATCTTATCTCTTATGACCTGTGGGTTTCGGGTTTTGTTCAGGAATTGGATGCCAGTTCCACTTTCCATGAGGGTATGTCCTTCATTTTCTAAGGTTCTTATGGTTTGAGGTTTTACATTTAGGTCTCTGATCCATTTAGAGTTAATTTTTGTGTATGGAGATAAATAGGGGACCTGTTTCAATCTTCTGCATGTGGTCAGCCAGTTTTCCCAGCACCATTTACTGACTAGGTTCTCCTCTCCCCAGTGGTAGGTGGTGGAGGCTTTGTCAAAGATGAGTTGGTTGAGAAATTGAGGTTTTGCTTCTGGAATCTCCATTCTATTCCATTGGTCTATATACCTGTTCCTGTACCAATACCAAGCTGTTTTGATGATTGTAGCTTTATAGTAAAGTTTGAAGTCTGGTAATGTGATACCACCTGCTTTGTTTTTTTTTTTGCTGAGGATTGTTCTGGCTATTATTGGTCGTTTGTGTTTCCATATGAATTCCTATGTGGTTTTTTCTAGGTCTGAGAAGAATGTTGCTGGAAGTTTGATGGGTATTGCATTAAATCTGTGGATTGCCTTAGGTAAGATGGACATCTTCACAATGTTGATTCTTCCAATCCATGAGCATGGGATATTTTTCCACTTGTTTGTGTCATCTTTGATTTCTTTGAGCAGTGTTTTGTAGTTTTCATTGTAAAGGTCTTTCACGTTTCTGGTTAGGAAGATGCCAAGGTATTTCACTTTTTTTGTGGCTATTGTGAATGGAATTGTGCTTTTTATTTGGGTTTCTGTTTGTTTATTTTTGGTGTAAAGAAATGTGATTGTCTTTTCACATTTATTTTATGTTCTGAGACTTTGCCAAAGTCCTTTATCAGTGTAAGGAGGTTTTTGACAGATTCTCTTGGGTTTTCAAGGTATACGATCATGTCATCTGCAAAGAGAGATAGCTTGACTTCCTCTTTTCCTGTTTGAATACCCCTGATTGCCTTCTCTTCTCTGATTGCTCTAGCCAGGATTTCCAATACTATATTGAACAGGAGGGGTGAGAGTGGGCATCCTTGTCTTGTTCCAGTTTTCAGGGGAAATGGTTCCAGATTTTGTCCATTTAGGAGTATGCTGGCTGTGGGTTTCTTGTAGATGAGTTTTACTATTTTGAGGTATGTTCCCGTATGCCTAGCTGTTTGAGGGTTTTTATCAAGAAGGAATGCTGGATTTTATCAAAAGCTTTTTCTGCATCTAATGATATGATCATGTGGGTTTTTTTTTTGACATCTGCTGATGAATTTAATTACATTTATGGTTTTACGAATGTTGAACCAGCCTTGCATCCCAGGGATGAAGCCCACTTGGTCATGATGGATGATTTTTGAGATGTGTTGTTGAATCCGGTTTGCCAGGATCTTGTTGAGAATTTTAGCATCTATGTTCATCAAAGATATTGGCCTGTAGTTCTCTTTCTTTGTTGGGTCTTTATGTGGCTTGGTTATCAATGTGATGTTAGCTTCGTAAAATGATTTGAGGAGAGTTCCATCTTTCTCAATCACCTGGAATGCCTTCAGTAGGATTGGTATAAGCTCCTCCTTAAATGTCTTGTAGAATTCTGCTGGAAAGCCATCTGGTCCAGTGCTTTTTTTGGTAGGTAGTTTTCTTATTACATAGTCAATTTCCTTGATTTTTATTGGTCTATTTAAGGTCTCAATTTCTTCTTGTTTCAACCTAGGCAGGTTGTGTGATGACAGAAAGTCCTCCATTTCCGAAAGGTTTTCAAGTTTGTTTCCAAATGTGCATAGTAATCTCTAATGATCTTTGGTATTCCTTCAGGATCAGATGTGACTTCCTCTTTTGTTTTTCTGATTGTGTTTATTTGGGTTTTTTCTCTTTTTCTTGATCAGTCTCGCTAGGGGACCATAAATCTTGTTTATGCTTTTGAAGAACCAGCTTTTTGTTTCATTGCTTTTTTTGGTATTATCTTTTTGTCTTCTATGTCCTGGATTTGGGCTTTTATTTTGGTGATCTGAATTTTTCTGCCGAAATTAGGGTTTTTGTGGTCTTGCTTTTCCAGCTTTTTTAGGTGGCTTCTTAGGCTGTTAATTTGTGATCCTTCCATTTTCTTCATGTGCGTTTGTAGGGATATAAATTCCCCTCTTACTGCAGCTTTCACGGCGTCCCAGAGATTTTGGTAAGATGTTTCTTCATTTTCATTTGTTTCCAGGTATCTTTTAATCTCTGTATTGATTTCATCAACAACCCAGGAGTTGTTTAGCATCATGCTGTTTAGTGTCCCTGTCTTTGTGGGTTTTGGGGACACGTTGTTGGTGTTAATGGTTATTTTTATTCCACTGTGGTCGGAGAAGGTGCATAGTAAAATTTCAGTCCTTTTAAATTTGCTTATGCTTGATTTATGGCCAAGTATGTGATTGATATTAGAGTACATTCCATGCGGTGATGAGTAGAATGTGTATTCTGTGGTCATTGGATGGAGGGTTCTGTAGGTATCAATTAAGTCCATTTGATCAAGAGTCACATTGAGGTTTCGGATCTCATTGCTGATTTTTTGTCCTGATGATCCGTCTAGAGTTGTGAGTGGGGTATTAAAGTCCCCAGGTATGATGGTATTGGAGTCGATATCTTTTTTTAGTTTACCTAGGAGCTGCTTTATGAAAGTTGGTGCTCCTATGTTTGGTGCAGATATGTTTAGAATGGATATTTCTTGTTGATGGATTGAACCTCTTATCATTATGTAGTGGCCTTCTGTATCTTTTTAAATTCTTGATAGCTTAAAGGGTATTTTGTCTGAGATTAAGATTGTGACTCTGCCTTTCTTTTGTGTTCCAATAGCCCGAAAATTTGTTTCCCATCCTCTTACTTTGAGTCTGTGAGTGTCCTTTCTAGTGAGGTGAGTCTCTTGAAGGCAATAGATGGTTGCCTGGTGATATTTTATCCATTTTGTCATTCTATGTCTTTTCAGTGGTGCATTTAGTCCGTTCACATTCAAACTAATAACTGAAATGTGAGAGTTGATCCCTATCATAATGTTCTTGCAGAGTTGTTGCTCTTCCTGTTTGTGTGTTGTCTTTCTTTTGGTTTTAGAGTTGGATCATGTGTGTTTTTAATCTTTTGCCTGTACTCTTGTGAAGAACGTTGTTGTTCTTTTTTCCTTTTCATCTGTGTTCAATACTTTCTTAAGTGCTTCTTGTAGAGGTGGTCTTGTGGCAGTGTAGGTCTTAGGGATTGGATATCTGGGAAAGATTTCTATTCTCCATCACTGATGAAGCTTAGCTTGGCTGGGTAGGTTATTCTCGGCTGAAATTGTTTATCTTTTAGAACTTTGAAGATAGGGCTCCAAGCTCTCCTAGCCTGGAGGGTTTCTGTAGATAAATCTGCTGCTATTCTAATTGGTCTTCCCTGGTAGGTAGTCTGACCTTTTTCTCTTGCAGCCTTTAGGATTTTTTCTCTTATACCTACTTTGTTTAGGTGAATAATTATATGTCTGGGAGTTGGTCTTCTCATTTGTTGTCTTGCAGGGGTTCTCTGAATCTCCTGTGTTTGAATTTTTTCCTTCTTGATGAGATGAAGGAAATTTTTTTGAATGATTTCATGAAATGTTTTTTCCAGTGTGACCTCTGTTTCTCTCTCTGCCTCAGGAAGGCAAATTGCTCTTAAGTTTGGTCTCTTGAAATGATCATTCATCTCTTGAAGGTTTTGTTCTGTGTTTTTGAGCTTCTTTTCTATGCTTTTGACAGTTTGGGTTAGTTCTGTGTTTTGGTCTTCGAGCTCTGAGATTCTGTCTTCTGCTTGGCTAATTCTGCTTTCCATGCTTATTAGTTTGTTATTTATTTCCATCACAGTATTCTTTACTGCTGTTATTTCTGACATCAGCTTCTTCCTGTTTTCCTCTTGTCTCTCCTCAATTTTAAAAATTCTCTCTATTAATGTCTTGATGTCTGAGTTTGTTGCATGTGACCAGTCATTCTGGGGCCTCTTCATTGATTGTGTTCCAGAATCTGTTTTCTTTGTGTCTGATCTCCCAGGGGTCTGTGTGAGACCTATATTCTTCTTTTGGTTTTTCTTCATTTGTGCGGTTTTTCCCCCTCCCTACTTTTTCCTTCCCTCCACGTCATCATCTTCTTTAATTCTGTTATTCGGGGGTAGAGGGATTGCTTTTACTTCTGTTTGTACTATCTCCTATTCTTTATGTATGCCCTCTTACTTTCTTCAATTCTGGAGTTGCACTGTAGATTGGGAGTGGTCCTTTTTGCAGTTTGAGATTTACTTAAGGGGGAGCTGTGATTCAAAGTCTATCTTCAGGTCCTGGTATTTGCCGACAGGTGTATGGATAATCTGAAACCCACTTCCCACTGCCTTGGGATCTGTCTGTGCAGTGGGTCTGTAGGTTTACTCCCTGAAATAAAATGCGGTTAGCAGAGGGAAGAGAATGGAGCAGACAGTGGGGGGGAAGAGAGAGATGGAGAGAGAGAGGAGTATGGGGGGAAGCAGATGAGTTACCAACAAATGGAGAGAGAGACCGAAACTGAAACAGTTAAAAACAATTGACCACAGCTATAGACTAACCAACTCCCATAAAAAAAATATAAAACATACAATGATGCTAACATACAGGCTAACCAAACCATCTTATTGGTGTGCTGTTCCTCTATACAAAGATATGGTTTACAGACAGAAGAAAAGAGAAGAAAAGGAAGAGGAAAAGAAAAATAGAAAAGAAAAAAAGAACAAAACAGTAGGAATAGAATTAAGTCATTAAACTAACAGAACCAATCGAGCATACTCTGAGACTTTTCGTTTAAGTCCAATGTCTTTTCAGCTCTGATTTCTAGCTGTCTTTTCAAGCTGGTAAATTAGTTCCCAGTTAGGGTCAGTTGCCCCTGACCTGCTGTGAAGGACAGTTCAGATCACCCTCAGTTCACCATTCAAATCTGGCCTCTGTTTTTCAAGCTTGTTTCTCCCGTTTCGGTGTTGTTCCCTTGTATCACCAGCAGGTGGTGCTATCTCAGCTGCTCGCCACAGAGGGGGTGGAGCCGGACAGGAGTTGGGGCAGAGGCCAGAGATGGGAGCCTGCCTCAGGACACACAGGAGAAGACCCACGGCCAGCAGGACATCACGGTGGCAGCAGAGGTGGCAGCGATCCCAGCAGATCTTGCCTGCAGGGGCTTCAAGGACTGAAGTCATGGATTGCCTCAGGCATGGGTGGTGCAATGCGCTATGGCCGCCACGGAGGTTGTGTAGCGCCAGCGGCTGCTGTGTCTGTGGCTGCAGTGGCTGTCCAGACTGCTGCGATGCCCCAGCTGTGGTGACAGCGGAGCTCTGTGTGAAGAGCAGGCTGCCCACGTTGGGATCCGCAGCCCACCGGGAGAGAGCCAGTGACCATCTGCATTGTCCTTTGCAGAGGGTTTCATAGACCAGGCTGCCCTGTTGCCATCTTGCCGGAAGTCATCTGTTGCTTTTCAATGCTGAAAATATTTAGTAAAATTCCTAATGTTTAGTTCCAGTGAAGCCCATAATGCTTGCTTTTTTAATTCAGTAGCTAGTTAATAAAATTCTTTTGATCACTTTCTAAAACTTAAATAAAATTTGATTGCACTTGTAACAAGAACTTAATAGGTGAGCACAGAATAGTCCACCAAATTACCAAATTTTTCTGTTCTAGAAAGACTGTAATTTTTTCTCCTAAACTGGATTTTTTAAAGAAAGAACAGTTTATATCTGCCTGATTAATTTTAGTCTTGGAATATGAATGTCATCTTGCTTGTAAACTGAGTGATCTCACTTTCAATAGGGAAAAAGCTAAATGCATGCAGGCACATACAAATATTTACTGCATATCTACTATGGGTCCAGCAATTTTCTAGGTTTGGGAATACAAATTAAAAAATAAAGACCTCTCCACTAAACCCCATGTAGGGTTTACATTCTAGCACTCCTGATTCCCTCAACATGTTCCCTTTTTCCCATAGTAGTTTTTAATCTTCTAAAACCCACAGACTTTACTTATTTCATCTATTGCAATTGTTTCTTTACCGAAGGTGGGTTTTTGTGTCTGAAGTAAATTAAAAAATTTCAAGTTGAGTTTATAGGTAAAAAGAGCAATGAAAAGAATTAAGTATGCTGTGATGGGATTTGAAATTTCAAATTGTGTGGTGCATGTAGAGAAATGTAATAACTGAGGTCAGCTGAACAAGCCATGGGGCTATCTAGGGGAAAAGGATTACAAGCATGGGGATCAGCAATTGCAACACTCTGAGGTGAAATGGTACCTGACCTATTCTAGGTTAGGGGACCTGTGACTGAACAGGGTCAGGTGAAGGGGGAAATGGTAGATGATAAGTTTAGAGATATCAGGGGATCAGATTTGTAGGGCACTTAAGGCCATAGTTGGTGTTTTAGTTCGGATTCTCCAGAGAAACTGAACCAATAGACCAGAATAGATGATTGATAGATAGATAGATAGATAGATAGACAGAGGAAGAAAGGGAGAGAGAGATTTAAGATATTGGTTTGGGTTATTGTGGAGGCTGACAAGTCCAAAATCTTCTGGGTAACCTGGTAGGCTGCAGATCCAGGGAAGAGTTTCTGTTTGAGTCTAAAGGCTGTCTGCTAATAGGATTCCCTCTTGTTTGGGGGATCAGTGTTTTTTGTTAAGGTCTACAACTGATTTGATGATGCCTATGTACATTTGGAAGAACAATCTGCTTTACTCAAGGTACACTGACTTAAATGTCAATTTCATGCAAAAATGATGAGAAACCTGTGGAATAGTACCAAATACCTGGGTATGTGGCCTACCCAAGTTGACACTCAAAATTAGCTGTCATAGTAGAGTTTTTGATTTTCACTCTGAATGATTTAGGAAGCCATTAGAAGGTGTTCAATAAAGGAGTTACATGATCATACTTAAATTGTGCTATTATTAGTTTAAGAAAATCCATATTTTTGAGATATAAGTGACATATAATAAACAGCTCATATTTAAAGTATACAATTTGAATAGTTGTTGACTTATATATACACCCATAAGCTCACTGCAAACCTTCAAGATCATGCCTTCTCTCTCACCTTCTCTTTGCTCCTCTGACTTGTCTGCAGAGGCAGATCTGCTCTGCCACTGATTTGCTTTCTGGCACATAGACTACTTTGGACACAATTCAAAACTTTGTTAAAAGTTAGTCTAAGTGGAATTAGTAGGCAGTTTTTTGTTGTCTTCTTTCATCTCATATAGATATTTTGAAATTTATTCATGTTGTACTATGTATCAATAGTTCATTTTATACTGCTGAGTAGTATTCCATTGTATGAATATATCACAGCTTATTTACTTATTCACCTATTGATAGACATTTGGGCTGTTTCCAGTTTTTGACTATTGAATAAAGCTTTTATGAACATTCTCGCATAGATCTTTTTATAGATATATACTTTATTTTCCTTAGGAAAATACCTAGTCATATGACAAGTACAAGTCTAACTTTTTAAAAAACTACCTACGGAGCACAATGCACACTATCTGGGGGAGTGGGCCACTTGAGACCCCATACCTACCACTACACAATATGTCCATGCAATGAATTAATAAGAAGCCATCAAACTGTTTTTCAAGGTGGTTGTAGCAACTTACACCCCACCAACAGTACATTAGAGTTCCAGTTACTTCGCATCTTCGACAACACTTGATAGCTAACCATCTTTTTAATATTAGTCATTCTAATAGGTTTGTGGTGGTATCTTTTGGCTTTAGTTTGCATTTCCCTTATTAATAACAACAGTGCATCTTCTCATCAGCTTATTTGACATCCACAATTCTTTCTTGGTGAAGTGTCTGTTTAAATTTCTTGTTTATTTTAAAATTGGATATTTGTCCTGCTTTCTTTCTTCCTTCCTTCCTTCCTTCCTTCCTTCCTTCCTTCCTTCCTTCCTTCCTTCCTCCTTCCTTCTCTCCCTCTCTCCCTTCCTCCTTCCTTCCTTCCATCCATCCATCAATGTCTTTTGCCCAAACTGAACTGCAGTGGCATGATCATAGTTTACTGCAGCCTCAAACTCCTGGACTTAAGGAATTCTTCCACTACAACTTCCCAAGTAGTTGGGACTACAGGCAAGCACCACCACACTTGGCTTGTTATTTTTTTAAAATATTTTTTGTTAGAAAGATGGGTAAAATTTAGGGTTAGGTATACAAACATTGATTATGCAGGTACCCTTGTTGATGAGGTATGCCCCTCCCTCCCCTAGCAGTTTCCCTCAATTGCCAATTCCACCCCCCGACAGTTTCCCATTACTGCCAAATGCCTTCTTATAGTATTATAATTGTTCAACGTCTGCTTATGAGAGAGAACATATGGTACTCTGTTTCTGTGATAGATCACTGAGTATGATCAACTCCAAATTCATCCAAGTTGCTGCGAAGCCCATATATTTGTCCTTCTTTATGACTGCATAATATTCCATGGTATATATGTACCACGTTTTCTTTATCCAGTCCAGCTTCAATGGGCAACATGGTTGGTTCCATGTTTTTGCTATAGTGAATAAAGCTGCAACAAACATACTTGTGCAGGTATCTTTTTGTAGAATGATTTGAGTTCCTCTGGGTATATTCCCAAAAGGCAAACTTCTGGGTTGTATGGAAGGTCAATTTCTAGTTCTTTCAGAAATCGCCACACTGTTTTCCAAGGAGGTTGCACTAGCTTGCATTCCCATCAGTAGTGTAGAAGCATTCCTTTTTCTCCACTTCCTCACCAGCATCTGTTGTTTGTTTTATTAATGATGGCCATTCTTGATGGCCTAACTAGGGTTAGGTGATATCTCAATGTGGCTTTGATTTGCATTTCTCTGATGATGAGTGAGGCTGAGCACTTTTTCATGTGTCTGTTGGCTGCCCGTATATCTTCTTCTGTGAAGTGTCTATTCATGTCTTTTGCCCACTTTTTAAAGGGGTTATTTGTTTCTTTCCTTTTGGCACATTTGAGTTCCTTGTAGATCTTAGATGTTAGGCCTTTGTCAGTTGGCAATTATTTTTTCCCATTCTGTGGGCTGTGTCCCTGCTCTCTTGATGGTTTTTTTTTTCTTGCTTTGCAGAAGCTCATTAGTTTGAGGTCCCACTTATCTATCTTATTTCTTAAGGTATTGGCCTTTAGGGTTCTGAATAGGAATCAGTTGCCAGTTTCAATTTCCATAAGGGTGTCGCCTGCATTTTCTAAGATTCTTATAGTTTGAGGTTTTATATCTAGGTCTTTGATCCATTTAGAGTTAATTTTTGTGTATGGTGACAGGTAGGGGTCCTGTTTCAATCTTCTGCATGTGGTCAGCCAGTTTTCCCAGCACCATTTACTGAATAGGTTTTCCTCTTCCCAGTAGTTTTTGTTGGAGGCTTTGTCAAAGATGAGTTGGTTGAGGAATTGAGGCTTTGCTTCTGGAATCTCTTACCTGTTCCATTAGGCTAATGCCTGTTCTTGTACCAATACCAGGCTGTTTTGATTACTGTAGACTTATAGTAAAGTTTGAAGTCTGGAAGTGTGATACCTCCTGCTTCGTTTCTTTTGCTAAGGATTGTTTTGGCTATTTGTGGTTATTTATGTTTCCATATGAATTCCTGTATTGTCATTTCTAGGTCTGAGAAGAATGATGTTGGTAATTTAATGGGTATTACATTGAATCCGTAGATCGCCTTTGGCAGGATGGCCATTTTAACAATGTTGATTCTTCCGATCCATGAGCATGGGATATTTTTCCACTTGTTGGTGTCTTCTTGGATTTCTTTGAGCAGTGTTTTGTAGTTCTCATTGTAAAGGCCTTTCACTTCTCTGGTTAGGAAGATGCTGAGGTATTTCATTATTTTTGTGGCTATGTGAATGGGATTGTACTTTTTATTTGGGTCTCTGCCTGCTTTTGTTGGTGTTTAGGAATGCAACTGTCTTTTGCACATTTATTTTGAACTCTGAGACTTTGCCAAAGTCCTTTATCAGTGCAAGCAGGTTTTTGACAGATTCTCTTGAATTTTCAAGGTATAGGATCATATCATTAGGAAAGAGAGATAACTTGATTTCCTTTTTTCCTATTTAAAGACCCCTGATTTCCTTCTCTTCTCTAATTGCCTGGGCTAGGACTTCCAACACAATATTGAACAAGAGGGGTGAGAGTGGGCAGCCTTGTCTTGCTCCAGTTTTCAGGGGAAATATTTCCAGCTTCTGTCCATTTAGCAATATGTTAGCTGTGGATTTATCATAGATGGCACTTACTATTTTGAGGTATGTTCTTTCTATACCTAGGTGTTTGAGGGTTTTAATCAAGAAGAGATGCTGGATTTTATCAAAAGCCTTTTCTACATCTAATGAGATAATCACGTGGTTGTTGTTTTTACATCTGTTGATGTATTTAATGATATTTATGGTCTTGCAAATGTTGAACCAGCCCTGCATTCTGGAGATGAAGCTTACTTGGTCATGGTGGATGATTTTTGAGATGTGTTTTTGGATCCAATTTGCTAGAATCTTGTTGAGGATTTTTGCATCTATGTTCATAAGGGATATTGACCTGTAGTTCTCTTTTTTTGTTGGATCTTTACCCGGTTTGGGTATCAGTGTGATGTTAGCTCTGTAAAATGATTTGGGGAGAATTCCATCTTTCTCAATTGCCTGGAATACTTTCAGTAGGATTGGTGGCATCAATTCCTCCTTGTATGTTTTGTAGAATTCTGTTGGAAAGCCATTCGGTCCAGGGCTTCTTTTAGCAGGTAGTTTTCATATGACAGAGTCAATTTCCTGGGTTGTTATTGGACTGTTTAGTGTCTAAATGTCTTCTTGTTTCAACCTGGGGAGGTTGTGTGATGTCAGAAAGTCCTCCATTTCATTTAGGTTATCAAGTTTTTTCCATACAGGTGTACATAGTAATCTCTGATAATCTTTTGTATTTCTTCAGGGTCAGTTATGATTTGGACTTTTGAATTTCTGATTGTGTTTATTTGGACTTTTTATCTCCTTTTCTTGGTCATTCTGGCTAGGAGCCCATCAATCTTATTAATTCTTTCAAAGAACCACCTTTTCCTTTTGTTGATGTTTTTTATGATATTTTTGTCTTCTATGTCCTGTATTTGGGCTCTTATTTTTGGTTTGGATTCTTCTGCTAAAGTTTGGGTTTTGGTGGTCTTTTCTTTCCAGCTTCCTTAGGTGATTTGTTAGGCTCTCAACTTCTGAAATTTCTGTTTTCTTGATGTGTGCTCTTAGAGATATAAATTCCCCTCTAATAACTGCTTTCAGGGTATCCCAGAGGTTTTGGTAAGATGTTTCTTCATTTTCATTTGTTTCCAGGAATCTTTCAATTTCTACTTTGATTTCAGTGTTAACCCAGTAGTTGTTCAGCATCATGCTATTTAGTGTCCATGTCTTTGTGGACTTTGGAGAAATGTTGGTGGTGTCGATATTTATTTTTATTCCACTGTGGTCTGAGAATGTGATGGCAAAATTTCAACCTTATGGAATTTGTTTATGCTTGATTTATGGCCAAGGGTGTGATCAATCTTGGAATATGTTCCAGGTGGTGATGAGTTGAATGTATATTCTGTGGTTGTTGGGTGCAATAATCTGTAGGTATCTATTAAGTCTATTTGGTCGAATATCAAGTTTAGGCTCTTGGTCTTCTTGTTGATTTTTTTTGCCTTGGTGATCTATCTAGGGTTGTCAGTGGTGTATTAAAGTCCCCTACTAGCCGAGCTTGGTGGCTCAGCCTGGAATCCTGTGCCTTTGGGAGGCTGAGGTGAGTGGATTGCCTGAGCCTGTGGGTTCGAGACCCACCTGGGCAGCAAGACCTCATCTCTACAATAAATCAAAAAATCAGCCGAGTGTGGTAGCGCATGCCTGTAATTCCGGCTACTTGGAAGGCTGAGGTGGAAGGATCGCTGGAACCCAGCAGGTCAAGGCTGTGGTGGCCGGGAGCAGCTACTGCACTCCAGTCTGGGCAGCAGAGTGAGACTCCAACTCAAAAAAAAAAAAAGAAGAAGAAACTAAAGTCCCCTACTATAGTAGCGTTAAAGTCAATATCTTTTTGTAGTTTACTTAGTAGTTGTTTTATAAATGCTGGTGCTCCTTTGTTAGGTGTGTATATGTTAGGATGGATATTTCTTGTTGATGGATTGAACATTTTATCATTATGTAGTGTCCTTTTGCATATTTTTTAACTTTTGATAGCTTAAAGATTGTTTTGTCTGATATTAAGATTGCAACTCCTGCCTTCTTTTGTGATCCATTTGCCTGGAAACTGAGGGTTAGGGTTAGGATTAGGGTTACAGGGTTTTTTCTTTAAAGTACATAGAATTTCTAGTACTATATTGAATACAAATGGTTAGCATGAGCCTCCCTGCCTTCTACGGGATCTAGCAGAAAAGGTTTGAGTTGTTCCCTATTGATTATAATGTTAGTTGTGAGTTTATCATAAATGCCCTCTATTATTTTGAGCCTATATAGATTCTTTATTAGGTATATGATTTGCAATAAATGCTTCAAGTCTATGGCTTGCCTTATTGCTTTTGTTTTTAAACAAGAGCTTATCTCTCTCTGCCTCTTTCTCCTTCTTAATAGACTTCCAGGGTATAAGGGCAGTTTTGTTACATGGATATATTGTTGATGCGGATTTTTAAGGTCAGCCTGGGCTTCAAGAGTGTCAGCTCAATAGGTCAGCCACCCAAGCCCCAGAGAGGGTTGTGGAGGGACTGGTAAACCTAGCTCCACAAGTGTCAGCTCTGACACACTGGCAAGCTAAGCCCTGATTGTTGCTGGTTTGGTGGGCTGGCAAGCCTAGCCCCCTGGGTGCCTCAGCTTCAGAGTCTTGCCTTCCTCTGGCAGATCTCCTGGTTCAGTTGGCTCTGTCAGCTGGCAAGTCAGCCTCTGGGGTGCACGGCTTTTCACCTCTGATGATCTTCTGCTGCTCTTCAGGTTGCAGCTCTTCAGGGTCAAGGTTCTTGTCTCATGCCCAGGAAGAATGAGGGACATGGACAGCTGGAAGGTGAGAAAGCAGAATTTATTGAGGACAGAAAAGCTTCCACAGTGGGAGGGGGCCCAAAGGGGTTGCCCATCTGGGGCTGAAAGCCTGGTGCTTATATAGCCCTCAGTCCAAGCTGATCGGCTAGCACTAGCTGTGAGCGGTTGCTGTTCTTATTGGGTTCTTTTCAATCCCAGCAGTGAGTACTTTAGTTCTAGCTTGAGAGGCTTGCAGGGAGCTTGTTTACCAATGCTGAGGCTGAGAGGCCTGACAGGAGTTCACTACATTGTTACCAGAGGACTCACCTGTCTGTCTGCCTAGCCTTTCTCTAGCTATCTTCTGTCTCATTATACAGTGGTGAAGCCTGGGCTTTTAGTGCAACCATTACACAAATAATGTCCGTTGACCCATTATGTAATTTCTCATCTTTCATACTCCTTCCACCCTCCCACCATTATGAGTGCCCAGTGTCTATTATTCCATTTTCTTTGTCTATGTGTACACTTTGTTTCCTCCCACTTATCACTGAGAACATGAGATATTTGACCTTCTGTTTCTGAGTTACTTCCCTTAAGATAATGGCCTCCAGTTTCATCCATATTACCGCAAAAGAAATGATTTCATTCTTTTTTATGACTGAATAGTATTCTCTGGTGTGTATGTGAATATATATATATCACATTTTCTTTATCCAATCATCTGTTGATGGGATACTTAGGTTAATTCAATGACTTTGTGAATAGTGTTGTGATAAGCATATGAGTGCAGGTATCTTTTTGACATTATGATTTCTTTTCAACTTACATTCCCACCTGTAGTGTGTAAGCATTTCATTTTCTCTACATCCTCATCAATATCTGTTATTATTATTTTTTGGCTTTAAATAAAAAAATACTATCTAATTATAGAGATGTGGGGTACAAGAAGGATTAACTACACAAGTATGCTGCATGCAGGTGAAATCTGGGCCTCCAACTGATCCTCATTTCCTCTGGTTTGGGACCAGGTATGCTTTGTGTTGTTACGTGACACCTTCCCTCTCTCCCTCCTCTGGCAGTGCCCAGCAGCTACCTATCCCTCCTTTGTGCTTCTGTGATTAAAGTTCTGTGAAAGAGAATATGTGGTATTCAGTTCTTTGTTTCTGTGATAGATCACTAAGTATGATGGTCTCCAACTCCACTCATTTTGCTGCAAAGTCCATGATTTTGTTTTTCTTTATGGTTGCATAATACTTCATGTATATGTATCATCTCTTCTTATTTATTTATTTATTTATTATGATGAAGTTGTGGGGTACAGTTAAGGGTTAGGTATACAATTGCGTTTCATTCAGGCACTCTGTTGATATGGGGTGTTTCCCCATTCCCAGACAGATATTTGCTACTGTTAATCCCATCTCCCTCCCCCCCCATAGTTTCCCAGTACTGTCAGTCATTTTCGTATAGTGTTGCATTGGATGTTTAAGGTCCATTATATGAGTAAGAACATGGTATCACCTTTTCTTTATGACTTTTTAGTAATAGTCGTTCTAACTGGTATAAGATGTTATCTCATTGTGGTTTTGATTTGCATTTCTCTGATGATTAGTGATGTTAGTATTTTCTCATATGTGTGTTGGCTATTTGTATGTCTTCTTTTGAAAAATGTTCATGTCCTTTGTCCATTTTTTAATGGGGCTTGTTTATTTTTCTTGTTGAATTGAATTTCTTGTAGATTCTAGATTTTTATTTTTTTTTTGAGTTGGAGTCTCACTTTGTCACCCAGGCTGAAGTGTGGTGCCAGTATTACAACTACCATAGCCTCACCCTTCTTGGCTCAGGTGATCCTTCCACCACAGCCTTCTGAGTAGCTGGGGCTATAGGCACATGCCACCATGCCCAGCTAATTTTTTTGGCTTATTGTAGAGATGAGGTCTCACCATATTGCCTAGGCTGGTCTTGGACTCCCAGGCTCAGGCAAGGCTCTCACTTGGGCCTCCCAAAGTGCTGGGGTTGCAAGTATGAACCACTGTGTCCAGCTTAGGTTATGGATATTAATCTTTTTTCAGATGCATAGTTTGCAAATATATTCTTCCATTCTGTAAGCTGTCTGTTTACTCTGTTGATTATTTATTTTGATGTGCTGAGGCCTTTTGGTTTAATTAGGTCTTCTTTGTCTATTTTTGTTTTTTGTGCATTTGCTTTTGAGATCTTAGTCATGAATTCTTTGCCTAGATAATATCCAGAAGAATTTTACCTAGGTTTTTTCTAGTCTTTAATTCATCTTAAGTTGATTTTTGTATGTGATAAGAGGTAGTGGTCTGGTTTCATTCTTCTGCATATAGCTATTCAATTTTCCCAGCACTATTTGTTGAATAGGTGGCCTTTGCCTGATGTATATTTTGTCAACTTTATCAAAGGTCAATTGGTTGTGGATATATGACTTTATATTTTGACTCTCTGCTCTATTCTAGTCCACTGATCTATGTGTCTATTTTTTATGTGAGTAGCATGCTGTTTTGGTTACTATAGCTTAGTAGTAGAATTTGAGGTCAGGTAGACTAATATATCCAGTTTTACTTAGGATCGTTTTGGCTGTTTGGGCTTTTTTATAGTTCCATATGAATTTTAGGATTGTCTTTTCTAATTCTGTAAAAAAAAAAAGGATGTTTGTAATTTCATAGGAGTTGCATTGAATGTGTAGATTGCTTTGTATGTGGTATGGTTATTTTAACAACTCTGACTTTTCCAATCAATAAACATGGACTAGATTTCCATTTGTTTGTGTTATCCACAATTTTTTTCATAAATGTTTTTGTAGTTCTCCTTGTAGAGATCTTAAACCTCCCTGGTCAAGAGTATTCCTAAGTATTTTGTGTGTGTGTTTAGCTTTTGTAAATTGAATTGAGTTATTGACTTGGTTCTCAACTTGATCATTATTGATGAATAGAAATGATGCTAATTTTTATATGTTGATTTTGTATCCTGAAATTTTACTGAATTTATTGGGTACATCTAGGAGTCTTTTGGAGGAGTCTTTAGAGTTTGTTTTTAAGGTATAAAATCATATCATTGGAGGCTGGATTCCAAGATGGCAATGAGTCGGTTGGAGTATGTGTCTCCATATAAGTGAGAGTGCATAACAATGAATTGACATGCTAATGTGTGTGCAAGTGGCTCTGTGAGTGTCAGACTGAGTGGGGACATGGAAACAAGTGACCTGGGCTCTCCTGCTGAGGTGGCTGTTATGTGTGCTGCTGCTTGGATTCCAGTGTTTTTCATGGCACAGAGGAAGGCACCAATTTGGGAACTCTACTCACAAAAAAGTGTCAGGGATAAGCTACTGCTTGATGTCTGGTGTCCAGCTCACCACCACAACCTTTGGAGCTAGGTGAGACACTGGCAGTAGGCACTGCAGAGAAAATGAAGTGAGAGAATCAGTCACCAAGTCCCAACAGAGGAGAAGACACAGGAGTGCCACCACTATTTTTGTCCTGGAACCTGGAAAGTTACGTGTTCCTGTCTGCCCATTTGAGCAGCAGAGTTGCCTCTGAGACTAAGGGGTGAATCTTGCACCTCTCTAAGGTTCATCACCATTAATCCAGAGAGGATACCCCAGGTGCACTATTCCCATGGGGACAGGACCAGTATGGAGTCTCAGCTGTCCCAACCCCCACACTGGACCATTCATGGTACTATGGGTGCAATAGGAGGAGAAAGATCTAGCTTACAGCAGATGTGTGGGGGTAAGTTTTAACTGATTCAGCTCCCTTCCCCCAGTGGTCAAGAGGCATCTAACCCACATGGAGAGCGGCCTGATTAGTGCACACAGAGAGGGTTGAACACAGGCAGAACTGTTGTGGACAATGCAAAGCCTTCTCCTGACCAAATACTGAGCAGGGGGCTGGGTGTAGAGGTCAGAGTCCCCTCCCTTCCACTGCACCCAGTGATGCTTGGGTGACTGGCATAAAAGGGTCACAAAGTTTCTGAAACTGCCACAAGAAGGTGCTCAAGGATCACAAACGTTTTTTTTTTCTTTTTTATTGCTTTGTATATTTTTGGGGATGTGTGCGTGTGTGTTTAGCTTTGTTTTATTTCTTTTCCTTCTCCCTTTTTCACTTAAGAGTATATATGATGGTGGATGTGTCTGCATTTTGTTGACTTTAGGTTTTTAAAATTTTTATTAAATGATGTCTGTTGGTTTGTTCTTCCTTTTCTACTTATTTCTCTTCCCTTCTATCTTTCTCAGTTATTTTCCATTCCCTTATGTTATTTTGTTCTCAGGAGTATACATATATTCCCACTAAATAGGCATGTTGTGAAGTGGTAAGAAGTGGGTCCCAGGAGGCCCACACCCCAGTCAGTAAACATTGTGATCAGCAGATAACTTCTGAATCATAGCTCCCAATATTGCACCTTATTCAAATCTCAAAAATCTTATTCAAATCTGCAAAAGACATAACAGTCTCCTACCCTCAGTCCAGAATAAAAACTGAACACATTTGGAGGCTCTACCTAGGGAAGAATAGGGAATTGAGCAAACAGAAGTGAAAGCTATTCCCTTTCTCACTGAACAATGGAATAAAAGATAAAAGAAAAATCCATCACAAATGAAGAAAAATCAGCAGAAGAACATAGGTAACTGACAGAGTCTGAAAAAGCATAGTGCCTGAGAATAGAGACCACAGAATTCAAGCAATGAAGAGTAGCCAAAATGACTGGTCTCAGACCCCAAATGCAGAGATTAAGGAATGAATGAAAAAAACAAATAAGAATCAAAAGATGCAAGAAGAAAAAAAATGAAAGAAATGGTAACAGAGATGTTGGCTATAAAAAACACCATGCATGAAATAAATAATAAATGGAGAAGCATGGAAAGGAGAATTAACCAAACAGAAGAAAGTGTCTTGGACCTTGAAGATCAAGACATAGAACTAACCCAATCTGTTAAAAACATAGAAAGAAAACTTAAAAAGACAGAGCAAAGTCTACAAGAGATGTGCAATTATTAAGAGGTTAAACTTATGCCTGAACTGTATACCTGAAGCAGAAAGGGAAACAGAAAAACACCTTGGAACAAACATTCCATGAGGTTATCCAAGAAAACATCCCTCATCTCATCAGAGATAGAACTATTGAAACACAAGAAATTTAGAGAAAGCTTGCAAGGGAACAAATGAGAAGACCAATTCCTAGACACATAGTAATTTACTTACACAAAGTAGTGTAAAAGAAAAAATTCTAAAGGCAATGAGAAAAAAAGGTCAGACCACTTACTGGGGAAGACCAATTAAAAGAGCAGCAGATTTATCTACAGAAACACTATAGGCTAGAAGGGACTGGCGTCCAATCTTCAAGTTCTCAAGATAAACAATACCAACCAAGAAGTTTCTATCCAGCTAAACTAAGCCTCATCAGCAATGGAGAATTAAAATCCTTCCCAGTCATCCAAATCCCTAAAAGATTAGGCTGCTTCCAGACCAGCTCTACAGGAGATGCTTAAGAAGGCATTCAGGGCTGGGTTCGGTGGCTCTGCCTGTAATCCCAGCACTTTGGAAGGCTGAAGTGAGTGGATTGCCTGAATCTGCAGGTTTAAGACCAGCCCAGGCAACTTCACGAGACCTCATCTCTACAATAAGATAAAAAATAGCTGGGCATGGTAGCGCACATCTGTAGTTTTGGCTACTCAGAAGGCTCAGGTGGAAGGATCGCCGGAGCCTAGCAGGGCAATGCTGGGGTGGCCATGAGCATGTATGCCACTGCACTCCAGCTTGGGTGAAGGAGTGATTCTCCAACTCAAAAAAAGAAAAGAAGGTATTCAGCACAGAAGAAAAAAAAAAGAACCATGCATCTCACAAGAGTACAGTAAAAGACAGAATCAACAGTGCATGTATCACAACTGCAGAATTGAAAACACACACATATATATAAACATCAACCCCAAAGTAAAAACAAACATACAAAAAACCCAAAACACATTGTAAGACCTTTATGACACAGAAAACTCTTACATTTCAACATTCAGCCTGAATGTGAATGGAATAAATGCACCACTGAAAAGACATAGACTGGCAAATTGGATTTAAGAGATGAGTCAACAATATGCTGCCTCCAGAAAACACATCTCACTACAAAGGACACACAGAGACTCAAAGTTAGAGGATGGAAAAAAAACTTTCAAGTGAATGAAACACACAAAAAGGCAGTAGTTGTAATTTTAATATTAGACAAAACAAACTTTATGAAAAATTAAAAAATATATGGAAAGACACTGCATAATGATAAAAGATTCAATTCATCAATAAGAAATATCCATCCTAAGCATCTATGTACCTAGCACAGGAGCATCAGCTTTTATAAAGTGGCTACTAAGTAAACTACAAAAAGATATTGACTCTAACACTATCATTACCGGGGGCTTAAATACCCCACTAATAACCCTAGATAGATCATTGAGGCAAAAAATCAATAAAGAGACTTGACATTTGACTAAATGGACTTAATAGATACCTACAGAACACTTCACCCAACAATCATGGAATATATATTCTACTCATCACCACATGGAACATACTCCATGATCAAGCACATACTTGGCTATAAATCTAATATAAACAAATTCCATAAGATCAAAATACTATCATGCATCTTCTCAGATCACAGTGGATTAAAAATAAATATTGCTACAAGAAGATCCTCCAAAACACACAAAGACATGAATGCCAAACAGTATAATGCTGAACAACCTGTGGGTCAACACAAAAATCAAAACAGAAATTGAAAGATTTGTGGAAACAAATAAAAACAAAGATTTCTTATCAAAATCTATTGGATGAACTCAGTACTAAGAGTGAAATTTATGACTCTATGCACACACATCAGAAAATAGAAAGATTGTGAGTTAACAGCCTAACAAATCACCTACAGGAGCTGGAAAAGCAAGACCACCAAAACCTTAATTTCAGCAGAAGAATCCAGATCATCAAAGTAAAGGCCAAACTATGGGCATAGAAGACAAAAATATTATAGAAAAAAATCAATGAAGCAAAAATCTGGTTTTTTGAAAGAATAAACAAGATTGATGGACCCTTAGCCAAATTGACTCAGAAAAGGAGAGAGAAATCCCAAATAAACATAATTAGAAATGCAAAAGATCAAGTCAAAACTGACCTCAAAGAAATACAAAAGATTATCAGAGATTATTATACACAACTGTAAGGAAACAAACTCAAAAACCTAAATGAAATGGTAACCTTTCTGACATCATCCAATCTTCCAAGGTTGAAACAAGAAGAAATTGAGACTCTAAATAGACCAGTAACAACCCAGGAAATTGACTCCATCATAAGAAAACTACCTACAAAAAATCCCCTGAACCAGATGACTGTAGTGGAGTTCTACAAAACATAAAAAGAGGAATTGAGACCAATCTTATTGAAAGTGTTTCAGGCAATTGAGTAAGATAGAACTCTCCCCAAAGTATTTTATGGGCTAGCATCACATTGATACCCAAACTGAGCAAAGACCCAGCAGAACTACAGGCCAATATCTCTGATGAACATAGATGAGAAAATTCTCAACAAAATTCTAGCAGATCGGATCAATACATCTCAAGAATGATCCTCCATGACCAAGAAACCTTCATTCCTGGGATGCTGGTCTGATTCAACATCCACAGGAACACAAATGGGATTAAATACATCAACAGATGTAAAAACAAGAACCACATGATTATATCAGTAGATACAAAAAAGCTTTCAACAAAATTCAGCATCATTTCTTGATAAAAACCCTTGGACATCTAGGAATAGAGGGACCATACCTCAAAAGAGTAAGGACCATCTATGATAAACCCATAGCCAACATACTGCTAAACAAAGAGAAGTTGTAAGCATTTCCCCTGCAAACCAGAACAAGACAAATATGCCCATTCTCATCTCTCCTATCCAACACAGTGTCGAAAATCCTAGCTAGAGCAATCAAACAAGAGAAGGAAATCAGGAGTATACAAATAGGAAAAGAGGATGTTAGGCTAACCCTCTTTACTGATGATGTGATTCTATACCTGGAAAACCCAAGGGAATCTGTCAAAAACCTTCTTGCACTGATAAAGAACTTTGGCAAAGTGTAGGAGTCCAAAATAAATGTGCAAAAGACACTTGCATTCTTTACATCAGCAACAAATAGGCAGAGACCCAAATAAAAAACACAATCCCATTCACAATAGCTACAAAAAAGATATACCTTTGCATCTGACTAACCAGAGAGGGGAAAGACCTTTATAGTGAAAATTACAAAACACTGCTCAAAGAAATCTAAGAAGACACAAATAAATGGAAAAACATTTTATGATCATGAGTTGGAAGAATCAACATAGTTAAAATGTCCATCCTACCCAAGCCAACCTACAGATTTAATGTAATACCCATTAAATTGCCAACATCGTACTTCTCAGACCTGGAAACAACAATACAGAAATTCATATGGAAACAAAAATGACCACGAAGAGCCAAAACAATCCTCCATTAAAGAGACAAAGCAGGAAGTATCACACTTTCAGACTTTAAACCTTATTCTAAGGCTACAATAATAAAAACAGCCTGGTATTAATAGAAGAACAGGCACATAAACCAATAGAACAGGATAGAGATTCCAGAAGCAAAACCTCAATTTCTCAATTAATTCATCTTTGACAAAGCCTCTACCAACAACCACTGGAGGGAGGAGAACCTATTCAGAAAATGGTGCTGCAAAAATCTGGCTAACCACATGCAGAAGAATGAAACAGGATTCCTACCTATCAACTAACACAAAATTCAACTTGAAATGAAACCATCAAGAGAGCAGGGAGACAGCCTACAGACTGGGAAAAAGTATTTGCCAACTCCAGGTCTGACAAAGGCTTAACATCTTGGATCTACAAGGAACTCAAATGTGGTGAAAAGGAAAAAACAAACAACCCCATTATAAAGTGGGCAAAAGATATGAACAGACACTTCTCAAAGGAAGACATCCAAGCAGCCAATAGACACACGAAGAAATGTTCAACCTCACTAATCATCAGGGAGATGCAAATCAAAACCACACCAAGATACCACCTAACTGCAGTCAGAATGGCAATTATCATTAACTCAAAAAATAACAGTTGCTGGAGAGGGTGTGGTGAAAAGGGAAAACTTCTACACTGTTGGTGGGAGTGCAAACTAGTGCAACCTCTGTGGAAAACAGTACGACGATTCCTAAAAGCTCTAAATATTGACCTCCCATATGACCCTGCAATCCCCCTACTGGGAATATACCCTGAAGAACTCAAATCACTCTATCAAAAAGATACCTGCACACGTATGTTTATCGCAGCATTGTTCACAATAGCAAGAACCTGGAAGCAACCATGCTGTCCATCAAAAGAGGACTGGATTAAAAAATGTGGTACATATACACGATGGAATACTATGCAGCCATATAAAAGAACAAAATCATGAATTTTGCAGCAACCTGGTTGGAACTAGAGTCTATAATACTGAGTGACCTCTCACAGAAACAAAGATCTGAGTATCACGTGTTCTCACTCATATAGTGGACCTTGAACATCCAACGTAATACTATAAGAAAAGGACTGACAGTGGTGGGAAACTATGGGGAGGGAGGGGAAGGGAGATGAGATTAACAGTAGTCAATATCTGTCTGGGGACGGGGAGACACCTCTTATCAACAAGGGTGCCTGAATGAAGTATATTTGTATACCTAACTCTTAATTGTACCCCACAATATCAAAATAAAAAATATTGATTATAAAAAAAAGAAATGGATCCAAGATCTAAATGTAAAAACTCAAAATATAAGAATCTTAGAAAATGCAGGAGACACCCTTACAAACATTGGAATAGGCAACCAATTCCTGATTGTGACACCCAAAGCCCATAACATAAGAGATAAGATAGATAAATGGGATGTTATCAAACTGAAAAGCTTTTGCAAAGCAAAAGAAAACATCAAGAGAGGGGGAAAACAGCACAAAGGATGGGAAAAAATATTTGCCAACTGTATATCTGCCAAAGGCCTAATAGCCAGAATCTACAAAGTGCTCAAATGAGCTGAAGGGGAAAGTGGACAAAAGACATGAATAGATACTTCTCAAAAGAAGACATACAAACAACCAACAGATACATGAAAAAATGCTTAGGCTTGCTAATCATCAGTGAAATGAAAATAAAAACCATACTGAGATATCACCTATATCCAGTCATTATGGGCATCATTAATAACTCAAAAAAAAAAAAAAAAAACAGATGCTGGAGAGGATGTGGAGAAAAAGAAATGCTTTTACACTGTTGGTAGGAGTGTAAATTAGTACAACTTTGGAAAACAGTGTTGTAATTTGTAAAAGAACTAGAAATTGACCTTCCCTATGACCCAGCATTCCTCCTCCTGGGAATACACTCAGGTGAACTCAAATCACTCTGCTAAAAAGACACCTGCAAATGCATTTTTATTGCAGCACTATTCACAATAGCAAAAACATGGAACCAACTGTGCTGTCTGTCAAACATGGACTGCATACAAAAAAAGTGGTACATATAGAAATATTATGCAGCCATAAAGAAGGACAAAATTATGAACTTCGCAGAAACTTGGATGAATTTTGAGTCTCTCATACTCAGTGATCTATCACAGAAACAAAGGACTGAGTACCACATGTTCTTACTCATAAGTGGATCCTGAATGTTTATAGTACTACAAGAAAGGGATTGGCAGTAGTGAGACACTGTCAGGGGAGGGTGGACGCATAACATCAATAAGGGGACCTTACCAGATGAAGCGAGGGCTAATCAGAGGCCCAAATTTCACCTGTCATAGACCACTTATGTACCTAAGCCTAATTTGTATCCCACATCTTTAAAATAAAATATAAAAAATCATATAATCTGTAAACAGAGATAATTTTTATTCCCCCTTCCAACTTAGTTGTCTTTTATTTCTTTCTCTTGCCCAATTGCTCTAGCTATGACATCCAGTATTATGTTGAATAGGAGTGGTGAAAGTGAACATCTTTGTCTTGACTGATTTTTAGGTGAAATGCTTACTTAAAAAAATTATTGTATTATAGGAACGTGGGGTACAAGTGAGTATTAACTACATAAGTATGTGAAGTTTGGGTATCTAACTGACCCTCAATCCTTCTGGTAATGGTAATGAACCAAGTGCCCTTTGTGTTGTCATGTGCAACCCACCCTCCTTATTCCCTTTCTCCCCTAGCAGTGCCCAGTGACTATCAATCCCTCCCTTGTTCTAATGTGACTAATGTTCAAGGCCCACTTAAGACTGAAAACATACAAAATTCAGATATTTGTTTCTGAGATAGTTCACTTAGTATGCTGTTTCTAACTCCATTTAATTTGCTATGAAGTCCATAATTTTGTTCTTTTTTATGGCTGTATAATACTCCATCATGTATATGTACCACATTTTCTTTATGCAATCTAGTTTCAATGGACAGTAGGGTTGGTTCCATCTTTTTGCTATTGTGAATGGTGCAGCAATGAGTGTGCTGATGTCTTTTTGGGAGAATGATTAATGTTTCCCCTTGCATATTCCCAGGAGAGAGCATGATGGATCATATGAAAGGTTAATTCTTAATTATTTTAGAAATTGGCACATTACTTTTCGTAAGATTTAGCTATCTTGCACTCCTATCACAATGTAGAAGCATTCCCTTTTCTCTACACCATGCCAGCATGCGTTGCTTTTTAACTTATAAATGATAGATACCCTTACCAGATTTGGTAGTATTTTGTTGTAGTTTTGATTTGCATTTCTCTTGTGATTAGTGAGGCTGAGCAGTTTTTCATGTGTCTGTTGGCTGCTTCTATGTTGTCTTTTGAGAAGTGCTGTTCGTGTTCTTTGCCCATTTTTTAATGGGGTTGTTGGTTTTTTCTTTCATTTTGAGTTTCTTATAAATCCTGGATGTTAGGCCTTTGTCAGATGCATAATTTGCAGATGTTTTTCCCATTCTGTGGGTTGTCTCCCCACTTTCTTGATGGTTTCTTTTGCTGTGCAAAAGTTTTTAGGTTTCATGAGGTCCCACTTGCCGATCTTAGCTTTTATGGCATTCAGTTTTGGGGACTTGGTCAAAAGTTTGTTGCCTACTTCTATGTGCATGAGGGTGTTTCCTGAGTTTTATTTTAGGATTTCTATAGTTTGAAGTTTCATGTTTCGGTCTTGGATCCATTTTGAATTGATTTTAAATATTGTGATTGGTAAGGGTTCAGTTTTATTCTTCTGCATGTGGTTAGCTAATGTTTTTAGCACTATTTGCTAAATATGATCTCCTTTCCCCAGTTATTGTTATTGGTGATTTTGTTGAAGATGAGTTGGTCGAGAGACTGTTTTTGCTTCAGAATCTCTGTCCTGTTCCACTGGTCTATGTGCCTATTCTTGTACCAGACCAGGCTGCTTTGGTTACTGTAACTTGTAATAAAATTTAAAGTCTAGAACGTGACACTTCCTGATTTGTTCCTTCTGGCTATTATTGCTCTTTTCTGTTTCCGTAGGCATTTCTGTGTTGTCATTTCTAGGTCTGAAAAAATGACGTTGGTAATTTGATGGGTATTGCATTGAATCTGTAGATTGCCTTGGATGGGATGGAAATCTCGACAATATTGATGCTTTCAATTCATGTGCATGGAATTGTTTTCCATTTGTTTGTAGAGCGTGACATGTTTTCCATTTGTGTCATCCTTGATTTCTTTGAGCAGTATTTTGTAATTCTCATTGTAAAGATCTTTCATTTCTCTGGTAAAGTGGATGCCAAGGTATTTCAGTTTTTTGTGTATGGCTATTGTGAAAGGGATTGTGCTTTTTATTGAGTTCTCTGCCTGTTTTTTATTGGCGTATAGCAATGCAACTGTCTTTTGCACATTGATTTTGTAACTAGATACTTTACCAAAGTTGTTTATCAGTGAGAGGAAGCTTTTGACAGACTCCTTAGGGTTTTGGAGGTTTAAAGTCAAATTGTCTGCAAAGAGGGATAGCTTAACTTCCCCTTTTCCTATTTGAATACTCCTGATTTTCTTCTCTTGCCTGATTGCTCTGGCTATGACTTTCAACACTATGTCAACCGGGGGGGGGAGGTGAGAGTGGGCATTTTTGTCTTGCTCCTATTCTTAGGGGAAATGCTTTCAGCGTCTGCCAACTGAACAAAATGGGTGTGAGTTTATCATAGATGACTCCATTTTGAGGAATGTTCCTTCTATGCCTAGGTGCTCAAGAGTTTTTATCAAGAAGGATGCAAGATTTTGTCAAACGTATTTTCTGCATCTAATGACATAATCATTTGGCTCTTGGTTTCACATCTGTTGATGTACTGAATTATGTTTGTGGTCTTGCAAATGCTGAACCACCTCTGCAACCCAGGAATGAAGTCAACCTGGTCCTGGTGGATGATTTTTGAAATGTGTTGTTGGGTCCAATTTGCTAGAATCTTGTTGAGAATTATTTTGTCTTTGTCATTAGAGAGATTGGCCTGTAATTTGCTTTATCTTGTTGGGTTTTTCCCAGGTTTGGCTATCAGTATGATGTTAGCTTCATGAAATGAGTTAGTGAGAATTCCATCATTCTCAATTGCCTGGAATACTTTCAATAAGGTTGGTATCAGCTCCTCTTTGTACATCTTGTAGAATTCAATTGGGGAGTCATCTGATCTGGGGCTTTTTTTTGGGTAGGGAGTTTTCCTAAAGTGGAGTCAATATCCTGGATTGTTATTGGTCTATTTAGAGTTTCAATTTCTTGCTTCAACCTTGGGAAGTTGTGTGTTGTCAGAAAGTCCTCCATTTCTTTTAGGTTTTCTAATTTATTTCCATACAGGTGTTATAGTATTTCTTAATTTTTAAAATTTCTTCTGGTTCAATTGTGACTTCACCTTTTTCATTTCTAGTTATGTTTATGTGGACTTTTAATTTATTCTAGTCAATCTGGCTAGGGGTCTGTCAAACTCATTTATCCTTTCAAAGAAACAATTTTTGTCATTTTTCTATGATACTTTTGTCTTCTATATCCTGCAGTTGAGATTTTATCTTGGTGATCTAGATTCTTCTGTTGAAGTCAGGAATCAGATGATCTTATCTTTTCAGCTCCCTTGGATGTGATGTTAGGCTGTTTACTTGCTATCTTTCTGTTTTTTTTTTTAATGCGTGTGTGCAATGTTATAAATTTTCTCTTAACACTGTTTTCATGGCATCTCATAGATTCTGATGAGTCCTGGGTTTCATTTGTTTCCAGTAATATTTTTGTATCTGTCTTGATTTCAGTGTTAATCCAGAAGTCATTCATCAGCATGTTATTTAGTGTCCATGTCCTTTTGCATTTTGGGAGGATCTTGTTGGTGGTGATATTTATTTTTATCCACTGTAATCTGAGAAGATGCATGGTATTATTTTGATCTTTTGAAATTTGTTCATGCTTGATTTATGTGCAAGAATGTGATCAATCTTGGAGTATGTTCCATATGCTGATGAGTAGAACTATGTACTTTAGATATTGGGTGGAGTGTTCTGTAGATATCTATGAAATCCATTTAACCAAGTGTTGAGTTAAGATTTCAAATATCCTTATTGGCTTTTTGCTTTGATATTTATCTAGAGCTGCTATTGAAGTATTTAGGTCTCCAATTATGACTGTGTGAGAGTCAATGTGTTATTTTAGGTTACTTAGTTGTGTTATAACCCTGGTGCTCATGTGTTGGGTACATATATGTTTAAGATGGACATTTCTTGCTGGTGGATTGAGTCTTTTATCATTGTGTAGTGACCTTCTGAACTTTTGATGGTCTGAAGTCTGCTTTGTCTGATATCAGAACAGCTACTCCTGCTCTCTTCTGTTTTCTATTTTCCTGAAAGATCATTTTCCAGTCCCCAACTTTGATCTTGTAAGTGTCTTTTGCAATGTGATGAGTTTCCTGGAGGCAGCAGACTGTTGGATCATGCTTCTTTGTCCAATTTGCCACTCTTTGTCTCTTCAGTGGTGCATTTAGCCTATTCATGTTTAAATTGATTATTGAAATGTGAGAGTTTATCCCTGTCATAGGGCTCTTAAGGGGTTACTTTATTTCTTTTTTATGTTTGTATTTATATATATGTATATTTTCATTTTTGTGAGTGTTCTGTATGCTCCTTTGACTGTGCTTTCCTGTACTTTTGTGATGAGTATGATCATTCTTCCCCCCCCCCCCCGTGTTCACTGCCTTTTTAAGCATCTCCTGAAGGACTGATCTGGAGGTGGCATAGTCTCTTAGTGATTGGATATCTGGGAAGGATTTTAATTCTTCATCACTGATAAAGCTTAGCTTGGTGGGGAAGAAAATTATTGGCTAGAATTGTTTATCTTTAAGAATGTTGAATATTGGACTCCAGTTTCTCCTGGCTTGTAGTTTTTCTGCAGATATGTCTGGAGCAACTCGGACAGGTCTTTCCTGGTTGGTACTCTGACCTTTCTCTCTTGCTGCCTTTAGGATTTTTTCTTTCATGCTTACTTTGTGGAGGTGAATTAATATGTGTCTTGGGGTGGATCTTCTCATATAATACCTTGTGGGTATTCTCTGAATCTCTTGCACTTAAATGGCCACTTCTTTTTTTTTTTTTTTTTTTGAGTCGGAGTCTCACTCTGTCACCCAGACTGGAGTGCAGTGGCCACTCCCAGCCACCGCAGCTTTGAGCCACTGGGCTCTGGCAATCCTTCCACCTCAGTCTTCCAAGTAGCTGGAACTACAGGCGTGCGCTACCACATCCGGCTAAGTTTTTGATTTATTGTAGAGATGAGGTCTTGCCAAGTTGCCCAAGCGGGTCTCGAACCCGCAGGCTCAGGCAATCCACTCACCTCAGCCTCCCAAGACATGGGATTATAGGCTGAGCCACCGAGCCCGGCTAAATGGCCACTTATTAGCAAAATATGGAACGTTGTCTTGGATGGCCTCATGGAATGTTTGTTCCATGGTATTCTCAGTTTCCCTTTCTGCTTCAGGGATACCAATCAGGCATAGATTTGGCTTCTAGGCATAGTTCCACATCTCTCAGAGACTTTGCTCCTTCTTTTTGAGTTTTTTTCCCCTATGTTTTTGACAGAATGGATTAATTTGGTCTTCATCTCCGAGATTCTTTCTTCTGCTTGGTTTATCCTCCTCCCTATGCTTGTTACTTGGTTTTTGATTTCCAGGCTGGAGTTCTTCATTTCCTTTGCTTCAGAATAGGCTTTTCTGAAACTGGCCAACTCTGCTTCCTGTATGACTTCAGTGAGTTTTGCTTCTAGTTTCTCTTGGTTCTCTCTGTTAATTTTAGCCATCCAATCTCTGATTTCTGTGACTGTCATCTGAGGCAGGTCGTTCAGAGGGATTTTCATTGTTTGTGCTCTGATAGATGCTTGAGTTTTAGGCACTGTCTCTTCAGTGGTCTGAGGATTGTCTATATTTTTTCATTGATTTTTCACAATTTGTGACAGGTCTCTCTTTCTTCTTTGTAATTCCTTTTTGTTTTGTTTCTCTGAAAGTAGTCACTAGTTTTCTGTTCCAGGGCCTTTTTTTATGGTTCAATATATGTCACTCAGTGAGAGAGGGAGGGGTATTTACTTCTGCTCCTTGCTTCACCCTATGGCAGGTTTCTCAACTGTAGCTGTCCCTGCTGCTGGTACTCTGCAGAGAGTGGGTGGGGGAATAAGCCTCCTATGTGCTGTCTTGAGATTGTAGTCCAGATGCTTTCCAACCAAGAAAACCTTTGGATGTTTCTCATGTCACTCTCACCCTGTTCAAGTTCACATTTTGCTCTTGAAAAAATAGTGATTCTCTGCCACAGGAGATGAGGGATGGGAAGGAGCCACCCTATAGGCATGCAGGTCTTGGAGGTGATTCTTCCTGATCTTGCCGGGAAGATGGTCCAGGGGCCAGCAAGGTTTACTCTGCAGGTGGACTTTTCCTGCCTAGGAGTCAGCTGCCTAGATCCACTGACAGAAGTCATGCTCATGGCTGCTAACCCAGGACAGGTTTCTTTCCCCCCATTCTGCTTGGGATCCACTGTTCCTGACTAGGACTCCTCCCATGTGGGACCAATGAGTCACACACAGGTGGGAGGGGATGAATGAACCCAAGGTGTCTTAGGTACACTCACTCACTCTTGTTCACCGTTCAGGGTTTCATTTCCATCGCAAGCCTGGAGCACAGTAGAAAATGGGATGTCCGAATTCCTGTGTCTGCTCTTGTTTTCTGGTCTCTGTGTGTTCAAAGAGACTTTTGCTGTATTTCAGGTGCCTCCACCATTCAAAAATGTTTGTGGTGTTTCTGTCTATTAATGGCTCAATTCCTACTCTCTGTCTTGCTCGGTAAGAGTAGTGCTGGTCTGCTGCTCCATGGTGGCCATCTTGGATCTCTCCCAGGAAATGTTTTAAACTTTTCCCTACTCAATATGTCATTGACTGTGGGTTTGTTACATATGGCTCTTATTATTTTGATGTATATTTCTTCTATGTCTAGTTTGTTGAGAGTTTTTATCATGAAAGGATGCTAAATTTTATTTAATGGTTTTTTTTGCATCTATTGAGATGATCATACAATTAAAAAAAATTCTGTTCATGTGTGAATCACACTTATTGATTGTGTATGCTGAACCATCCTTGTATCTCTGGAATAAAACCCACTTGTTCATGGTGTATTATCTGCCTGATGTGCTATTGGATTTTGTTTTCTAGTTTTTGTTGAGAATTTTTGCATCTACAGTCATCAGTGATGCTGATCTGTAGCTTTCTTTTAATGATGTATTCTTGCCTGGCTTTGGTATCAGAATGATACTGCCTTTGTAGAATGAGTTAAGGAGTATTCTCTCCTCATTGGTCTTTTAAAAAATAGTTTCAGTATACTTAGTAGGATGTGAATATGTCTAGTCCTGAACTTTTGGTGTTATTCAGAGATTTTTAAAATTATTGATTCAATCTCACTACTCATTATTGATTTAGTCAGGACTTTTATTTCTGTTTGGTTCAATCTTTAGAGGTTGTATGTTTTCAGGAATTTATCCATTTTCTGTAGCTTTTCTAATTTGTGCACTAAGATGCTCATAGTAGTCTGTTATGATCTTTTATATTCTCTGATATCTGATTGTGTTTATTTGAATCTTCTTTCTTCTTTTTTTGGTTATTTGAGCTAGTTGCCTATTAATCATACTTATATTTTTAAAGAATCTATTTTTATTTTGCTGATTCTTTGTCTCAATTTTATTTTGTTCTGCTCTGATCCTTGTTATTTCCTTTCTCTTTTGCTAACTTTGAGTTAGAATTGTTCTCATTTTTCTAGTTCCTATCTTGCAAAAATCTTTCAAAAAGCAGACATTATAAAGATTGCTAAAGTTCAACTTATTCCTTAATGCATTGTACTTTTTTGGTGAATCTAAAACGTATTCATCTAACCCAAGGTCAAAAATATTTTCTCCCATGTTTTAGAAAAACATTTATAGTCTACATCCTAAATACTACACTAACAGAATTCCATAAATGCTGAAATGTTGTGTTTTAATTTTCATTTATTCAAAATGATTTCTGTTTTTCTTTTTTATTTCTTTGACTCAAGGATTATTGAGAAGTGTGTTATTTAGATGCCAAATATTTGAGGATTTGTCTAGCTATCTTTATGTTATTGCTTTATAATTTATTTGTATCATTCTTAGAAAGGTTATATTGTATGAGTTAAGTATTTTTAAATACATTGAGACTTGTTTTATGATCCTAGAATGAGACATATCTCCATGTGCACTTGAAAAGAATGTATATTCTGTTTTGTTGGACAGGGCATTCTCTAAGTGTCAATTAGGTTAACTTGGTTGATAGTATTGTCCAAATATTTTATATTCTCTGTGTGTATGTGTTGCCATAAAAGAATAAAATCTTCTATATTCTTATTGATGTTCTATATGTTGTTTTATAAATTATTAAGAGGGATGGTATTGAAACCTCCAAATATAATTGTAAATGTATCTATTTTCTCTTTAAATTCTATCAGTCTTTGTTTAATGTATTTTGAAGTTTGTTATGTATAAACATGCTTATGATTATTTTGACTTGATGAATTAATCTCTTTATTGTTATAAAATGATCTTTTAAAAAAGTCACTGGTAATCCTTTACTCTAAGCTCTGCTATCTTTATATTATTATAAGTACTCTGGTTTTCTTTTGATTTAGGATAGCATGGCTTAACATTTTTACTCTTTTACTTAATAAAATCCTTTTTATTTCATCATAATAATTTAAACTTATTTGAGTCTTACAGTTAAAATAATTTCTTATAGGAAGAATATGCTTTATTACCCAATAATATTGTTGCCTTTTAATTAGAGTATTTAGATTGCTTGTGTTTAGTCTAATTATTGATAGAGTTAAATTTAAATCATTCATATTTCTATTTGTTTTCTTTTTATTCCATCTGTTCTTTGTTTCTCCTTTTCCTCTTTCTATGTGTATTCATTTCATATTATATTAACCTCCCAAGCTTTGTTAGATTTTCCACAAATCTTATAACCAAATAATAATTACAATTCCAACTAACAATCCTTGCAAAAACATCAAATATTTCCTTGTTAGAAACATGGGCACGTCCTGGGAATAAGGAATAATTTATATTGAGCTCCTTTCCAGTTATTATAACACAAACCTTATTTTATTATTTCAACAAAAATATTTTACTATGTTTATTTATTATAAAATAGTAAATTACATACTATTTTTTTCTATTCCAAACCACACTGATGATCAATTTTAGATTGACAGAATCCTCAGATATTAAAGCATCTGCAGTGACCTCAAATGAGAAAGTTATTTTCTAAGTAGAGGGCTACTTTCCTCAAGATATATTCCTTCCAACCATGCTGCTAAATATGCTAAGTTATCTCTCAGTATAACCCAGGAAAAGAATTTCAAGGTGTGCTTCAGAAATAGATAGCTTGTGGACACAAGTAGTTGTAAGACCTTACTAATTTATGTGAACAAGAAACTGTAGAGCATATGTGGAGATATATTTTACAATTGTTAGTCAAAGAAAGACTAAATATAAGGTTGATCAGGCTAAAATGATTAATTTGGATGAATTTATTCGCGATGCTAGATTTTATGTGCTACCTATAGTACCTTAAATTGGTTTCATACATTTACTTTGTTGGTCAACTGAAACCTGGATTTATCCATGGCCTACATTTAATAATATCAAGATGCCAGTGTTCCCTTAATTAAGAACAACCTGTTTATTCTCCCTAACTTTGTCTCCATGAAAGACCTGGAAAACATACCATTTACTAAGGCACTGGTAGCAACAGTGTACTGAGATCTGGTATAATAGTAAGAGATATTGCTATTGACACAAACTTCTAGATTTCCGTGGAGGTTAATGGAAGCCAGTGTGGCAACAGAGATAAGATAATGCTTGACTGTACTCTGTGGCAATGGCAGAACGTCAATAAAACTGCTTTAACTCATAGGGATCTTTGACAGTGGCTCTTTGATTATGGAGTACCTAGGAGTGCAATGAATAGGTAGTTTACTAAGGTAATAATTGATTTGCATGTATGAAAAAAGATTCATAAGTCTAGAAAGTAAAAACTAGAGTCAAATAAATACAATAAGAAGTCACAACTTCTTACTTAGTTTCATACCTAAAACATTCTAAAGACCAGAAGTCACTTGATTGGAGGGACTCTGGATTTTTTTTGAGAAAAGACCCTGTAACATTGGGTATATTCTTAAGCTTCTCCTTGATTCTTCTTAACTTCATGTCTGATTTTTGTTATTTTTCAGCACTTCTCATTATTTACTTTTCATTTATTTTGCAATATTTTTTTTCCTGTATCCTTCCACTTGGATGGATAGTCCATAAGGGGGATGACTGTTTATATTACCCTCTGCTACATCTCCAGAGCATATATCAATGTATGACCTACAATATCAGGTTAATGCTGGCCTCATAGAGTGAGTTAGGAAGAATTCTCTCATATTCAATTTTTTGGAGTAGTTTGAAGATAACTGATATTAGTTATTTTATGAAAGTTTGGTAGAATTTGGCAGGGAAGCCATCCAGTTTTGGGCTTTTCTTTGTTGGTAGACTTTTTATTACTGCTTCAATCTCATTGTGTGTTCAGGTCGGTTCCAATTTTCTATTTTTTCCAGATTCAATCTTGGTCAGTTGCTGTCCAGGAATTTATTCATTTCCTCTAGGTTTTCCAATCTGTTAGTGTATAGTTGTTCATAATACTCTCTGATGTTTTTTTGAATGTCTGTGCTATCAGGTGTGATATCTCCTTTTTCATTTCTGATTTTATTTGATCTTTTTTTGTTAGTTTAGCAAGTGTTTTATTGATTTTGTTTATCTTTTCAGAAAACCAACTTTTTGTTTTGTTGGTCCTTTGTATTGTTACTTTAGTCTCTATTTAGTTTAGTTTCACTCTTCTTTAATCTTTATTATTTCTTATCTTCTAGTAATTTTGAGTTTGGTTTGTTTCTTGCTTTTCTAGCTTATTGAAGTTCATCATTAGATTGTTCTGTGCTATTGAACAATAGAACTTATTCCTTCTATATAACAGTTATTTTGTACCCATTGACTAACCTCTCTTCATCTCTCCTTCCTCTCTACCCTTTGAAGCCTCTGGTAACCACCATTATGCTCTCTATCACCCTAAAGTCAACTCTTTAAACTCATTAAATGAGAATACATGATATTTGTCTTTCTGTGTATGGCTTATTTCACTTAACACAATGTCTTCTAGGTTGATCCATGTTGCTGTGAATGACAGGATTTCATTTTTTGTGGCTGAATAGCCAATGTTCCATTTGTGTATATGTATACACATATAATATATCCAATTATTAGACACTTGGGCTGATTCCATATTTTGGCTATTGCTGCAATAAACATACAAGTGTAGCTATCTCTGACATACTGATATCTTATCTTTTGGATATATATTCAGCAGTGGGATTGCTGGATCATCTTGTATTTTTAGTTCACCCTCACTCCCTCCAGTCTCACTTGGAAAAGTTCCTATCAGGTACTGTTAACCAATCTCTGTGCTACCAAGATTAAAGTAAATGATTCTGAAATACATGTATCTCAGCTGAAGAAAACATCAATTCTTGTGGACAGCTATACTCCTGTTAATGAATTAAAGCTAAACATTTCTAAGATTTGAAGTGGATGTCATCTGAATAAATGGCTTTTCTCAAGATGTTTTGACTAGGTCTGTATACCCTTCCCTTATTTTTCATTTTTACTTTATCTCATCCTTTTTTTTCCTGAAAGGACAATACCCCTGTTCACATTTCCCAGTGTTTTGCCACAGGGAAAGCCCCACTGACTCTTGGACCTGTCATCAAAAATTCTTATCTGTTCATAGCTCTAGTGACCCTTTAGTTCAACCTGTAATAAATTTTTACTAACATTCCAGGTCCAATCACTTGTATACATTGTATTCCTGGACCCTCTTTTGGAGTTAATCTTTCTCATCTACTTTCAGCCCATGTCCTTTGCCTTAACTACTCAAAACAAGGATCTTTAATTGACCTTAGAAATGTGCAATAGGTCATCTCTCAGAATGTTCCTTGAGTCTTCCTACATATGCAAGAAAAAATATTTGGACTGATTTTGAGAGGAACGGCCATTAGAAGTATGTAGTAATAAAACTGACTTGTATTTTAATTCTACTATATACCAAAAACTTACAGATGGAAGGATTGTTTGTGCTCCTGTCTGATGTATTTACTTTTTTGGTTGGAATGCCTCCATGTGAGCCTCCAGATGTTTAGACCCTAGGGCAACAGGAAGCCAGTGTGGCTTGGGATATTTGACTTCTCTGTTGTTAATACATAAGAGATCTGAAGTTGATTACTGGAATAATCACTGGACCAGTCCTCTCTTACTGCATCAAAGGGTAAAATATGAGTTACGGTGGTTTATGGGACTCTGAATTTGCTTCCTTTTGCAGATCTTTTGTACAATGATATGCTGCAGCCATTAATGAAGGAATGGTAAGAAATTCATCTGCTACCATAAGAATTCTTTCAGACTCCACTGCAAAGGCTATCACTATGAAACAGTACTTATTAACTTCTCTTGCCAAGGTAGTGTTATATAACAGAATTGTTGATTATCTATTAGCTGAACAAGGTGTTGTCTGTGCTATTGCTAATACTACATGTTATACTTGAATAAATTCCTCCAGAAAAGTGGAAACTCAGCTATATAAAAAAAGGAGAACAGGTCCACCTAGCTATTGCAAGTCTCACCCATTTTTCCATGGTCATTTTATCTGTTTAGTTGACTGCCTTTAAGTTCATGGCTCAAAACCATCATGCAAACTGAAATTGTCATGCTGCTGTTATTTTTGCTCTGTATTTTCCTTTTTAAATTGTGTACACAATGTGTGTGTGAAACCTTTGCAAAAATACAACTTTTGACAAAATAATGTTGGCCCAGGAATTTGAGATGATAACCGATGAATATGGAACAGAAAAAAATAAATTTAGCAATGAAACCTAGATAAAATAAGCCTAGTAGCTTCTTCTTCTGGCCTCCTTGTTGTTCAAATGGGGCCAAAAGAGTCTTGACACTGACTTCTAACTGTTCATCATCCTCCCACCCCACAACATTAGACAATACCAACTAGCTGGGATAGGTCCATCCTAGCATCAAGGGACACTTAAAACCTGATGCTGATTAATTTGACCAGCGATGCTTTCAGATTAAGATCTTGACAAAAAGGGAGAAATGTGAACATTTTCAGGTACCAAGATGCTATAATTTTTGTCAGACCCAGATAAATCGGGTGACTGAAGAGGGAACTCATACTTACATGTCTGACATAAGAACTATTTCCAAGGACTTTCTAAAACCCCCATATCCTTTACACAACACCAGCTTTGCATGACTTGCATGTTTCACACGTATCCACATGTTTCCATGACTAGTTTTATCACTATATAATCTTTAGGACTGCAGCAACTAAGATAAGATGCTCTAGAATGAACACTTGCCCAGTAACAGCATCTACCCCAATGAACCAACATCTCTGGCTTTGAGCCTCTGGAGCCAATGAACTCTTTCTAAGCAGCTTGCATGAACCGCTCCCCTTTTCCCTATATTCTTTTCTGACCAGATGCACTGGTGACTTTGCCATTCTGTGCATCTGTGTTATAATCCTCATTTCTCATTTCCAAATAAGCTCAATGTATTTGGATATTTCTCTGTCTTTTTTATTTAGGTTAACACTTAGCAGGACAATGCACAGGCAGGAGCAGCCTGGCCTGCACCTTCTTCTGTCCAGCATGGCAGGATTAGACTGCTTTACTCAAAATCAGGATTTACAGAGCAGGAAATGTTGGGGCAGAGCCTGACTAGAAGCTGGGGACTGGAAGGTGGGACCAGGGGCAAGGCTAGGTGTAGGGATGGCACCAAGTGGGACTTACTGTCTCACTGTACACTCCCAGGCACTGGGATCCCCAGTTATTTTCTTGTCCCACCATGAAAATAAGTGAAGATTTCCCCCCAAAGTAATCCCATCATATTAACTCCTTTCATCCTCTCTCCCTCCTTCCTTCTTCTCTGTCTCTTTGTGTCTCTGTCTCTCTCTCTCCCTCTCCCTCCTTCTCTCCTTCCCTTCTCCCTCTCTTCCCCATTTCTTCTTTTTTGATACTGCTCTTTGTCTCACAAAAGCAGGGGATATATATTAAGCTCTCTAAATTGTTCTATTGAATCTTTTTCCACTAAACTTGACGTGAGAAGCAAAGCATGCCCCTCTCTTCAGGTTGGATTTGGGGTCCAATATGCAGCTTTCTAAAAAAAGAAAAACTCTTTACAAGACACTCCCTTGTCTTCAATTGTCTCTTTCTAGACGCACATTAGATTGAGAAGCTCAAAAGTTATGGTATTTAATATTGAATATTTCCTACAAATAGCTTCATTTTGTGTCTCACAACTCACTTTAATATCTGGTGTCTATCAAATCTCGGTGCCTCCATAGAAACTACCAGTTTAACATCCTGACATATGCTGCTCTCTCTCCCTGTGATCATCACAACAAGATAAAACTTTGTGTGCCTGGATAATTCCTATCTGTTAAGACTCAGGTAAAGCAGTACCTTTTCTGAGAAGTCATTTAAATCCTCTTCCATCAAGTTGAGTTAATTATTCCTCCTCAAACTTACACAGTGTTCCATATACTCTATTATAGTCTTTGCCATACTGTGTCACTCTTGAATCTGACAGCTGGTTCAAACATTCCTTTCATAAACTGTGAGATCTTGGGTGCTTTTAAAAAATCTCTTGGAAACTTATTTTTCTAAGTCTAACTTTTGGGTTTGTTATCAGGATCAAGTTAGGTGATTTTTAGTGTACATTAAGCTCCTAGACCAGTATCCGAGAGAATTGAAGTGACGTTTATTTTGTCACTGAATATCTGTATGTATTTGGGAAGAAAGGAAGTGTATTTCTGAAGGACAAGAAAGCAGTATGTTAATCATTATGTTAAAAAGTAAACTTTAATATGTTTTTCCCTAAATTTTTAGAAAGGCTTAGGTCCTGGGTTGTCTGGGTACCTGGGTAAAGGAGGAGTCATATAGCTATGAAAACAGGTAAATCTATAGAAATGGAGGTATGAAAGGACAGATGAATTCCATAACAAATTTAAAATTTGGGTAAGGACTAGCCCTTGATGGCTTCCATTTAATGACACCAGCAAAGTGACATAACATTCTTAAAATATTTTCCAATTATCCAAGACAATAACAAATAAAGTCCCATAAAACATATCCTATCTTATTATTCCCCCCAACTGGTGCAAGAATAATGACCTCAGCACAGGATTTCAGAGTAACAGATGTGGAAGGTAGACAAGAGAGCTGTATTTTTAATAATTTGTATTTATATGTTATTAAGGAAATAAGATCATATGGATATCTTAAAAGAAAGGTAAGAATTGTACCCCAAGTCTTTAAAATAAAAATAAATAAAAAGTAAGTATCAGTTAGAATGATATGTTTTTTTTACTTAAGAGTTTTCTTAAGGCTCCTTGAATATCTTTATTTCTCAGACTGTAAACAAAGGGGTTCAACATGGGAATGACTACTGTGTATATCACTGAAGCAATTATATTCTTGCCATCGGTGCTGCTGGTTGAGGGAAGAAAATAGAGGGCAATAATTGACCCATAATAAAGAGTCACAATTGAAAGGTGGGATCCACAAGTGGACAAGGCTTTGCAAATACCTTTGGTAGAGGGAAACTGGAGGATGGTGACCCCAATACGACCATAAGAAACAAGGATGCATAGAAATGGGAGCATAATGGCTGCCAATCCTGCTGTAAAGATTGCCAATTGATTGAGGGAGGTGTCAGAGCAGGATAACTTAAGCAGGGCACCAAGGTCACAGAAAAAGTGGGGGACGATATGGTCAACACAGAAGGAAAGCCGAGCCAGGAGGAGGGTATGCAAAAGACCACAAGCACAAGCAATGACCCAGGATCCAGTCACCAGCATGACACACAGGCTTTGACTCATGATGGGGACATAATGAAGAGGGTGACAGATGGCCACATATCTGTCATAAGCCATTGAAGTGATAAGGAAACTGTCCAAATCAGCAAAGAATATGAAAAAATATGTCTGTGAAATGCATCCCTTGTAGGGGATGGATAGGTTCTGGGTCTGCATGTTTATCAGCATCTTAGGGACAGTGACAGATGAAAAGGAGATGTCAGTAAGGGCCAAGTGGCTGAGGAAGAAGTACATGGGAGTGTGGAGGCGGGAGTCCAGCCGGATGAGCAGGATGATGAGCAGGTTCCCTAGCACCGTGGTCAGGTACATGCCCAGGAACAGGGCAAAGAACATGCCTTGCTGCTCTGGCTGGATGGAGAGCCCCAGGAGGAGGAATTCAGACATGCTGCTCTGGTTGTCAGGACTCATACTTGTACATCAGTTGAAGGCCACTTCTGGGGAAGGTTGAGGGGAAAAATGAAATGTCTTCGAATAAAAAATAGATGATTGTGGCATAGCATAATAGAGATATTCTTTTGACTTAAGAAATGTCTTCATCCATGTTTTCTTACACCTGTCTTGTATTTTGCTACAAATGTGCTGGGGGGAAATATAGGTTTAGGCTATACAGTCACTTTCTTAATCTGGTCTCAGTTTCTGTAAATGATAATACTAAAAGTTAATGTTTATTAAATGTTTTTCTTATACACTGCTTCAATAGCTTATATGTTATAACTGATTTAATAGTCTTACATATATGAACTGGGTGAGTACCATTATTATTTCTACTCTTTAGATGTGATAACTGATGCAGGCAGTCTCAGTGGTAAGAGGAGGAGAAGCTGGGATTTAGATACAAGTATTTTGATGTCAGAGTTTCTTCTCTGGAAACAAAGCAATTATTTGACCTCAGAAATCTCATTACCCTTCATAATTTTGTGTGGAATGACCTGTTTAATTCTGTATCCCCTTTCTGTCTTCACTTTACACTATTCTTTATAAATCATTCACTGGTTATAGACCAAGAATCTATCATAGTCAATTAGTATATACACTATATACAATTGTTGACCAAATAAAATGTCATGTTCAATTAAATTTATCATGAAAATTTCATTAATAAACTTACATTGGGTTTAGTTCAAGAACAAGGCTTATCCCTAATTATCCTGGGGTCTCATATTATTTAGTTGCAACACAGCATCACATTCAAAGAAATACAATCTGAAAACTTGCATATATCCAGAATTCCTGGGAGCCAATAAAAAAGATGTAAGTAATTTTTAAAAGAAATTCTACATTTTTGAGCACCTCTAAAATAGTGATTTTATTAACTCACATAAATGATTTTTTAAACTTACATCAATATTTATCAAAATACTTATACAACTTTATATAATTTTTATAAAAAAGAAAAGGTAAGGATTTACCATAACATATCAAAGCTTGTTATTTTTTATTTTTATTTTTATTTTTGAGTTGGAGTCTCACTCTGTCGCCCAGACTGAAGTGCAGTGGCCATTCCCAGCCACCGCAGCCTCCACCTGCTTGGCTCTGGCGATCCTTCCACCTCAGCCTTCCAAGTAGCCAGAATTACAGGCATGCGCTACCACGCCTGCTGATTTTTTGATTTATTGTAGAGATAAGGTCTCGCTGCCCAGGCGGGTCTTGAACCCGTGGGCTCAGGCAATCCACTCACCTCAGCCTCCCAAAGGCACGGGATTACAAGCTGAGCCACCGAGCCCAGCTTCAAAGCTTGCTATAAAGCTATGGTAAAAATAAATATTTGCTGGAATAATGAAGAAAAATTGAGAGCTTAGAAATAGACATGCTTACAATGAGGACCAAAAAACTGACAGAGGTGGCATTATTAATCAGTGTAAAGAGAAGGAAGGATTATTCAATAAATGGCACTGAGGCAGACAGCTATCTAGAAGGGAAAATAATATTATATCCCTAACTCACACTATAAGATCATTTTGTAGATTATGTTTATGATCTTAGGGTAAAGTACACTTCTTAATCAAGGCCTCCAAAACATATTACATAAATGAATCATCTGGTAAGTTTGATTACATTAAAATAAATAAAGTTTCATCACTTCAAAAACAACCAACACTACAAAGCCATGGATGGGAGAATGTGTACTACACCAACCACCAAGATCAGTATACAAAATATGTACAGAATTCCTATGAGTCAATAAAGAAAAGATAGTGGAGGTGGGTGGGGTTGCAGTCCTCCCTTTCCACTCTTATAAAAAAATGTGGTACATATATACGATGGAATATTATGCAGTCATAAAGAAGAACAAAATCATGAACTTCACAGCAACCTGGATGGACTTGAGTCTATGAGTTCATCTTGAGTGACCATTCACAGAAACAAAGAACTGAGTATCATAGGTTCTCACTCATAAGCAGATCTTGAACAATTACCATAATACTATAAGAAAAGAATTGGCAGTAGCAGGAAATGCCGGGAGGGGGGCAGGGAAGCAGGACTGGCAGTAGTGGGAGTCTGCCTGGGGGGAGGGCACACCTCATCAGCAAGGATACCAGCATAATGATCCAGTACACCTGGGGCAAGCAGGAAGAAAGAATCTCAGAGCTTAATGATCAAAATATATGGAACTAACACAGACTGTTGAAAACATAGAAAAGAAACTTAAAAAAGAAGAGCAAAATCTTCAAGAGATGAGTGATTATTTCAAGAGGCTGAATCTAAAATTAATTGGACTTCCTGAGGCAAAAAGAGAGACAGAGACCACCCTAGAACAAACACTCCTTGAAATTATCCAAGAAAACTTCTCTAATCTCATCAGTGACTGGGATTGTGCTTTTTATTTGGGTTTCCAGCATAATGACCATTCAAACACAAGAGATTCAGAGAACCCCTGCAAGATGACAAAAGAGTAGACCAACTCCTAAACACATAGTAATTCACTTACACAAAGTATGTATAAAAGAAAAATCCTAAAGGCAGAAAGAGAAAAAGGTCAGACTGCCCACCAGGGAAGACCAATTAGAATAGCAGCAAACTTATCAACAGAAGCACTCCAGTTGAGGAGAGCTTGGAGCCCAATCTTCAAAGTTCTCAAAGATAAACAATTTCAACCAAAAATTACCTACTCAGCTAAGCTCAGCTTCATCAGTGATGGAAAATTAAAATCTTCCTCAAACATTCAATCCCTAAGAGCTCACAATGTCTCCAGACCAGCTCTACAAGAAACACTTAAGAAAGTATTAAACACAGAAGAAAGGAAAAAAGAATGACAGTGCCCTTCACAAGAATACAGGAAAAATATTGAAAAAACACATGAATCAACCACAAAATCAAAAGAAAGATAACAAACAAACAGCAGCAACAACAACAAACTCTGACATAACCTCATGACAGGGATAAACTCTCACATTTCAATAATTAGCCTAAATGTGAGTGGACTAAATGCACCATTGAAAAGACATAGAATGCCAAAATGAATAAAATATCATGAGGCAACAATATACTGTCTCCAAGAGACTCATCTCACCAGAAAGGACACAGACACAAAGTAAGAAGATGGGAAACAACATTTCAGGTGAATGGAACTCAAAAGAAAGCAGGAGTCATGATCTTAATATCAGACAAAATACCCTTTAAGCAATCAAAAATCTCAAAAGAAATAGAAGGTCACTACACAATGATAAAAGGTTCAATCCATCAACAAGAAATATCCACCATAAGAATATATGCACCCAACATAGGATTACCAACTTTCATAAAGCAACTTCTAGGTAAACTTAAAAAAGATATTGACTCTAACACTATCATAGCTGGGGACTTAAATACCCCACTCACAACACTAGACAGATCATCAGGACAAATAATCAACAAGGAGATCTGGAACCTTAACATAGTGCTTGACCAAATGGACTTAATTGATACCTACAGAACACTCCACCCAACAACCACGGAATATGCATTCTACTCATCACCATGTGGAATGTATTCTAAGATTGACCACATCCGTGACCATAAATCAAGCATAAACAGATTTCACAACATTGAAATCCTGCTATGCACCATCTCAGACCACAGTGAAATAAAAATAAATAACACCACAAACAAAGTTCCCCCCCAAACCCACAAAGGCAGGGATACTAAACAGTATGATGCTAAACAACTCCTGGGTCAACATGGAAATCAAAACAGAGATTAAAAGATATCTGGAAACAAATGAAAATTTTAAAAAAATCTTACCAAAATTTTTGGGATGCTAAGAAAGCAGTACTAAGAGGGGAATTCATATCTCTATGAACACACATGAAGAAAACGGAAAGATCAAAAGTTAACAGCCTAACAAATCAACTAAGGGAGCTAGAAAAGCAAGACCACCAAAACCCTAACTTCAGCGAAAAATCAAGATCACCAAAATAAAAGCCCAAATTCAGGACATAGAAGACAAAAAGATAAAACAAAAAATCAACAAAACAAAAAGCTGGTCCTTTGAAAGGATAAACAAGATTGATGGTCCCCTAGCTAGACTGACCAAGAAAAAGAGAGAAAAAGTCCAAATAAACACAATCAGAAATGCAAAAGATCAATTCACAAGTGACTCTGAAGAAATGCAAGCTGGGCTCGGTGGCTCAGCCTGCAATCCCGCACCTTGAGAGGCTGAGGTGAGTGGATTGCCTGAGCCTGCAGGTTCGAGACCACCCTGGGCAACTTGGCGAGACCTCATCTCTACAATAAATAAAAAATCAGCCGGGCATGGTAGTATGTGCCTGTAATTCCGGCTACTCGAAAGGCTGAGGTGCAAGGATCGCCGGAGCCCAGCAGGTGGAGGCTGCGGTGGCTGGGAGTGGCCACTGCACTCCAGTCTGGGCTTCAGACTGAGACTCCAACTCATAAAAAAAAAAAAAGAAATGCAAAAGATTATCAGAGACTACTATGTACACTTATATGGAAGCAAACTTAAAAACCTAAAGGAAATGGAGGACTTTCTGATATTACACAATGTTACCAGCATTCATTTGTTTCCAGAAGAAATCAAGACCCTATATAGACCAATAACAATCCAGGATATTGACTATGTCATAAGAAAACTACCTACAAAGAAAAACCCTGGACTAGATGGCTTTCCAGCTGTATTCTACAAAAAATACAAGGCTGAACTGTATTCCAGGCAATTAAGAAAGATGGAACTCTCCCCAGATCACTTTATGAAGCTAACATCACATTGATACCCAAACCAGGTAAAGAACCAACAAAGCAAGAGAACTACAGGCCAATATTCTTGCTGAACATAGATGCTAGAATTCTCAACAAGATCCTAGCAAATCAGATTCAACAGCACATCTTAAAAATCATCCACCATGACCAAGTAGGCTTCATTCCAGGATGCAGGACTGGTTCAACATTTGTAAGACCATAAGCATAATTAAGTACATCAACAGATATAAAAATAAAAACCACATGATTATATCATCAGACGTGGAAAAAGCTTTTGATAAAATCCAGTAACCCTTCTTTATAAAAACCCTCAAACATCTAGGCATAGATGGAACATACCTCTAAATAGTAAGAGCCATCTATGAGAAACCCACAGCCAGCATACTGCTAAACAGACAGAAATTGGAACCATTTCCCCCTAAAACTGGAACAAGACAAGGATGCCCACTCTCACCCCTCCTTTTAAACATAGTTTTGAAAGTCCTAACTACAGCAATAAGACAAAAGAAGGAGGTCGGGGGTATCCAGATAGGAAAAGAGGAATGTCCCTCTTTGCAGATGACATGATACTATACCTCAAAAACCCAAGAGAATCTGTCAAAACCTCCTTGCACTGATAAAGGACTTTGGAAAAGTCTCAGAGTATAAAATCAATGTGCAAAAGACAGTTGTATTTCTATACACCAACAATAAACAAACAGAAACCCAAATAAAAAGCACAATCCCATTCACAATAGCCAGAAAAAAATCAAATATCTCGACATCTTCCTAACCAGAGACGTGAAAGACTTTTATGATGAAAACTACAAAACACTGCTCAAAGAAATCAAAGATGACACAAACAAATGGAAAAATATTCCATTCTCATGGATTGGAAGAGTCAACATTGTTAAGATGTTGCCTTGTCCATCCTACAAGGAACTCTACAGATTTAGCACAATAACCATTAAATTACCAGCAGCATTCTTCTCAGTCCTGGAAACAACAATACAGGAATTCATATGGAAACATAAATGACCATGGATCGCCAAAACAATCCTCAGCAAAAAACAAAAACAAAACAAAAACAAACTCCCCCCCCCAAAAAAAAACCAACAAAGCAGGAGGTATCACACTCACTGAATTTAAACTTTATTATAAAGCTACAATAATCAAAACAGCCTGGTATTGGTACAAGAACAGGCATATAGACCAATGGAATAGGATAGAGATTCCAGAAGCGAAACCTCAATTTTTTAACAAACTCATCTTCAACAAAGCCTCCATCACCGGGAGAGGAGAACTCATTCAGTAAATGGTGCTGGGAAAACTGACTGACTACATGTAGAACATTAAAACAAAACCCCCTACCTATTACCATAAACAAAAATCAACTCTTAATGGATCAAAGACCTAAACACAAAACCTCAAACTATAAGAAACTTGAAAAACACAGGAGACACCCTTATGGAAATTGGAGCTAGAAACCAATTCCTGATCAAAACCCCAAGTGCCCATGCCATAAGAGATAAGACAGGTAAGTGGGACCTCATCAAACTGACAAACTTCTGCAAAGTCAAAGAAACCAACAACAGGGCAAGGAGACAGCCCACAGACTGGGAAAAATATTTGCCAACTGTATGTCTGACAAAGGCCTAACACCTAGGATCTACAAGTAACTTAAACTTGCCAAAAAGAAAAAAACAAACAGCCCCATTGCAAAATGGACAAACTATATGAATAGACAGTTCTCAAAAGAAGACATATAAGCAGCCAACAGATATATGAAAAAATGCTCAGCCTCACTAGTCATCAAAGAAATGCAAATTAAAACTACACTGTGATACCACCTAACTCCAGTCAGGATGGCCATCATCAGCAACTCAAAATACAACAGATGCTGAAGAGGATGTGGTGAAAAGGGAACACTTCTACACTGTTGTTGGAAGTGTAGAATAGTATAGTCTCTGTGAAAGACAGTTTGGTGATTCCTAAAAGATCTGAAAATCTACCTTCCATATGACCCCGCAATCCCCCTACTGGAAATTTACCCAGAAGAGCTCAAATCACTCTATAAAAAAGATACCCACACACATATGTTTATTGCAGCATTGTTCACAATAGCAAGAATATGGAACCAGCCATGCTGTCCATCAAAAGAAGATTGGATAAAAAAAATGTGGTGCATACACACGATGGAATATTATGCAGCCATAGAGAAGAACAAAATCACGAACTTCACAGCAACCTGGATGGACTTTTGAGTCTATAATACTGAGTGATCTTTCACAGAAACAAAGAACTGAGTATCACATGTTCTCACTCATAAGCAGACCTTGAACAATTATCATAATACTATAAAAAAAGGATTGGCAGTAGTGGGAGTCTGCCTGGGAAAGCAGACACCTCATCAACAAGGGTACCTGCATAATGAACATTTGTCTACCTAACCCTGAATTGTACCCCACATCTTTAAAATTAAAAATTAAAAAAATGGACAAATACGTTAGCTTCTTAATATAATTCTAGCCTTAGTATAAAAGAATAAAGTCTATACCACATGATCTATATAAATGGATCTTTAAAAACTAATTTTGGGTTAAAATGAAAATCATATTTATAGTAGGATATATCAATTAAAATGCTGACCAACACTATATAGTGTTTATGGATACATATATGTGGTAAAAGTACAAAAACATGTATAAAAAGTATATTAAAAATTCCCTTATAGTAGTTAACATTAGAGAGGGAGAAAAGGAGATATGTGGGATGGCTGTGCCAGTAACATTCTGGGTGTTTGTTTTAAATGTCAGGAGCAAGTATGGCAATGTGCCAACATTTGTTAAATATGAGTGATGAGCACACTAGATTATATATTTTACTTTTTTATTTTTAAAATACTAAATCATTAAGATATTTCTCTAAATAAAAAAATAAATGCTTCCAAGGCTACAATCTGTAGGAAATGTTATTGGTTGCGAAGAGTGAGGTAGTGGATAGAGAGTAAGGTATGTTCACTAACACAGAGGATATTACATTTAGGAAAACCTTGTCTGGGTAAACTCAATTTATAATAAGGCGTTATCAGTTTGATTAATGAACTGTACATCCTGGGTAATATTTACAACCTAAAAAGAATGACCATGAAATAATCAATGTTAGGAGTCTATTGTGTCTCCTTCTATATTTCCCCATCAATTTCCAAGATTTCCTTATTTCTTTGTTTTCCCACCAGCAGTTAAAATAATTTTTACTGTTAAATTTAATTTAACAGAATTACCTTGGTCAATCAATATAGCCAATGAGCAGATTATCTCATTGACCTATGGCAAAGATTAAGTCTCCTGTTCTTAGGCTAGCTAGTCAAATCTAAGGAGATTATTAATATAAGGATGCAATAATCCATGCCCTGAAAATTCTCTCCATCTAAATTAGGGGCAAAGATTTCTACAGTTCATTTCTACCTAATCACACTATTCAAGAAGAGGAAAAGAAATGAAGCAGGACAAGAAAAGAGTATGCAGAAGTCCCACCATCGCTTTGTCAACTGGATTCAAAAGGCAGTCATGTACCACAAGTCACAGGTCCCCCTCCCCACCAACTGAGTAAAATAAGAATGCAATTAAGAATCAATCTAACCTAGTTGGTGAAAATTCATGCCAAATGATAACTTTCAGTGACTACAGCAAAGTAACCAACAGGCTCCATATAATATCTGGAAGCTGAATTAGAATATTTATAAATGCTTTACTATTAGTTCTCCCAGTAATAGGTGAAAGATAGTTTGCTACTTAATCGTAGAGACTGAAGGCTTTCGGCACAGATTCCAGTACCTGATCCCAAAATCTTCATAGATTTTGTAAAATGAACGATGGAACTATTTCTCTAAGCTTCTTGACATTCTTCAGCTTTTTTGGGGTCAGTTTTGTTTTCCAAGTAAACATGCAAAACTACACCTGTGTATGTGATTTCCAGAACAACACTGAGCCTTCCATATCTCTACACAAGTCATCATCCTCAATAGGTTGCTATAATCTGAAATGCTTTTTAGAAAGAGAAAAAGGACTTTAAGTTTCCAACTAAAGGTTTAAATATTCCTGGGAGATAGAACTCTTTGACCAATGCTCTCAGATGAAATGGCTGAGAACTGTTTATCGTGAGAGACCATATTGGGAAGGCAAAACAAGGGCACTGGCTTCCTCAGACAAGAGTGAGGAGGAGAAAAAGTTGGAGATTTGAGGCAAAATGAAAGCAGAGGCTGTACACAGTAAGAACAAATTTACTATCTTCCAAATTTTGCTGTGACGACTGCGTTGTTAATAAAATCTGAGATAGTGCTCAATTTGCATTACCAGGTGCTTTTCAAATACTACTTACTTGGTCTAACATCTTTCAACATAAACATTTGGATCCTCATTTTTAAGAGGAGAACACTAGATCTCAGTGTTCCCAATGTCATAACACAGTGTATGGCGAGCCTGGTATTTGATCCCAGGTCTATCTAGTTTCAAGAACTGTATTTTTTCCACTCTGTTAAAAGCCCTCATTAAATATATCCTCAAGGAAGACAGTACTTGCTGTGTGAGAGCATTCAAGAATTTCAAATGTAAATCAGAGAGTTTAAGGATGAATAAAAATCTATAGTTTCAAGATTTGTGCCTAGATGGTGATATCAATATTGATAATAATTAGAATAACAATCATTCATTATTCACATTTATTGTGTGACTAATATAGGCTAGCTATTGTGACATGTAATTTATATTTTATCAGGCTAACAGGATAAAAAATGGTATTCTCATTTTAATCAGTTGGAAACTAGAACTCACAAAGTTTAAGTAATTTCTTTAAAATCATACATCATGAAAATAATGGAGCATTCTTTCAATCCCAGAATTATCTGTTTTTTATTCTAAAGATGTAGGGTACAATTTAGGGTTATAAAATTCACTATAAAGTGAATTTCTCAGGGATCTGGGACACAATCAGACAAGACTCTAGTCTATGTTTTTTTATACACTACTTAGTTTCTGTCAATAAGGGAAAAGTTAAGGTGACTATGGTATACATCTATTGAAACTAATATTAAGTAGTCAAAATGAATTCATGAAAAGCTTATGCTATAACTTTTGAAAGAACATAAGAAATTGTATATAAGTATGTTTAAAACTATTTGCAAAAATGTAGATCATTATTTATAGTATTTTTATTACTTAAACATGGAGGGCTGGACTCATAGCTGAGATGCAATCCATACACTGAGCAAACCTGTGGAAGATCATTTTCCTAGAGAGGGAAGTACAAACCCCAAGGAATCATAATAATTATGACCACCTAAGCTATTTGAGAGGATATAAAAAATTATATAAAGCACCTGGTACACATGTGCTGATCTGCAAGATTTTGTAGGATATCTCTTTCACACACACACACACACACACACACACACACACACACACACACACACACACTGCTTAGTGGCATATGCAAATACTGCCCTTACCTAGCTCATTGATAAATTCAAATACTGTCAACTCCATGGTATGAACTAATTTTTCTTTTTCTCTCCAAAAGTCTTAAAGTTGGGACTGGGAGAAAAGTCATGAGCTCTACCCTCAAGTGGGGAAAAGGCACACTCTTTTCCACCAGCTTGAAGACAAATACAGTGTATCTCTCCTTATGAGCCAGATTAGGAACGCAAGGGACTGATGCCACAAGTTTTTGGTGAGAGACAGGGAATAATTACTGTATTTCTCTTAATGTCCCTATGGAGGTGTGCCTTTGCCAGATACTAAAGATAGTCAACTCCTTTGGGAATAGAAATAAGAACTTTTATTACTTGCAGTTTATTTATTTATAAAGAAGTTTTACATCTATGAGCTTGTTTAACCATCACAGTAATTCTTGATGTATATAGAAATGTTTCCCATTCTGTTGAGCTTGAGAATGAAGCGAAAGAAAATGGCCAAATGAATATTCAAATACAAGCATATTCACTTCAAAGCTAAAGCCTAGTTCTATGTACCATGATGACTCTCTTATATTAGTGAACTCTGTATCATGTAGACTTCTTCCTTCCCACTTTCAATTTGAAATTGGGAGGAAAGTTGCTACTAGTCCCTGGAGAATAAAACCATTGATCAAGGAATACAGATTTTTTTTTCTTTCTACAGAAACACCTGAGTACATGCAGGAATTTCTTTGGTAAGTTATGACACATCATAATAATTGGAACATAGGCTCAAAAATGTTTTTTGACCATAAAAATAAGTGTGAAAAATCTTTAGAAACCTACTTTATTCAGATAAACAAAAATAGGAAAAAGACAAATAATTAAGTGGAAGAGGTAGCATTTTATTAATTATTATTTTAATAATCCATTTATATTGTGAATAAATACTTGAAAGACACAGTTTTCTTTCCCTCAAAGAGCTTCCATTGCATTGAGTAAGATAGAAAAAACAGTGTGTGTCAAATGTTGTAGTGAAGGTAAGAGCACGTGCTGTGGGAGCACCAAACAGAGGCAACAAACCCAAATTAAAGGTGTCAAGGAAGGTAGGCACATAAACAGTTACAAGTAAGCAGAGATCTGAGACAATCAAAACAAGCAGCTGATGTGTATAGCACAGATGTATTTGAAAGGGAGAAAAACAGAGGAATTAGAAAATACATGGAGAAGAAAAAGGATGACAAATTTTGGAAACTATCATCAGGACAATTAGAATGATGAGAGGGTACTATTTAAATAGGGAAAGAGGTTCAGGATAAGACCAAATAAATGAGCAAACATAAATAATGGAGAACCTTGGAAGCCATATAGAAGAAATTGCAATTCAAAAGGAAAGAGAGAGCCATAGGAAGATTTGCTCAGATGATTGGCAGTTTTATACTTAAAATGATCAATACAGGTGAGAAATGGATAATGAGTATGTGTTTGCAGTGAGCAGAGAATATTTTGGGGCAGGGATGGAGTGGTGGGATGCAAATTCAGAAGCAAGGAGACTAATTAGGAAGTGATCACAGTAATTTAGGTAAGATATGACAGTCTGTGTAAGACAGACGATGGTGTTAGAGAGAACTATTTTGATATAAGTCTTCCTCAGAGTCAGAATCTAAAGGATGTGGTAATTTTGGTGTGAGGTGATTTTGGCAAGATTGTAGAAAATGAGAAGGAGCTGAAAACCTTTCAAAATTTATGGCTTGCACAGCTGAGTATATGGTTGTGCTATTCACTGAGATAGGGAACATGGAAGGAGAAACGGATCTAAGAAGTTTTATCAAATTGAGTAAGAGGTACCTATGAGTCATCCATGAGAAGAAATTTAGCAAGCAGGTGGATATACTTTGGGTAGAAATAAAAATTCATGGACTATTGATGTAGAAGAGGATGAGATTGCCTAAAAATAAATGAGATGAATAATAAAAGTTGAGAAAAGAGGAAAAGGAGAGGAGAGAAAGAGAGAGGAGAGAAAGTGAGAGGAGAGGGAAAGGAAAGCCAAGATAGTAGAGAGAACAGTTGCTGAGAATAGACCATTGAGAATATTGACAATTAAGGAAAAGGCAGAGAAAAAGTGTCCTAAAAAAGACGTCAAAGAACAACCAGAGATGTAGGAGAATATAAAAATGTGGGGGCATGGGAGCTAATGGAAGAGAAAGTGATATGCTGAAACCATCCATCGGATTTAGTAAAAAGGACTTGGTAACAGGACCAGAAGTAATATCGTAAGTGATGGGAACAGAATCTAGATTATAGGAATAAATGGAAAGCAAGAGAGTGCAGGACGTAGATGGTTGGATTTATCCAACACTGAAGTTTTTCTAGATGAGTGGGAAGGAAATTACTTGCTTCAGGTTGTCTTCTTGTTCTTTGTGCTAATTGCTCTTTTCCCAACTCCCATCTACCATAGGCATACCTAGAACTCTGAAAACTGAGGAACAAAACCTTCAACGGACAGGTTTTTGAAACCTTAGGGAACAGTGCCTCTCCTAAAAATTACCTGCAGTTAACAAGAAAATGCTTAGTCCTACTAACAGTTTATATCCTACACTCATTTGTGCAGTGAGAGAAGAAAGCAAGTGGTTTGTACAATGGCTCCCTCAATGAAGTTCCCATGGTAGTGGAAATAGAGGCTGGGTGAGTTCAACAGCATGAACGCCCTCTCACTATGAATGATCTATCTACTGCCACTGCTGAATGTTTGACCTAACAGCAATTGAGACAGATGTTGAGCCCTCAGTGTGTTATTATTGTTCTGGTCACTTGGGAGCAAATTAATTACATCCAACACCTTCCAACCTTGAGTGCAATAATTCATGTTTACTAGGATTTGTGGATATTCTGGTTTTGGATTTTCCTTTCCTGGCCCCAGTGCCTTGGGTGGTACCACTATTTAAGAGTCTGCTACATTCACCTCCTCACTGCTCAGATTTACTCATGTCCTGTTACAGATTCTTCAAGATGGTAGTGGCCAGTCTAATTTTCTTTTTTACTTTTTTTTTTTGAGTCAGAGCCTCACTCTGCCACACAGAATTAGATGGTCAGGATACAATTTGTACTGCTTTAGTTGGTCTCAAGATTGTAACTTAAATTAATCCATCTCCCTTCTCTACCATCCATCCTAGATTCCTCGCTTTATTCACTGAACAAACACCTTGTTCTAGTATGCTTGTCTGGAGGGATAACCTAGAACTTCATCTCTGAGAATGCCGAGGTCTTATAAGATCATGGTTACTTCAAGGGCAATCACTGGACATGGAAACACCAAAAAATGTTCAGTGAATCCTCAGAATTCCAGACAGCTCCTTGCCTTTATTATGTAGCAAAGCCTTCTCAGGATAAGTTGATAAGTAGGGTAAATTACCCTGTCAGTATGGTACTCTTTTTTTTCCTGCAGGTCTATTGACAGAAGGAATCAAATGACCAGGCAATAGCTTTAGGTTTAGTGGAACCATTACTGTGTTACCTGATAGAAGAATACAGGGATAAGAAGTTCTAATCCAGCATAGCCAAAAGTTAAAGATATTGGAAGAACAAATGCCCCCAAAAGAGTCATTGGGAGGTATGATGAGAGGGGCCATGTATTCTTCTACACTCTACTATGGAGGATCTAATACTTTATAATGGCCATTGGTTCAAAGGACATATTGTATCTTGAAGAATAGGGCTCCAGTCCTCTAGGAGATTTAGATTTAGTGGAACCCTTACTGTGTTACCTGATAGATGCATCCAGGGACTAGAAATTCTAATCCAGCATAGCCAAAAGTTCAATATACTGGAAGCACAAATGCCCCCAAGAGAGTGGAGTTATCTTATTTATCCACATGTGGTTATCTTAGCTTTAAGAGGATACTTCAATATTTTATCCAGCCATCTTATTTTAAGTGATATCGTGTATGATAGGAACAAAGAATTTTACAGCTGTGTGCCCACTGTACAGCCTCCTGTGGGAAATTGTGATGATAGCTGAGCTCTTGAATAGTGGTACTGCCCCAGGTATGGGGGGCAGGAAAGGAAAATCCAAAACCGGAATATCCACAAATCCTAGTAAGCATGAATTATTGCATTCAAGGTTAGAAGGTGTTGGACATAATTAACTTGCTCCCAAGTGACCAAAAAAATAATAACATACAGAAGACTCAACACTTGTCTCAGCTGCTCTTAGGTTAAACATCCAGCAGTGGCAGTAGCTAGATCATCCATGGTGAGAGGAAGCCCTTGCCTTTGAACTCATCCAGACCCTATCTCCACTACCATGGGAACTTCATTGATGGATCCATTGTACAAACATTGATTTGGTGAAGGGCAGAACATGGTTAATCTTTTATTCAGTACCTTCTCTGCAGTGGATGCTCTCTGATAGACAAGTTTTTCCCAAAATACTCTTTGTCTCTGAACGTCCATTCTTACTCTTTTCAGGTCCCTGACAAACAATTAAGCCATTCACTAATGCCAGAGTCCATGCATATTCTTACCTCTGGCCATTTACACAGATATAACCAGGTGTACCGCTCAAGAGCTTTCTGATTAGGGAGGATTTCCCTCTATTAAAGTTGTTCAGAGTTGAACTGAACAGGAGTCGATTTTCAGCTCCCAGAAACATATGTAGCCAACCCATACATGAACCAAGAAATTTTTTTCCCTTTTCAACTGGTTATATAGAACTCGTCATGAGGCTATAGGTATGAGCTTAGGGAGAGATATCAATGTAATATAGTTATATGATACAGGGGTCCCGAGTACCTGTTTCTGAAATTTACGTTTCCTCTTCAAACTCACCAAGGATCTATACCAAATTTGCTGTTGTGCCTATTCGATCTTATGACTTTAGTGGCTGACAATTTTTAGCTCCTGTCATTAAATGTCCCATGGTTAGACACTCAGCTCTAGTAAGACCCAATAGCCTGATAGCAGTTTCTGGCTCCAGAAACACTGTTGTGCAAGTTTCTATTAGAGTTTGCCAGAGGCACCATGTGATGCCATTATCTACCATGGACACTTCCAGCATCATAGGTATTGCCAATTCAGATGACCCAATTAGCATGGTCCTTTGTACCACTGCCTGAATCAGCTGCAGAATCCCCTCTTGCTCTAGATCTTATTTAAAACTGGAAGTCTATCAAGTCATTTGATAAACTGATCAGAACAGTATTCCAGGTGTGGTACATGCTGTCTTCAAAATAGGAAGAGGGCTACCAAGTGTTGTGCTTTCTTCTTAGTGGTAGGTGGTATATGACCTGTACTTTGCTATCCAGTGAAAATCATGTCTTTTACCTATCCTGCTATAAATCCCCCTGTGACCTTCTATCCCATGCTGTTTGCCACATGTCTTTCTTCTGTCTGCATTATGTCAGATTTTAGTCCAAGGTGTCTCCATCTGGCTCACTGTATTTCAGTCTATCCAAACCCACCACCCATCCCTTTGTCTGTACCTTACAGTCTACCTTGTCTATACTGCTTGCTTATGTAACTACCTGTATCTAGCATCTGAGCTCCCTGGATCTTGGATCTGAGTCTGTCTTTTCTACCTGCCCACTTGCCCCACCATAGAATAGCCCTTCCCAGTGCACCAAATGTCTGGTGTGTCCCACGTGGCATCCAGTACCTACAGCTAATCTACGTTACAGCCTTTTTGAGTTAGCTAAGCTACTACTGGCTAATATTCTATGTACCTTCTTCCTTGACTGTTGCCTAGAATGCTGTTGTACTTCAACAATTCCGAGTTGACAAAATCTCCAAGCCCTCTGTTCCAAGGTACACAAAGTTGTGGCAGTAATGTTACAGAGTCATCACACCTAGAACGAAGCAGCCCACAATAAGCTTTCCTAGTCTGTTGCTGTAACTGAATACCTGAGACTGGATGGTTTATAAAGAAAAGGAAAAGCCTCTTTACAACTCTGGAGGCTCAGTCCAAGGTCACATGATGAGAGCATTTTTGCTGGTGGGGACTCTTTACAGTAGCTCTCTCTCTGAGGTAGCTCAGGGTATCACATGGGGAGGGAACTGAGTGTGCTAGCTCAGGTCTCTTTTCTTCTTGTTATAAAGCCACCAGTGTGACTCTCATAATAACCTATTAATCAAGTAACTCATTAAACAGTTAATCCATGAATGGAATTAATCCAATTCATTCATGAAGACAGTTCCCTCATAACCAAATCACCTCTTAAAGGCCTCACCTTTCAATATAGCCACATCAGGGATTAAGTTTCAACATGAGTTTGGAGAGGACAAACATTAAACCACAGCATAACCTTTGCTGCGTCTATGACCTCTTAAACTCAGATGTCAGAAAGGCCAAAATAAACCCTCAGACAGTATTTTATCCCAAACAATAAATACTTATTTGTTCTACATAGCTCACCTCTAAAAATCACGTGTCACAATAAATGATCATTTCCTTTAAAATATTAATTTCATTTTTTAAGATTTTATTTTATTTTATTTGAGTTGTGGTGTACTCATGAGGATTTACTACATAAGTAAGTTGAGTACAGGTAAGGTTTGGGCTTCTAGCAGGCCTTCTCTCCCCCTGATAGTAGACCTGGTAGCTGGTGTGTTGTGGTGTGCTCCTTATCCCTCCTCCCTCCCTCCTTCCTTTAACAGTGTCCAGAGCCTGTTGTTCTTACCTTTATGCTCATGTGACCAGTGATCAGGGCTGCTTATCAGTGAGAACATATGGTATTCAGTGTTATGTTTCTGTGATAGTTCACTTAGTATGATGACTTCAACTGCATCCATGTTACTGCCAAGGACATAGTTTTGTTCCTTATGGCTGCATAATATTCCATGGTGTATATGTGCCATGTTTTCCTTATCTAGTCCACTTTTAATGGATGTCTGGGTTGGTTCCATGTTTCTGCTATTGTGAATAGTGAAACCTGATGTTTTTCAATTTTAAGAATCAATTAGTCTGGATTTTGTGTGTCAATTTTTTTTTCCTATTTGTAAGTTTGTTTTCTTGTTTGTTTAGTTTTCTTTTCCTTCTCTTCCTTCTTTCCTTCTTTCTTCATTCCTTGTCTTTCTTCCTTGAAAACTATTCTTTTTTTCCTTTATTTAAAAAATGTGGGGTACAATTCAGGGTTAGGTATACAAATGTTCAGTATGCAGGCACCCTTGTTGATGAGGTGTGCCCTTCCCTAATCATACCTAGGTTTGTCAACAAAGTGATAAAACTTAAAAAACAAAAATGATGATTATCTCTGCCTCTTCTCCTTTTATACTTTAACTTGTTTACAAGAGAGAAGAAACACAAGTCACATCTTTTGGGCAAACTGGTAGGTAAGGCCCAATAAGATCTCTTTGAGTGGGATATGTTTCTACCTAAATTCCCAGAGGCCCATCTTTCTATCCCATGCCACAGAGTGATTAAGGCCAGGAAAGCAGAGGGTAGAACAAAAAGGGAGGCTGAGGGTGCCTTGGGATCCTTTCTCTGTGGGCTCATCCACTAAGGTTCCCAAAACAAATATCCTCCCATAAGGTACCTTTTCTAGTGGAATCAAGGAGTAAATTGGACAATTAGTCCAAGTTTGATGTTTATCTTTAACTGTAAAGTGCCAGTTATGCTTTCTACTCCCTAGAGGCTTCCCCTTAGTTAGTTGTACTCTTCAATTCATAGATCTGGGGCTGGCCAGCAGAATTGAGTTTGTATTTATAGCTTTTCTTCTTGATGTCTGAGAAATGTCTAGGATCTTGGAAGCTTGTTTTTAGGTCCTGAAATGAGAATCTTATGACACATTTCCCCACCAAACATCAGACCATACACATAGGCAAGGTCAGTATTAGGTATGAAATGGGTCTTTTTTTCTCTCAAAAAGGCATGGATTTATAAATAAATACAGAAGAAGAAGAATCAGAAGACAGAATTTAACATGGGGGAGCAGAGAGAGTAAAAAGTATAAGAGAAAAAAGAGAGAGAGAGAGAAAAGAAAGGAACGGAGAGACATGGAGTATAGAAGGTTGGAGATATAGAAACAGAAGAGCAAAGGTTGAGAATGGAGGAAGGAAAAAATGAGAGAGAGAGAGATAAAAATAAAGTGAAGGAACAGACAAGAAGACAGGATGAGAGAAAGAGGCAAAAAGAAAACTGAACAAAAAGATGTAGGGGGAATTTCTTGGGCCTTGGATTCTGACAATGGAAATTAGATCTAAACAGCACAGAATTCAAGCATTCCAAAGTCATTTAGGTGTTTAAATCAGAAGTTTGGGAAAGATCTTCTACACTTGCAAAATGTCTCCCTCACTGGCTATAAAAATTCTTCAACTGCCAACATTAGGAATATTTTTTTCTTTGAGGAAAAACATTGTTCTACTCTGGTTAGTCAGAACAACAGTCTAATATAGTGCCTTATTCACGGTAAGTTTCAAGAGTCCAATTGTTGAATGAGTGCATGTGCTTCTAAGGACAAATGTCTCTCCAAAGAGTTACTTATCTTGCCCCTGACGTTGGCCTGTGCAGGAATTGTTCAAATGAGTCATGGCCTCTGAAGCAATAGGAAGGCACCTGAATTTGAAAATGATACAGTTAAGAAGGGTCATAAAATGGGAAAAGATGTAGGAAGCTGGGATCAGGGTAAAGTCTTTACATCTTGCTGAATGCATAGTTACCCTCCTGCTTCCGACTTTGAGTTTTGGTAGGCTGCTGATGGACTGGCACTTGACTGTCAGGTAAAAATCATCCAGTTCACCTCCCAAATAGAGTCTGAGCACTGTCACTGCATTTAGCTACTGGGTGCTAGAATATTGAACTATTCATGTGTGGACAAGTGTCTCTCCTGAGTTTCCTGTTTAGTTTCCCTCCTTGGTAAATAGCGTCTTTCTATTTCCTGTTTCTCATAAGCAGTTGAATGATTGCTTTCTCTCTTGTTCTTAATGTGTTCTATGTTGCTGCTACCGGTTTTTCTGCCATATAGAATTTTGCCAGTAATTTCTATATTCTATATTCCACATCCCTGTCCAATGAATTAACACACAGAGTCCAGCAAAGAAATTGATATGAATCATTTTATTCTGTGTGTAAACAAATGGAAATTCCTTTGGCTTCTCTTTGGGACTAGGAACCTTGCATATGTCTTCTCATTTCATCTTTACATTAAACTTATGGGGTATAATTGCATGTTGTTTAAAAGTCTTCTTCTTTCTGAGATTTATGAAGGTTAAGAAACCTGTCATGGGCAAAAATGCCATAATCAAACTATGATTATTAGCCAAGTCTACCTTTTTCCCAAATTTATGACTTTTTCTCTCGTCTCACATTGCCTCCAAAGTAGGAGTAGAGCAGAGAGAGAGAGGGAGACAGGGAGAGAAGGAAGAATGGAGGAGAAGAGAGAGAGAGCGAGAGAGAATTTGTCACTACTCTGGTAGCACTAGAAAAAAGTTTGAGCATAACATACTTTTAACACTGTGTTTACTGATCAATCTCAATGTGTATGTTAAAGTGAGGATTCCTTTAAGAGACTGTGATGAGGTCTATGCAATTAGATTTAAAAATTGGAATATTTGATTTGAAATTTGCTACTGATTTGTCTTTGGCTAAATTTTTGCTCTAGGTTAGAAGCCCATTGAATGAGTTAGAGCTCTCTCTAACTCTCTGCCTTTGCTTTTTTTTCTGCTCTAGAAGTTTCTTTTTTTATTGTAAAGATGTAGGGGACGATTCAGGATTAGGTATACAAGTGGTCATTGTACTTTTTGTGGACCTCCCTTTGGTCCCCACTTTGCCTGGTTTGAGATCAGGTATCCTTATTGGTGAAGTGTGCCCCTCCCCCACCCCATCAGTTTCCCACTACTGCCAATCCTTTTCTTACAGTGTTATGATAATTGTTCAGGGTTCACATATGAGTGAGAACATATTGAAAGAAAGGATGATATTGAAATTTTCTAGGGGGTTCAGTGGAGTCTCCTTTATGATTTGTGAGTCATGCTTCTAATGAGATAGTGACCTAATGTCCCTACTTGTTACATAGGAATTAGCTCTACTGAGTGATTGCTTTGTTTTGTTGTATGCAAAGTGCAAGTTGGGGAAGGATGCACATATTTTGTTGTATCCTAGTACCCAGATAATCCAGGACAATCTTCCTATTTTAAAGGCAGCTGATTAGCAACTATAATTCCATATGCAGTCTTAATTTCCTCTTGTCATGCATCATAACATATTTATAGATTCTGGAGAGTAGGATGAGACATCTTTGGGGGTCATTATTCTGCTCACTATGACTGACTAGCAGTTGTGTTTTCAAATGACAAGAGAGAGAAACGAAAACTTGGGATATAGCTAGAATCTTACTTTTGATAATGGCCCTCACAGTTTGTTATGAAATGAGTGTTATTATGTTGCCCAGGGAAGAAAGGTTGGTTGGATTGAGAAAGAATTAGAAAATGTATAGTCTGAATAAAATTTAAGATGATGTTGAGCTGACACTTAAAAGGCTATGTATTGATACATAAATTTGCCAAAAATATTTTGTGGTAGCCAATCTGATTTTTGCCTTCTCAACATGACATGGGATAAAAAAAACCCACATCCACCAAAAGGAATAATTCAAAATGACATTACATGGAAATGTGCCTTCCAGGGAAGTTGGAGCAGAGAAGTCAGCAAAGATGAAAAGGGAAAGGGAGGGAAAGAATGAGATTGAAAGGGCCTGCAGAGTCATATTAAGGTTGTTGCATTTGTCTAAAGTTCAGTGGAAATTCTTTGATATTTTTTAGACAGGAGAAGTTGTATTACAATGTAGCTTAAAGAAAAAAAAACCCTCTTTGGTTGCAGTAGAGAAAATGGGTTGATACAATTCAGAATTTCTTAGGAACTTTCTACTTAATTGAAACAAAAATGTATGCATATTAGGCCAGATACCATGGCTCATGCTTGTAATCCCAGTGATTTGGGAGTCCAAGGCAGGAGGATCATTTGAGAGTGGGAGTTCAAGATCAGCCTGGCAACATAGTGAGACTCCTGTCTCTTCAAAAAATGAAAAGTTTAGCTGGGATGGTGGCATGCACCTGTAGTTCCAGCTGCATGGGAGGCTGAGGTAGGGGGATCACTTAAGTCCAGGAATTTGAGACTGAGGTGAGCCATTGTTTCACTGCACTCCAGCCTGGGAGACAGAGCAAGATTCTATCTCTAAAAAAGTAAAAATAAAAAGTATGCATATTAATGATTATTCTTTAGGGGACATAATACTATTCTTTGCATCCTTTTATTTGAAAAGGCCGCCTCTCATCTAAAATATAACAATGTTGTGCTGAAGTCAGATCTTCTAATTTGACATACCACAGAAACACCTTGGGCAATAACTTGGCTGAATCGCCTTTTCCCGTGATCTTGTCTTCAATGCCACAGGTGTAAGAATTCTCTTTTTTCAGTGAACCAGAAAATGCTGACTCTCATTAACATTTACCTCATAGATAGGTTTTCTAGTTTCCTTATGTACCAACCTACAAAGAAAAATATGAGAAACAAGTTGTTTTCCACTTTCTGAAATAAAATATGTCTTTCTAATATGACTGCTAAAATGATTATTTCAGAGTCCCTAATAGTTTCAACCATTCTTCATCCTCATCAGAACGAAGAGGAGCATGAGACCTGAGAACCTGAACAGCGTGTCTGAGTTCTTTCTCCTGGGCCTCCCCATCCGGCCAGAGCAGCAGGGAATATTCTTCGCCCTGTTCCTGGGCATGTACCTAACCACGGTGCTAGGGAACCTCCTCATCCTCTTGCTCATCAGACTGGACTCTCACCTCCACACCCCCATGTACTTTTTCCTCAGCCACTTGGCCCTCACTGACATCTCTTTTTCATCTGTCACTGTCCCTAAGATGTTGGTGGACATGCAGACGAAGTACAAATTGATCCCCTATGTGGAGTGCATTTCTCAGATGTATTTTTTCATATTTTTTACTGACCTGGACAGCTTTCTTATTATGTCAATGGCATATGACCGATATGTTGCCATATGTCACCCTCTCCGCTATGCCACCATCATGAAGGAAGAGCTCTGTACCTTATTAGTGGCTGTATCCTGGATTCTATCTTGTGCCAGTCCCTCTCCCACACCCTTCTCCTGACTCGGCTGTCCTTTTGTGCTGCGAATGCCATCTCCCACTTCTTCTGTGACCTCGCTGCCCTGCTCAAGCTGTCCTGCTCAGATATTTTCTTTAATGAGTTGGTCATGTTCACAGTAGGGGTGGTGGTCATCACCCTGCCATTCATAGGTATCCTGGTATCTTATGGCTACATTGCAGCCACCATCCTAAAATCCCTTCAATCAAAGGAATCTGCAAAGCATTGTCCACGTGTGGCTCTCATCTTTCTGTGGTGGCTCTGTATTATGGGACAATATTTGGGCAGTACCTTTTCCCAACATTAAGCAATTCTGTTGACAAGGACATCATTGTGGCTCTCATGTACACAGTGGTCACACCCATGTTGAATCCCTTTATCTATAGCCTTAGGAACAGGGACATGAAAGAAGCCCTTAGGAAGTTCTTCAGTAGAGCAACATTTTCTCACAGTAATATTTGACTTTTAAAAATCAGAATTTCATTTTGATTGATCTCATGTATTTGATTTTCCATTTGAATATGACTCAAAACCTGTATATCCTCAGATCCTAACCCAAATGATGTCATGTTGGATATAATAGGCAAATATTTGTTGACCAGAATTTCATTCTCTTATTAACAATGGTCTTTATACATGACTTTTGATCAGCAAATGCTGAATTAATTTTATTACTGATTTCTGCAACTTGGGAAGGGACATAAATAATACAACAATATACAGTCAGTTTTGTTATCCCTTACCTTAGGAACTTTTTGGAAACATATGTTTCTGGCCCATGATCCCTGGCCTTAACACAACACAGAATTTAAAGAATTAGCTACTTTATTTTACTACTCTCTCTCTCATACAGAATAAATGTGTTTTCCTCTTGCATTTGTGTGTCTAATGAAATAAGAAAAGCTAGACTACTTGACACTTAAGTAAGAGGAAACATACTACTCTCTGTCCTTAGTGTAAAATATTGCAACAACAATAAAAATTGAGGGCCATGTAGGCGATCAAGACTTTTCCAGAGATTCCCACCTGCTAATGCTGTGTAGTTGATATTGCTTAGCTCTAATATTCAATCATTAATGAAAGAGCGCTTCAATGGCCTCCTTTGAAACATAACCAAATTAGAGTGCTAACTCTCTGAAAGCATCATGTTCTACACATGCCACTCCAGATTCAGCATTGACTTCACGAACATCTTGATTTTCCAACTGAAGAATGAAAAAGCATTGCTTCTCAAACTTTAGCATACATAAGAATTCCTGGAGAGCTTGTTAAAACACAAATTCCTAGAATCTACCACCACAAATTCTGATTCAGTAGTTCCGGGGTGAGGCCTAAGAATTTGCTTTTCTAACAGGTTTCCACATGATGCTGATGCTGCTGAACTGTGAACTAACTCTTGGAAATTGTGGGGTGCACATTTATGATACCTTACATGAATTCTGGTAGTAGATAAAGTAAAACAAGAGACAGCTCAAGCTATTTTGATAGTAGATAATTCAGTGATTTTTGTTGATATTTTCAGATTAATTCTGGCTGTAGTAAATTTCATTCTTTATAATATATGAGGTTCTCTCCTGAGCTATCAGATTTTCTTTTCTCTTTTATATATAATATAGAAATATCAGCTACTACATATTATGCTTTACATCATTACACCAAACTGCATGTTTAAAAAAAATGAAGCCAAAGCTTTGAGAAAATTTATATTCCATGACCTTCTGTGGCTTCTTGTTTCCCTCAAGGCTTGTAAAATTTCAGTGTGACTTGCAATTTTGCTGATGTCACTCAAAATACTCTTATTTTCCTTGAAGGATTGAGGTATGTTCACATGTCCTATAATCACTCTAAAAATATATTTTCATATTTTTGACTAAATGAAACAATTATTACACACATTATGCACATTAAATTGTACACTGGTTATAAAGAACTAGATGATTTCAGAAAAGCCGTAACCCCTCCAAGGGACTTGAGTTCTTGTCAGGACATTGAACAATTTATGTTAAATGATGTTATTCATTTGTAAAAGGCCTCATTTAACTTGCCATGTTTTTGACATAGCCCAGAATATAGCATTTGTTTTGAATCCAATCTATATTATTATTTTTACCCCAGTCTTTATACCCCTTCTTGTTTTTCTTGCATCTGCCTTGTGCAAAATGCAATATGTTTACCCAGTTTTATACATAAAGATAAGACTAATTAGTATGTAACCAGTAGCTAGAATGACATTGAAGGCTGCAGTGATGGCTTAAATTGGAGTCTGTTGGAGGTATGAGGATAGAAATTCTCATGCAGTTTGAGGAAATTTTATTTTATTTTATTCTGAGTTGGAGTCTCACTCTGTCACCCAGACTGGAGTGCAGTGGCCGCTCCCGGCCACCGCAGCCTTGACCTGCTGGGCTCCGGTGATCCTTCCGCCTCAACCTTCCAAGTAGCTGGAACTACAGGCGCGCACTACCACGCCCGGCTCATTTTGATTTATTGTGGGGATGAGGTCTCGCCAAGTTGCCCAGGCGGGTCTTGAACCCACGGGCTCAGGCAATTCACTCACCTCAGCCTCCCAAAGCGCGGGATTACAGGCTGAGCCACCGAGCCCGGCTGAGGAAATTTTAAATGGAGCTTTATTTATAAAATAAATTCCATTTATATACACATATACATGTTTATGAATAAAAACCATTTTAGTAGAATCAGAAACAAATCATGAACAGGCGATGTACTATGACTTTCTCCCTTGTTTTCATGTCTTTATTGTTTGGATTACCATCATTAAGAGGAATTAATTTTATAAGCAGCAAATAAAAAAAGAATTTCATTTGGGAAAAAAAATTTTTAATCTATATCTCAAACTAACACCTAAGTACGGGAAATTTGAAAGTGGCAGGTGAGGTCTTTCCCTGTCTCCTTTTGAGCTTATATTCACAGGAAAAGCACCCTGACACTCTTCCTAAGGACAGAATTTCCTCAAAGTCTGCCCTTGGAACCACTTGCCTCAGAATTACCTGGTCCCGGATCTCTAGAGGTGGAGCTGGGATCTGAATGTTTAACAAGCTCCCCAGGTGATCCTGATGAACATCAAAGTTTATAGACCACTGCCCTAGGGCATCTGTTCAGGAGAGAGTAAGAGGAAAACAGAGCAATTAATGTATGTCTCTAACCGAGAGCTTGATGCCCTGTGCCCTTGAATTCTCTCCATGGCGGGTGGAGTAGAGTTTTCATATCTCCATTTCTGAAGATGTTACATTGAGAAGAGAAAGCCACAGGCTCATGACTCCTCTCTCTGATATCAGTTAGAGATTTAGGACCACAGAGGCTGTAGGTTATCCCTGATCTCTGGGTCTCCAACAGAAAGGTTGAGAAACAAGTTCATACTCCTGGGAGCTGAACAACGTGATCACAGTGTTCAGAGCAGGACTGGGTAGCAGGTGTGTATGTGTGTATGTGTGTGTGTGTGTGTGTGTATGTGTGTGTGTACAGGTGGCTCATCATTTCTCTGTGATCTTGCTAAAGTAAAATCTTATTCCCAGTTCTTAAAGATAGGATACAACAATCACCACCAACCAGTGACTCTCATGCCTTTAAGCCCAAGCCTTGGGGAGGTAAGGAAGAGCGCCAGCTGGCTACATAAATTAATGGGCACATCCTCAAATCCAGGCTGGGGCCCATTTCATCATTCATGTACAAGGTATCAGAATGTGTGCTTACTTTGTTCATGCAGTGTTAACCTACCCTCTCTAATGTTTCTCTCCAAAGTCCCTGATTATTCTCTTCCCCTTTAGACAGCACTGTTGCTTTTTCCTGATGGTATGTTTAAAGGACACTTCTGGCAAGAGAGCTTTTGTTCCTTTCTTCTTTTATGTAGCTCCCATATCGCAGCTCCTTATTAGAATCTGCTTGATGATTTCATGCCTGCAGTCCCTAGTGTGGTCTAGTACCTGTACCTTCACTGAAACCATCAAATGTTGGGCCCAGGAGAAATCTACTACCACAATTAAACTTGCCTGAGTTGCACTGAAGATACAACACTGAATTTCTTTCCTAGAGATCTTTGCACTTTATATTTAAGGAAACAACAATTTAATGAAAACAATTCATATAGGGCACATTCTATAGGTAAAGTGTTTTATATTACATTATCTTATTTAATTCTTACTATAATTTGGGAACTATGAAAATTTGGGAACTCAGTGAAAAAGCTGAGATTCCAAGAGGTCCAATATCTTGTGCAAAGACATATGGCTGACAAATGGTGGAGAGGAGATCTGAACCCCTTCTATCTGACTTCAAAGCCCATGCTTTGTCTTCTATAGCACACAACCTCACTGTCAAGGAAATATCAGTTATCAGCAAGCAGTGGTTAAAGTATTCATGAACAGAAGACTGAATGTGGTGGAGTGAGAGTTTGTATTTTTTTTTTCTTACATAGAGCTTATACAGATAGAAATAGGCATGGATATATTGGATCCAGAGACTTTAATTAAAATCCTAAATTCCATGGGTGAGATAAGTTTACAAGTTTGGAAAGGAGCTATCTTATTGATATAGCAAGGGGGAAACCAGAAGAGGATGATGAAAGAGAGGGAAAAGTCCAGAATAGAGAGTTATCTGAGCCATCATTCTGTAGGATGTGATTGAACTCTGCCTGTATGTTCAAATTCATTATTTCTGTCTCTGGCCTTTGCCTGCATCAGGATGAAGTGACTTTGTGGCACCTGAACTCTGCTAGTATACACCTGTTGAAAGGAGTAGGCAGTCAGGAGAGAGAAATAAAGGAACACCATGAAATGAGGGGTGAGAAACCAATATTAATTGGTGCCAATTATCTCCAGTGGTTTTTCACAAATGTTGTCTTATTAATATGCACAGCATTGTCATGACTTAGGCTCATAGTCTCATCTCCAATTTAGAGACAGGAAAACTGAAACTCAAGAAAACTGGGTCACTTGCACAGAACTCACAAATATGAAGTGATGTTGCCAGGATTTGAATCTATTTCTAATTGTAATGCTTGTCCCAATATGACACACTGTTCACAGACACTGACTATTCTTAAGGTCACAGCCCTAAGGAGCCTCAAAATGCTAGAGTGAGCAGGGGCAGACTGGAAACCTGGGCCAGCATTCTTGCCCGTTTTCTTTACTAGCCTGTTCAGAGCTCTGTTATGTTGGCTGTTTTTTGGTAAGTTTAAAAGGGAGGATGGTCTGCCCACGTGGAATAAGAGTATATTCAATTCACCATCTTAAAGAAGCAAAAGATTTTAAGTGATTGTTAACTTGTAAAGTTCTTCTGATTTTTTTCTTTCAATTAGGAACTGCTATAATGAAATCCTAACACCATTCATTTACTTACTATATGTAGGCATGTATAGTAGGCATTTTTATTTAAAAAGAACTTTTTAAAATTAAGACATGGTGAGATCATAAACTCTTTCCTACTTGTCTTGCAGGATTGGTAACTTGGGATTTAGAATAATTTAATGAGTAGATAGTGGCTGTTAGAGAAGAATGCAAATAAATTTTGATATTTGACACCGATGACCAGGAGGACATGGATATAGCTGGAACTTTGACAGGGCTGGTTAGCAGGTGCTGTAGTTCAAGATGCCAGGATGCCAAATGAGGAAGCCACAAAAGGGGAAGGGGCATATCAACCACCCCTCTCTTTGGCCTCTCGATAAAAACTCTAATGAGTCGTGGATTTTCATGGTGTCATGAGATCTCCCTCAATCGGGAAGATATTAGACAATGATCTAAAAGAGCCTGACAACATGATTACTGGTGGTAAATATATAACTGTGGATATATTCACTTTTTTGACAATTCTAATTTTCTGTTGCTTTTTATTAATTTTCTTTTACAATTTACTAACTACAATTCACAATACAACGTTGAATAGAAATAGCACAGGTATATTTTATCATCCATGATTTCAATGGAAATGCTTTTAAAATGTTATTATTAAGTATGATATTTGCTGTATTATTTAGTTTTGTGAGAGTCTTAGTTTGGGCTGCTATAATTGTGTGGCTTTAAACAGCATACATTTATTTGTCACAGTTCTAGAGACCTGGAAGCCCAAGATCAAGATCACAGCAGATTTGGTGTCTGGTGAGGGTCCTCTTCCTGGTTGGCAGAAAGCAGCTTTCTTTCTGTGTTCTCATATAGCAATGTCTGAGAGAGGTTATTTCTCTTGTATCTCTTCTTACGAGGGCACTAATTCTATTCATGAGGGCTCCACTCTCATGACCTAATTATCACCCTTTTGATGTAAAATTTTAAAGTATCTTTGATGGAAATTACTTTTTAAAATGTTTTTGAGACAGAGTCTCACTCTGTTTCCCAGACTGGAGTGCAGTGGCATGATCATGGCTCATCATAGCCTTGATCTCCTCGGCTCAGCCAATCCTCCCTCCTCAGCCTCCTGAGTAGCCGGGACTACAGTTGCATGCCACCACACCTGGCTAATTTTTAAATTTTTTTAAAAGACAAGATCTTGCTATGCTGCCTAGCCTGGTTTCAAACTCCTGGGCTCATGCAATTCTCCTGCTTTGGCCTCCCAAAGTGCTAGGATTACAGTAATGAGCCTCCATGACTGACCTAAAATTACTTTTTTACAGCAATGATATCAAAATCAACAAATATGTTTCTTATCCAATCAACTTTATGCATAATGGAAACTTTGAATATTTATTTTTTATCCAATTTTCTTTGGGTATATGTCATTGAAATTTCATCTTTATACTTTGCTTTTTAATGGATTTTGAGACCAATTTAAAAAAACATTATGTTACAACTTGAAGGCTTGTGATTAGCTTGGTGACTGTCTGTAAAAGTATAGATACAGAAAAGAAATTGGGAAGACATTAACTTACTATCTTTTTGCTAAAATAGTGTTAGGCTTTCTCTCTCCTGACTAGACATAACTGGTTTACTGAGTTATAACTTTGTCTGGGTTGCCTTTCCCCTAGAAAGTGAAAATGCCAGTGGAGCCAGCTTCTCTTCTATATCAGACATGCTTCTCTGTTGTCAAATTTTCTCATTTTGCATAATAATACCATCCACTTTAAATTATTTTTTGTAGGGATATGGCAATGCATACAGATACTGGCATATTCGTCACACAAAGTAAATCTCATTTTTATCTGCCTGCAGTAAATCAACATTTGTTTGCTACTGCTTTTTCTTTCTTTCTTTTTTTTTACTTTAGAAGTATTGACATATGATGCTTTATTTAATGATGTTTACACCTGAACTGGGTTCCTATACCTGCTGTCCAGAAAAACCCAAACTGACACAGCCATTACAATGGAGAAAGAGTTTAATATTGCAAAGCAGCTAAATAAGGAGGGTGGGAGAAACCACTCAAATCTGCCTCCCTGAGAATTCAAAATATAAGGTTTTTAAAGGGAAATTGGTGGACAGAGGGATAGGGCTGTTGGTTGATGATGTCTTTGTGTGGGGGGTGTTGAGATTGTTTTCCTGGTCATCCTGTGCTCAGTAGAGGACTTCCTGGTGCTCTGGGCTTGGGTAGGAGGTCAGTCCACAAGAATACAAAGTCTAAAAAAGATCCCAGATACCATTCTTAGGTTTTAGGATAAATGCAATTACCCTGACCAGCAGGTAGCTGACTCTGAGCTACTATGGAGGCAGTCCGGGAGGAAGGTAGTGGGAGGTGAGGTCCCTGGAGATTGAAGCCACTTTTGTCTTCCAATGACTTCTTGTCTATTCCAGCAGGTTCAGGTCCATTGGTTAAGAAAGTATGTGTTGTCAGCCTTGCTTCTCCCCCAGGGGTCAATAAATGAAGGTAATTTTATATAGGCAATTTCAATGATCTATATTTGTGTTGTAATTTTAAATATACATTTATTTTTTTAATTTTAAAATATTTTATTGTGATGCTCTTGCTTTTTCAATGTCTCTCAATTCCCAGCAGAGAGAATAGCAGCATGAGGAGGGAGAACCTGACTAGTGTGTCCGATTTCCTCCTCCTAGGGCTCCCCATCTGGTCAGAACAGCAGGACGTTTTCTTTGTCCTGTTCCTGGGTGTGTACCTGACCACAGTGCTGGGGAACCTGCTCATCATCCTGCTCATCCGGCTGGACTCCTGCCTCCATACCCCCATGTACTTCTTCCTCAGCCACCTGGCCCTCACTGATATCTCTTTTTCATCTGTCACTGTCCCTAAGATGCTGATGACCATTCAGACCCAGAACCTATCCATCGCCTATGCAGAGTGCATAGCACAGATGTATTTTTTCATATTTTTAACTGATCTGGACAATTTTCTTCTCACTTCAATGGCATATGATCGGTACATGGCCATCTGTCATCCCCTCCACTATACCACTATCATGAGAGATGGGCTGTGTACCTTACTAGTATCTGTGTCGTGGATCCTCTCCTGTTCCAGTGCCCTGTCTCACACTATCCTCCTGGCCCAGCTATCTTTTTGTGCTGACAATAACATCCCCCATTTCTTTTGTGACCTTGCTGCCCTACTGAAGCTCTTGTGCTCAGACACCTCTCTCAATGAACTGGTTGTTTTCTCAGTGGGAGTGGCAGTCATTACTATACCACTAATATGCATCTTGATCTCTTATGGTTGCATTGGGGCCACTATGCTAAAGGTTCCATCTACCAAGGGGATCTGCAAAGCCTTGTCCACCTGTGGCTCCCACCTCTTTGTGGTATCTCTGTATTATGGTACAATTATTGGACTGTATTTTTTCCCTTCATCCAATACCTCCAGTGACAAGGACATAATTGCCTCTATAATGTACACAGTGGTCACCCCATTGTTGAATCCCTTCATTTATAGCCTAAGGAATAGGGAAATAAAGAAGGCTCTGGGGAGACTCTTTAACAGGACAATAATCTCATCTGAATGACAATAGTCTCTTCTTTATAATAGACACATGTATTTACCTTTCACCAGATGTTACACTTCTAGTCTTGAACCCAGCATGGAATAAGTGCCCAGTAAATATGTAATAGCTTGAATTTCATTCTGTTACAGTCATTCTCTGTTTTTCTTTAGTGTAATTGTGAATTCTGAATTGGCATAATTGGTTATACCTCTTTCCTATTAGAGTAGGAAATCAAATAGCTAATAGAACTTAAGTCTCTCCTGCTATTTCCTAAAAATTTATTTGTTCTTATGAATTGTTGAAATGTGTTGGTGGAGAGGGCTCTCTTGGCATAGAAAGGCTGCAGAACTGGAAATTTGTACACCATTTCTTTTCTTTCCTCACTTCCCATTCAGTTTTGTTCTCACATTTTTTTCTTGTTCTTGGTGATGACAGTCTATCAGGAGAAGAAAGTACACAGTACTTTTTTATAACTCCAGAAAACTATCTACTATTATATGTTAAGTTGCCCCACTTAAGGACTTGGGGTTTCTTCTTGATTTGAGGAACACTGATCACCTTTCTAGACTATAGTAAACTTCATGCAGTAGTTCACTTTCAGACAGTTGTCTGTGAAGCTTTCTGACTACATATGTTTCAGGGAAGACACAGATTCAATCCAGGTAAGAAATGAGAAGGACAAAAAAATGCATCCATAGTCTGAAATCTTCTGTTGCCCCCACTGAATTTGGTCCCTTTCTCATTCAGGTTCTTCATTGTCTGTCTCCCTGAAAATCATTTCTACTCAGCTTAGTGAACCCAGATTTGTATTATGAGCCCAAGTAATCTTCTATCGTTTTCTTCTATCTTCTGTCTTCTTTGGCATCCAGTGAAGGGTCACAGTCTTTTTCTTCAGGCTTGTACTTAGGATAAACAGAATTGCAAATGCGTGTGAGACAGCAGCACCATGTAGTTGCAAAAGAAGAGTACGTGGGAAAGGCAGATCTCAATTGTAAGCTGTATCTACCAGAGTGGTGGTGGTGTGGCTTAGACAATTCACCTAACTCTTCTGAATCTCAATTTCTTCTTCCGTATAAATGAAAAAAAAATTAAAACACCTATTTTTATCTGAGGTGAATGCAGTAATAAATTTGGTTTAACATTACAATTGGCCAAAAATTATTAATGCAATTTTCCTTAACTTCTTCGTCAGAGATTAATTTTGAAGAAGAATTTATGTAGACACTCCTCAGTTATGGTGATTATGGGCAGCATGGTATGTTGGCTATATTCCCAATTCAAAGGCAATCAGCTGTCTTAAAACACAACATCCCATCTACTCTGACTTAAGCTAAAAGCAAACAACTAAAGGGCAATGAATGAGGGAATTGATGTGTGGCAAGTAAGGAAAGTCATATCAGAGGAGTACCTTACTTATTAATTATCTAATATTCACTCAAAGAGTGGTCCTTGACTTGAAACTGATGAAGCTGCCTTATAGCATTCCAGGGATTTTCATAGAAGAACAAAGAGTGTCTTCCCAACCCTTTGCCTGAGTAAGTTGCAGCCATGAACCACTTTGTTCACAGGCTCAGTCCCAACCTGTCCCAGAGTCAGACCTAAATAAGTATGAAACCTTTCCTGCTGGTTGGAATAAAGCATGCCTTAGTTATCTTGGACACACCCAGGAACTTCCATGCACTCTCACCTCTGCTGTGGTGATGCTGTCTATAGGCCTGAGTACCTGGCTCAATTTTCCTGCCTACACTTCAGTTCTGTTGTTTAAATCCCTGAAGGTCTCTCTAGTCTTGTCGAGCCTGTCCTCCAACGAGGTCATTCATATCTCTAGCTGTGGTCTGGCGACACTGCTCTGGATGGATTTTTCTCAAAAAATGGTGAACCCACTTGTATGTCGGGACGTGTTTTGTCACTATCTGTCCTGCTAGTCCACCTGATATAATTTGAATGTTTGTTCTTCCCAAATCTCATGCTGAAATGTGATTCCCAATGTTGAAGGCGGGTCTAGTGGGAGGTGTTTGGGCCACGGGGGCAGATCCCTCATGAATGACTTGCTGCCCTCCCCATGGTAATGAGTGAGTTCTTGTTCTATTAATTAATGTGAGTTGGTTGTTTATATATTTTTTTCATTTTAGAGTTGTGGGGTACAAGTGAGAATTTACTACATAATTAAGTTGTATGTGGGTGAAGTTTGGGCTTCAAGCTGATCCACTCTCTCCCTGATAGTGAACCTGGTACCCAGTGTGTTTCCATGTGCCTCTCTCCTTTCCTCCCCTAGCAATGTTCAGCATCTGCTGATCCCACCCTTTTGTGTGAGGCCTGGTTGTTTAAAAGAGCCTGGAAGTTCCTCCTCTCTCTCTTGCTTGCTCTCTCGCTATGTGACATGGTGACTCCCCTTCTCCTTCTGCCCTAAGTGAAAGCTTACTGAGGCCCTCACCAGAGGCAAATTCTGACACTATGGTTCTTGTACAGTCTGCAGAACTATGAGCCAAACTAAACCTTTTGTTTGTATAAATTACCAAGCCTCAGGCATTTTCTTTGTAGTAATGCAAAATAGACTAATATGCCACCTTATTTTCGAGATTGGTTTTCCTTTGTTTTGGACAACCCAAAGCACACTGGTATACACCATATTGATTTGGATATGCATATAAAACTGGAAAGCACATTGGAAGTGTGCACTTGTATTTGGGGCACTTCCTTTCAATCATGCCAGGGATAAGTTTCATGACCTTTCCAAGTGAAGTATCTCACTGGTTTAGAAGAAAATTTGCTCCATTTTTAGAAACCATGAAAGAGTACTGTGTTCACAAGTTTACAAATACTTCTGTAGCCTGGTATTCATTGATATTTCAAGTGACCAGTTTATATCTTTCTCAAAAGTTAACATTAATTTTCTTCAAAGTCAGACAATAGAACGACCTTTCTCAGGGGAGAGGAATCATAACATAGAGCCAGGAGCTCCAGCACTTGCATTTTAGCGTGGGATTGTCCTTGACTCTTGGCTCTGCAAACTGGTATTTAACAATCTTAAGGAAGTGAGGAAAAAGTTGTAGTTACACACACACATCACACACATCTGACATAGAAATTTTAAGAGTCAACGAAAACTATTCTGTGTTGTTACAGATGGAAAGTAGAGGTGGGGATCTATTAAAAATTAAACTTCGCTGGGCTCGGTGGCTCAGCCTGTAATCCCGTGCCTTTGGGAGGCTGAAGTGAGTGGATTGCCTGAGCCCATGGGTTCGAGACCCACCTGGGCAGCGAGACCTCATCTCTACAATAAATAAAAAAATCATCCGGGCATGGTAGCGCATGCCTATAATTCCGGCTACTTGGAAGGCTGAGGCGGAAGGATCGCCGGAGCCCAGCAGGTGAGGCTGTGATGGCCAGGAGTGGCCACTGCACTCCAGTCTGGGCGACAGAGTGAGACTCCAACTCAAATAAATAAATAAATAAATAAATAAATAAATAAATAAATAAAAATTAAATTTGGCTGGGTGCAGTGGCTCAAACTTGTAATCCCAGCATTTTGGGAGTCCAAGATGAGAGGGTTGCCTGAGCCCAGCCTCGGCAACTTGGTGAGACTTTGTCTCCACAATCAATCCAAAAACTAGCTGGGCTTGGTAGCGCATGCCTGTAGTTCCAGCTACTTGGAAGACTGAGCCAGAAGGATAGCCTGAGCCCAGCAGGTTGAGGCTGCAGTGGCCATGAGCGTGCCACTACACTCCAGCCTGGGCAACAGAGTAAGACTCTGACTCAAAAAAAAAAAAAAATTAAATTCACTTAGTTTTTGAAGAAAATACCCCCTACAAATGTGTTTATTATCAACCTTGAACCCAAGAAGGTTTTTTATGGGAGAAGTTATAAAGGAAATCAAGAGATAACTCAATCAAGAGAGAAAATTTAATTTGTCATAATATGTAAAAAGTTACACCAGAAAAATAGAGACGCTTTCCTTATCTTACAGATTGTGTTGCTTGGTAGCCATTTAACAAGTTACCACTTCATGCCAGACAGTGTACGTATTCCCGGTCCTACAGAACTGAATAAAGTCACAACTCCATGCTAAATAAAGTCACATTCTGGTAGTGGTGAGACAGGTAAACTAAAAAATATGTAGTAGTACAAAAAGTGCCTTAATATAATACTATGAATAATTTTGCTTATTATGCATAGTTACTGTGTGTCAGGCATTGTATTAAAAGCTTTACATTTTTAACACTTTTACTTATTTTATTTCCATAGTAGTATTTCTAAAATGATGTATATTTAAAATTAGAGACAAGGTTTCACTCTGTTGCCCCGGCTGGTCTCAAACTCCTGGGCTCAAGCAATTTTCTCGCCCCGGCCTCCCAAAGTGCTGGGATTACAGGCATGAGACACTGTGTCTGGCCTAAAGTCTTTACCTTTTTAATCTTCATAATGATCTTGTAAAGCATATGCTGTTATTATCTGTATTTTACAATTGAGGAAACTGAGGCTTAGAGATGATGATGCAGGTATATGGTAGTAGCACAACGGAGTCGATAGTTAATGTTGCTTGGATATCAGCAAAAGCTTTATGGGGAAAATAATTCTTTTAAAAAAATTTTATTTTAAAGATGTGGGATACAAGTCAGGGTTAAGTATACAAATGTTCATGATGCCGGTACCCATGTTGATGAGGTGTACCCCTCCCTCCTCTGGCAGTTTCCCTCAACTGCAAATCCCACCCCCCCCCAGTAGTTTCCCACTACTGCCAATCCTTTCTTATAGTATTATGATAATTGTTCAAGGTCCACTTATGAGTGAGAACATGTGGTACTCTGCTCTTTGTTACTGTGATAGATCACTGAGTATGTTCTTCAGTTGAATGCTGAAGGATGCTCAAGATGAATACATAATGGGACAAATGACAGCCTAGACATTGGAGACAGAGGGAGTCAGAATAGTGAGATAACATGGTAAATTCAGTGAACTTTACTACAGAACAGGTGTGTATGAGTCAAGGGAGCATCAAGAATGAATCAAGATAGGCAGACAAGGACCATATTGTGAAGGAGCAAGCTAGGATGTCCTACTAAGGAGTCTAGACATTGCCTTACAACTGACAGATGTCATCAGCTGGGGTTGGGATTGACTAGGAAATAAACCTGAGGACGGTTTCTGTTTGTGTTTTAGAAAGATTACTCAGTTCACTAATGTGCAAGATGGTATGGAATGCATTGGAGAGCCTGGAATCAGTGAACTTAACTGAAAGGTTATGTACATCCAGGCAATAGATAATGTGTACCTGAGTGAAGACACTGGCATGAGGATGAGAAGAGAAACCATTGAAAGTACACTAGACAGGAGTTGGTAAATGATGGAAAGTAGAAGGTAGAATTAAGGACTGTTCTTGATTTCTGGCTCCTAATTTTTAAGGAACTGAATAGCAGGCTAGCCATCTTGGATAATTTCTATTAGGTTTAACAATCTCAAAGAAGTGAGAGAAAAAGTTGAAAATCACCTACTTTTAAAAAAATGGATTCTGAGCAAAATTAAAGCAAATACTCTAAAGAAGTAAGAGGTCCCAGGAAGCTTTTTATCACCTGCCTCTGATCCCAATTCAAAACACATCCTGCTCATATTACCCTACCACAGTGCAAAGATTTATAAACAATCCCTAATTCATTGTGAATTATTTTAATGCCAACATCAATTAAATGATTCTCATTTGTACTCTCCAACTGCTGCATCCTGGGACAATTTGATTCTATGAAAGATGCTCAAAAATTTACTGAAAAAGTACAAGAATCATAAAACATTTTTGGATAGGCTGGATTGGTGAAGCAAACAGCTATGGGAAGGAGAACTTAGGCAGCCTACGTGGACACTTGGTCATAGCAGATGCAAAGGATCAAAATTTTATATGGCCTTTATTTTTATAAATAATATTTTAATATTTCTAAGATTCTTGGAGACAGATAAAACCTCATATGCCTTTATTTATTTATTTATCTTTAAGATTTTCATGTGCCTTTAAACATCATCTTTTTTTTTCGTCTCTGCAAGTAATTTCAGTTGATGATGCCCCTTTTTGATCTGGAGGCAAATCTGCAGACAAATAAGGAAAGAGAGTTTCAGTGTTCTTTTCACCTAATAGTCACAAAAAGGATGCTGGTATAGAACATTTTTGACCAGTAGGAGGCAGAGGCTGCGCAAGAAGTTCTAGCACCCTTCCTGGTGAAAGCCTGGAAAACTATGAGTCTGGCAACCAGTGTGGAAATCTAAACACTGAATTTCAGTCTTCTGATGGGGATCTTGTTACCTATTCTGCATTTTCTGAAATGTAACCTCCATCCTTTCTTTTGTCTTAACTTTCACTTAGTGTTATAAACAAGATAGATGCCCCCAAATTTTAAATGGTTGACAAATGGTTAATCTAAAATGAAAGTGTCACGAAAGTAAGGACTTTATATTGTTCAGTGTCATATCCCTAGCACTTATAATAACTCCCAGAACACAACAGATGTCCAGTAAATATTTGTTGAATAAATGAATGTCAGAGAAAATATTTTTTGACTTCTGAGTTGGGAAGCGATGAAGAATGACAATAGTAATATTATAGTTATTATTTATTGAACACTTACTATTATTCACTACTATACTGGCTGCATTTCATAGTTCATTTCATTTAATTCAACAAATCACCTTATTAGATAGAAACTATTATCTCCATTTTATAGATGAGAAAAGTAAGGCTCAAAAAGGTTAGGTAATTGAAATACAATCTTACAGCTAGTGTGTGGCAGACCCCAAACTGAACTCAGTTTCTCTGGTCCAAGCCTATGTCTTTTCATTAAATGTTGCTGCTGCCACGCCTAAGAGGAAAACACTCTCCTGTGACTGAGGAGTCTTTTTAAGGCTGCCTTCATGTCCTTGTTTCTTAGGCTGTAGATAAAGGGGTTTAACATAGGAGTCACTATGGTGTACATTGCAGCTGCTGCAATGTCCTTCTCTTCAGAGGCAACAGAGGGAGGGCATAGGTAGGCACTGAAGAGGGTCCCATAGAATACACAAACAACGCAGAGATGGGAGCTGCAGGTGGAAAAGGCCTTTCTCCTCCCACCAGGGGTTCGGACCTTCAGGATAGCAGATACAATGTGAACATAGGAGATGACAATGCATATAAAAGGGGCGATGAGTACTGTACCTCCTAAGGCAAAAACCATCAACTCGTTGATGTGGGCGTCAGAACATGACAGCTTCAGGACAGGAGTGATGTCACAGAAAAAGTGAGCAATTTCCCCAACCACACAGAAAGATAGCCGAGTCATGAGGAGGGTGTGAGTCAGGGCAACAATGTTGGTGAGGATCCAGCACAACACAAGCAGCAAGGCACAGACTTGGGGGCTCATGACCGTGGAATAGTAGAGGGGGTGGCAAATGGCCACATAGCGATCATAAGCCATAACAGCCAGGAAGAAGCTGTCCAGATCACCAAACATCAGAAAGAAATACATTTGTGTGAGACAACCAATATAGGAGATGGTATGATGCCCAGTCTGTACATTCACCAGCATCTTGGTAACTGTGGAGGATGTTAAACCCATGTCAACAAAAGACAGATTGGCTAAAAAAAAGTACATGGGGGTATGGAGGTGTGGGTCAGAGCCAATAGTTAGGATGATGAGCACATTCCCAGTCAAGGTGACAAGATACATACACAAGAAAATTCCAAAGAGTAACTGCTGTTGCTCTGGCGACTCAAATATTCCTCGGAGGAAAAATTCAGAGATGCAGGATTGGTTTTCCATGACTCTGCAGCATCTGAAGACAGGAGAGGACAGTTAGAATGCTAGATTTCTTCTGAAACTGCTGACTCCCGAATTTTTCAACTCCCAAATCTCCCTTTCAATTACTGCACACAATCCTGACTTTACCTTCAATCTGACCCTACTTGCTTCCTTTATCTTTTTCTCAGGAATCTCACCCCCACCTTTCCTCTCGCTTTATCTCTATTCAATCTTTTATGCAGAGAATACCCTTCCAACATGGTCTGGGCATGTTCCTGGTATTACCATGACTTGGACTACATCTACAGCTTCATGACAATTTCATCATTGCAGTAGACAGTGGTGAGCTAAATCTTATATTCTTTTGGGAGGTAGCTTCAAACCCACACAAGAGTCTTCATTTTAAAAGGCTTCACAAAATCTCATTTGAGAGTGAAGGGAATATGAAGGACTTGTGTTCCTTTATTTTCTCCTGAAGAAAAAAAATATGAAGTCTTGTATTTCTCCCTTCATTTGCGTCATTGTCACTGGCGTTATCATCATTGTGGCGCTAACATTTATTTTATATTAGTCACTTGTTATACTTCAGGCAACTGTTAAGCACTTTACACAGATGGTTTACTTTAATTCTTAAGCAACACTAGGATGCAGAAATTATTATTCTTCCCCTTGCATAAGAAAACTGAAGCTAGGGCTGTCTGAGTAATTTGCACAAGAACCCACAGCTCATAAATATTTGAAAGAGAATTCAAACCCATACCTTTGGACTTCAGAGACTGCACCATCAATCGATATAGACAGAGAGAAATTTTCTATCATCACATTTATATTCAGTCATGCAGTTTTACTAATTTAACATCTTTAGTTTCCCTTGTTCTTGCTATATTGTATGCTTGTCTTTTGTAGAAAAACAATGGAATTTAAGAGACTGAATAGAACCTAAAAGATCATCTTTCCAGAGGTCCCCAAGCATTGGTCTACAGATCAGTTTATCATAATCAAGTGAGATGCTTGTTAAAAATATAGAATCTTTGTCCCCACCTCAGACCAATTGAATTTAAATTCTTTAATATACCGGCTGAGTGTCTGCATTTAAAAATTAAAGCTAAACTAGTCTTAAGTATTTTTTTTTGAGTTGGAGTCTTACTCTGTCACCCAGACTGGAGTGCAGTGGCCGCTCCCGGCCACTGCAGCCTCAACCTGCTGGACTCCGGCAATCCTTCCGCCCCAACCTTCCAAATAGCTGGAACTACAGGCGTGCGCTACCACACCTCGCTGATTTTTTGATTTATCATAAAGATGAGGTCTCACCAAGTTGCCCAGGCGGGTCTTGAACCCGCGGACTCAGGCAATTCACTCACCTTGGCCTCCCAAAGCACGGGATTACAGGCTGAGACACCAAGCTCGGCAATATTTTGATGTTCAATTAGGATTAAGAAAAGTTCACTTGGTCCAATCCTTCCCTTTAATTCACAGATAAATAAAAAGATAAGGTACAAAAACCAGAGTACCCAAGCTTTCAGACTAGTGCCCTTTTTTAAAGTCAGCTATCTTTTCATTTTTAAATTATTCTTTATTATCAATATCTTACAAATCTAAATGTGACCCTTTATCTGATTTTTACTTCGAGTGTATACCTAAAGAAAAAGTGTCTTCTAAATCAATAGATTTACTGAAGTATGTTTTTATATCTCGAATTTAATACTTCAAATCTTAGCCAAATGGATATCTCAAAACTATTGTATGTTTATCTATCCCCAAACCCTACACTAACTGAAGAATGCATCTCAAAGTTATGCAAATTTTTCTAAGAAATTAGAAAGTCACAGTCAAATTATTTTCTCCCCTATTCTAGCTCTCAGTGGGGAATATGATTCCTCACAAAGATTAGACTCTTCTGACAGGGGGTATTCTAATAGACACATCTGGAAATCAAGAAACTCTGAATTTAGAGTCCATCATACTCAGTAATCTATCACAGAAACAAAGAACTGAATACCACATGTTCTCATTCATAAGTGGATCCTGTGCATTTATCATAATACTACAAGAAAGGGATTGGCAATAGTGAGAAATTGCCAGGAGAGTGGAGGTGGGGGGCCATAACATCACTAAGGGCACCTGATCTTAAACCAGGCAAAGTGAGGACCATTGGGAGACCCAAACCTCTCCTATACGTATCCCACTTATGTACCTAATCCTGACTTGTACCTCACATCTTAAAGAAAAAGACAACTGATAGCGTGTCTTTTAAGATGAGGATGATACAGATTGGCAGACAACTCCATGCTTCCCTAAAATGCAGATCTTACCTTCAACAAATAAGTCTTCACTCCCATTGGAACTTTGAGAGGGACTGCAAGTTATTTTAGGGAAAAAACAGCATTTCTTTCATTATCTGTGCTGGTATATAATGCCTTGATCAGGCTATTCCTATTGAGGTCTCTCTATGGCACCAATTAACACCAGAAAATTCCTCAAATTATATATATAAAAAAAATAGGTCCAAAGCTCTCCATTGGAAGCCTAACTTTTAACTTTCTGTCCTTTTTTTTTCTACTCAAGCTCCTTGTGCTAGTATCTCTTGTCCCATCCTTTGTTTTTTTCCCTTTCTCTAAAAGGCTTTCTCATCCTTCATCCTATCTATGACTTCAGAAAACTCAGTAGAAAGCTGAGATGTCAATGAGCTTCTTCTAGAAAGTTGGGGCAACCCCTACCTCTGTCACCCCAGGGTGACACTTCACTTACCTCCACTGCCTCTTCATCTACTGTGTCAGCCAATAGGTAAGAGCTGGCTTGAACATGATGGAGACAGTATTCCAAAGGTAGACCCTGCTGGCTTGCAACTGTCTCAAGTTTCTCTGCTTACTGCTATCCTGGTTACTGAGAGGAAGGCAATGCAGGCGTCTTTAATTTGGTGTGGGAAGGGAGGAGCTCAGATTCTTCCTAACAATCTTTGTGGTGATATGAACTAAAGTAAGGGTTAAGGATCAAGAATAATAAATACAAATGGCAAACAGCCAGAAGCAGAAGTCGAACTGCTAAACTGAGAACATAATTTGTGGGGAGAGAGAGAGAGAGAGACTAGGATTCCAGATAAGGAACCCATAAGATTAACAAAGGACTGCAAAGCCAAGTCAAGGCCAGATTTGAAAGGAAAGCTGGAACAATCATAGCTACCTTAGTCAGCTGGAACAGGGAAGACCTGTAAGAAGAGGTTGTATACTGAACATCTGAGAGAACCTGGGACACATGATACTCTTATCTCACCTAAACAAGATCTTCAGGAATGCTAGGTATTTTATATTTATATTTTGAAACCTGAACTGATAGAGTCAGAAAGAGGGAGCTCTTGGCTCATCAGATGACGACCAGAACGAGGCTGAAGTGCTCCACTTGGGACATTTACAGATACGGGGAGTCATGGGACAGAGTTCCCTAGAGCCTTATTAGTGTTGGCACTCATAATTGTCCAATTTTCTCTCTGCATCTCTTATAACACACAAAATTAGTACAGTGGTAGTTTTATTCAAAAATTGGGAAGATTTGCTTCCTTTTTCTTTCTTTTCTTTTTGAGTCAGAGCCTCACCCTGTTGCCCAGACTGGAGTGCAGTGGCACACTTATGGTCACCCCAGCGTTGGTCTGCTGGGCTCAGGCAATCCTTCTGCCTTAGCCTTTCAAGTAGCCAGAACTACAGGTGCGGGCTCCCATGCCTGGCTAATTTTTTGATATATTGTAGAGACGAGGTCTCACCAAGTTTCCCTGGCTGATCTTGACCCCTTGAACTCAGGCAATCCATTCACTTAGGCCTCCCAAAGTGCTAGAATTAAAGGCTTGAGCTACTGCACCTGGTTTTTTTTCTATATTAATTGATAGTATTATTTTTAGTATTTTTTTAAATTTTAGGTTGAGAGGGTACACATGTATGTTCGTTACATGGACATATTATATAGTAATAGGGATTGGGTCTCAGGAGGCCCATTCCCAAGATAGTGAACATTGTGCTTTGTAGGAAGTTTCTGAATCCTTACCACCCCAGTTGGTGTCTCCAGTATCTATTATTTCCATCTTTGGGACAGTTTTGCTTCCACATATGAGAACATGCAGTGTTTGGGTTTCTGTTTTTGAGTCAGTTCACTTAGAATGATGATCTCCAGCTCTATCCATGTTGCTGCAAATATACCCCATGTATATTCCATGGGGTATATATACTACATTTTCATTTTCCACTGATCAGTTGATGGACATTTAGGTCGATTCCACATCTTTGCAATTATGAATTGTGCTGCGACAAACATGTGGGTGCAGATGTCTTTGTTATACAACAACCTCTGTTCCCTTGGGCAGATACCTAGTAGTGGGATTGCTGGACAAATGGTAGATCTACTTTTAGTTCTTTGAGTAATCTCCATATTACTTTTCATAGAAGTTGTGCCAATTTATGCTTCCACCGAGAGTGTATAGTTTTCCCTTTTCAAAAAAACAAACAACCCCTTTACAAAGTGGGCAAAAGATATGAACAGACACTTCTCAAAAGAAGACATATGAGCGGCCAACAGACACATGATGAAATGTTCAACCTCACTAGTCATCAAGGAGGTGCAAATTAAAACTACACTGAGATACCACCTAACTCTAGTCAGAGTGGCCATTACTAATAACTCAAAAAATAACAGATGCTGGAGAGGATGTGGTGAAAAGGGAACACTTCTATATTGTTGGTGGGAGTGTAAACTAGTGCAGCCTCTGTGGAAATCAGTGTGGCGATTCCTAAAAGCTCTAAAAATTGACCTTCCATATGACCCTGCAACCCCCCTACTGGGAATATACCCTGAAGAACTCAAATCACTCTATAAAAGGTATCTGCACATGTATGTTTATCACAGCATTGTTCACAATAGCAAGATCATGGAACAAACCATGCTGTCCATCAAAAGAGGACTAAATTAAAAAAATGTGTTACATGTACACAATGGAATATTACACAGCCATAAAAAAGAACAAAACCATGAATTTTGCAGCAACCTGGATGGAATTAGAGTCTATAATATGGAGTGATCTCTCACAGAAACAAAGATCTGAGTATCACATGTTCTCACTCATAAGTGAACTTTGAACAACTATCATAATAGTTTTCTCATAATTCCTTTTCTTATAAGAAAAGGATTGACAGTGGTGGGAAACTATGGGGGGGGCAGGGAGAGGAAGGGAGGTGGGATTAACAGTATTCAATATCTGTCTGGGGATGGGGGGCACACCTCATCAACAAGGGTACCTGCACAATGCATATTTGTATACCTAATCCTTAACTGTACCCCACAATTCTAAAATAAAAAATATGTATTAAAATTGTAAAAAAAAAAAAAAAAAAAGGTTTTCCCTTTTCTCTGCATCCATGCCAGCATCTATTGCTTTCTGATATTTAAATAATGGCCATTCTGAATGGTGTAAGGCGGCATCTCTTTGTGGTTTTAATTCATATTTCTCTGATTGTGAGTGATGTTGAGAATTTTCTCATATGCTTGTTAATCATTTGTACATCTTCTTGTGAGAAATGTCTGTTTATGTAGTTCGTACATTAAGTGGTAGTATTATAGAATGATGCTGTTTACCTTCATTAGTAAACATAATTTATGGTAAAAATGAACTTTCTATGTAAATAGATCTCCTTTCTCCCCCTTTGCAGCAAGGTTCCTACCCCTAAGCTCATCCTCTAAAGAAATTTAAAAACTGCCAATTATCCACCTTTACAAACAATATAATGGCAAATGATATCTTTCTTAAGGAATGTTCATGTTTCTGGTTAATGATGTTTTATTTAACTCATGCATTTAATCTCACCCCCTCTTTAAATTCTACTATTTTTTTAAAGATGCAAAACCCACAAGGACAGAGAAGAGATAAAAGCAAATAATAGTAACAAAATTTTGGAAGTTGGAAACCAGGTGGGTGAGTGAGAGGTGACTGGTATTGCCCTGAGCCCGACTAAACTTTACACAGATTTCTTCCTGACTATAGGCCCCTAACCTCTTTTTTCTTTATATTTACTTTAGAGAAGTTGCAGTTGTAATTTTTTTCTTGGTCCTTTTGAGATGTAAATCTTCTCCTAGTCTCTTGCCAGTTTTACAACTCAGAAATGTCTTTCTCAAGGACCTGGAAGCCATCCCTTTGAAATGTATTCATCAAGAAAGAGCACTCTTATCTCTCAGCCTCTGTGAGAAGGTAGGGGTCTAACTTTCATGAGTGCCAATTAACAAACACAGACAGTCTCAATACATTGAACAACCTCCCCCATAATGCCCTCCAGTTCTTTTCTACCAACTCACCCCAGTTCTTAAAATCTTCCTGCCTTTTGTTTAAGAGAAGTTGAGTTCAATCTCTCTTCCCTATTATAGTAGTTTTGACCCTTATTGCAATAATCTTGAATAAAGTTTCCTTGTCTGTTTAACTCTGTGCAGTGCAATTTATCTCTGAAAGTTAACTGAGTTAACAGAATTGGAAAAGTTAAATGCTAAGCTGGCAGTAGATAAAATAGAAGACACAATCTGATCAACCTCAAAGAAACCTCAAAAGGACCAGAAACTGGCAGCCCTTGGTACCTCTGAATATAAGAGTTAAAGGAAAATAAACTAAGAAGAGATGATAGCTGTTTCAGAAGTTGGATTCCTGAATTTCTCTTTTCACTCCATTGAAATACCACCCCTCTTTTGTCTCACTAGAAGTTGGGAGGTTTACTTTCTGGAGAAAGTTGGGACTGGGGGTTACCATATACAGCTGAGATTAGTACAGCATAAAAAAATAAGGGAATTACGTGACAATATATGCACACCGAATGCTGAAACCTACAGCTCTTTACCGACATTTAACTGTCAAGCTTCTATCCTGAATACAGAATATTAAAGTAATTTTCTCTGGAGTCTTACTAGCTCAAGAGGAAAGATATTGACATTAGGAGACCTTCTCCCAAAACATGCTTTCCAGCCATATTATCTCACGGTGAAACTCAGAGTGAACAGTTCCATCTACAAGCATGGAGCTTCCAGTCAGTTTCTAAAAGTTTTATTGGGTTATGGTATATATCAGCAAAGTACATCAATCTGAAGTGCACAACTCAATTATTTTTTCCATATATAATCCCACAGATTAAGATATAATACATTTCCATCAAGCCAGAACACTCTCTTTTGCTTCTTCTGAGGCACTGTCCTTTTAGAGCTAACCACACTTGTGATTCATATCACCATAAGATTAGTTTTGCCTGTTCTTGAAGTTCATATAAAAGGAATTGTACAAAAGAACTCTTGTTTTTGGCTTTTTTTTTTAGCTCAATATTACATCTATCAGAATCACTCATGTTGCATATAGCAGGAGTTTGTTCTTTTTATTGCTGTATAACATTTTATTATACAAATAATGTCATGGGAATCTTTCGCAGAGAGATAGGACACTGAGGTTTCTTTGCCAGGAAGGAACATTTATTCATGCTGGCATTGGCTCAGCAGATTCGTATCCAAAGACTGAGCCCCGAATGTCACAGGGCACTGCCTTATATACCTTTTTAACTTTCCCTTTACATTATAATCCCCTTTGTCCCCCCTATATGGCAACATTTTTGGTGCTATACATTCGATTTGGTACTTCATAGCTCAAGGTTACAGTTAGTCCAGTGTGTCATATATTGATTGGTTTTTCACAATCTTCTCATTTACATGTCCTATTTGTCCATTGGTCCACAGAGTTATGTTTCTGATTGGTTCCCACCAAAAGTTTAAACATGTGACCCACCAAAGTAAAAGCACCCGAAAGAGGTAGCACAAAGAAGCAGGAAGTAATTTATTTCCCTTCCTGCAGTTTAGAAGGGCCCCTGCCTCGTTTTCCCTCTTTTGATGCTCTGACCCTTTTGGGGTCAAAGAGCATCATTCTGGTTTAGGGACTGGTACTTCCATAACATCATCACATGTGGCGCCCTCTTTCTTTCCACCGTGGCCTCAATGAGGCTGGAGGCAGACAGACCTTATAATCAGAGGAGCAAAACAGGACAGGATTAGACAAGTTCCCAGGACCACAATTACAACACCTATGCGGGTTTTGAATCCCCCAAAAGTTGAGAACCATCCCCCAAACAATTCTCCGTGGCTCCAGCCTTTCCAGGTCTGGACTGGGCATGAGCAATTTTTCTCATGCAGTTGGTGATTTCTTCTATGTCCTTTTCTTCATCATCTATTTGTAAGCAGCAGTTGCTTAAGTTAAATTTTCCACAAACTCCTTCAGAAGCAAGCAAGTAGTCTAAGGCTAGGTGGTTTTGATAAGTTTGCTGCTTGTTTAGTATGTTAAGGGCTTTTGCAGTTTCATTAGATATAATTTCAACTGTCTGTAATCAAATTAACACACAAGATCCCAACCAGTTTGGGGGGGAAGTGTGGCATTGGCTATTTTCCACATATCCAGTACAACCCATTTGGGGCCCGCCATTCAGTGTCTGCATTGACAGTGTTCCAGGCCTGTTGGAGGCAGGGGAAGTTAGACAAGGGATGAGGGTTTGACTCAGAGTGATTTGGAATCTCCCACCATTGGGTTTTGTGGCATTATAGAACCTTTGGCCCAAGCATGTTAGGCCTCCAATTGAAGCATTAAATATTCCTCCCCATGGGGCAAGACAGTTTCTTCCTATAATTGAGGTTTTAAGTAGCCAGATTCCGTTGGCAGGGCCAGGGTATCCTGTTTCATTATAAGGCTTGTGGGGGTCCAGTTCTCTAGCCTCCCATGGCCATTGATTCCACCATATTAGTTTCCCCACATATATAACAAAAGGAGACGTTTAGAGATTGTATGATAGTCTCTGTCAAGGCTAGGAACAGATTTTTGGTTGCGACAGAGATGGGAGGAGGGCTACTTTTTATTTCTTCATAAAAGGAGTGGAAGACCTGGTAGAATGTAGCTGAACGGGTGGTAGCGATTCTTTTGAAATGTAGCCTAGCTCCAGGGTCTTTTCCTTTCCCATAGATCTGAATGTCAATTTGGAGACCCTATTGTTATTTGGGGTTCCATGGGTTAAAAATGGTAAAAATTAACAGGATTATAGGCCCCTGATTGCAGTCTGATCTGGCAGTTCCCCTTTGGAGGGTTTCCATTGTGTCTCCCTTTTTCCAGGTGGTCCATGAGACATAACTCCAGCTGGGGCAATAAAAATCAGGAGCAGAGGCACATAAACCATTTCTTTTGCACATGTACTTGTCATTAATTAAGTATTCCCAACCCCAATCTAGACCTCCGTGTGGGATGTCAAAGGTTCTTGGACCTCCATGATGAGTGCCCTCTTTTTCCATATGACCAATGCCTCCTGGCTAGAACCCAGAATGGCACACACAGTGAAAAGTATTGATATCGGTCTACCGGGGTTGGTGATGGGGACTCAGGTGATTAAGGACCCCCCTTCTTAGGAGGACCCGATTTCCATCCAATCTTCACTTGAGGAATATTGTGGATCAAAACAAGTGTGCTGATTTCCTTGTTGACAAGCAAAATAGGTGGTCTTATATGCCTACAGATTCCTGAGATTTTTCTCAGGCAAGAGAAATGGGTGTGGTAAAGGAGGGTCCAAGTAACTCCCTAACATGACTGAGTTATGCAAATACCAGATCACAAGGGGAGGGTTCAGAAATTACAAATGGGTACCAGATTAGTAGCAATATACAGTGGCTATACATCCTGTCCAGAAGAGGTAAAACAGCACCAATAGTAATTTTTTTGCCAAGAGTGTAGCTGTCTGGAGCAACCTCTGCCAAATCTGTGGCAAATATTAAAGTGAGAACTACAATAACAATTACTAGCAAGGGATGATACTGCATTGCAACAAGAAAGCTAAAATAGTCCATTTGTTTGTTAGATGGTCAACTCCTCAGGCTTCTGCCATGTGTAAATTAGTCAGCTTCTGAAGTGACTAAAGGAGGGAGGTTGTCCTCTAGGGTCCTGGGGTCATAGCTTGCTTCCTTCAGATAGTTTTCCTGGGGCAGACAGATCAGAAGTTGACTCCCAGTCTCGGAAGGCCGGTTTTACTCTGCTCTGATGAATCCAGGGGTCCACCTCTGCTACCCTTATTGCAATAGGGATAGACAGAATAACAGTAAATGGGCCTCTCCATAGGGGCTTTAAGGGCTGGATGTTCCATTCTTTTACCCATACAGCATCCTTTGGTTTGAAGGGGTGAGAGTCTGTGGTTAAACTTACAGGCGACTTCTCTCTAACCCAATGATGTAAACCAGTGAGATCCGAGCCTGGAGTCTGCATTTGTTGCCTCAGAGCTAGATTGCCCACTCCTTTAAATCCTCCCTTATACCCTTAATAACGGGGGGAAGGTGCCCACAGAGAATTTCAAAAGGGGAGAATCCTGTCTGTTTAGTAGGGCTAGACCTGATTCTTAGCAAAGCAATCGGCAACAGCTGATCCCACCACAAGTGGGTTTCCTGACATAGTTTACTTAGTTGCAACTTTAAAGTCCAGCTCATCTGTTCCACCTTTTTGGAACTCTGGGGTCGATGTAACTTCCATGTGATTCCTAAGCCCTTGCCACTGCTTGGATTACCTCAGCTACAAAAGCTGGTCCATTATCTGTCCCTATGGTGATTGGAATTCCAAATCGGAGAATGATTTCCTTTAGAAGCAGCCGTGTTACTTCATGTGCCTTTTTGCTGAGGGTAGGGAGGGCCTCTACCCAACCTGAGAAAGTACATACAAAAACTAACAGATATTTGCAGCCTTGGAACCAGGGAAGCTCAGTAAAATCCACAACTATGTTTTCAAATGGGGCCCCTCCAACACTCTGTACTCCCAGAGAGAACTTAGGCTCCTGTCGTGGGTTATTTCAGTCACACTCTTCACATTGCTCACATATTGCACGGGCTATGCCAGAGAGTCGGGAAATGTAAAAGTGGTGGCCTAACGTGGTTTCAAGAGCTGACCGGCCAATATTGGTTTCCTGATGAAACTGCTTGATGAAAGTTGGGGTCAAAGCTTCAGGAGAGCAGCTCGTCCATCTTTAAATTTTCACCATCCACCCAGGAGATAGTTTCCATGTTCAGTTTTGAGCCAAGCCTGCTCACGCTGTGAATAATTAGGACCGCATTCTGATAATGGGCTTGGGAATAATGCTGCAGCAAAAGTTGCCAGCTCCGTTGTTTCCTGGGAAGCTGCAAGCTTTGCCTCCCGGTCTGCCTTTTGGTTTCCTTGAGCAACACTTGAGTCTCCTCTCTGGTGTGCCTGGCAATGCATAATGGCTACCTTTTTAGGGGCCCACACAGCATCTAAGAGTTCAAGAGTTTCTTTGCCATATTTTATATCCTTGCCTCCTGAGTTGATTAAGCTCTTTTCCCTATATCTAGAGCCCTGTGTGTATAGAGGGTGGTGAAGGAATAGAGTCAGTGTATATACTGACATTTATTCCTACTGCTAGCTAGAAGGCTTGGGTTAGCACAATTAATTCTGCCTTTTGTGCTGAAGTTCCTTTTGGCAGGGGTTTTGCCTCGATGGTGGAGCACAGGGTTACTACGGAGTATTTTGCAAAGTACTCTCCCTCCCTCATAAAGCTGCTGCTGTCAGTGAAATGCACAACATTAGGGTCCCTGAGAGGCTAGTCTGTCAAGTCTGGCCAGCTTGAAAATACCTTGTCCATGACCTCGATGCAATCATGACAGGGCTGACCTGACTTGGTAAGCAGTAAGTTTGCAGGGTTGAGAGTCCACACCACTTCAAAGTGAATGTGTGAATTCTCACATAACATTCCCTGATATTTGACCACTCAGATGTTAGTTAGACAGTATTGCTCCTTATATTCCATTAATGTCAGCACTGAGTGTGGCACTCAGACTGTTAATTTCTGTCCCATAGTTAATTGGTCAGCCTTTGCTGCTAGAAGGGCCATGTCAGCGAGTGCCTGTAGGCCAGGCAGCCAGTCTTGGGCAATAGAGTCAAGCTGCTTGGAGAGGTATGCTACTGCATGGTGCCAGAATCATAGAATTTGGTTCAGAACCCCTACTGCTATTCCAGTATGCTCGTGTGTGTACAAGAAGAAGGGCTTAGACATGTCAGGGAGTACCAGGCTGGGTGCACTAACAAAGGTTTGCTTAATTTCCTCAAAGGCCTTTTGCTGTGCTTCTTCCCACAGCATAGGCTCCCACTCTCCCCGCTTTGTGGCCTCATAGAGAGACTTTGCTAGTATTGAGAAGTTAAGTATCCAAATTCTACAAAACCCTGCAGTCCCAAGAAACTCTTGAACCTGACATCTGGTTGTTAGAACTGGAATGGAGCAGATAGCTTATTTTCTCTCTGAGCAGAGCTGATGTTGCCCCTGGGATAAATGAAGTCAAGGTATTTGACTTTCTCTTGGCAGGTTTGGGTCTTTTTCTTTGAAACTTTGTAGCTGGTCTTCCATAGGAGGGTAAGGAGCTACAGCATGTCTTTCATACAATCCTCCTGTGTTTGCCCAGCTAGCAGCAGATCATCCACATATTGGAGCAGCATACAACCATACTGGTCTGCTGGGAAGGCCTTTAAGTCAGAGGCAAATGCTGTGCCAAAAATGGTTAGGGATTTTTTTGAACCCTGTGGCAATCTAGTCCAAGTTACTTGGTCTTTATTGCTGCTTTCAGGATTTTCCCATTGAAAAGCGAAAATCAGCTGACTCTCAGGGACCAATCAGATACAAAAGAAAGCATCTTTGAGGTCTAAACAGGTAAAGAAGGTGGCTTCTGCAGGGATAAGACTCAGGAGAGTGAAGGAGTTGGAGGCAACTGGATGTGAAGTAACAGTGGCCTGGTTTACTACCTGTAAGTCCTGAACCTGCTGATAATCATCTGTTCCCGATTTCTGAACTGGCAGTATCCCAAGATGACTGACAGAGTTGGAGGATCCTGTATCTTAAAAGTTTTTCAGGTGCTTTTGGGTTCCAATCTGCACCTTGCAAGGGATTAATACTGTTTCTTACAGATGGATCTGGTTCCTGGCTTTAGCTCCACTATTGCTGGGTGTATGCTACAGGCCAGTCCGGGGAGATTATCATCAGCCTATTCCATGGGCACCTTAAAGGGGAATTCAGGTTTCTGCTGGGGTTCTTCTTTGATACTATAAAGTCATCATTGCTCTTGTGGGGGAACCGTGAGGGCCATAATTTTTGCTTTGGGTTTCCTCAGGGTTAAAGCTGCCTGGTCATCAGAGTGGAAAGTTATCTGGGCTTGCAGCGTCCCCAAGAAGTCCCAACCCATTAGGGCCACTGGACAGTCTGGAAGGTATAAGAATTCGTGGACAACTTCATGGCCTCCCAGATTACATTGCTGGGGCTACAAAAAGAGGCAACAAGCCCGACTACACACGGCCCCCACAATAGCGGCCTGTCTTGGTGAGAGGGAGCCCACTGGTTGGGTTACTACAGAATTCTTTGCCCCGTTATCTGCCATGAGGTCAAGGGGCTGGGGTCCCACAGTCATTCGGACCATAGGCTCCCAGGGGCCTAGCAAAATGGAGCTTGGGCTGTTCTAGTCTTCCCCATAGTTCTCCATGGCAGCTAGGCCAACAAAATTGTTCTTCAGGGCCATATATGGTTGGGGCACAGGCTGGCATTGTCACTGAACCAACTGACCTCTTCCTCTTCCCTGGGGAATTGGATAAAATCTTCCAGCTCAGGACAGTCATTTTTCCAGTGCCCCTCTCAGAAACAGCACACACATTGGTTCTGCCCCAATCTCATCATTGGGTAGGGTGGCCCTTTTTGCTGGCGCTCTTGCTTGCCTCAGCCTTGGCCTCACCCTCACCCTGGTGGAGCAGCTACCTGGGTGTGTCACTCTACCAAAACAGAGATCACACTGGAACAAACTTTCCATGAGATCCTTCAAGAAAACTTTCCTTATCTAATCAGTGGTGCAAAAATTCAAACACAAGATTCAGAGAACCCCTGCAAGACAACAAATTAGAAGATCAACTCCTAGACATGTAATAATTTGCCTAAACAAAATAGGCATAAAAGAAAAAATCCTAAAGGCAGCACGAGAAAAAGACTAGATCACCTACCATGGAAGACCAATTAGAATAGCAGCAGATTTATCTACAGAAACCCTGCAGGCTAGGAGAGCTTGGAGTCCTATCTTTAAAGTCCTAAAAGATAAACAGTTTCAACCAAGAATAACCTACCCAGCCAAGTTAAGCTTCATCAGTGAGGGAGAATTAAAATCTTTCCCAGATATTCAATCCCTAAGAACTTATGCTGCCACCAAACCACCTCTACATGAAACACTTAAGAAAGTACTAAAAACAGAAGAAAAGGAAAAAAGAACAACATTCTTCACAAGAGTACAGGAAAAATAATAAAATACACATGAACCAACCCCCAAAACAAAAGAAAAACAACAACAAAAAAAAAACAAGTGGAAGAACAACAACTCTATAAGAACTCTATGATAGGGATGAACTCTCACATTTCAATAATTAGCCTGAATGTGAATGGACTAAATGCACCACTGAAAAGACATAGAATGGCAAAATGGATAAAATATCACCAGGCAACAATATACTGCCTTCAAGAGACCCATCTCCCTAGAAAAGGACATGCATAGACTCAAAGCAAGAGGATGGGAAACAAATTTTCAGGTGAATGGAACACAAAAGAAAGGAGGAGTCGTGATCCTAATTTCAGACAAAATACCATTTAAGCTATCAAAAATTAAAAAGATACAGAGGGCCACTACATAATGATAAAAGGTTCAATCCATCAGCAAGAAATATCTATTCTAAACATATATGCACCCAACACAGGTGTGCCAACTTTCATAAAGCAACCTCTAGGAAAACTAAAGAAAGATATTGACTCTAACACCATCATAACTGGGGACTTTAATACCCCACTCACAACCCTTGACAGATCATCGACAAAAAAACCACCAATGAGATCTGGAACCTCAATGTGACTCTTGACCAAATGGACTTAATTGATAACTACAGAACACTCCATCCAAAGACCACAGAATACACATTCTACTCATCACCTCATGGAATGTATTCTAAGATCGACCACATAATTGGCCATAAATCAAGCATAAGCAAATTTAAAAGGACCGAAATTTTACCATGCACCTTATTGGATCACAGTGGAATAAAAATAAACATTAACACCAACAAGGTCCCCCCAAAACCCAGAAAGACATGGACACTAAACAACATGATGCTAAACAACTCCTGGGTCAATAATGAAATCAAAACAGAGATTAAAAGATACATGGAAATAAATGAAAATGAAGAAACATCTTACCCAAATCCCTGGGACACCATGAAAGCTGTAGTAAGAGGGGAATTTATATACCCACAAACGCACATGAAGAAAATGAAAGGATCACAAATTAACAGCCTAACAAGCCACCTAAGGAAGCTGGAAAAGCAAGACCACAAAAACCCTAATTTCATGGAAGAATCCAGATCACCAAAATAAAAGCCCAAATCCAGGACATAGAAGACAAAAAGACAATACAAAAAATCAGTGAAACAAAAAGCTGGTTCTTCAAAAGGATAAACAAGATCAATGGTCCCCTAGCTAGACTGACCAAGAAAAAGAGAGAAAAAGCCCAAATAAGCACAATCAGAAACACAAAAGATGAAGTCACATCTGACCGTGAAGAAATACAAAAGATCATTAGAGCTACTACATACACTTGTATGGAAACAAACTTGAAAACCTCAAGGATGGACTTCCGGCAAGTTGGCAACAGGGCAGCTCGGTCTGTGAGACTCTCCACTGAGGAGATCACAAAGAGACTCTGGTTCTCTCCCCAGAGGCTGCAGATCCCATCGGCTATGGCCTGCTCTTCACTCGGAGCTCAGCCATAGACCTCGATGAGGCATCACCGTGGTACAGGCAGCTACAGTGGTTGACGCTGCTGCTGCTGCTGCCACAACTGGCAGCCATTCCACATTGCACCGCCAGTGCCTGTGGCGAGGTGCTGCCACTGCCGCCTTTGAGGCAGCCATTACACATCTCTCCACCTGTGCTTGAGGCCAGCCGCTGACACCGCTGCTGCTGCCACCACCACCGAAACAGCCATCCCACATCAGACCGTCAGTGCCTGAGGTGAGCCACAGCTGCCACCACCAAGGCAGCCATTACACATTGCACGGCCCATGCCTGAGGCGATCCATGACTCCAGACCTTGAAACCCCTGCGAGCAAGATCTGCTGAGGTCTACTACCACTGGACGTCCTGCCAGGCTGTGGGTCTCCTCCTCTGTGCCTCCAGGCAACATCCTCCTCCCCTTTTTGGCGGGCAAACAGCTGTGATAAAGACCATCTGGAGCGAGGGATAACACCACCTGCTGGTGATTCAAGGTAACAACACCGAAAGGGGAAAAATGGAAGCCTGACAGACACAGGTCAGATCTGAGTAGTGAATGAGGCAGTGGCGAACTGAGTGATGATCTGAACTGCCCTTCACATCAGGCCAGGGGAAACTGATCCTAGCTGTGAACAAACTTACCAGCTTGAAAAGACAGCTAGAAAACAGAGCTGAAAGGACATTCGACTTAAATGAAAAGTCTCAGAGTGTGTTTGATTGGTTCTGTTAGTCTACTGACTTGATTCTATTCCTTTTGTTTTGTTCCCCCCCTTTTTTCTCCTTCTTTTCCTTTCTTTAATTTTCTTCCTCTGTAAACCATATCTTTGTATAGAGGAATAGCGCACCAATAAGGAGGTTGGTAAGCTTGTACATCAGCAACATTTTATGTTTTAGTTTTTTTTGGTATGTGAGTTGGTAAGTTTGTAGCCATGGTCTATTGTTTTTATATGTTTCAATTTTTGTCTCTCTCTCCATTTGTTGGTACACTCATCTGTTTTCACCCTTACTCCTCTCTCTCTCCACCCCCTTTATCCCCCCCCACTGCCTGCTCCATTCTCTTCCCTCTGTTAACCGCATTTTATTTCAGGGAGTAAATCTACAACCTTACTGCATGGACAGATTCCAAGGAAGTGGGAAGTGGGTTTTAGATTATTCATACTCCTGTCGGTGGATATTAGGACCTGCAGATAGATTCTGAATCACAGGTCCCCCCTTAAGTAAATCTCAAAACTGCAAAAAGGACCACCCACAACCTACAGTGCAACACCAGAATTGAACAAAGTAAGAGGACATACATAAAGAAGAATAGGAGATTGAACAAACAGAAGTAAAAACAATGCCTCCACCCCTGAATAACAGAATTAAAGAAGATGGTGACATGGAGGGAAGAAAAAATTGGGAGGGGGAAAAACTGCACAAATGAAGAAAAACCAAAAGAAGAATATAGGTCTCACACAGACCCCTGGGAGATCAGACACAAAGAAAACAGATTCCAAAACACGAAAAATGAAGAGCCCCCAGAATGACTGGTCACATGCAACAAACCCAGACATCAAGACATTAATAGAGAGAATTTTAACAATTGAGGAGAGACAAGAGGAAAACAGGAAGGAGCTGATGTCAGAAATAACAGAAGTAAAGAATACTGTGATGGAAATAAATAACAAACTAATAAGCATGGAAAGCAGAATTAGCCAAGTAGAAGAAAGAATCTCAGAACTCAAAGACCAAAACACAGAACTAACCCAAATTGTCAAAAGCATAGAAAAGAAGCTCAAAAAGACAGAACAAAACCTTCAAGAGATGAATGACCACTTCAAGAGACTGAATCTAAGAGTAATTGGCCTTCCTGAGGCAGAGAGAGAAACAGAGGCCACACTGGAACAAACATTTCATGAAATCATTCAAGAAAACTTCCCTCATCTCATCAAGGAGGAAAAAATTCAAACACAAGAGATTCAGAGAACCCCTGCAAGAGAACAAATGAGAAGACTAACTCCCAGACACATAATAATTTGCCTAAACAAAGTAGGTATAAAAGAAAAAAATCCTAAAGGCTAGAAGAGAAAAAAGTCAGACTACCAACCAGGGAAGACCAATTAGAAGAGCAGCAGATTTATCTACAGAAACCCTCCAGGCTAGGAGAGCTTGGAGCCCTATCTTCAAAGTTCTAAAAGATAAACAATTTCAACTGAGAATAACCTACCCAGCCAAGCTAAGCTTCATCAGTGAGGGAGAATTGAAACTTTCCCAGATATCCAATCCCTAAGAACCTACACTGCCACCAGACCACCACTACAAGAAACACTTAAGAAAGTAATGAACACAGAAGAAAAGGAAAAAAGAACAACAACGTTATTCACAAGAGTACAGGCAAAAGATTAAAAACACATGATCCAACTCTAAAACCAAAAGAAAGACAACACACAAACAGGAAGAAGAACAACTCTGTAAGAACATTATGATAGGGATCAACTCTCACATCTCAATAATTAGTTTGAATGTGAACAAACTAAATGCACCACTGAAAAGACAGAATGGCAAAATGGATAAAACATCACCAGGTAACCATCTATTGCCTTCAAGAGACTCACCTCACTAGAAAGGACACTCACAGACTCAAAGTAGGAGGGTGGGAAACAAATTTTCAGGCGAATGGAACACAAAAGAAAGGAGAAGTCACGATCTTAATCTCAGACAAAATACCCTTTAAGCTATCAACAATTTAAAAAGATACAGAAGGCCACTACATAATGATAAAAGGTTCAATCCATCAACAAGAAATATCCATCCTAAACATACATGCACCGAACATAGGAGCACCAACTTTCATAAAGCAGCTCCTAGGTAAACTAAAAAAAGGTATCGACTCCAATGCCATCATAGCTGAGAACTTTAATACCCCACTCACAACCCTAGATAGATCATCAGGACAAAAAACCAGCAACGAGATCCGAAACCTCAATGTGACTCTTGATCAAATGGACTTAATGGATACCTACAGAATCCTCAATCCAAAGACCACAGAATACACATTCTACTCATCACCATATGGAACATACTCTAAGATTGACCACATACTTGGCCATAAGTCAAGCATAAGCAAATTTAAAAGGACTGAAAGTTTACCATGCACCTTCTCGGACCACAGAGGAATAAAAATAAACATCAACACTAACAAGCTTCCCCCAAAAAAGACATGGACACTAAACAGCATGATGCTGAACAACTCCTGGGTCAATGATGAAATCAAAACAGAGATTAAAAGATAGGGAAACACATGAAAATGAAGAAACATCTTACCAAAATCCCTGGGATGCCATTAAAGCTGTAGTAAGAGGGGAATTTATATCCCTACAAATGCACATGAAGAAAATGGAAGGATCACAAATTAACAGCCTAACAAGCCACCGAAGGAAGATGGAAAAGCAAGACCACAAAACCCTAATTTCAGCAGAAGAATCCAGATCACCAAAATAAAAACCTAAATCCACGACATAGAAGACAAAAAGACAGTACAAAAAATCAATGAAACGAAAAGCTGGTTCTTCGAAAGGATAAACAAGATAGATGGTCCCCTAGCTAGACTGACCAAGAAAAAGAGAGAAAAGCCCAAATAAACACAATCAGAAACACAAAAGAGGAAGTCAAATTTGATCCTGAAGAAATACAAAAGATCATTAGAGCCTACTAGGTACACTTGTATAGAAACAAACTTGAAAACCTTTCTGAAATGGAGGCCTTTCTGTAATTACACAACCTGTCTAGGTTGAAACAAGAAGAAATTGAGGCCCTAAATAGACCAATAACAATCAAGGAAATTGACCAGGTAATAAGAAAACTACCTACAAAAAAAGCCCTGGACCAGCTGGCTTTCCAGCAGAATTCTACAAGACATTTAAGGAGGAGCTTATACCAATCCTACTGAAGGTATTCCAGGTGATTGAGAAAGATGGAACTCTCCCCAAATCATTTTATGATGCCAGCATCACATTGATATGCAAGCCAGGCAAAAACCCAACAAAGAAAGAGAACTACAGGCCAATATCTTTGATGAACATAGATGCTAAAATTCTCAAAAAGATCGTAGTGAACCGGATTCAACAACACATCTCAAAAATCATCCATCATGACCAAGTAGGCTTCATCCCAGGGATGCAAGGCTGGTTCAACATTCATAAAACCATAAATGTAATTAAATACATCAACAGATGTCAAAACAAAAATCACATGATTATATCATTAGATGCAGAAAAAGCTTTTGGTAAAATTCAGCACCCCTTCTTGATAAAAACCCTCGAACATCTAGGCATACGGGGAACATACCTCAAAATAGTAAAAGCCATCTACGAGAAACCCACCGCCAGCATACTCCTAAATGGACAAAAATTGGAACCATTTCCCTTGAAAACGGGAACAAGACAAGGATGCCCACTCTCACCCCTCCTGTTCAATATAGTATTGGAAGTCCTGGCTAGAGCAATCAGAGAAAAGAAGGCAATTGGGGTATTCAAGTAGGAAAAAAGGAAATCAACCTATCTCTCTTTGCAGATGACATGATCGTGTATCTTAAAAACCCAAGAGAATCTGTCAAAAACCTCCATACACTGATAAAGTCCTCTGGCAAAGTCTCAGGATATAAAATAAATGTGCAAAAGACAATCGCATTTCTTTACACCAATAATAAACAGAAACTCAAATAAAAACCACAATCCCATTCACAATAGCCACACACAAAAAATGAAATACCGTGGCATCTTCCTAATCAGAAATGTGAAAGACCTATACAATGAAAACTACAAAACATTGCTCAAAGAAATCAAAGATGACACAAACAAGTGGAAAAATATCCCATGCTCATGGATTGGAAGAATCAACATTGTGAAGATGTCCATCTTACCTAAGGCAATCTATAGATTTAATGCAATACCCATCAAATTACCAGCAACATTCTTTTCAGACTTAGAAAAAACAACACAGGAATTCATATGGAAACAAAAACGACCAAGAATAGCCAGAACAATCCTCAGCAAAAAAACAAAGCAGGTAGTATCACATTACCAGACTTCAAACTTTACTATAAAGCTACAATCATCCAAACAGCTTGGTATTGGTACAGGAACAGGCATATAGACCAATGAAATAGAATTGAGATTCCAGAAGCAAAACCTCAATTTCTCAACCAACTTATCTTCGACAAAGCCTCCACCACCTATCACTGGGGAGAGGAGAACCTATTCAGTAAATGGTGCTGGGAAAACTGGCTGACCACATGCAGAAGATTGAAACAGGACCCCTATCTATCCCCACACACAAAAATTAACTCTAAATGGATCAGAAACCTAAATGTAAAACCTCAAACCATAAGAACCTTAGAAAATGAAGGACATACCCTCATGGAAATAGAACTGGCATTCAATTCCTGAACAAAACCCGAAACCCTCAGGCCGTAAGAGAGAAGATAGATAAGTGGGACCTCATTAAACTGACAAGCTTCTGCAAAGCCAAAGAATCCATCAAGAGAGCAGGGTGACAGCCTACAGACTGGGAAAAAGTATTTGCCAACTCCAGGTCTGACAAAGGCTTAACATCTTGGATCTACAAGGAACTCAAATGTGCTGACAAGAAAAAAACAAACAATCCCATTATAAAATGGGCAAAAGATATGAACAGACACTTCACAAAGGATGACATCTGAGCAGCCAAGAGACACATGAAGAAATGTTCAACCTCACTAATCATCAGGGAGATGCAAATCAAAACCACATTGAGATACCACCTAACTCCAGTCAGAATGGCAATTATCAATAACTCAAAAAATAACAGTTGCTGGAGAGGGTGTGGTGAAAAGGGAACACTTCTACACTGTTGGTGGGAGTGTAAACTAGTGCAGCCTCTGTGGAAAGCAGTGTGGTGATTCCTAAAAGCTCTAAATATAAACCTCCCATGTGACCCTGCAATCCCCCTACTGGGAATATACCCTGAAGAACTCAAATCACTCTATCAAAAAGATACCTGCACACGAATGTTTATCGCAGCATTGTTCACAATAGCAAGAACCTGGAAGCAACCATGCTGCCCATCAAAAGAGGACTGAATTTTAAAAATTTGGTACATATACATGATAGAATACTATGCAGCCATAAAAAAGAACAAAATCGTGAATTTCTCAGCAACCTGGATGGAACTAGATTCTATAATACTGAGTGACCTCTCAGAGAAACAAAGATCTGAATATCACATGTTCTCACTCATATAGTGGACCTTGAATATTCAATATAATGCTATAAGAAAAGGACTGACAGTGGTGGGAAACTATGGGAGTGGAGGGAGATGGGATTAACAGTAGTCAATATCTGTCTTGGGACAGGGAGACACCTCTTATCAACAAGGGTGCGTGAACGAAGCATATTTGTATACCTAACCCTTTACTGTACTCCACAATATCATAATAAAAATATTGATTATAAAAAGAAAACTGACCACTTTCCAGGTAGTATAGTAAATAAAAATATCATGGAAATATTTACCTAAATAAGCATGATATCGCTAGAGAAATGACAGACAAAATACACTTTTAGAAATATTATAAATAAAAGAAATAAATAGAGGTTCTCATGCTGAAAACAAGGTCTGCACAACAGGAAGGTATCACAATATTGTCTGTATGTACTCAATAGTATTTCTTTAAAATGTGACAAGCAAGACCTAGCAAACAAAACGAGAAAGGTACAGATGCATATCTGGAGAATGGAATACACCCTTTTCAACAGTTAATAAAATAAATGAACACAAACATTAAAAATATGGAGGCTCTAAAAAATACAATTAATAAACTCAGCCAAATTGACGTATATGGAGCATTAGACCCAGTAAAGATAGAATTCACATTACTTTAGGACACTCTTGTGGTATTTACCAAAACAGGCCACTTTCTGTTCCATTAAAAAGTCTCAACAAATTTTAAATATTTGAAAACATTTAGAGTAGGTTCTATGATGACTATATCATTAAACCAAAAATAAATAACAAAAAGATTGCTACACTATCCCCAACATATGTGAAATTATCTTAAAGCTACTTCAAATTATCTATGAATCAAAGAAGAAATCAAACTGAAAAGTTGAAGATATTTTAACTAAATGATATTAAAGTTTAAACATATCAAAACTTGTGGTTCACAGTTAAAGTGATTCTTTTAGGGAAATTTATAGCCTTGAATGCAAAGATTTGAAAAAGTCTAAAAACTGATTAATCATCTATTTCTATTTATTTATTTTTTATTATAAAGATGTGGGGTACAATTCAGGGTTAGTTGATTATTCAGGTACCTTGTTGATTATTCAGGTACCTTGTTGATGAGAAGCATCTATTTCAAGAAGTTAGAACAATGATTAAGTCAAATCACAGGAAAATAAAATAATAAAGAGAAGAGAAGTTATCAAAGTTGATATAAAAAGAGAAAAAAAAGCCTAAAGTTTGTTATTTGTAAAGTCTGAAGTAATGTTTAGCAATATCTACTAAAGCTACAAAGTGTCTACTCTGTGATCCAGTAGTTTCATTCCTAGTTATAATATATACAAGAGAAATTAGTGCCTTTATTTATCTCAAAATATGTAAACGCCTGTAAGTTTACTCATAATAGCCAAAAACTGGAAGCAATATATGTCTATAAGAGAAAGTTACAAGTAATTATAGTAAAGTTGGGAGGCAGGGTAAGATGATCAAATAGAACCCTTCAGCAATTGTCCCACTGCAGGAACATCAAATTGAACAAGTATCCATGATGAAAGCACCTTGAAAAAAGTCAAATAAATCAAGTCAGAGATGTCCTAGTACCTGGTTTTAGCATGATAACAGGAAAAAAACGACTGAAGAGGTTAAGAAGGACAGTCCTTACCCTGAGTATACCACCGCTCCCCAACCCTAGGCAGCATGGAGAGAGCAAATGTCTGCCTAGGAAAGGGAAAGGGGAAAAGAATAAGGAACTTTGCATTGGCACTTAGTGCTGCCAGCCCCAACGCAGTGGAACACAGTACTGGCAGAATCCCTGTGACCTTGATTCCAGGCCAGTATCCATAGACAGAACACTTAGACCTGCCCCAGGTCAGTGGAGAATCCACTTGCTACAGTAGGAGGAACCTAAGTCCTGGCCCAATTCACCATTGGATGAATAAAGCGACCTTGGGCCTTGAACAAGTATCAAGGCAGTCAGGTGGTAGTGGTTACAAGCTTTCAGCAAAGCATGGAACTGCACTGGTTTGGAAGACTGGTCTTGGGTATGACCCAGAATGGTACCAGCTGCAAAGGTGACAGATATGCCTGCATCACTCCTTCCCCAACTCTAGGCATATCACAATGAAAGAAGAATCCTAGTACTTGGAGAAAATACAAAGAGGTGAGTGAGGAATTTTACCTGGGAACCCAGGGAACTCTTTCTGATCTTCCTCAACTTTATCAGGTTGGATATCTAGAAGTCTTCAAGTGTCACAGCATACCAGGACTTAGGGTGACCTCTAGTGAAAATTGCTGTAGTGATCACAGGCTTATGCAATTCAACTCAGTACCCTTGGAATTTCTGGAAGGCTCTCAGAAGAAAGACAGTTGCAAACAGGGCCTGATTATGAAAGCTGGAATAAATACCTGTTTTTCCAATGTCCAAGCATCTATAATAATAAAAAACATTCAAGGAAAATATAACCCCACCAAATAAATAAATAACATACCATTGAACAATTCTGGAGAGACAGAGACATGTGACCTTTCAGGCATGAAATTCAAAATAGCTGTTTTAAGGAATCTCAATTAACTTCCAAAAACCACCACAGAGAAGCAACTCAGCAATTTATCATAAAAAATTAACAAAGAAATTAAAATAATTTTATAAAAAATCAACAGAAATTCTTAAGCTGAAAAATACAATGACTTGAAACATGCATTAGAGGGTCTTAACAGTAAAATGATTATGCAAAAGAAAAATTCAGTGAGTTTGAGGACAGGCTATTTGAAAACACACAGTCACAGAAGAAGAAAAAATAAAAATAAAGAACACCTATTAGATATAGAGATTAGCCACAAAAGAGCAAATGTAAGAGTCATTGGCCTACAAGGAGGAATTAAAAAAGAACAAGTGGTAGAAACCTTGTTTAAGAAAATAATAATAAAACTTTTTCAAACCTAGAGAAAGATATACATATTCAGGTACAGTGAAGTCAAAGATCATCAAGCAGAGCCAGTGCAAATAGGACTATACAAAATAATTTAATAATCAAACTCTCAAAAGTCAAGGACAAAGAGAGAATCATAAAAGCAACAAGAGAAAATAAGCAAGTAATATCTAAATGAGTTTTGATGTGTCTAACAGACTTTTCAGCAGAAACTTTATAGGGCAGATGGGAGTGGGATGACATATGAGGGGGACTTCCCAAAATAAATTGTTTTTTGAAGGGTGGCTCCCTTGCAGTACAGGCTTCCTCTACCAGGTAGATGTTCTAGGAACCCATTGGCATCAGTGTACCAGCTAGCATTGTTGTGACAGGCAGCATTATGGAAGAAATGTCCCAAGTTGTGGCAAACAGGTGACTGGTTCTTACACTGAGTGCTCAGCAGTTTTTGACCAAAAATGACACAACTCCTGTCTCCCTACCCTCCCTATTCAACTGATCTTGCACTGAATGACTTTTTCTTTTCTCTCCACATGAAAAAATTCTCAAAAGGAAACATTTTGTCAATGTGAAAGAGGTGGGAAAAAAATGGCAGAAGACCTAAAAGTCATCAAAACTGACAAGCTCAAAAAGTGCTTTGAGCAGTGGAGAAAGCATCTCAATAGGAGTACTGCATCAAACAGAGTATTTTGAAGATGACTGAAATTCAAACATGTGAGAATAAATACACAATTTCTTATAAATAAATTTTGTTTTTAGGGTGTCCTCTCTAGTATTCAAATACCAAGGCAAAAATTCTGCCAGCCAAGAGTACTCTACTCAGCAAAACTACCCTTCAAGCATAAAGCAGAGATAAAGAATTTTTCAGACAAAAGTTGTAGGAATTCATCACCATTGGATCTGTCTTAAGTGAAGTGCTAACAGAAGTTATTCTCTCTAAAAGGAAAAACACTAACTTTCTTCTTTTTTTTTCTCTTTTAATTTTTATTTTTAAATTGTGGAGTACAATTCAGGGTTAGGTATACAGATATTCAGTGTGCAGTTACCCTTGTTGATGAGGTGTGCCTCCTCTTCCCCAGGCAGATATTGACTACTATCAATCCCACCTCCCCCTCTTCCTCCCACCCACAGTTTCCCGCTACTGTCAATCCTTTTATTCAAGGTCCACTTATGAGTGAGAACATGTGATATTCAGCTCTTTGTTTCTGCAAGAGATCACTCAGTATTATAAGCTCTAATTTCATCCAGGTTACTGCAAAGTTCATGATTTTGTTTTTTATGGCTGCATAATATTCCATTGTGTATATGGAATGTACCATTTTTTTTTTTAATCCAGTCCTCTTTTGCTGGTAAACATGGTTGGTTCTGTGTTCTCGCTATTGGGAACAATGCTGCAATAAACATATGTGTGCAGGTATCTTTTTTATAGAGTGATTTGAGTTCTTCCGGGTATATTACCAGTAGGGGGATTGCGGGGTCATATGGAAGGTCGATTTTTAGAACTTTTAGGAATTGCCACACTGATTTCCACAGAGGCTGTACTAGTTTCCATTCCCACCAACAGTGTAGAAGTATTCCCTTTTTGCCACATCCTCTCCAGCATCTGTTATTTTTTGAGTTATTGATGATGGCCATTTTGACTGGAGCTAGGTGGTATCTCAGTGTAGTTTTAATTTGCATCTCCTTGATGACTAGTGAGGTTGAACATTTTTTCATGTATCTGTTGGCTGCTCATATGTATTCTTTTGAAAAGTGTCTAGTCATATCTTTTGCCTACTTTGTAATGGGGCTGTTTGTTTTTTTCTTTTCTGCAAGTTTGAGTTCCTTGTAGATCCTTGATGTTAGGTCTTTGTCAGACATGGAGTTGACAAATACTTTTTCCCAGTCTGTGGACCATCTCCTTGCTCACTTAATGGTTTCTTTGGGTTTGCAGAAGCTTGTCAGTTTAATGAGGTCCCACTTGTCTATCTTATCTCTTATGTCCTGGGCACTTTGGGTTTTGATCAGAAATTGGTTGCCAGTTCCAACTTCCATAAGAGTAAGACACTAACTTTCAACAAGAAAATATTTAAAGGTAAACTCACTGATAAAAGTATTTATACAGACAAATTCATAATACTCTACTACTGTAACTGTGCTGTGTAAACCACTCAGATCTTTAATCCAAAAATTAAAGATAAATCTATCAAAAATATTAGTAACTGCAACAACAACATGTAAAAAGTCAAAATCATGTCAAGGGGCTTTTCTAACCACAATGGAATAAAACTAGAACTGAATAACAATACATGGAAATTAACCAACATGAAGGACCAATGGGTAAATGAGGAAATTAAAATGATAATTAAAACATTTATTTGGCACAAATAAAATAAAAGAACAGCATACTAAAACCTATAGAATACAGCAAAATCAGTTCTAAGAGTAAAATGTGTAGAAATAAATGCCTACAACAAAAAGCAGAAAAATTCAAATAAGCAATCTAATGGTAGACCTCAAAGAAATAGAAAAGCAAGAGCAAACCAAGTCCAAAAGTAATAGAAGAAAATATGTAATAAAGATATAATAATATTAGAGGGTAAATAAATAAACTGAGACCAAAAACACAATGCAAAATTTCAACCAAACAAAAAATTGTTTTGTAAAAAAGATGAACAAAGGTGACAAATCTTAGTTTGATTAACAAGAGAGAGAGAACCCAAATAAATTAAATCAGAGACAAAAAAGAAAACACTATAATGGATAACACAAAGGAACATTAGAAGCTATCATGAGCACTATAAGCAAACAGACTGGAAACCTAGGAGAAATTAATAAATTCCTGGACACATAAAACTTACCAAGATTGAATCATGAAGAAATAGAAAACCTAAACAGGCTGAAACTGAGTAACTAGATTGAAGCTGTAATAAAAAGTTTCTCATAAAATAAAAGCCCAGTGCCTAATAAATATACTACTCAATTCTACAAAACATTTGTGGGAGAATTAATTCCCATTCTACTCAAACTATTTCAAAATATTGAAGAGGAAGGGCTACTTCCAAGCACATTTTGTGAAGCCAGCAATATTACCTTGATACCAAAACCAGGCAAAGATACAACAATAACAAAACATAGGCTAATGATAAACATAGATGTGAAAATTCTCAACAAAATATTAGAAAACTCAATTCAACAACACATTAACGGCAGGGCACAGTGATTCACACCTATAATCCCAGCACTTGGGAGGCCAAAGTGAGAGGATTGCCTGAGCCCATGGGTTCAAGACCAGACCAGGTAACTTGGTGAGACCTCATCTCTACAATTAAAAAAAAAATTAAAGTAGACCTTTCTCTGTGATCAAACAGAATTTATCCCAGGGATGTAAGGATGGTTCAACATATGCAAATAGTAAAAATGACTTATCACATTACCAGAATCAAGGACAAATAAAAATCTGACCATTTCAGTAGATTCTGAAAAAATTTTAAATAAAATTCCACATCCCTACAGGATGAAAACTTGCAACAAACTGTGTACATAAGGAACATACCACAAAACAATGAAGGCCATATGTAACAAACTCAATGCTAACATTCTTCATTATACCACATGGAGAAAACTTAAAAACCTTTTCTCTAAAAAAGGATGCCCACTTTCACCACTTTTGTTTAACATAGTGCTAAAAGTTCTAGCCAGAACAATTAGACAAGAGAAAGAAATAAAGAGCATCCAAATTGGAAAGAAAGAAGTCAAATTATCCTTGTTGCAGACAACATGATCTCATACTTAGAAAAACACAGATGTACCTTGAAAACATTATGCAAAGAGAAAGAAGGATCATATATTATATGATTCAATTTATATAAGATATCTTGAATAGGCAAATAAGATATCTTGAACAGGCAAATCTATAGAGACAAGAAGGAGATTAATGATTGCCCAGGTCTGACAGAATGGGGGGATTAGAGTGATAGCTTAGGAATGTTGGGGTTTATTTGGTTTTTTTTGAGTAAATAAAAATGTTCTATAATTGATTGTCACAAAAAATGTACAACTCCATGAATATACTCAAAATAATTGACTTGCACACTCAAAATCAATGAATTGTATGGGGTGTGGATTATATCTTTAAAAAAATGTTGAAAATAACAAAAAAGAGAAAAACAATGATCACCAAAAAACTGATAAATGAGATAAAGTTGTAAGACACAAAATCAACATACAAAAGAAAGTAGAATTTCTATATGCTAAAGCAAACAATCTGAAAAAGAAATAACAAAAGCAGTCCTGTTTACAAGAGCCATGCTATGGTTTGAATGTCTATTTTAAACTCATGTTGAAACTTAATCCCCAATGTGGTAGTATTAAAAAGCAATATCTTTAAAAGTTGATTGGTTATGAGGCTTTTGTCCTCTTGAATGGATTAATCCATTTATAGATTAATAGGCTAATGGGTTAATAGGTTAATGGGTTGTCATGGGAGCAGAGTTAGTGGCTTTATAAAAAGAGAGACCTGTGTTAGCACATTGGTAGACTCAGCTCCCTCATCATATGATGTACTGCACTGCTTTAGGATGTTGTAGTGAGTCCCCACCAGCAAGAAGGCTCTCACAAGATGTAGCCCCTCAACTTTGAACTTCTCCACCTCGATGACCACAAGAAATAAATTATTTTTCTTTGTAAATTACTCTTTCAGTTAGTCTCTTACAAGTCACTGAATAAAATGAATATAACCTACACGAAATAAAAAAATAAATAAAATACTGAAGAATAAATTTAACCAGAGAAGTGATGGGTCTCTAAAATGAAAACTGAAACACTAAAGAAACAACTGAAGAGGACATCACAAAATAAAAAGATATTCCATCTTCATAAAAAATTAATATGTTTAGAATACCAAACTGCCCTAGGAAATATACAGATTAAATGCAATCCCTATCAAACCACTAATAACATTCTTTACTCAGAAAGAAAAGAATTATAAAATTTATATGGAACTAAAAAAGACCCCAAATAGCCAAAGCAATCCTGAGCATAAAACAAAACTGGAGACACATTACTTGACTTTAAAATATACTGCAGGGAGCAGGGAAGATGGCAGTCAAGCCAGTCAGACTATGGAAGTCCTGGTGTAAGTGAGTGAGTATATAGAAAATTTTGTGTATGTGCTGGTGAGTGAGAGGCTGTGTGAGTGACTGAGTGAGGGCTAGGGAGGTAGCAGCCCGGGCTTTCTTGGTGTAGCAGCTGGTGCCACAGATGCTGGACTTGAACCCTAGCTATTCCCACTGACACTGAATAACAGAACTAAAGAGAAAAACAAGAGATCTGTCACAAATGAGGAAAAACCAAAGGAAGACCACAGACAATTTCAAGTATACCAAAGACAAAACTCCTGAAGAATGAGACCTTGGTGCCCAAACAATGGAAATCACAACAACTGGCCCTAGAATATGACAGGGATTAGGGAATGAATGGAAAGAGTGAATAAGACTCAAGAAAGACAAGATGAAACACTGAAAGAATTCGTAACAGAGATTTTGTCAATAAAAAATTTCATCCAGGAAATAAATAACAAGATGACAAGCATGGAAAGCAGAATTAATCTAGCTGAAGAAGCAATAACAGACTTGAAGACCAGAACACGGAATTAACCCAATCTATAAAATAAAAAAAAATAGAAAGAAGACTCTGAAAGAACAAAGCCTACAAGAGATGTGCAATTATATCAAGAGGTTGAATCTACACCTGATTGGTATCCCAGAAAAAGAAATGGAAATGGAGAACAACTTGGAGCAAGTATTTCAGGAGGTAATCCATGAAAACTTTCCCTGTCTCACCAGAGATGTGCCAGCCAAGCACAAGAGATACAAAGAACCCACATAAGACATCAAATGAGAAGACCAACCCCCAGACACATAGTTATTTGCCTACACAAAGTAGGCACAGAAGAAGAAATCCTAAAGGCAGCAAGAGAGAAAGATCAGACTACCTACCATAGAAAACCAATCAGAATAGCATCAGACCTATCAGCAAAAACACTACAAGCAAGAAGGGACTGGAGGTCAATATTCAAAGTCCTCAAAGATAAACAATTTCAACCAAGAATTTCCTACCCATCCAAGTTCTACTTCATCAGTGACAGAGAATTAAAATCCTTCCCAGACATCCAATCCCTAAAAGATTATGCAGCTTCCAGACCAGCTCTACAGGAAACACTTAAAAAGTTATTAAGCACAAAGAAAGAAATGATCACACACTTCCCAAGAGAACAGCAGAACACAGAATAAACAGAGAATACAGTGCAACAAGAAACTTGAAAACACACATGTATCAACCACAAAGACAAAAGAAAACAAGCAAACAAAGAAAAAATGTTCTAAGATCCTCATGGCAGGGATAAACAATGCCATTTCAGTAATCAACCTGAATGTGAATAGACTAAATGCACCACTGAAAAGACACAGAATGGCAAACGGGATAAGAAACCATGACCCAATTATTTACTGCATCCAGGAAACTCATCTCAACCCAAGGGACACAAAAAGACTCAAAGTTAAAGGATGGAAAACAAGCTTCCAGGGAAATGGATCACAAAAGAAGGCAGAAGTTGCAATCTTAATATCATGCAGCCATAAAGAAAGACAAACATACGGACTTCGCAGCAACTTGGATGGATTTGGAGTCAATCACACTCAGTGATCTATCACAGAAACAAAGAACAGGGTACCATATGTTCTCACTCATACGTGAAACTTGAGCAATTATATTACTATAAGAAAGGGATTGGCAGTAGTGGGAAACTGTCAGGGGAGGGGGTGGGGTTGGCAGCTGAGGGACACTGCTAGGGGAAGAAGGGACATACTTCATCACCAAGGGTACCTACATAATCAAAGTTTGTATGCCTAACCCTGAATTGTACCACACATCTTTATAATAAAAATAAAAAGACAAAAAGTGAAAAATAAAGAGAATTTGTCAAAAACCTCCTTGGACTGATAAAGGACTTTGGCAAAGTCTCAGGGTATAAAATAAATGTGCATAAGACAATTGCATTTCTATACACCAATAATAAACAAACAGAAACCCAAATAAAAAGCACAATTCCACTCACAATAGCCACAAAAAAAAAATGAAATACCTTGGCATCTTCCTAACCAGAGATGTGAAAGAACTTTACAATGAAAGCTACAAAACAGACAAGCGGCAAGATGGCGACGGGGCAACCCGGCCTGTGAAACCCTCTGCAAAGGAGAACTGCAGTGGGTTTCTGACTCTCACCCCATGGGCTGTGGACCCCAACATCGCAGCCTGCTCTTCATATGGAGCTCGGCCGTTGCCACCACTGGGGCATCGCAGCAGACTGGACAGTCACTGCAGTGCAAATGGTGCCACCGCCACCACCGCCGCTGCCACAGCCCCCCCACTGCCGCCGTGACCTCTGTGGTGGCCATAGCACATCGCACCACCTGGGCCAGTGGTGAACCACTTCAGTCCTTCAAGCCCCTTCAGGGAAGATCTGCTGGGATCACTGCCACCTCTCCTGCGACCAAGACATCCTGCCCATCATACGTCTCCTACTGTCTGCCCAGAGGCAGGCAGCCATCTTCAGCCTCTGCCATTCCAGTCTGGCCCCACCGCCTCTGGGGCGAGCAGCTGAGATAGCACCACCTGCTGGCGATTCAAGGTAACAACACCGAAATGGGAGAAACAAGCAAAAAAAAAAGACATAGGCCAGAGTGGTGAACGGAGGGTGATCTGAACTGTCCTTCACAGCAGACCAGGGGCAACTGACCCTAACTGGAAACTAATTTACTAGTTTGAAAAGAAAACTAGAAATCAGAACTGAAAGGACATTGGACTTAAACGAAATGTCTCAGAGTGGGCTTCATTGATTCTGTTAGTTTAATGACTTAATTCTATTCCTACTGTATTGTTCTTTTTTTTCCTTTTTCTTCTTCCTTTTCTTCTCTCTGGAAACCATATCTTTGTATAGAGGAACAGCACACTAATAAGGTGGTTCGTTAGCTTGTATGTTAGCATCACTATATGTTTTATTTTTTTGTATGAGAGTTGGCTCATCTGTAGCTGTGGTCTATTGTTTTTACCTGTTTCAGTATAGGCCTCTCTCTCTATTTGTTGGCACACTCATTTGTCCCCCCCTTAATCCTCTATCTCTCCACACCCCTCTTCAAGCCACTGTTTGCTCCATTCTCTCCCCTCTGCTAACCACATTTTATTTCAGGGAGTAAACCTACAGCCTGACTGCATGGACAGATTCCAAGGCAGTGGGAAGTGGGTTCCAGATTATCCACACACCTGTCAGTGAATACCAGGACTGGCAGATAGACTTTGAATCACAGTTCCCCCCTTAAGTAAACCTCAACCCTGCAAAAAGGACCACCCCCAACATACAGTGGAACTCCAGAATTGAACAAAGTAAGAGGGCATACATAAAGAATAGGAGATTGAACAAACAGAAGTAAAACCAATCCCTTTACCCCTGAATAACAGAATTAGAGAAGATGGTGACATGGAGGGAAGGAAAAAGTAGGGAGGGGGAAAAACCACACAAATGAAGAAAAATCAAAAGAAGAATATAGGTCTCACACAGACCCCTGGGAGATCAGACACTGAGAAAACAGATTCTGGAACACAAACAATGAAGAGACCCCAGAATGACTGGTTACATACAACAAATCCAGACATCAAGACATTAATGGAGAGAATTAAAAAAATTGAGAAGAGACAAGAGGAAAATAGGAAGGAGCTGATGTCAGAAATAAATACTGTGATGGAAATGAATAACAGACTAATAAGCATGGAAAGCAAAATCAGCCAAGCAGAAGAAAGAATCTCAGAACTCGAAGACCAAAACGCAGAACTAACTGAAACTGTCAAAAGCATAGAAAAGAAGCTCAAAAAGACAGAACTAAATCTGCAAGAGACAAATGATCACTTCAAGAAACCAAACCTAAGAGTAATTGGGCTTCCTGAGGCAGAGAGAAACAGAAGCCACATGGAACAAACATTTCATGAAATCATTCAAGAAAACTTCCCTCATCTCATCAAGGATGAAAAAATTCAAACACAAGAGATTCAGAGAACCCCTGCAAGACAACAAATAAGAAGACCAACTCCCAGACATATAATAATTCGCCTAAACAAAGTAGCTATAAAAGAAAAAATTCCTAAAGGCAGCAAGAGAAAAAGGCCAGACTACCTACCAGGGAAAACCAATTAGAATAGCAGCAGATTTACCAACAGAAACAATTCAGGCAAGGAGAGCCTGGAGTCCTATCTTCAAAGTTCTAAAAGAGAAATAATTTCAACCAAGAATAACCTACCCAGCCAAACTAAGCTTCATTAGTGAGGGAGAATTGAAATCTTTTCCAGATATCCAATCCCTAAGAACCTACACTACCACCATACCACCTCTACAAGAAACACTTAAGAAAGTACTGAACACAGAAGAAAAAGAAAAAAGAACAACAACATCGTTCACAAGAGTACAGGGAAAAGATTAAAAACACACATGAACCAACTCCAAAACCCAAAGAAAGACAACAAACAAACAGAAACAACTCTGTAAGAACCTTATGACAGGGATCAACTCTTGCATTTCAATTATTAGCCTAAATGTGAATGGACTAAATGCATCACTGAAAAGGCATAGAATGGCAAAATGGATAAAATATCATCAGGAAACAATCTATTGCCTTCAAGAGACTCACCTCACTAGAAAGGACACCCACAACTCAAAGTAAGAGGATGGAAAACAAACTTTCAGGCCAACAGAATACAAAAGAAAGGAGGAGTAGCGATCTTAATTTCAGACAAAATATCCTTCAAGCTATTAAAAATCAAAAAAGATACAGAAGGCCACTACATAACGATAAAACGTTCAATCCATCAACAAGAAATATCTATTCTGAACATATATGCACCGAACATAGGTGCACCAACTTTCATAAAGCAACTTCTGGGAAAACTAAAGAAAGATATTGACTCTAATACCATCATAACTGGGGACTTTAATACCCCACTCACAACTCTAGACAGATCATCAGGACAAAAAATCAGCAAGATCTGGAACCTCAATGTGACTTTGGACCAAATGGACTTAATTGATACCTACAGAACACTCCATCCAAAGACCACAGAATACACATTCTACTCACCACTACATGGAACATAATCTAAGATCGACCACAAACTCAGCCATAAATCAAGCATAAGCAAATTTAAAAGGACCGAAATTCTACCACACACCTTCTCGGACCCCAGTGGAATAAGAAGTAACATTGACACCAGCAAAGTCCCCGAAAACCACAAAGACATGGACACTAAACAGCATGATGCTAAACAATTCCTGGGTCAATGATGAAATCAAAACAGAGATCAAAAGACACCTGGAAACAAATGAAAATGAAGAAACATCTTATCAAAATCTCTGGGATGCCCTGAAAGCTGTAGTAAGATGGGAATTTACATCCCTATAAACACACATGAAGAAAATGGAAGGAACAGAAATTCACAACCTAACAACCCACCTAAAGAAGCTGGAAAAGCAAGACCACAAAAACCCTAATTTCAGCAGAAGAATCCAGATCACCAAAATAAAAGCCCAAATCCAGGACATAGAAGACAAAAAGGTAATACAAAACATCAATGAAAAAAATGCTGGTTCTTCGAAAGGATAAACAAGATCGATGGTCCCCTAGCTAGACTGACCAAGAAAAAATGAGAAAAAAACCAAATAAGCACAATCAGAAACACAAAAGATGAAGTCACATCTGACCCTGAAGAAATACAAAAGATCATTAGAGACTACTATGTACACTTGTATGGAAACAAACTTGAAAACCTTAAGGAAATGGAGGACTTTCTGACATCACAAAACCTACCTAGGTTGGAACAAGAAGAATTGAGACTCTAAATAGAGCAATAACAATCAAGGAAATTGACTACATAATAAGAAAACTTCCTACAAAAAAAAGCCCTGGTCCAGATGGCTTTCCAGCAATTCTACAAGACATTTAAGGAGGAGCTGACACCAATCCTACTGAAGGCATTCCAGGTGATTGAAAAAGATGGAACTCTCCCTAAATCATTTTACAAAGCCAACATCACACTGATACTCAAGCCAGGTAAAGATCCAACAAAGAAAGAGAACTACAGGCCAATATCTTTGATGAACATAGATGATAAAATTCTCTTCAAGATCCTAGCAAACCGGATTCAGCAATACATCTCAAAAATCATCCAACATGAACAAGTAGGCTTTATTCCTGGGATGCAAGTCTGGTTCAACATTCGTAAAACCATAAATGTAATTAAATACATCAACAGATATCAAAAGAAAAACCACATGGTCATATCATTAGATACAGAAAAAGCTTTTGATAAAATCCAGCACCTCTTCTTGATAAAAAACCCTTGAACATCTAGGCATATGGGGAACATACCTCAAAGTAGTAAAAGCCATCTATTAGAAACCCACAGCCAGCATACTCCTAAATGGACAAAAATTGGAACCATTTCCCCTGAAAACTGGAACAAGACAAGGATACCCACTCTCACCCCTCCTGTTCAACATAGTATTGTAAATCCTGGCTCGAGCAATCAGAGAAGAGGAGGCAATCGGGGTATCCAAATAGGAAAAGACGAAGTCAAGTTATCTCTCTTTGCAGATGATATGATTGTGTACCTTGAAAACCCAAGAGAATCCGTCAAAAGCCTCCTTACACTGATAAAGGCATTTGGCAAAGTCTCAGGATACAAAATAAATGTACAAAAGACAATCGCATTTCTCTACACCAATAATAAGCAAACAGAAACCCAAATAAAAAACACAATTCCATTCACAATAGCCACAAAAAAATGAAATACCTTGGCATCTTCCTAACCAGAGATGTGAAAGACCTTTACAATGAAAATTACAAAACACTGCTCACAGAAATCAAAGATGACACAAGCAAGTGGAAAAATATCCCATGCTCATGGATTGGAAGGATCAACATTGTGAAGATGTCCATCTTACCTAAGGCAATCTACAAATTCAATGTAATACCTATCAAATTACCAGCAACATTCTTCTCAGACCTAGAAAATACAACACAGGAATTCATATGGAAACACAAACGTCCAAGAATAGCCAGAACAATCCTCAGCAAAAAAAAAAAAAAAAACAAAGCAGGTGGTATTACATTACCAGACTTCAAACTTTACTATAAAGCTACAATCATGAAAACAGCTTGGTATTGGTACAGGAACAGGCATATAGATCAATGGAACAGAATTGAGATTCCAGAAGCAAAACGTCAATTTCTCAACCAACTCATTTTCCACAAAGGCCCCACCACCTACCACTGGGGAGAAGAGAACCTATTCAGTAAATGGTGCTGGGAAAACTGGCTGACCACATGCAGAAGATTGAAACAGGACCCTTATCTATCCCCATGCACAAAGGTTAACTCCAAATCAATCAGAGACCTAAATGTTAAACCTCAAACCATAAGAACCTTAGAAAGGAAGGAAATACCCTCATGGAAATCGGAACTGGCATCCAATTCCTGAACAAAACCCGAAACCCACAGGTCATAAGAGAGAAGATAGACAAGTGGGACGTTATTAAACTGACAAGCTTCTGCAAAGCCAAAGAAACCATCAAGAGAGCAGGGAGACAGCCTACAGACTGGGAAAAAGCATTTGCCAACACCAGGTCTGACAAAGGCTTAACATCCTGGATCTACAAGGAACTCAAACGTGCTGAAAAGAAAAAAACAAACATCCCCATTATAAAATGGGGAAAAGATATGAACAGATACTTCACAAAAGAAGACATCCGAGCAGCCAACAAACACATGAAGAAATGCTCAACCTCACTAATCATCAGGGAGATGCAAGTCAAAACCACACTGAGATACCACCTAACTCCAGTCAGAATGGCAATTATCAACAACTCAAAAAATAACAGTTGCTGGAGAGGGTGTGGTGAAAAGGGAACACTTCTACACTGTTGGTGGGAGTGTAAACTAGTGCAACCTCTGTCGAAAGCAGTGTGGTGATTCCTAAAAGCTCTAAAAATCGACCTTCCATATGACCCCGTAATTCCCCTACTGGAAATATACCCTGAAGAACTCAAATCACTCTATAAAAAAGATACCTGCACACGTATGTTTATTGCAGCATTGTTCACAATAGCAAGAACCTGGAAACAACCATGCTGCCCATCAAAAGAGGACTGGATTAAAAAAATGTGGTACATATACACGATGTAATACTACGCAGCCATAAAAAAGAACAAAATCATGAATTTTGCAGCAATTTCAATGGAACTAGAGTCTATAATACTGAGTGACCTCTCACAGAAACAAAGGTCTGAGTGTCACATGTTCTCACTCATATGATGGACCTTGAACATCCAATGTAATACTATAAGAAAATGACTGATGGTACTAGGAAACTATGGGGGGCAGGGGGATGGGATTAACAGTAGCAAATATCTGTCTGGGGATGGGAAAACACCTCTTATCAACAGGGTGCCTGAATGAAACGTAATTGTACACCTTACCCTTTACTGTACCCCACAAAACCATAATAAAAAATATTGATTAATTAAAAATGTGATACATATACACGATGGAATACTACACAGCCATAAAAAGAACAAAATCATGAATTTCACAGCAACCTGGATGGATCTAGAGTCTATAATACTGAGTGACCTCTCACAGAAACAAAGATCTGAGTATCACATGTTCTCACTCATATAATGGACCTTGAAAATCCAATGTTATACTATAAGAAAATGACTGATGGTACTAGGAAACTATGGGGGGGGGAAAGGAGATGGGATTAACAGTAGCAAATATCTGTCTGGGGAGGGGGAAACACCTCTTATCTACAGGGTGCCTGAATGAAACGTAATTGTATACCTAACCCTTAACTGAACCCCACAAAACCACAATAAAAAATATTTTAAAAAAAAGAAAGCTGCAAAACACTGCTCAAAGAAATCAAAGATGACACAAACACATGGAAAAATATTCCATACTCATGAATTGGAAGAATCAACAGTGTTAAGTTGTCCAATCTACCTAAGGCAATCTGCAAATTTAACACAATACCCATCAAATTACCAGCAACATTCTTCTCAACCTAGAAACAACAATACAGGAATTCATATGGAAAAATTAATGACCAAGAATAGCCAAAACAATCCTCACCAAAAAAAAAAAAAAAAAAACCAACAAAGCAGGAGGTATCACACTTCCAGACATTAAACTTTATTATAAGGCACAATAATCAAAATAGCTTGGTATTGGTACAAGAACAGGCATATAGACCAATGGAATAGAATTGAGATTCCAGAAGCAAAACCTCAATTTCTCAACAAACTCATCTTTGACTAAGCCTCCACCATCAACCACTGGGGAGATGAGAACCTATTCAGTAATTGGTGCTGGGAAAACTGGCTGATCACATGCAGAAGATTGAAACAGGACCCCTACCTATCACCATACACAAAAATTAACTTTAAATGGATAAAAGACCTAAACATAAAACCTCAAACAATAAGAACCTTAGAAAACACAGGAGACACTCTTATGGAAATTGGAACTGGCAACCAATTCCTGATCAGAACCTAAGTGCCCATACCAGAAAAAATAGGACAGACAAGTGGAAACTCATCAAACCTATGAGCTTCTGCAAAGCAAAAGAAACCATCAAGAGAGTGAAGAAACAGCCCACAGAATGGGAAAAAATATTTGCCAACTGTTATCTGACAAAGGCCTAACATCTAGGATCTACAAGGAACTCAAACACGCCAAAAGGGAAAATAAAGGAAACCAGAGCATAAGCAGACAGGGTCCTTATGTTTCTTGGCTTGTGTTCAAGGAACCAAGCCTACATTTCCTTTGTCTCCCCTGACCTTTTGGTTTCATTTCTATGGATAGCTAAGCAGCGCCAAGTCTGGTCCGGAACCTGCTCATCCTAAGTGATTGCCTTGCTTAGCATAGATGTTAAGATAAGCATAGTTTAGTCATTGTTACTTACCCTGCTTGTGTGATTTAATTCAGACGTTGACATATCTTGCTTGTATGGTTTCACCCTCCTTTGTGTGATTTTTGTCCTATATAAGAGTCATGCGGTGAAAATAAATTTGCTCTCTCTCGCTCTTTCTCACTCTCTTTGGCTCATGGATATCTGAGAGGAAGCCCTCCCAATCCCGCTGTTTTGCTGTCTCTTTCTTTTTTCATTTCCTCTCCCCAACTCAGGCCCTGCTCAGTAGAGGTTGGATCCCCACAGGAAAAAACAAACAGCCCCATTCAAAAGTGGGTAACAGACATGAATAGACACTTCTCAAAAGAAGATATATGGACAGTCAACAGACACATGAAAAAGGGCTCAGCCTCACTAATCACCAGAGAAATGCAAATTGAAGCCACATTGAGATGCCACCTAACCCCATTAAGAATGGCCATCATTAATATAACAAACAACAACAGATGCTGGTGAGGATGTGGATAAAAATGAATGCTTTTACACTCTGGTTGGAATGTAAACTAGTGCAATGTTTTTGGAAGACAATGTGGTAATTTCTGAAATAACTAGAAATTGACCTTCCATATGACCCAGCAATTCCCCTATAGAGAATATACCTGGAAAAACACAAATAATTCTACAAAAAGACAAAAAGATACCTGCACACATATGTTTGTTGCAGTTCTATTCACAATAACAAAAGCATGGAACCAACCATGCTGCCCATCGAAGCTGGACTGGATTAAAAAAATGTGGTACATATACACAATGGAATATTATTCAGCCATTAAGAAGAACATGGCTGAATAATAGTTCACTGTGTATATGTTTCACATATGGATTTTGTAGCAACTTGAATGGGTTTAGAGTCTATCATACTCAGTGATCTATCACAGAAACAAAGAACAGAGTACCATATGTTCTCACTCATAACTAGACCTTGAACAATTATCATAATCCTATAAGAAAAGTATTGGCAGTAGTGGGAAACTGTCAGAGGAGGGGATGGGATTGGCAGTTGAGGGAAACTGTTAGGGGAGGGAGTGGTACACCTTCTCAACAAGGGTACCTGCATAATTAACATTTGTATACCTAACTCTGAATTGTACCCCACATCTTTTATATATATATATACATATACACACACACACATATATATACACACTACAAATTGATAGTAACCAAGACCACGTGGTACTGTTATAAAAACAGGCACATAGAACAATGGGACAGAATAAAGAACCAGGAAATAAATGTACATATTTACAGTCTACTCATTTTTGACAAAAATGCCAAGAACATACATTGGGGAGAGAATAGTCTCTTAATACATTGCACTGAAAAAGTTGAATAACTGTACGCAGAAATATGAAAGTAGACCCCTATCTCTCACCATATATCAATATCAAATCAAAATGAATTAGAGACTTAAAGCTAAGACTTTATTACACTTAAACTGTAATTCCAATAGAAAAAATTTTGGGAAAACACTTCAGAACATTGTTCTAGGAAAATATTTTTGGGGGGTAAGACCTCAAAGGCATAGACAACAAAAGCAAAAAATGACAAATGGGATTATATCAAGCTAAAAATATTCTGCACAGCAAATGAAACAAACAGCAAAGCAAAGAGACAACCTACAGAATGGGTGAAAATATTTGCATACTATTCATCCAAAAAGAAATTAATAACCAGAATATATAAGGAATTCAGCTCAATGAAAACAACAAAATAATTTGATTTAAAAATAGACAAAAGATCTGAAATAGACATTTCTCCAAATAAGACATCCAAATGGCCAACAGATAGATAAAAAAATGCTCAATATCACTAATCATCAGGGAAAGACAAACAGAAACAAAATGAAACATCAACTTACCTTAATTAAAATGGTTATTATCAAAAAATTAGAAAATAAATGCTGGAGAGGATATGGAGAAAGGTGAATACTTGTACAGTTTGTGGGAATGTAAATTAGCACGGTCATTATGGAAAACAGTATGAATATTCCTTAGAATACAAATGAGAATCATATGATACAGCAATCCCACTGCTTGCTAGATATACCAAAGAAAGGAAATTATTATATTGAATAGACACCTGTAGTCCCATGTTAATTGCAGCACTGTTCACAATAGCCACATCTGAGACATGGAATTAACACAGAAACAGAAAACCAAATACTGCATGGTCTTACGGATAAGTGGGAGCTAAGCACTGGGTACACATAGGCATAAGAATAAGAAATAAGAAAAGAATAAGAAAAACAGACCTTTTTAAGAAAGGAGAGAGGGAGAAGGGCAAGACCTGAAAAAATGTCTATTGGGTATTATGCTCACCATTTGGGTAACGGACTCAATAGAAACCCAAAATTCACTATCACACAATATATTCATGTAACAAACCTGCACATGCAGGCTTTGAATCCAAAATAAATAAATAAAATAAAGTAAAATTAAAAATCAATAGACTTCAAAAGACTGTCATAAAATACATTTTACTATCTTATGAAAATATTTTCAACTTCATCAATCATTTAAAAAATTAAAACTTAACCTACAATTTGTTACTACTACATACTTTCCAGAATAGTTAAAATGACTATAGTTGCAACTATATTTAAATCCCTCTGAAAAACCAAACTGAACGTATGCAAAACCGAGGACCCCAAAATTCTATTTCTAGACATATATTCATCCAAAATGTGTATGCATATTCCCCAAATGCGAGTACTAGAATCTTTATGTTACTGCTCTTTGTTAAATATCAGATTGGAAGTCATCTAAATACCTATCATCTGTGCAATAGATGAATTGTGGTATATCATTGGAATATTAGCAGCAATGAGAATGAATGAAATATAGCTAGCTGATGCGATGGTTGTGGGTTATTGCTAAGCTGAAATATAGCTATGTGCTTCCTGTCTACCTCCCTGTCCTGAGAATTGGCAGTGCCTATGTAGTTATCCCATGTTTGCATCATCAGATTGAGAGGAACACCGCACGAGAACTGCATCTGAGAAAATTTACTTTTACCTGGACCTCATGTAGATTACAAGGTCTTGGCCATTGACTTTATATAGCGATGGAGTGAGATTCTGAGGCTCTTGGGAAGAGGTGAGCCTATTTTGAATGTGGGAGGAATGTAAATAATTTGTGGCAAGTGCGCCGACTGAAGTAAATTAAAGATCGCCAAAAATTCTTTGCTATACCTCCTATTGAGAGACTTAGCTTAGTTTCTTTCCCTTAGTGACTGTCCTGGCCAGTTTAGTGACTTGTTTGACCTATAGAAAGCAGTGAAACTGAGACTCCAGGATTTACATAAACTAAGTTCCAAAATTTATGAAATGATGCACCTGCCGGCTGGCCTCTTAGAAAGTTTTCTCTCAAGATGCTTGCTTTCAGAAGATGCTTCTATGCTGTGAGTTGGTCCAAGTGTTACAGAAAGACCACCTGTAGGTGTTCATATTTAACAAACAAATGGATAATGCAGGAATTATTATAAATGGTAGTGATTCAACTACTTGTAAAAAAAAGAAAACCAAAAAACAAAAAGTGAAAATAGATTTGTTCTCCCACTGTGCCACAACATAAATTGTAAGTAAAGATTTAAATGTAATACTTAAAATTTAGAAAAATAATTAGGTGAAATTTTTTGGATCTATGGATAGAAATGACTTTTTTCTATTACTGGAGATTATGCAAAGAAGGTATTCAATAAGGCATAGCTATTACTAACAAAAATACAGGTGATTTGAGTAGCTTTTTTAGCAGTTGCTGTACATGAGGTATCAGGGCTGATATGCATGTTTAGGCTGCCTTATTTAATTGAGAGTTTAGGGTTGAGGGGATTGGTTCATTTTAGAATTTCTCTTCTTTACGGAAGTCACTAGCAAATATGGTCATGATATTTTTTGTTCCTGATTTCTTCTTCAATGCAGTTTTACCTATGGCACGGGACAATGCATAGGCAAGAGACCTGCTAGTTAGTCTGAAGTGCACTATATTCCAGTAAGAGTCTTCAGAATCATTGCAGTGCTGGTAAGCCAGTAATCTTACCAGCACTTTGGGAAGCCGAGGCAAGTGGATTGCCTGAGCCCGCAGGTTCGAGACCAGCCTGGGCAAATTGGCGAGATCTCGTCTCTACAATAAATCAAAAAGTTAGCTGGGCATGGTAGTGCATGCCTGTAGTTCTGGCTACTTGGAAGGTTGAGGCAGAAAGATTCCTGAATTCCAGCAGGTTGACGCTGGAGTGCCCGTGAGTATGCCACTGCACTCCAGCTTGGGTGACAGAGTGACACACCAACTCAAAAAAAAAAAATCACACTCTTGAGACTCACAGACAAGAGTTTAACACCTGGATAATAGAGGTTCTCAGTTCCCATAGGAGCTAGCCAGAACTGGCTGGAGAGCTGGAGAACAGGCTGCTCAATGACACTGAAACTGGCTTTAATGAGCACTTTGGGAAATGATGTTCCAGGAGCCTTTATAGCCCTAAGAAATAGTCCTATTTTTTCAAGCCTGGAAAAGCTGAAATTGTGTCAGACACTCCGGATGTTATTAATAAACTCTGGATTCAATAGACCTCAACTTTACTGATTCTGTGTCAGAAAGGTCTCAGAGTTTCTTGTGAATTTTTCCATCCAGGGAGAGCATTGGAGACTAAAGATGCCTGCAACTGATCCATAATCTGACAGGTGAGTTTCTGGAAGAAACACACACACACACACACACACACACACACACACACACACACAACACACACACACACACACACACACACACACTGTCCTTTCCAGTCTGACCAGACAAGCATTTCTGGGGCAGATAAGCCGAGAGCTTCTGCCTAAGGTCCAAAGCTTCTCCATGCACCAAAGAACAAATGGAAGACTAAAATACAAAAGTTTCTAAGGTCAAAACTTTTACAAGGTCAATATGAGATGGTCTCTCCTACCACCTTGCTCTAAATCCTAAAACAGCATAACAGAGTGGCTATTTTCAATACAAGAAGTCAGGACCTGATACTTTTCACCTTTCTTCTCTCTGAAGGGGGGAACACATAAATAACGAAGATATTTTGTTCAAGCATAGGGGAGAAGGCACAAGGTGACTAAAATATCAGTTCCCAGAGCAAGTAAAAATGCAGAAGAGCAAAAAGGGAAGAGGGTAGGAATAAAAGAGAGAGAGAGTGATGAAGGAGAGAGGGTTTTATTTGCAGAGGGGACATCCTACCAGTGGATAGAGGAGTCTGACACCACAGACACTTACTGCCCTCAACCCACATATTCTACGTACCTGGTTAGGGGAAAGTACAGGACTGGTCTGGATGAATGAAGTCAAATTCTAGAAACTGAAAGGCAACTGGCCAGGAGGCTGTCTTGTACTTAAAAGTCATTTATTTTCATCCCCCACAAAATGGTATGTAACACGTGTGTGTTTGTGTGTGTGTGTGTTGTGTGTGTGTGTGTACATGTATTGGGCAAGGAGTAAGGGTGTTGATTATGCATCTCTTTCCCAGTTGATAATCACAATCATAAATGACTTTTCCAATCTTGCCATCAAGGCCATGCTCAATTATAATCTTCAAATAGCCCATGGTGACTTCTCTAGTCAAATTGATCTCTTTTCTCTGGACTACATCATAGCATAGAAAGCACAATTTATATTTAAATGGGTATCAGCTTAACTGCTATTTAAATGTCTCATGAGTATTTTCTTTTATCCCCAATGAGATTCAGAGATTCTCACTGGTAAAGACAATTTATTCTCCTTTTTTTTCCGGCACAGATCTGGCCACAGAAGCATATATTTATAAATTGATCTAACAATTACATACTAACACATGGAAGGATTTTATGTGCATAGATAACAAGAACTACGAGGGATGAGCAAACCAAGCAGAGTGAATCAAACCACTGTTTCAGACTTCTTCCTTCTAGGATTCTCTGAGAGGCCAGAAGAACAGTCTGTCATATTTGGCATCTTCCTGGGCATGTACCTGGTCACCATGGTGGGGAACCTGCTCATCTTTCTAGCCATCAGCTCTGACCCACACCTCCATACTCCCATGTACTTCTTTCTGGCTAATCTATCATTAACTGATGCCTGTTTTATTTCAGCCTCAATCCCCAAAATGCTGGCCAACATTCATATCCAGAGTCAGACCATCTCCTATTCTGGATGCCTTGCACAGCTGTATTTCCTCCTTTTGTTTGGCGGCCTTGACAACTGTCTACTGGTTGTGATGGCATATGACCGCTATGTGGCCATCTGCCAGCCACTCCATTACAGCACAGCTATGCGTCCCCAACTCTGTGTACTAATGTTGGGTATGTGCTGGATGCTAACCAACTGTCCTGCCCTGATGCACACACTGTTGCTGACCCGTGTGACTTTTTGTGCCCAGAAGGCCATTCCCCGCTTCTACTGTGATGCTAGTGCTCTTTTGAAGCTTGCCTGCTCAGATACCCACATAAACAAGCTGATGATCATCACCATGGGCTTGATATTCCTCACTGTTCCTCTCATGCTGATCATCTTCTCCTATGTCCGCATTTCCTGGGTTGTGTTTGGCATCTCATCTCCAGGAGGGCGATGGAAAACCTTCTCTACCTGTGGTTCTCATCTCACGGTGGTTCTGCTCTTCTATGGGTCTCTTATGGGTGTGTATTTACTTCCTCCATCAGCGTACTCTACAGAGAGAGAAAGTAGGGCTTCCATTCTCTATATGGTGATTATTCCCATGTTAAATCCGTTCATCTATAGCTTGAGGAACAGAGACATGAAGGAGGCTTTGGGTAAATTTTTTGGCAGTGGAAAAACCTTCTTACCATGACAATGACACCTAATTCTGATTCCTTGATCATCCTCTGACTTCTATCACTTCAATAATGCTAACACTTTCAGATTGATTTTAGGGGAAGGTTATCAGTTAATTCTGAGTTAGGGATGCAACGAAAAGAGAGTTTTACTACTTTACTAGGCTGCAGATGAAGATGTCCTGCCTCAGTCTCTTTCCTGATCCCAGTGAGGCAACCATTATTAACAGCACAACACCATTCTCATCTCTAAAACCAGCATATTGCCATATTGGTCCCTGGAGCCAAGCAATCATACCTCGGTGAGACAGACATGAGATGAGGTGAAGGAGTAAGAATATAAACTTTTATTGAGCATCCAGGATGTTTCTCACATCAGTTCTTCGATGCAGAATTGTGAAAACTGTGACTTAGAATGGTAAATAACGTACCAAAACTAGGTACATTGGATTTCAATACTTGTTCTCTTTCTATTTTACTGCATTTTGGGGATCATGACAAGGAAGGTGTGAAAGCATATATAATGCTAAAAGTAAATGATAACAGCAGAAGATAAATAATTAAATTAATATATATTATTGTTTTCCTTACTATTTTAGTTCTTTAACTTAAATGCCCTCTTTTTGTCATTGTAACAGATGGGGGAAAGTAACCAATAATTGTTGTGTGCATACTATGTGCCAATTTTTCACTCAGTACACCATTCTTTGAGTACTTTCATAAAATATTTTCTAAAATACAAAGTGATAAATCAAGTATGCTGGAAAATTTTAGGGCAATAATTTGATGAAAAGTATCTGGTGGAAACTAATGTTATGTGAAGTCATAAAGTTGAATAATGGTTATCTTTTTGCAGTGAAATTACTGGTTATCATTTTCTTCTTTATACCTATATGTTACATTTAGATATCTATAAAAACAGAAAATAAAATTTGTGGGTTAGCACAAAAAATGTTTCAATAATTGTCGAGCATCCCAGAGAAAAAATAAATACCTAAACAGATCTCTAAAATCTCAAGATCAAGTTCATCCTGGACTAAGTTTTAACAAAAGGTGGTTATGACTTTTTGGCATTGAACAATAAATAATCTTGTTTTTAAGGGCAGAAGTTCAGGTACCTGCAGGTGTTACTCTTTGGTAATTCTACCTGTCCTCACCTGTCCCTTATCCTTGGATAAAAGGGGTAAGAATAATGAGACAACTAGGGAAATCAGTCTAGACCATCCTGGCTTTGAATTAGGTTATTTGACCCCAAACACAGCAATCTACTACTATAATTTCTAGTACCAAGGAAAAGGTCAGAAAAAGCAAGATGTGTATTTGTAGTAACTCTCTTTTTTAGAACTAATTTCATACTTCTAATATTCCTACCTTTGCCCTCCAGTTATCCAGGTACACCATGGCATTTACAGTCTATTTATTTATAAATATATTTATTTCAAGGAATTGGCTCATGCAATTGTGGATGGTGGCAAGTCTGAAATTTGTTGGGCAAGTTGGCAGGCTGGAAACTCAGGCAGAAATTTATGCTGCAATTTTTCTTTTTTAAATTAGACTATTTTTTTAAAAGCTGCTTTAGGTTTACAGCAAAATAGAGCAGAAAATACAGAAGGTTCTCATATACTCCCCCACACATGCTCAGGCTCCCCAACTATCAATCTCTTGCACCAGAATGATACATTTTTTACAATCAATTAGCCTCCACTGACATATCATTACCCAAAGTCCATAGTTTATATTAGAGTTTGCTCAAAACCCATATGGATGTATCTTCTGTGGGTTTTAACAAACGCATAATGACATGTATTCACCATTATAATATCATACAGAATAGTTTCACTGCCATAAAAATTTTTTGTGCTCCACCTTTTAAATCTTTTCTCCTGCTACCCCTTGGCAACCATTGATCTTTCTACTAGCTCCAATTTTACCTTTTCCAGAATGTCATATAGTTGGAATCATACAGTGTGTACCTTTTCAGTCTGGTTTCTTTCACTTAGTAATATGCATTTAAGATTTTTCCATGTCTCTTCATGGCTTATTAGCTAATTTCTTTTTAGGACTGAGTAATATTTCACTGTATGGAATATTCAGTGAAAAGTGTAAGGTCTGTGTCTAGATTCATTCTTTTTCATGTCTAGTTGTCCCAGTGCCATTTATTGAAGCTACTATTTTTTCTCAACTGTACTGCCTTTAATCTATTGTCAAAGATCAGTTGACTATAGTTATGTGGGTCTGTTTCTGGGCTCTCTATTCTGTTCTACTGATCTATTTGCCTGTTCTTTTGCCAATATCCATTGTCTTAATTACTATAGGCTTCTACTAAGTTTTGAGGTATGGTGGTATCATTCCTCCAACTTTGTTCTTTCATGTTGTGTTTGCTATTCTGAGTCTTTTGCCTCTCCATATAAACTTTATCATCAGTTTGCTGATATCCACATAATAATTTGCTGAGATTTTGATTGGGATTATGTTAAATCTATAGATCAAGTTGGGAAGAATTGACACCATGATGATATTGTTTTCCTATCCATGAACATGGAATCTCTCCATCTATTTAATTCCTTAATTTCTTCCATTAGAGCTTCACAGGTTTTTTTAAAAAACTAAATCTTGTACATATTTTTTTAGATTTATACCTAAGTATTTCATTTTGGAAGGTGCTAGTGTAAATGATAATGTGTTTTGAATTTCAGACTTCGTTTGTTCATTGCTGCTATAAGAAAGCAATTAACTTTTGTATATTAACATTGTATCCTGATACCTTGCTAAAATTATTTACTAGTCTCAGGAATTTTTTATTGTCTATTCTTTGGGGTTATGTCATCTGCAAAGAAATGTAGTTTTATTTCTTCCTTCCCAATCTGTGTACTCTTTATTTCATTTTCTTGTTTTATTGCATTAGTTAGGATCTTCAGTATGATGTTGAAAAGCAGTGGTGAGAGGGCACTTCCTTGCCTTGTTCCTGATCTTAGTGGGAAATCTTCTAGATTCTCACCATAAAATAGAATGTTAATGGTAGGGCTTTTGTAGATATCCCTTATCAAGTTGAAAAAAATTTATCTCTATTTATAGACTTCTCAGAATTTTTAATAATAAAAGAGTGTTCGCTTTTGTCAAATACTTTTACTGCACACACACACATATAAGAAATATATATACACACGCATGTATGTATATAATCATATAACGGTCCTTATTGAGCTTGTTACTGGGATAAATTAAACTGATTTTCAAATATTGAAATAGCCTTGAATACCTGGGATAAATCCCACTTCAGCATTGTGTATAGTTTGTTCTATACTTGCTTGTATTTTGTTGAGGATTTTGCATCCAAATTTATGAAAAATATTTGTGTGTAGTTTTCTTGTAATGCCTTTCCTGGTTTTGGTATTAGAGTATTGCTGGCCTCATAGAATGAGTTAAAATGTATTCCTTCTGTTTCTATCTTCTGGAAGAGATTGTAGAGAAATGGCATAAATTCTTCCTTATATGTTTGGTAGAACTCTTCAGCTTACTCTTCTAGGTCTGTAAACTTCTGTGTGGGAAAATTAATTATTAAGTCAATTTTGTTAATAGATAGAGACTTATTAATTTTTATCTGTTCCTTTCTTTGTGGGTTTTTAGCAAAGTGTGGCTTTCCCCAAAGTGTTCCATTTCATTTAAGTTGTGAAGCTAACTTAAATGGGGGTATAGAGTTGTTTCTTTATCATCCTTTTAATGTACTTTATTATCCTTAAATGTTCATGGGATCTGTAATGATAACTTATTCATTTCTGACAGTAGTAATTTGTGCCTCTCATTTTTTTCTTAGTCTGGCTAGTGGATTATCATTTTATTGATCTTTTCAAAGAAACAGCTTTTGGTTTTATTGATTTTCTTTATTGATGTTGTGTTTTCAATTTAATTTGATTTCTACTCTAGTTATTATTATTTTTTTCCTGTGCTTATTTGGATTTAATTTGCTTTTGTTTGTTTAGTTTCCTACGGTGGTGGCTTAGATTATTGATTTTAGATTTTTCTTCTTTTCTAAAAAGAATTTGAAAATCAAGTGATGTTTTATCTCTTACTATTTTAGATGGGTTAAGGGCTTTTGCTTTTAGGGAAAAACCCTTAACCCATAACTAAATTCTACAGATTTTCTTTTTAAAGGTTTAGCAAATGCTTTCTGATCTAAAGTGGCTTTTAGTGCTGGACTTGTCTATTTGGGTTCACACTTCCTACCACAGTTTTTCTAAGTAACTCTTCATTTTTTTGTGTGTTTGTGATGCTTTCAAGAACATATCTTAAAAGCATTTTGGCCATATGTGATGTCTCAAGCCTGTAATCCCAGCACTTTGGGAGGCCGAAGCAAAAGGATTGCCTGAGCCCGCGGGTTCAAGACCAGCCTGGGCAATATGGTGAGACCTCGGCTCTACAATAAATAAAAAAATTTGTCAGACATGGTAGCGCACGCCTGTAGTTCCGGCTACTTGGAAGGCTGAGGCAAAAGGATTGTTGGAGCCAAGCAGATCTGGTCCACGCTGGGGTGGTCGTGAGTGTGCCACTACACTCCATCCTGGGCAACAGAGTGACACTCTGACTAAAAAAAAAAAAAGCATTTTATTCAAGCTTTTAAAGTTATCTTCATTGGGAAAGTTGCTTCAAACTACCAGGTTTGCCATTATAGAACATTTTGCCTTATTATAGATAAATATTTATGTTTTAAAATTTTTATTTGCATACATTTATAGGATATGAGTGCAGTTTTGTTACCTGGACACACTGCATAGTGGTGAAGGCTGGGCTTTTCTTGTATCCATCACATGAATAACATTCATTGTATCCATTAGGTAATTTTTTACCATCAAACTCCCTCTCATCCTTCCACTCTTCTGAGATTCTAGTGTCTATAATTTAAAACTCTATGTCCATGTGTGCACATTATTTAACTCCCATTTAAAAATGAGACCGTATGGTATTTGTTTTTCTGTTTCCAAGTTGTTTCACTTAAGATAGTGCCAGTTCCATCCATGTTGCTGCAAAAACCATGATTATATTATTGTTATGACTGAATAGTACTCCATTGTGTATATATATTCCACCTACTTTTAAACATTTTTATAGATTTAAGGATACAAATTCAGTGGTGTTACATGGATATACTGCCTAGTGATGAAGTCTGGGCTTTTAATATAATCATCACCAGAATGGTGTACATTGTACCCATTAGTGATATACCACATTTTCTTTATCCAGTCATTCATTGATGGACACAGATTGATTTTATATCTTTGCTATTGAGGAAAGTGCTGCAATAAACATATGAGTGCAAGTATCATTTTGATGCAGTGTTTTCTTTTACCTTGGGTATATACCCAATTGTGGGATTGCTGTGTTGAATGATTTTAGTTCTCTGGGAAATCTTCATACTGTTTTCCATAGAGTTTGTACTAATTTACATTACCATCAACAGTGTATAAGTGTTCCTTTCATCTGCATCCCCACCAATATCTGTTACTTTTTGTTACTATAAGTATTTATACACTCTAAGAGTCTCTTTCTTCATACAGATATGTTCATAATATTTATGTAATCCTTAGGGTTACATAAAATATATATCAGGGTATATTTGTAACTGATTTTGACATCCCATTTGCTTTTTCCTACGCATCATGCTTTTAAAATTAAAAAAAAGTTTTTACAAATAGCCCTAATAAAAAAGTGGGCAAAAATATGAAAGACACTTTTCAAAAGAAGACATACAAGCAGCCAACAGATGCATGAAAAAACTCTCAAACTCATTAATCATCAGAGAAATGAAAATTAAAATTATGCTGAGATACCACCTAATTCCAGTCAGGCTGGCTATCATCAATAACTCAGAAAACAAAAGATGCTAGAGAAGATGGGGAGGGAGCGAAGGGAACACTCCTATATTGTTGGTGGGGGTGTAAATTAGTACAACCTCTGTGGAAAACAGTGTGGAGATTCCTAAAAAATCTAAAAATCAACCTTCCATATGACTCACCAATCCCCCTTCTGGGAATATACCTGGAGGAACTCAAACCATTCTATAAAAAAGATACCTGTGCATGCATGTTTATTGCAGCACTATTCACAATAGCAAAAACATGGAGCCAGCTGTGTTACCCATTGAAAGTAGAATGGATAAAAAAGTGATACATATACACAATGGAATATTATACAGCAATAAATAAGGACAAAATTGTGAACTTTGCAGCAACTTGGATAAATTAAGAGTCTGTAATACTCAGTGATCTATCACAGAAACAAAGAACAGAGTACCACATGTTCTCACTCACAAGTGGACCCTGAACAATTATCATAATACTACAAGAAAGGGATTGGTAGTAGTGGGAAACTGTTGGGGAGGAGGTGAGGGGAGACACATTTCATCAATAAGAGTACCGGATCTCAAACAAGGTGAAGTGGGCACCAAAATGAGGCCCAAACTTTACCTGTACAATGACCATTTGTATACCTAACCCTGAACTGTACCTTACATTTTTTTTCACCTTTAATTTTTTATTTTAAAATTGTGGGGTGCAATTCAGGGTTAGGTAAACAAGTATTCATTGTGCAGGTATCCTTGTTGATGAGGTGTGTCCCTCCCTTCCACAGGCTGTTTCCCACTACTGCCAATCCCACCTCCCCACTGTCCCACAGCCCCACTGTTTCCCACTACTGTCAATCCTTTTCTTGTAGTATTATGATAGTTGTTCAAGGTCCACTTATGAATGAGAACATGTGATACTCAGTTATTTGCTTTTGTGAAAGATCACTCAGTATTATAGACTCTAAGCCTATCCAGGCTACTGCGAAGTTCATGATTTTGTTCTTCTTTATGGATGCATAATATTCAATTGTGTATGTGTACCACATTTTTTGTTTTTATTTTTTATTTTTTTGAGTTGGAGTCTCACTCTGTCACCCAGACTGGAGTGCAGTGGCCGCTCCTGGCCACCACAGCCTTGACCTGATGGGCTCCGGCGATCCTTCCCCCTCAGCCTTCCGATAGCCGGAATTACATGCACGCACTACCATGCCCAGCTGATTTTTGATTTATTGTAGAGAAGAGGTTTTGCCAAGTTGCCCATGCAGGTCACGAACCCGTGGGCTCAGGCAATTCACTCACCTCAGCCTCCCAAAGGCACAGGATTATAGGCTGAGCCACCGAGCCCAGCTTGTACCACATTTTTAAAATCCAGTCCTCTTTTGATGGGCAGCACGGTTGGTTCCATGTTCTTCCTACTGTGAACAATGCTTTGATAAACATTCGTTTTCAGGTATCTTTTTTATAGAGTGATTTGAGTTCTTCTGGATATATTCCCAGTAGGGGGATTGCAGGGTCATATGGAAGGTTGAATTTTAGAACTTTTAGGGATCACCACACTGTTTTAAACAGAGGTTGTACTAGTTTACACTCTCATCAACAGAGTAGAAGTATTCCCTTTTCACCACATCCTCTCCAGCATCTGTTGTTTTTTGAGTTATTGATGACCATTCTGACTAGTTAGGTGGTATCTCAGTATAGTTTTAATTTGCATTTCTTTGATGACTAGTGAGGCTGAACATTTTTTCATGTATCTGTTGGCTGATTGTAGATTGAAACAATCTACCTATCCCCATACACAAAAATCAACCCTAATGGTGTTGGGAGCCAGTCTTGGAGGCCCACTTGATTGACAAAGTCCAGGTGTGCTGAGAACCCCTGACGGCAAAGTGAGTCCAGGCAGCTGAGGCCCTTCTGTCTTCCGTCTTTGCTGTTGGTACGGCCGAAGAATTCTGTGCAGTCATGGAAGAAGAAAATGGCATGTTTATGTGAAGTACTCACAGCTAACCTGGGAATGTCATGGTTCATTTTCCACTTCCCACTATGCCGTTTGGCCTTTTCTAACACATGCAATGGTTAAACTCTGAAGCACATCAGGAATGCTTTCTTTCACTTGGTTATAGGTTACTAGATATTGCTTGAGTAAAAAATGATATAAGTATATTAACTCCTTATTTGATTTAGAATTATGTATTTTAGTGTTTAGACATAGGTTTTTTAGAAGCACAAGTTTATAGTAAGTTCATTATGAATTCATTATAAGTTCTAACACTTATCTAGGAGTTACGTAGGTGATTTATAACACTTTTCACAGATTTAGGATAAGATTAATCATTAAGGTTTTACTTAATTCGATAGTTAAAAATTTAAGTTAATGTTTATAGAGTGGGTTTTCACTGAATTCATAATATACTAATTGTATACTTTTATGATAAATTAACTAAATACAGAGAGCAACATTGGGGGCCTGGGAAACATCACTAAAGTCCTCTTTTGAGATTTCTTTAGAAATAAACACTGCAGGATATGAGAAAAGTAATAAAGACACCTGGACAAGAAAGGCAATTACAAAGCTTTGAGGGTCATAGAAGCCCCAGAGGGAAAATTCCTGATACCTGGAGAAATGTGCACTTGGAAACTTTCTTGAGACATTTCAAAGACTGTAATTCGGGACTTTGGACTAAAACTATCATTTTTGGCTTTATGAATAAGGCTTATTGATGGAAAGTAAATAGTGTTCTTGGCTTGTTTGTTGCTTCTAAGACCACTAGATGGTGGTAACTTTTTAAAAAATAATTGTACATGGAAGAATTTTCTTTGTCTTGCCTCTTTACGAAATGGTGTAAAAGCTTTCTGTTAACTAACATTAAATGTCATCTGACTTGCAGGCATCTGGCCTGCAAACAGGTGTCCAAATATATCATTTTGTGGTAAGTTCCTTCTTTCGCCTATTCCATCTCTCCTTCAGCAAACCTCACGCCCGGCAGGAGTAGGACTCTGGCAAAATGGATCAGAGCGCTAAACATAAAACCTCAAACTATAAGAGCCCTAGAAAATGCAGGAGACACTCTTATGGAAATTGGAACTGGCAACCAATTCCTGATCAAAACCCCAAGTGCCCATGCCATAAGAGATAAGATAGACAGGTGGGACCTCATCAAACTAACAAGCTTCTGAAAAGCCAAAGAAACCATCAAGAGATCAGGGAGACAGCCCACAGACTGGGGAAAAATATTTGCCAACTCTATGTCTGACAAAGGCATAATGTCTTGGATCTATAAGGAACTCAAATGTGCTGAAAAGAAAAAAACAGCCCCATTAAAAAGTGGGTAAAAGATATGAACAGACACTTCTCAAAAGAAGACATATGAGCGGCCAACAGATACATGAAGAAATGTTCAGCCTCACTAGTCATCAAGGAGATGCAAATTAAAACTACACTGAGATACCACCTAACTCCAGTCAGAATGTCCATCATCAATAACTCAAAAAATAACAGATGCTGGAGAGGATGTGGTGAAAAGAGAACACTTCTAAACTGTTGGTGGGAGTGCAAACTAGTATAGCCTCTGTAGAAAACAGTGTGGGAATTCCTGAAAGTTCTAAAAATCAGCATTCCATATGATCCCACAATCCTCCTACTGGGAATATACCCAGAAGAACTCAAATCACTCTACAAAAAAGGTACCTGCACACGTATGTTTATCGCAGCATTGTACACAATACCAAGAACATGAAACCAATCATGCTGCCCATCAAAAGAGGACTGGAAAAAATTAATTTGGTACATATACATGATGGAATATTACGCAGCCATAAAGAAGAAAAAAATCATGAACTTTGCAGCAATCTGGATGGAATTAGAGTCTATAATATTGAATGATCTTTCACAGAAAAGAAGAACTGAGTATCACATGTTCTTATTCATAAGTAGACCTTGAACAACTACTGCAACACTATAAGAAAAGGATTGACTGTAGTGGGAAACTGAGGAGGGGAGGGGTGGCAGGGAGGCGGGGTTGACAGTTGTGGAAATCTGCCTGGGGAAGTAGGGGCACACCTCATCAACAAGGGTACCTGCACAGTGAATATTTGTATACATAACCCTGTAATGTATCTCACAATTTTAAAAATAAAAACATTTTAAAAGTTAGAAAGAAATATGATTTCAATCTTTTAAGAGGTACTAATGCAGAGGCTCATGTTACAGTTGCCAAAAAGCTAAGTAATGTCAATTTTTTTCATTATTAAAACAGTTCATGTTCTTATTTTATAAAACAAAGTAGTTAGCTTGTATTTTATATCTATGTATTATTTTATAAATGTACACAAACATTAACTTAACACATATAACATAGAAGTCACATGCATCAGAGTTAGATCCTTGCACTATTATTAGCCCATGGAAATTAGGACTAACATATGCAATAGCAGAATCATGACTATCATTTCACACTCACTCTGCGGCATATATTTGCTCATTGAATGAAATAGGTAGAGAACTTGCTGCCCTATTTGTCAAAACTGTTGGCTTCTACTTACTCTCTGATGTACACCAACATACCCCCAAAAGAAAGCACATCACATTGAATGTAACAATGATTAGCTCCACTGCCTTTCCTTTAGTTCATAATTTCACAATCCTACCCTCAAAACTCGAAAATTGAAGCTACTGAGTCCTAGTGACTCATTTTATTAACTTTGATAACTTAAGATAAATGGGATGGAGGCATCCCAGAGGCGTGCTAATAAAGGAGTCCTGATTGTGTGTGTATGGATGCAAAATGTCCATGGCTCTATCAGAGAACCACATTGACAAAAGCCAAATGTGGAGTACCTTAAATTATCTAGGCCATCCTGCACTCTGATGTCCTCCAAACCAACCATGTTAAAAACATGCCCATGCCTTTTCTCACCTACCCAATATGGCCCACAGCAAGCTAATCAAGAGTGTACCCTCCCCAGCCCAAGGAGCCTGTGGAGTGCACCCTTGACCTCCTTATTAAGGAGGCTGTATACAAAAGGGTTGGCCAAAGGTGTAATGGCAGTATACATTACTGAAGCCACCATATCCTGATGCTGAGAGTTCTGGGAGGGATGCTGGAAGTAGACCCAAATGATAGTGCCATAGAGGAAGCCAACCATGGTGAGGTGAGATCCACAGGTGGAAACCGTTCGATGGTGACCAGCAGCTGAAGGCAAACGCAGGATGGTGGCCCCAATTCGGACATAGGAGAGTACAATGAGTATACAGGGGCCGATCATGAGAAAGCCACCTTCCACGAATATTGCTAGCTCATTGGAATGTATGTCAGAGCAAGAGGCTTGCAGAAGTGGTCGACGGTCACAAAGGAAGTGAGAATGAGGAAAATTTCCTCTAGCATGCCCAGTCCAGCAAAGTGGCAGGAGGAAACCCACCTGCAGCATGGTGTGCAGTATGGACACCACCCAGCTCGAGGCTAGTAAATGGGCACAGAGTTGGCGATTCATCACCAAAACAGTACTGAGGGTCACAGATGGCCACGTAGCAATCCAGATTCATGACTGCAATGACAAGAGTGTCTATAACACCAAATGCATAGAAGAAAAAGAACTGAGTCAAGCAGCAGACAGCAGGAATGGCTGGGTAATCAGATATAAGATGGGCCAGCAACTGGGGCAGGGTGACTGTGGATAGCTCCATGTCTATCATGGAGAGGCCACGGAGCAGGTAATACATTGGTGAGCGGAGTATGGAGTCCCAGGAGATAAGCAGCACCAGAGTCATATTCCCCAATATGGTGGTCAGGTAAATAGTCAGGAACAGAAAGAAGAGGAGAGTAGGGGAGAGACATTAACTCTTGAAAATCCAAGGAGCAAGAAGACTGGGAAGTGTGAAGTATTGGGAGCACAGCTCATGATGAGTGACAATGAGCTTGCCTGGAAGAGAGTTTAAGTAAAAAATTGTGTCAAAAAAGCAAGTCATGAAGTCAGAGGTTAGGAATCATAACATTTCGACATAATTCAGTTATGGGTTTTTCTGTTTGTGCGTATTCGGTAGTTGTTTTTTTTTTTTTTTAGACACAGGGTCTCACTCTATCCTCCATGCTGGAGTGCAGTGGCATGATCATACCTCACTGCAGCCTTGATCCCCTTGGTTCAAGAGATCCTCCCACCTCAGCCTCCTGAATAGCTGGGACTATAGTCACACACCAGCACACCTGACTAATATTTTTTGTAGAGATGGAGGGCTCACTATATTACCCAGGCTGGTCTCAAACTGCTGTCCTCGAGTAATTTTCCCCTCTGGACCCCTCAAATCTTTGAGATTACAGATATTAGGCTCTGCACTAGCCTTAATTCAGTTATGTTATTCAAGATCTTTAAAGATCTAGATTCAACTCTGACCATCTATGCTTTTCATATAGGTCTATTATTTCACTCCTTTAATGAACTTATTTTATTCTTTATTTCTTCTTATTCACTCACTCTAGTGGCTTGTTCCATCTAATCCACAAACCCTGCTGAAATCCCCTCCACAGTGAAAAATTCATTAGACTACTGCTTATCTCCTTCCAGTGGTAAGCTTTATGAAAGAATTGCCTATACTCACTGTCTCTAGATCCTCACATTCCATTCATACTTCACCTCCCTCTGCAGTCCTCATGATTTTTTCTCTCTGAACATGTATGGAACATAATGTATCAGGAGAGCACCGGACATGTAAAGAAATCATTCTAAGTAGTTGATTTTATACTTTTCCTCTAAGAACTGAAATAAGACAAGGATGCCCACTTTCACCACTTCTATTCAACATAGTACTAGAAGTCCTGCCCAGCACAATCAGGTCAGAGAAAGAAGTAAAAGGCACTCAAACGGAAAAGAGGAAGTCAAATTATCCCTGTTTGCTGATGACATGATCTTATATTTGGAAAAACCTAAAGACTCCACCAAAACACTTTTAAACATGAACTTGCTTTCAATTGTCATAAAATTACTTTCTTTTTTCTTTTTATTCCTTGTGTTGGCTAATGGTATCATCATTATCATCTGCCTGATGCAGAAACCAAAAACTGAGGGAATTCCTGTCACATCTCTCCACATCTAATCACTTCTACATTTTCTCTTATATCCATTCTTTGCTGTTAGTCTACTATTACTATTTAAGTTTCAGCATTACTGACCTATACTGATTTCCACACCTGATTACCGGTTTATCTACTTATCTCACCAGTAAGTTTTCTATACTGATGCCAGAGTAAAACTTTCAACATGCTGATACCTTGTTTAAATAGTCAGAGACTTCAGGATAAAATTCGAGTAGATTGATCTGTCTTGTATGACACTTTCATTATTAGCACCTAATGTCTCTTAGGATAATGCCAAGTCACCTCATAGTATTTTAAAATAGATTTTTTTCTTAATTCTTTTTTCTTTTGTTTTCTATTTCATCAGTTTATGCTTTTTAAAATTTATTCATTTATTTATTTATTATAAAAATGTGGGGTACAATTCAGGGTCAGATATACAAACATTGATCATGCAGGTACCCTGGTTGATGAGGGTTGATGCCCCTCCCTCCCCTAGCAGTTTCCCTCAACTACCAGTCCCACCCCCTCTCCTCTGACAGTTTTCTACTACTGCCAATCACTTCCTTATAGCATTATAATTGTTCAAGGTCACCTTATGAGTGAGAACATATGGAACTCAGTTTTTTGTTTCTGTGATAAATCACTGAGTATGATAGACTCCAAGTCCATCCAATTTGCTGCAGAGTCCATATATTTGTCCTTCTTTATGGCTGCATAATATTCCATTGTGTATACGTACCACATTTTTTTAATCCAGTCCAGCTTCGATGGGTAACATGGTTGGTTCCATGTTTTTGCTATTGTGAATGGAGGTGCAAAAAACATACCTGTGCCGGTATCTTTTTTGTAGAATAATTTGAGTTCCTCTGGGTATATTCCCAATAGCGGAATTGCTGGGTCATATGGAAGGTCAATTTCTAGTTCTTTCAGAAATCTCCAGACTGTTTTCCAGAGAGGTTGTACAAGTTTGCAGTCCCATCAGCAGTGTAGAAGCATTCCTTCTTCTCCACATCCCCACCAGCATCTGTTGTTTGTTTTGTTAATGATGGCCACTCTTACAGGGGTTAGGTGGTATCTCAATGTGGTTTTGATTTGCATTTCTCTGATGATGAGTGAGGCTGAGCACTTTTTCATGTGTCTGAAGCATTCCTTTTTCTCCACATCCTCACCAGCAACTGTGAGAAGTGACTATTTCTGTCTTTTGCCCACTTTTTGAAGGGATCTACAAGGAACTCAAATGTGCTGAAAGGAAAAAAAAAATACAACCCCATTACACAGTGGGCAAAAGATATGAATAGACAGTTTTCAAAAGAAAACACACGAGCAGCCAAAAGTTAAATCTTTAAAATAAAATTTTTAAAAAATTCTTTTTCCTCTTTTCTTTGTTCCATTCTTCCTCTGGTGATTTGAAAGTTTTGCATATTTTTAAAAGTTTTGTTTCATTTTTAATTGACAGTTAATGACTGTAAACATTTATGGGATGCAGTATAATGTTTTGATACATGTGTAGTAATAAAATCAGAATTATTGGCATATCCATCATCTCAAACATTTATCATATACTTGAGGTGAGAATAACTATAATCCTCTCTTTTGGCTATTTTGAAATATACAATACATTATTGTTAACTGTACCCACCCTTCCATGCAGTAGAATATCAGAACTTACTTATCCTAAGTGTAATATAGACCCATTGACCAAACTCTCCCTATCCCCTATCCCACCTACCATCCTCAGTATCTAGTAGCCACTATTTTACTCTCTACTTCTATGAGAACAACTTTCTGAAAATTACACAAATAAGTGATATTATGTGGTATTTTTATTTTTGTGCCTGGCTTATTTGATTTACATAATATTCTTTAGGATCATCCATGTTGTCACAAATTACAAAATTTTATTCCTTTTATGGCTGTATAATAGTTCATTGTGCATCACTGTACCACTTTTAAAAAATCAATTTATCCCTTAATGGACAATTATGCTGATTCCATGCCTTGGCTATTGTGAATAGTGCTGCAATAAACATATGGTACAGATATCTCTTTAATGTGTTGGTTTTCTTTTCTTTGGATATACACTGAGTAGTGGGATTTCTGGATCATATGGTAGTTCTATTTTAATTTTTTGAGAAACATCCGTATTCTTGACGGATGTACAGATTTACATTCCCACCTATAGTATATAAGTGTTCCCCTTTTTTCCACATCCTTATGAGCATTTGCTATGCTTTGTCTTTTTGATAATAGCCAGTCTAACTGGAGTGAGGTAATATCTTATTGGGTCTTTTTAAAAAAATTAATTTTTATTGATATGTAATAGTGGGCAATAAATTATTGTATATTTCATTGTAGTTTTGATTTGCACTTCCCTAGATTAGTGATGTTAAGCATTTTTTCACATACTTTTTGACCATTTGCATGTTTTCTTCTGAGAAATTTCTATTTAAGTGTTCTGCCCATTTTTGAATCAGACTTTTTTTTCTTTTTTTTTATAATCAATGTTTTTTATTGTGATTTTGTGGGGTACAGTTAAGGGTTAGGTGTACAATTACGTTTCATTCAGGCACCCTGTTGATAAGAGGTATTTCCCCATCCCCAGACAGATATTTGCAACTGTTAATCTCATTCCCCCCCCCACAGTTTCCTAGTACCGTCAGTCTGAATCAGATTTTTTGAAGTTCCTTACATATTCTGGATATTAACCTCCTGTCAGATGCATAGCTTGTAAATATTTTCTACCATTCTGTAGGTTGTCTCTTTGTTCTGTTGATTGTTTCTCTGCTGAGCAGATGCTTTTAAGTTTTATGTAGTCTCATTTGTCTATTTTTTATTTTGTTACCTATGCTTTTGAGGTCTTATTTAAAAAATCCTTAGCCAGGCCAATGTCATATGTCACAAAGCATTTCTTTTATGTCTTTATCTGGTAGTCTTATAGTTTTGGTTCTTATATTTAAGTCTTTAATAATGCATTTTGAGTTGATTTTTATGTATAATGAGAGCTAGAGGTCTAATTTTACTCTTCTGCATGGGGATGTCCAGATTTTCTAGTATCATTTATTGAAGAGACTGTGCTTTTATCAATGTTTATTCTTGACTCTTTCATCAACAATCAGATGGCTATAGATGTGTGGATTTATTTCTGTGTTCCTTAGTCTGTTTCATTCTCTGTATGTCTATTTTTATGTCAGTACCATGCTGTTTTAGTTACTATAGATTTGTAGTATATTTTAAAGACAATGTGATGACTCCAGCTTTGCTCAGGTTGCTTTGGCTATTCAGTGTCTTTTTGTGGTGCCATACAAAATTTAGGATTTTTTTCCGTTTTCTGTGAAGAATGCCATTGGTATTTTGGCAGGAATTGAATTGCATCTGTAGATTGCTTTGGGTAGTATGGACATTTTAACAATATTAGTTCTTTCAATCCATGAATATGAGATATCTTTCCATATTTTGTGTATGTCCTCTTCAATTTATTTCACCAATGTTTTATAGTTTTTATTGTATCGATATTTCACCTCCTTTCTAAATTTTTTCCTAGGCATGTGTTTTTTGCAGCTATTGTAAATGGAATTTTTAAAAATTTCTTTTTCGAATAGTTTACCAATAGCATATAGAAATGTCATTCATCTTCGTATGTTGATTTTATATTCTGCAATTTTACAGAAATTGTTGATTAGTTCTAATAATTTTTTTGGTAGAGTGTCTAGGGTTCCTATATAGAACCCGGAAACAATTTGACTTTGTCTTTTCCAATTTGGATGCTCTTTATTTCTTTTTCTTACCTAATTGTAAGGTAGGACTAGGACTTCCAGTACTATGTTGAATAAAGGTGATGAAAGTGGTCAACCTTGTCTTGTCCTGGATCTTATAGGAAAAACTTTTGAAAAATTTCTTTTTAACCTAACGCCCTTTTTCTGTTCCAGGAGCCCACCCAGGATACTGCATCATATTTAGTAGTCATGTCTCCTTAGTCTCATCTGGGCTATGACAGTTTCTCAGACTTTGTTTTTGATTAAGTGTTTTTAAGAAGTGCTTGTCAGATATTTTGCAGACTGAGGAACTCTATACTTTCAAATATGTGGGAAACCAAGAAATATGATGACATTGGTTGGCTATTCCTAACACTGCTGGACAAAATGTTGAAAAAAAAGATGAACTCAGGCATTTCAACTCCCAGCTCCAGATGTGCATAAGTAGCCTAAAATCTTCTAAGAATGTCCTAAAGGAGAATCTTTTCTTTTGTAGCCAAGGGGTTGAAATTGCTGAAAAAAAATTTTTTTTTAAAAAGCTGTCATCATGTGATTGGCTGACTTACAATGAGAGATACAATCTCAGCCTTTAGGGTGCCTACTGTTAAAGTTAGGAAATTGATTGGGAAAGAATGGAATCTTGTAAGTTTGAGAGGGGGAGTGTGAGAGGACTGTGATGAATCTGGGGACACTGAGCTCCCAAATTCTGATGTATTTTTTCCTAGAGGAATTAACCATCCCACCTCCAGTGACAGCTACATTTCCACCCCCACCCATAGTGGTAATGATCTTTCAATCTCTGTATGAGCAAATTAATTCTGCATTGTCTGAGGAAGAATTAATGGCTTCCTCTGAGAAAATTACCAGGCAAGACAATATTGACTCTCCCAGGACCTATCTTCATCAGCCCTTTTTGCTTCTGGACCTACAAGTAGACTCAAGTCCTAGCGGGAACCTAAAAGTGAAGTGCAAAGTATGACCCTTGAAGAGGTACACTACACTCCAAAAGAACTGCTTGAGTTTTCTATTTCTATTTATATAAGTAGAAAAACAGGAAGCATGTGTGGGGGTGGATATCAGGGGAAGGAGGGCCAGTTGGAAGCCCAAACTTCACCTGCACGCAGCCTATTTGTATAGTTAATCCTCACTATAATAAAATAAAATTCAAAAAGGGGTGCAGAATAACGGTGGAAGGAACATCAGATAGAATTTTTTGATATGGACCCACTAAGTAGAGATTCTTTATTTAATGCTGCAGCCCAGGGAGTTTTCAAAGGTGCTAATTGTTTGGTTCATTGACTGAAACATGAACCAAAAGATGCCCTACCATGAGTGAGCAAGAGATGCCTGATTTCTCTTGGTTTATTGTAGAGGAAGGGATTAAAAAGCTTAGGGAGATTGGAATGCTAGAGTAGATTTGTCACATGAAGCCTACTCACCCACACTAGGAAGGTCCAGAAGATATATCTTTCACTAGTGCTTGAGAAATAGATGTGAGGGGAGTGCTAGCATCCTTAAAGAGCTCTGTGATTGCTTTCTTTCTGTATTTCAGAACTTACAGTGGGAACCATACTCAATTGATTTAAAAACCTAAATGCAATGGGAATAATTGGATCTTAGAGTGGCAGGGCCAAGTGACAGCCCTCAGTCGTCAAAGACAAGGTGCATAGTTATTGTAATATTATGGACGGCAGAAGCAAAGTAACAATTATAATAGTCTGGCTCATGGTAACCTATGACATCAGCTAATTAATCATGGTATTCCTAAAAGTGAAATAGATGAGAAGCCTACTATAGCCTTACTTGGTATGCATAAGCAGAAAACTTTCAAGTCAACTTAACAAAAGTCTAACTCAAATAATAAAAACAGAACCACAGCCCCTCAGTTTCCAGACTTCAGCCAATTTGCAGACCACAGAACCTCTTGAATGAAAAGGAGGCTGTGTTCCCTTGAAGTACTCAGTATACAATCACATTGCTCTCATCCTTCCTTAAAGGCATCTCTGGTCTTTTACCAGGATAACTGTGCATTGGGGAAAGGGAAATGATTGGATTTTGGGAGAGCTACTGGGCACTAACTCTGAACTGATCTTGAGTCCAGGAGACCCACAATGTCACTGTGGCCCTTCAGTTACAGTAGGGATTTATTGGGACCAGATGATCAATAAAATTTTAGCTTAGGTCTAACTTGTAGTGCATCCAATAGGTCTTCAAACCAATCTTAGGGTTATTTGCATCATTCCAAAATGCATAATTGGAATAGATATGCTTAGCTGCTGGCAGAATTCCCACATTGGTCCTATAATCTGTGGAGTGAGGGTTGTTATGGTGGGAAAGGCCAGATGGAAGCCATTAGAGCTGCCTCTACCTAAGAAAGTAGTAAATAGCAAATCAAGAACAATATTGAATTCCTGGAGGAATTGCAGATATTAGTGCCATCATTAAGGACTTGAAAGATGTAGGGGTAGGAAATCCCATGACATCTTCATCCAACTCTCCTATTTGGTCTGTACAGAAGACAGATGGATCTTGGAGAATGACAGTGGATTACTGTAAATTTAACCAAGTGGACACAAGTTGCAGCTGCTGTACCAGATGTGGTTTCAATCCTTGTGCAAATTAACACATTTCCTGGTACTTTGCATGTAGCTATTGATCTGGCAAATGTCTTTTTCTCCATAGCTGTCCACAAGACCCACCAAAAGCAGTTTGCTTCTGGCTGGCAAGGCCAGCAATATACCTTCACTGTTCTACTTTAGGAGTAGAACAGCTCTCCAACCCTGTCATAATCTAGTTCACAGGAATCTTTTGGGGAGGCATGGGAGGGCTAAGTGTCTTTTTTAACTGAAAAACAAACTATATAATTACATCTCTCCCCCCAGAACCATAGACTGGTTAGTAATTGAGACTCTAGACAATATATTCAAAGCTAAGAACAAGTCCTTGATGCAACTAAGGGAGCCCTGATGCATACAAGCTTATCAATACCAGTGTTGCTCCTTGACTCTAGGAGCCTGGGAGACATCTGAAAAATCCCTCTGATCATTTACTTCAAGTAGCCCTTTTCCAGGTTCTAACTCATGAATAAAAATATTATTTGTTAATTCTACTTTACAAAAGCTTTTTGCAAGTTGTCTTATTTACAATGCCAACTTTTAAAATGTCACTAAAGTTCACCAAGACAGACATTACTTTACAAAAAAAGATGGAAGCCCAAAATGCCACTTTCTATAGAAAACCCACAGTTCAGTTTAATTCAAAACAAAGGAAAAAGAAACTTTAAATCATACCAGAAGAAAATTGGTCATAGCTTTGGAATCTGTACTCAAACTCCACTTGCAATGAGGATAATATTCTGCTAATACAACTGATATGTTACTGCGTTTGTCTACTGTTTGTCTAATATTAACAATTATAAATAGAGCAGTGCAACTAGTATTTGGGACAATCCTTACAAAGTTACAGTGTCAGGACATTTCACTTCTCTTTGCATACCTAGGCTTCCTCCTCTTCAATAAAGTTATTTTTGATACTGAAGGTCTTGCAAATTTCCTCAAGAGTTTTCCTTTTAATCATATTGGCAACAGCCTTGCATATAACATCAGCAAACCTTTGTTGTCTAAGTAGTTTGCAACCAGAACAAGTTCAGAAAGTGTTTCTTGATCAACTTTCAGGAATCTAGGGTCCCAAATAGGGATATCATATGTTCACTTTTCTTTGTTCTCAACATCCTCAGGAGAAGGAGGCTCATCCTTGTGATGGGTGCACCACTGAATCACCTTTTGAAAAATTGCTGCATTGACATTTGGGAGAGGAACTGTGTCATCATTTCCTTCATCATTCATTCCCAAATCTTCCAATATGGTCTTGATAGTCACAGATAGTTTGGCAATTTTCACATCTACTATAAAATATCTCATCAGACTCCTGCAATTTAATTGTAGGCATGGTACTGGGTCTCAGGGAGATGACCAGTGGAGGTTGATGAGAGCTGTGTGGCATCAGTCCAGCAGGAGGAAAGTAGAGGACAAGGCCACTACTGACAGGGATCTTGATTGACAAGATACCACACTGGTCCATTACATTTATGATATTGTGTTGATTGGACCTAATGAGTGGGAAGCAGCAACCAGTGTGGACTTAGTGGTAAGATAATTGTGTTTCAGAAAGTGAAGATAAATCTGACTAAAATTCAGGGGTCTTCTATCTCAGTAAAACTTTTAGGGGTCCACTGATGTGGGGGCTGTCAAAATATACCTTCTAAGGTAAAGGATAAATTCCTGCATTTGGCCCTTTCTATAACTAAGAAAGAGACACTATGCTTAGTGAGCTTATTTGGATTTTAGAGACAATACATCTCTCGTTTGGGTGTGTTGCAGTGACCCATTTACTAAATCACCTAAAAAGTGCTATTTTTGAATGGGCCTCAGAACAGATGACTCTGAGCCTATTGCGCAACCTGCTATGCCACTTGGACCAAATTATCCAGAAGTTCCGATGGTACCTGAGGAGCAGAGGCAGATAATGAATCTGTTTGGAGCCTTTGGCAGACCCTTATGGTGAGCAACAGTGAAAGCCTTTGGGATTTTGAAGGAAGGCCCTGCCATTATCCATAAATAACTACTGTTCTTTTGAGAGAAGGTTCTTGGTCTGCTGCTGGGCCTTAGTAGAAACTGAATGCTTAACCATGGGCAACCAAGTTACCATGCAACCTGAGCTCCCTGTCATGAACTGGGTGTTATCTGACCCACCAATCATAAAGTTGGGTATGCACAGCAGCACTCCATCATCAAATGGGAGTGACTGGACCTGAGTAAGTCCTGCAGGCACAAATAAGTTACACGAATGCCCATGGTTCTTACTTCTGCTACACTGTCTTATCTCTCCCAGCCTGTACCTATGGCCTCATTGGGAGTACTCTATGATCAGTTTACGGAGGGAGAAGACTAGGACCTCTTTTATAGATGGTTCTGCATTATAATCATTATTAGCAGACTGCTGCAGCACTACAGCCCTTGTCTGGGACATCTCTGAAAGACAGTGGTGAAGGGAAATCCTCCCAGTAGGCATAACTTTGAGCAGTGCACCCAGCTGTGCACTTTGCTTGGAAAGACAAATGTCCAGTCATGCAATTATGTACCAATTTATGGGCTGTAGTTGATATGGTTTGGCTGGATGAACAGAGATTTGGAAGGAACATGATTGGAAAATTGGTGACAGATTTGGGGAAGAGGAATGTAGATAGATCTTTCTGAGTGGGCAAATATGTGAAGATATTTGGGTCCCATGTTAGTGCTCACCTAAGGGTGACCTCAGCAGAAGAGAGTTCTAATAACCAAGTGAATAGGATGAGCCATTGTGTGGGTAGTAGTCAGTCTCTTTCCTAGCCACTCCTGTAATTGCCCAATGGACTCAAGAGCAAAATTGCCATGGTGACAGGGATGGAGGTCATGCATGGGCTCAGCAACATGTAGTCTCACTCACCAAGACTGACTGGACTACAACCACCACTGATTGACCAATCTGCTGGTAGCAGAGACCAACACTACTGGCACCCTTCCCTGAAGTGATCACCTAGATACCTACTGTCAGATTGATCGTATTAGATCTTTTACATCATGAAATGGGCAGCATTCTGTCCTTACTAGAACACACTTACTCTGGATAAGATTTGTCTTCCTTGTGTGCAATGCTTCTGTCATTGACTTGCGTAATGCTATCCACCATCATAGTATTGCACACAGCATTGCTTTTGACCATGGAACTCACTCACTTCCCAACCAGAAAAGTGCAGCAATGGGCTCATGCTCATGAAACTCACTGGTATTATCATGTTTCCCATCATTCTGAAGCAGTTGACTTGATAGAACAGTGAAATGGCCTTTTTTTTTTGAAGTTGCAGTCACAGTGCCAGCTAGGAGACAATATTTTGCTGAGGCAAAGTTCTTTAGAAGGTTGTAAATGCACTGAATCAGGGCCCAAGATGTGGTACTTTTCATCCCATAGCCAGGATTCATGAATCTGGGAATCAAGGGGAAGAAATAATGGTGGTACCACTATCACCCCTAGTGATCCACTAGCAAAAGTTTTTCTTCTTCTTCCTGCAACATTACGTTCTGTTGGACTAGAAGTCTTAGTTCCAGGGGGTGGAATGCATCTACCAGGAGACACAATAGTTCTATTGAACTGGAAATTTAGTGTGCCACCTGGTTACTTTGGGCTCCTCATGCCTCCTAGTCAATGGCTAAAAAAGGAGTCATGGTGCTGGTTAGGGTGACTGATCTGGACTACCAAGGGAAAATAGGATCACTACTCCACAACAAGCAAGGAAGAGTATGTCTGGAATATAGGATATTCTTTAGAGTGTGCAAATATTACCATGCCCTTTAATTAAGGTAAATAGGAAACTATAACAATGAAATCTAGGCAGGACTACAAATAGCCCAGACTCTTCAGGAATGAAGGTTTGGGTCACTCTACCAGGTAAAGAAACATGCTCAGCTGAGGTGACTGTAGAAGGCAAAGGGAAGACAGAATGTGTAGTAGAAGAAGGTATTTATGGATATCAACCATGACCAAGTGACCAGTTACAGAAGCAAGAACTATTATTGTCATGAATATATCCTCCCTATTTTGTTAAGAATAGTTTTTAAAAAAATTTTTATTTTAAAGATGTGGGGTACAGTTCTAGGTTTGGTATACAAATGTTCCTTATGCAGCAGGTACCCTTACTGATGAGGTGTGCCCCACCCCCGCAGTTACCCACTACTGTCAATCCCACCCAAAAATAGTTTGTTTTTATATGCACATATATTAGGTAATATCTTTATTTTTCTTTTCTTTCTTATTTCTTTATCATGTAACATAGGATTTACTGACTTTATATCAGTGGTTAAGTATTGTTAGTATTTTTTTTTTTTTGCATTGGAGTCTCACTCCATTACCCAGGCTGGAGTGCAGTGGCATGCTCCCGGCCACCCCAGTGTTGACCTGCTAAGCTCAGGCGGTCCTTCTGCCTCAACCTTCCAAGTAGCTGGAACTACAGGCACACACAACTACGCCCAGCTAATTTTTGATTTATTGTAGAGACAAGGTCTCGTCAAGTTGCCCGGGCTGGTCTCAAGCCCTCAAACTCAGGCAATCCACTCACTTCAGACTCCCAAAGTGCTGGGATTACAAGCTGAGCCACCAAGTCCAATCAGTATTGTTAATTTTACCTCTTAGTATTCAAGTTATGGGATATCAGAAGAAGAATAAACATCATCAAGAATTTTACCTCTTTTGGGGATGGAATTAATGTGTTTTGGTTTTACACCTGATAGTTGTATAATGCTAGGCAGAATTATGACCTTGATACTGTCTTTATTTGGAGATTGAGCATCGTTTAAGAAGATGCATATGGGTTCCAAGTTAACAAGAGTGGACATGTGATGGCTAATATTAAGTGTCAACTTGACTGGAATGAGGGATACCTAGATAGCTGGAGAAGCACTGTTTCTGGGTGTGTGTGATATGTGAGTCAGTGAACTGAAAAAGGAACACCCACCCTCAATATTGGCAGGCATTATCCAAACAGCTGAGGGCATACCAAGGACAAAGTAGTTGAAATTCAGTTTACTCTTTCTTCATCTCTCTTTGCAGAAGGATGTCTTTTTCTTTCCTTTCCATCAGACCTCAAGTTCTTTGGCTTTTGGATTCTGTGACTTGTACCATCAACCTTCCATGTTTTCAGGCCTTTGGCCTCAGACTAGGGTCTGTGCTGTCAATTTTTCTAGTTCAGAGGCATTTGGACTTAGACTGAACCATGCTACCACTTCTGGGAGTCATAATACCAACCTCTATGGAAACAATGCTATTGGCCTCTCTGGTATCCCAGCTTGCAGATAGCCTATTGTGAGATTTCACTTTTGTGATCATGTGGGCTAATTCTTAATAAATTTCCATTTCCATATATATATAGGTTCTGTCCTTTGGGTAATCCTGACTAATACAGTTCTGATAATGTAATACATTACAATTATTGACTTGATTATGTTGAAATATTCTTAAATCCCTGGAGTTAATCACACTTAATCATGGTAAATGACCATTATTGTGCTGTTGAATTCAGTTTGCTAGTATTTTGTTGAGGAGCTTTGCATCTATGCTCATAAAGGATATTGGCCTGTTGTGTGTGTGTGTGTGTGTGTGTGTGTGTGTGTGTGTGTGTGTGTGTGTGTGTGTGTGTTCTTGTCTGGTTTGGGTGTCAAGGTAATTTTGACCTCAAAAAATAAGTTTTGATGATTCTCCCCTTTTAATTTTTTTTGGAATACTTTGATAAGAATTGGCATTAGTTGTTGTTCTTTTTCTTCTTCTTCCTCCTCCTTCTTCTTCCTCTTCTTTATCTTATTATAAAGATGTCAGGATAAAAATCACAATTAGGTACATAAGTAATCTCTGAGTTGGTGAAGCTTGGGTCTCTAGCTGCTTCTCACTTCCCCTGGTTTAGGACCAGCTACCCTTTGCATTGTTACATGGTGTTCTCCTCCATCCCCTAGCAGTGTCCCACAACTGCCAGTCCCTCTTTTGTGTTAGTGTGATTAATGTTCAGGTACCACTTATGAGGGAGAACATGTGGCATTTCATTCTTTGCTTTTTTGATGATCACTAAGTATGATTGTCTCCTGCTTCATCCAATTTGCTGAAAATTCTGTGATTTTGTCCTTTTTGCATAATATTCCATCATGTATATGTAGCACATTTTCTTTATTCAGTCTACTTTTGATGGGCAAGGGAGTTGGTTCCATGTTTTTGCTATTGTGAATAATGTGACAATAAACATGTGTGTGCAGGTGTCTTTTTGTAAAATGACTCATGTTCCTCTGGATATATTCCTAGAAGGGGATTTTTGGATCATATGGAAGTTCAATTCTAGTTCCTTTAGAAATCTGGCCTGGCTCAGTGGCTCAGCCTGTAATCCCAGCACTTTGGGAGGCCGAGGTGAGAGGATTACCTGAGCCTGTGGGTTCGAGAGCCCCCTGGGCAACTTGGCAAGACCTCATCTCTACAATAAATAAAAAATTAGCTGGGCGTGGTAGCGTGTGCCTGTAGTTCCTACTACTTGGAAGGCTGAGGCGGAAGGATCATTGGAGCCCAGCAGGTTGAGGCTGCAGTGGCCAGGAGCATACCACACTGCACTCCAGTCTGGGCAACGGATTGAGACTCCAACTCAAAAAAAAAAAAAAAGAAATCACCACACTATTTTCCATAGAGATTGGACTAGTTTGCACTTCCACAACAATGTAGAAGTATCCCTTTTCTCTGCACCTGTGCCAGCACCTGTTGTTCTTTGATTTATTAATAATAGCCATCCTTACTGGTGTTAGGTGGTATCTCAGTATGGTTTTGATTTGCACTCTGATGATTAGTGAAGCTGAGCATTTTTTTCATGTATCTGTTAGCGGCTCAAATGTCTTCTTTTGAGGAATGTCTATTCATATGCTCTGCTTATTTTTTTAATAGGGCTGTTAGTTTTTATCCTTTTGGCTCTTTTGAGTACCTTGTAGATCCTTGCTGTTAGGCCTTTGTCAGATACACACTTAGCAAACATTTTTTCCCATTCTGTGGGTTGTTTCCCCTTTCTCTTGATGGTTTCCTTTGCTGTGCAAAATCTTTTCAGTGTGATGAGGTCCCACTTGTCTATCTTATCTCTTATGGCATTCATTTTTGGGGTTTTGATCAAGACTTGATTGCCTACTCCAATGTGCATGAAAGTGTTTCCTGCATTTTCTTCTAGGATCCTTATAGCTTGAAGTTGTACATTTAGGTCTTGGATCCATTTAGAGTTGATTTTTGTAGATGGTGACAAGTAGGGATCCTGTTTAATTCTTCTGCACTTGGTCAGCTAGTTTTCCCAGCACCATCTGCTAAATAAGCCCTCCTCTCTCCAGTGGCTGTTACTTATGACTTTGCCAAAGATCAGTTGGTTGAGAGATTGAGTTTTTGCTTCTGGAATCTCTGTCCTGTTCCATTGGTCTATATGCCTTTTTTTTAAAACCAGTATCAGACTGTTTTGGTTATTATAGCCTTATAGTTGAGTTTAAAATCTGGAAATGTGATAACTCCTCCTTTGTTCTTTTTGCTAGATATTGTTTTAGCTATTCATGCTCTTTTTTGGATTCCATATTAATTTCTGTATTTTCATTTCTAGGTCTGAGAAGACCGATGTTGGTAATTTGATGGGTATAGCATTGAATCTGTAGATTGTCTTAGGTAGAATGGACATCTTGACAATATTGATTCTTCCAGTCCATGAGTACAGGATGTTTATACATTTGTTTGTGTCCACTTTGATTTCTTTGAGCAGTGTTTTATAGTTCTCATTTTTAAAGGTCTTCTCTCACTTCTCTGGTTAGGTAGATGACAATGTATCTTTTTTTGTGGCTATTGTGGATGGGATTGTGCTTTTTATTTGGTTCTCTGTTTCTTGCTAAGTGTATAGAATGTAACTGTCTTTGCACATTGATTTTGTACCCCCAAATCTTACCAATCATTTATCAGGCAAGGTGGTTTTTGTTGTACTATCTTGGGGTTTCAAGGTATAGGATCATATCATCTGCAAAAAGGGATAGCTTAACATCCGCTTTCCTATTTGGATACTCCTGATTTTCTTCTCTTGCTTGATTGCCCTAGCAAGGACTTCCAGCACTGTGTTGAACAGGAGTGGTGAGAGTGGGCAGTCATGTCTTGTTTATTTTCTCAGAGGGAATGCTTCTGACTACTGTCCATTGAGCAATAAGTTGCCTTTGGGTTTATCATAGATAGCTCTTACTATTTTGAGGAATGTTCCTTCTATGCCTAGGTGTTAAAGGGTTTTTATCTAGAAAAAATGCTGGATTTTGTAGAAAGACTTTTCTGCATCTAATGATATAATCATGTCATTCATGTCATTGAAGTACATCTATGGTCTGGTGAAAGTTGAACCAGCCTTGCATCCCAGGAATGAAGTCTATTTGATCATGGTAGATGATTCTTGAGATATGTTGTTGCATCCCATTTGCTAGAATCTTGTTGAGAATTTTTGCATCTATGTTCATCAAGGATATTAGCCTGTAATTCTCTTTCCTTGTTGAGTCTTTGCCCGGTTTGGATGTCAGTGTGATGTTAGCTTCATAAAATTATTTGGAAAGGTTACATCTTTCTTGATTGCCCAGAATACTTTCAATAAGATTATAAGCCCGTTCTTTTATGTTTTATAGAATTCAGCTAGAAAGCCATTTGGTTCAGGGCTTTTTAAAAAATGTATAGTTTTCAAGCAGCCAACGGATACATGAAAAAATGCTCAGCCTCACTAGTCATCAAAGAAATGCAAATTAAAACCACATTGAGATACCACCTAACTCCAGTCGGGATAGTCATTATCAATAACTTAAAAAAAAACTGATGGTGGAAAGGATGCGGTGACAAGGGAACACTTCTACACTGTTGGTGGGAGTGTAAACTAATATAACCTCTGTGGGAAACAGTTTAGTGATTCTTAAAAGATCTAAAAATCAACCTTCAATATGACCCCACAATCCCCCTACTGGGAATATACCCAGAAGAACTCAAATCACTCTATGAAAAGATGCCTGCACATGTATGCTTATTACAGCATTGTTCACAATAGCAAAAACATGAAACCAACTGTACTGCCCCTCGAGAGAGAACTGGATTTAAAAAATGTGGTACATATACATGGTGGACTATTGCGCAGCCATACAGAACAAAATTATGAACTTCACAGCCACTTGGATGGATTTAGAACCTATAATACTGAGTGACCTATCACAGAAATAGAGAATTGAGTATCACATGTTCTCACTTATAAGTGGACCTCGAACAATTATCATAATACTGTAAGAAAAGGATTCGCAGTAGTGGGAAACTGCCAGGGGAGGGAGGTGGCACACGTCATCAATAACTTGCATCAACTTGCATAATGAACATTTGTATCCCTAACCCTGAATTGTACCCTGCATCTTCAAAAATAAATAAATAAAATGTAAAAATTTTAAATTTTATTTTAAAGTTGTAGGGCACAAGTCAGGATTGTGTACATAAGTGGTATGGTACAGGCGTTTTGGGCCTCCTATTGGACTTCACCTGGATTAGGATCAGGCACCCTTGTGGGTAAATATCTTTTTTTAAAAAATTTTTATTATAGAAAGGCAAATGAGAAAGATGGAATTCTCCCCAAATCATTTTACAAAGCTAACATTACACTGATACACAAACCGGGTAAAGATGCAACAGAGAAAGAGAACTTCAGGCCAATATCCCTTATGAACATAGATGCAAAAATCCTCAACAAGATTCTAGCAAATTGGATCCAAGAACACATCTCAAAAATCATCCACCATGACTAACTAGGTTTCATCCCCAGGATGCAGGGCTGGTTCAACATTTGCAAGACCATAAATGTCATTAAATACATCAACAGATGTAAAAACAAGAACCACATGATTATCTCGTTAGATGCAGAAAAAACTTTTGATAAAATCCAGCATCCCTTCCTGATAAAAACCCTCAAACACCTAGGTATAGAAGGAACATAACTCAAAATAGAAGTGTCATCTATGACAAACCCACAGCTAACATAATGCTAAATGGACAGAAACTAGAAACATTTCCCCTGAAAACTGGAACAAGAAAAGGCTGGCCCACTCTCACCCCTCCTGGTTCAATATTGTGTTGGAAATCCTAGCCTAGGCAATTAGACAAGAGAAGGAAATCAGGGGTATCCAAACAGGAAAAGAGGAAGCCAAGTTATACCTCTTTGCTGATGATATGATCCTATACCTTGAAAACCCAAGAGAATCTGTCAAAAACCTGCTTGCACTGATAAAGGACTTTGGCAAAGTCTCAGGGTACAAAATAAATGTACAAAGGACAGTTGCATTCCTATACTCCAACAACAAGCAGACAGAGACTCAAATAAAAAGCACAATCCCATTCACAAGAGACACACACACACACAAATACCTCAGCACCTTCCTAACCAGAGAAGTGGAAGACCTTCGTGGGTGGTGTTGGCTTGGGGCAGGGCAGGCCACTTCGGTCAGGGAGAGGGACCGGAGCTCTGAGAGGCTGGAGCTGAGGGCCTCTGTGGGCAGTGGCGGCTTGGGGCAGAGCTGGGTGCTTCAGCCAGGGAGGGGTCCCGGAGCTCGAGGGGCGGGAGCCAAGGGCCTCCGCGGGCAGCAGTGGCTTTGGGCCGCTGGTGGGGTGCTTCAATCACGGATGGATCCCAGAGTTCCAAGAGGCAGGCATCATAGGCCTCCGTGGGTACAGCGGCGGCATGAGGCCTGGCTGTGCTTCAGCCAAGGAGGTAGGCTGAAGCTCCGAGGGGTGAGAGCTGAGAGCCTCTGCAGGCGGTGTCAGCGTGTGGCCGGGAGGGGGCACCCGAGCTCTGAGGGGCAGGAGCCGAGGGCTTCTGCAGGCGGCGGCTTGAGGACAGGTGGGGCACTTCAGCAAGGGAGGGGACCTGGAGCTCCGAGGGGCAGGAGTTGAGGCCCTCAACTGGCGGCCGGTAGCGGTTGGGTGCCGGGCAGAGCAGTGCAGTCAGCCAGGGAACCCAGAGCTCCACAAGGCAGGAGCTGAGGGCCTCCACGGGCAGCGTCGGCTTGGTGGCGGGTGAGGCGGTGTAACTGGGGAGGGAACCGGGAGCTCCACGTGGCTGGGGGCCCAGGACCTCCTGGGGTGGAACAGTGGCGTTGGGGACCATGGCAGCTGGGCGGTTCGTGGGACTGAGGGCCTCCAGGTTTCGGACCAGTGCAGCTTGCGGGGTGCAGGGAAACTCACTTTTACAGAGAATCTCACAGGCCCACCTGTGCCATCACCTTCTTACCGGAAGCCCCATGGGTAGATTTCTTATGATGGAGTCCATTTTCTGGATTGTTATTGGTCTGTTTAGGGTTTCAGTTTCTTTTTTGCTTCAACCTTAGAAGGTTGTGTAATATTAGAAACTCCTTCATTTCCTTTAGGCTTGCATGTTTCTTTACATATAGGTGTGGAGAGTACTCTCTGATAATCTTTTGAACTTCCTTGAGGTCAGTTGTGACTTCATTTTTTGCATTTCTAATTATATTTATTTGGGTTTTCTCTCTCTTTTTCTTAGTCAGTCTGGTTAGGGGTCTGTGAACCTTATTTATCCTTTAAAAGAACCAGCTTTTTTCTTGTTGATTTTTTCTATGATATTTTTGTCTTCTATGTCTTGTAGTTGCAACTTTATTTTGGTGATCTAGATTCTTCTTCTGAAGTTAAGATTTTGGTGGTCTTGCTTTTCTAGCTCCTTTAGGTGTGAGGTTAGGCTGTTTACTTGTGATCTTTTAGTTGTCTTGATGTGTGTGTGTGCAGAGTTATAGATTTTCCTCTTAATACTGCTTTCATGCATTCCAGAGATTCTGATAAAATGTATATTTGTTTTCATTGTTTCCAGAAATCTTTTTTTTTCATCAATATTTTTTATTATGGTTTTGTGGGGTACAGTTAAGGGTTAGGTGTACAATTACGTTTCATTCAGGCACCCTGTTGATAAGAGCTGTTTCCCCATCCCCAGACAAATGTTTGCTACTGTTAATCCCATCCCCCTCCCCACCCATAGTTTCCCAGTACCGTCAGTCATTTTCTTATAGTATTACATTGGATGTTCAAGGTCCATCATATGAGTGAGAACATGTGATAGTTGGATCTTTGCTTCTGTGAGAGGTCACTCAGCATTATACACTCTAGTTCCATCCAGGTTGCTGTGAAATTCATGATTTTGTTCTTTTTTATGGCTGCGTAGTATTTCATCGTGTATATGTACCACATTTTTAAAATCCAGTCCTCTTTTGATAGGCAGCATGGTTGTTTCCAGGTTCTTGCTATTGTGAACAATGCTGTGATAAACATACATGTGCAGGTATCTTTTTTATAAAGTGATTTGAGTTCTTCAGGGTATATTCCCAGTAGGAGGATTGCGGGATCATATGGAAGGTCGATTTTTAGAGCTTTTAGGAATCGCCACACTGCTTTCCACAGAGGTTGCACTAGTTTACACTCCCACCAACAGTGTAGAAGTGTTCCCTTTACACCACACCATCTCCAGCAGCTGTTATTTTTTGAGTTGTTGATAATTGCCATTCGGACTGGAGTTAGGTGGTATCTCAGTGTGGTTTTGATTTGCATCTCCCTGATGATTAGTGAGGTTGAGCATTTCTTCATGTGTTTGTTGGCTGCTCGGATGTCTTCTTTTGTGAAGTGTCTGTTCATACCTTTTGCCCATTTTATAATGGGGTTGTTTGTTTTTTTCTTTTCAGCACATTTGAGTTCCTTGTAGATTCAGGATATTAAGCCTTTGTCAGACCTGGTGTTGGCAAATACTTTTTCCCAGTCTGTAGGCTGTCTCCCTGCTCTCTTGATGGTTTCTTTGGCTTTGCAGAAGCGTGTCAATTTAATAAGGTCCCACTTGTCTATCTTCTCTCTTACAACCTGTGGGTTACGGGTTTTGTTCAGGAATTGGATGCCACTTCCGATTTCCTTGAGTGTATTTCCTTCCTTTTCTAAGGTTCTTATGGTTTGAGGTTTTACATTTAGGTCTCTGATCCATTTGGAGTTAACCTTTGTGCATGGGGATAGATAGGGGTCCTGTTTCAATCTTCTACATGTGGTCAGCCAGTTTTCCCAGCACCATTTACTGAATAGGTTCTCCTCTCCCCAGTGGTAGGTGGTGGGGGCTTTGTCGAAGATGATTTGGTTGAGAAATTGATGTTTTGCTTCCGGAATCTCAATTCTATTCCATTGATCTATATGCCTGTTCCTGTACCAATACCAAGCTGTTTTCATGATTGTAGCTTTATAGTAAAGTTTGAAGTCTGGTAATGTGATACCACCTGCTTTGTTTATTGTTTTTTTTTTTTTTTTTTTTTTTGCTGAGGATTGTTCTGACTGTTCTTGGATGTTTGTGTTTCCATATGAATTCCTGTGTTGTTTTTTCTAGGTCTGAGAGGAATGTTGCTGGTAATTTGATGGGTATTGCATTGAATTTGTAGATTGCCTTAGGTAAGATGAACATCTTCACAATGTTGATCCTTCCAATCCATGAGCATGGGGTATTTTTCCACTTGTTTGTGTCATCTTCGATTTCTTTGAGCAGTGCTTTGTAATTTTCATTGTAAAGCTCTTTCACGTCTCTGGTTAGGAAGATGCCAAGATATTTCATTTTTTTTTGTGGCTATTGTGAATGGAATTGTGTTTTTTATTTGGGTTTCTGTTCGTTTATTATTGGTGTAGAGAAATGCGATTGTCTTTTGCACATTTATTTTGTATCCTGAGACTTTGCCAAAGTCCTTTATCAATGTAAGGAGTTTTTGACAGATTCTCTTGGGTTTTCAAGGTACACAATCATATCATCTGCAAAGAGAGATAACTTGACTTCCTTTTTTCCTATTTGGATACTCCTGATTGCCTCCTCTTCTCTGATTGCTCTAGCCAGGACTTCCAATACTATGTTGAACAGGAGGGGTGAGAGTGGGCATCCTTGTCTAGTTCCAGTTTTCAGGGGAATTGGTTTCAATTTTTGTCCATTTGGTAGTATGCTGGCTGTGGGTTTCTCGTAGATGGCTTTTATTATTTTGAGGCATGTTCCCCGTATGCCTAGATGTTCAAGGGTTTTTATCAAGAAGGGGTGCTGGATTTTTTCAAAAGCTTTTTCTGCATCTAGTGATATGATCATGTGGGGTTTTTTTTGACATCTGTTGATGAATTTAATTACATTTATGGTTTTACGAATGTTGGACCAGCCTTGCATCCCAGGAATGAAGCCTACTTGGTTGCGGTGGATGATTTTTGAGGTGTATTGCAGAATGCGGTTTGCTAGAATCTTGTTGAGAATTTTAGCATCTGTGTTCATCAAAGATATTGGCCTGTAGTTCTCTTTCTTTGTTGGATCTTTACCTGACTTGGGTATCAATGTGATGTTGGCTTCGTAAAATGATTTGGGGAGAGTTCCATCTTTTCAATCGCCTGAAATACCTTCATAGGATTGGTATAAGCTCCTCCTTAAATGTCTTGTAGAATTCTGCTGGAAAGCCATCTGGACCAGGGCTTGTTTTTGTAGTAAGTTTTCTTATTACGTAGTCGATTTCCTTGATTGTTACTGGTCTATTTAGGGTCTCAATTTCTTCTTATTCCAACCTAGGTAGGTTGTGTAATGTCAGAAAGTCCTCCATTTCCTTAAGGTTTTCAAGTTTGTTTCCACACAGGTGTACGTAGTAGTCTCTAATGATCTTTTGTATTTCTTCAGGATCAGATGTGACTTCATCTTTTGTGTTTCTGATTGTGCTTATTTGGTTTTTTTCTCATTTTTTCTTGGTCAGTCTAGCTAGGGGACCATTGATCTTGTTTATCCTTTCGAAGAACCAGCTTTTTGTTTCATTGATGTTTTGTATTATCTTTTTGTCTTCTATGTCCTGGATTTGGGCTTTTATTTTGGTGATCAGGATTCTTCTGCTGAAATTAGGGTTTTTGTGGTCTTGCTTTTCCAGCTTCTTTAGGTGGTTTGTAAAGTTGTGAATTTCTGTTCCTTCCATTTTCTCATGTGTATTTGTAGGGATATAAATTCCCCTCTTACTACAGCTCTCAGAGCATCCCAGAGATTTTGGTAAGATGTTTCTTCATTTTCATTTGTTTCCAGGTATCTTTTGATCTCTGTTTTGATTTCATCACTGACCCAGGAGTTGTTTAGCATCATGTTGTTTAGTGTCCATGTCTTTGTGGGTTTTGGGGGGACTTTGTTGGTGTCAATGATTATTTTTGTTCCACTGTGGTCCGAGAAGGTGTTTGGTAGAATTTCGGTCCTTTTAAATTTGCTTATGCTTGATTTATGGCCGAGTATGTGGTCGATCTTAGAATATGTTCCATGTGGTGATGAGTAGAATGTGTATTCTGTGGTCTTTGAATGGAGTGTTCTGTATGTATCAATTAAGTCCATTTGGTCCAAAGTCACATTGAGGTTTCAGATCTTTTTGCTGATTTTTTGTCCTGATGATCTGTCTGGGGATGTGAGTGGGGTATTAAAGTCCCCAATTATGGTGGTGTTAGAGTCAATATCTTTCTTTAATTTTCCAGAAGTTGCTTTATGAAAGTTGGCGCACCTATGTTGGGTGCATATATGTTTAGGATAGATATTTCTTGTTGATGGATTGAGCCTTTTATTATTGTGTAGTGGCCTTTTGTATCTTTTTTGACTTTTAATAGCTTGAAGGGTATTTTGTCTGAAATTAAGATTGCTACTCCCCCTTTCTTTTGTATTCTGTTCGCCTGAAAGTTTGTTTCCCATCCTCTTACTTTGAGTCTGTGGGTGTCCTTTCTAGTGAGGTGAGTCTCTTGAAGGCAATAGATTGTTGCCTGATGATATTTTATCCATTTTGCCATTCTATGTCTTTTCAGTGGTGCATTTAGTCCATTCACATTTAGGCTAATAATTAAAATGCAAGAGTTGATCCCTGTCATAAGTTTCTTACAGGGTTGTTCCTGTTTGTTTGCTGTCTTTCTTTGGATTTTGGAGTTGGTTCATGTGTGTTTTTAATCTTTTGCCTGTACTCTTGTGAAGAATGCTGCTGTTCTTTTTTTTTTCTTCTTCTTCTGTGTTCAGTACTTTCTTAAGTGTTTCTTATAAAGGTGGTCTGGTGGCAGTGTAGGTTCTTAGGGATTGGATATCTGGAAAAGATTTCAATTCTCCCTCACTAATGAAGCTTACTTTGGCTGGGTAGGTTATTCTTGGTCGAAATTGTTTGTCTTTTAGAACTTTGAAGATAGGACTCCGGGCTCTCCTAGCCTGAAGGGTTTCTGTGGATAAATCTGCTGCTATTCTAATTGGTTTTTCCTGGTAGGTAGTCTGACCTTTTTCTCTTGCTGCCTTTAGGATTTTTTCTTTTATATCTACTTTGTTTAGGTGAATTATTATGTGTCTGGGAGTTGGTCTTCTCATTTGTTGTCTTGCAGTGGTTCTCTGAATCTGTTGTGTTTTAATTTTTTTATCCTTTATGAGATGAGGGAAGTTTTCTTGAATGATTTCATGAAATGTTTGTTCTAGTGTGGCTTCTGTTTCTCTCTCTGCCTCAGGAAGCCCAATTACTCTTAGATTTGGTCTCTTGAAGTGATCGTTCATCTCTTGCAGGTTTTGTTCTGTCTTTTTGAGCTTCTTTTCTATGCTTTCGACAGTTTGAGTTAGTTCTGTGTTTTGGTCTTCGAGCTCTGAGATTCTTTCTTCTGCTTGACTGATTCTGCTTTCCATGCTTATTAGTCTGTTGTTCATTTCCATCACAGTATTCTTTACTGCTGTCATTTCTGACATCAGCTCCTTCCTATTTTCCTCTTTTCTCTCCTCAATTTTTTAAATTCTCTCCATTAATGTCTTGATATCTTCGTTTGTTGCATGTGACCAGTCATTCTGGGGGCTCTTCATTGTTTGTGTTCCAGAATCTGTTTTTTCAGTGTCTGATCTCCCAGGGGTGTGTGAGACCTATATTCTTCTTTTGGTTTTTCTTCATGTGTGAGGTTTTTCCCCCTCCCTACTTTTTCCTTCCCTCCATGTCACCGTCTTCTTTAATTCTGTTATTCAGGGGTAAAGGGATTGGTTTTATTTCTGTTTGTTCAATCTCCTATTCTTTATGTATGCCCTCTTACTTTGTTCAATTCTGGAGTTGAACTGTAGGTTGGAGGTGGTCCTTTTTGTAGTTTTGAGATTTACTTAAAGGGGGAGCTGTGATTCAAAATCTGTCAGCAGGTCCTGGTATTCGCTGACAGGTGAGTGAATAATCTGGAACCCTTGCCTTGGAATCTGTCCGTTCAGTGGGGCTGTAGGTTTACTCCCTGAAATAAAATATGGTTAGCAGATGGGAGAGAATGGAGCAGACAGTGGGTTGAAGAGGGGGGTGGAGAGATAGAGGAGTAAGGGGGGAAACAAATGAGTGTGCCAACAAATAGAGAGAGAGGCCTATACTGAAACAGATAAAAACAAGAGACCACAGCTACAGATGAACCAACTCTCATACAAAAAAAATAAAACATATGGTGATGCTAACATATCAGCTAAGCAACCACCTTATTAGTGTGCTGTTTCTCTATACAAAGATCTGGCTTACAGAGAGAAGAAAAGAGAAGAAAAGGAAGAGGAAAAAAGAAAAAAAGGAACAATACAGTAGAAATAGAATTAAGTCATTAAACTAACAGAATCATGAAGCACACTCTGAGACATTTCATTTAAATCCAATGTCCTTTCAGGTCTGGTTTCTAGTTTTCTTTTCAAGCTGGTCAATTAGTTTGCAGTTAGGGTCAGTTGCCCCTGGTCTACTGTGAAGGACAGTTCAGATTACACTCCATTCACCACTCTGGCCTATGTCTTTATCAAGCTTGTTTCTCCCTTTTTGGTGTTGTTACCTTGAATCACCAGCAGGTGGTGCTATCTCAGTTGCTCACCCCAGAGGGGGTGGGGCTGGACAGGGATGGCAGAGGCTGAAGATGGCAAGATGGCTGCCTGCCTCAGGGCAGATGGCAGGAGACTTATGGCGGGCAGGATGTCTCGGTTGCAGGAGAGGTGGCAGCGATCCCAGCAGATCTTCCCTGAAGAGGCTTGAAGGACTGAAGTGGATCGCTTCTGGCCCGGGTGGTGTGATGTGCTATGGCCGTGGTGGCGGCGGTGGGGGGGGGCTGCGGCAGCGGTGGTGGCGGTGGCTCTGTTTGCGCTGCAGTGACTGTCCAGTCTGCTGTGATGCCCCAGTGGTGGCAATGGCCGAGCTCTGTATGAAGAGCAGGCTGCGATGTTGGGGTCCGCAGCCCCCGGGGTGAGAATCAGAGACCCACTGCAGTTCTCCTTTACAGAGGTTTTCACAGACCAGGTTGCCCCGTCACCATCTTGCCGCTTCCTCCCCAGAAATCTTTTAATTTCTATTTTGTTTCCATTTGACACAGAAGTCACTCAGCAGTACGTTGTTTCGAGTTCATGTCTTTGTGTGTTTTGGGGGGATCTTGTTGGTGGTGATATTTATTTTTATTCCTGTGTGATCTGAGAAGATGAATGGTATTATTTTGATCTTTTGGAAATTGTTTATTATTGATTTATGACTGAGAATGTGATTGGTCTTGGAGTATGTTCCATGTGCTGGTGAGTAGAATGTATATTCTGCAATTGTTTGGTGAAGAGTTCTGTAGATGTCTGTTAAGTCCATTTGGTTGGGTGTCAAGTTGAAGTTCCAGATCTCCTGATGTTTCAGATTGCTTTGATGTTCTATCTAAGAATGCTATGGGGGTATTTAAGTCTCCAGTTATGATTGTGTGCAAATTAGTATCCTCTTTTCATTTACTTAGCAGTTGATTTGTAAAACCTGGTGCTCTTGTGCTGGGTGCATATATGTTTAGAATGGATCTTTCATGCTGGTGGATTGAACTTTTTATCATTATGTAGTGACCTTTCGTACCCTTTTAAATTTTTGATAGTATGGAGGCTGTTTTATCTGATATTAGGATAGCTACTCCTCCTCTTTTTGTTTTGCATTCACCTGAAAGTTCATTTTACAGCCTCCTACTTTGAGTCCGTAGGTGCCCTCTGTAGTGTGATGGGTTTTCTGGAGGCAGCAGATTGTTGGATCATGCTTATTTTTGAAATCTAGTTTGCCACTCTATGTCTTCTTAGTGGTTCATTTAGTTCATTCATGTTTAGGCTGACAATTGAAATGTGAGAACTTATCCCTCCCATAGTGCTCTTAGAAGGGTGTTTTATTTTCTAACTTTTGCCTTAATATATGTGTGTTTTCATTTTAGCAGGTGCACTGTGTGCTCTATTGACTCTATGTTTGCCTGTACTCTTGTAAAGTGCATGGTTGTTCTTTTTCTCTCTCTCTCTCTCTCTTCTGAGCTCAATACCTTCTTAAGCATCTCCTATAGAGCTGACCTGGATACAGCATATTCCCTTAGGCATTGGATGTCTGGGAAGAATTTTATTTTCCATTGCTGATGAAGGTTAGCTTGTCTGGGTAGGAAATTTTTGGTTGAAATTTCTTATCTTTGAGAATGTTAAAAATTGGACCCCAATCCCTTCTGGCTTATAGTGTTTCTGCAGATGTCGGTCACTATTCTGATTGGCCTTCTCTGGTAGGTAGTCTGACCTTCTTCTCTCAAAGCCTTCAGTATGTTTTCTTTTTTACCTACTTTGTGTAGGTGAATTACTGGTCTTCTCATATGATACCTTGAAGCAGTTCCCTGATTGGCTTGTGCTTGAATGGTCATGTCTCCAGTGAGATGAGAAAAGTTCTTGGATGACCTCATGGATTGTTTGTTCTAAGGTGCTCTACATTTCCTTTTTCTGTTTCAGGGATGTTGATGAGATATAGGTTTGGCCTCTTGATATAATCACGTATCTCTTGGAGGTTTTTTTCCTTCTTTTTGAGTTTTTTTCCTATACTTCTAACATATGGGGTAAATTCCATATTTTGGTCTTCAAACTCTGAGATTTTTCCTCTGCTTTGTTAATTCTCCTTCCTATGTTTATCAGTTTGTTATTTATTTCCTGGATGGAGTTTTTCATATTCAAAATTTTGGAATATGTTTTCTTCAAAGTTTTGGCCAACTTTGTTACAATTTTCTTCAGTTTTGCTTCTTGTTTCTCTTGGTTTTTGTCCATTCTTTTCATCTTCTCCCTGATCTCTGTAACTGTCTTCTGAGGCCAGTCATTCTAGGAGATTTTCATTGTTTGTGCTCCAATGTCTTTTTTTTTGTTTTTGCTATTGTCTCTTTAGGACTCTGGGGGTTGGTTGCATTTTTTTCACTGATTTTTCCTCATTTGTGACTGATATCTTTTTCCTCTCTTTAATTCCATTGCTCAGGGAGAAACATAGACTTCTGCTGTTAGTTCCACACCCTATTCTTCCTGAGCAGAGCCTCTGAATCTGTTCGATTTTGAAACAGGGCTAGGTTGGGGAGCTGTGCTGTCTCTTGCAATTTGGAGAGTTTAATAAGGTGTAGAGTAGGCAGTAGGTTTCAGAAACTACCTACAGTTCACAATGTTCCTTATTTGGGGAATGGGCCACCTGAGCCTCACTCTCCATCATCACATAATATGCCCATGCAATGGGTATGTAAGTGTACTCCCTGAGTCCAAGATAAAGTAAAAGAAAAGAAAAGAAAAAATGAGAAAGGAAAAAGAAAAAATTATAAAAATAAAAAACTAGGAAAAATTCATGCACACTGGAGCTTCTTCTTACGGCATGTTCTGTAACTGTGGGCTTTCTTTCCACCACTAAACTCGCAGGGCTACATTCTCCATCCATGCTGCATGTGTGGGGGAATGGGGCACCCAGCCTCCACTCTGGGCCTCCTGCTCTCTGTGTGGTATTGCTGGATGGTGCAGGGGAGTGGAGGTAAATTGACTCAGACAGATTCGCCCCACAGGAGTGCCCTCTCAGCACAGGAACCACTCTTAACTACCTGGGCACAGTTCCTGTTGCTGTACCCTGACGAGGCTTCCTTCTGTGTGGGGCTGACTCCTTGTTCACTACTGGGTGGGAGGGGGGTGTGGATAAATCAATTCAGTACTCACCACTTCCCTTCTTCTTCTGGATCCTCCTCTTCTGAGTGCACCTGTTGTCCTGTGACTAGCTCAGGGTGGGGGGTGGAGTGTCTGAAATTCTGCACCTGCCATGTCCCCCAGATCCTGTGCACTTGGGGAGACCCTCTCTGGGTTCATGATGATCACCCCAGAGAGATGTGGAGTTCACCTCCTGGTCTCCAGGTGCAAGTCTGCTGTTCAACAATGGGCGTCCTGGATCACTTCTCTGTCTTCAGGATGATGGCAGAGTGCTCATGCTACCTTTTCAGTGGGTCTCAGCCTCCAGTTCCTGTGCTGCACCCCTGCCAGGGCTTATACTGCCAGTGCCTTCCGGGCCACCTCTCTCTGACCCCTGCACTCCTAGTTCCTGGCTTGCTACAGGTTGCTCAGTCTCTCTCCAATTCTCAGTTCTAGTAGTGCATGGGTTTGGGAGGGAACAGCTCCCTCCCCATCAGATACCACAGTCTCCAGATCCTGAGTCCCAGTGGTGGGACTGTGTGGCCTGATCTGGCACTGAAGGTGGTGGTGGTGAGGTGGGATGCTGAGTGGCAGCTGCAGCTTCCTCCCAAGAGGGAGCCTTGCTAGTTTCAGAAAATACTGCTCGCTCCTACTCCACAGAAAGCACTGGGGTGTGAGTGGCAGCAGCAGTGGCCACTACAGTGGGAGAGCCAATGCCACTCGTTCCCAAGTCCCTGCTCAGATAGACACTCACTCACATACCCACTTGCATGCACAAACACATGCATGCACACTCATCCTCATATACACTCACTTACTGACATTAATTCTTCTTTAAATATTTAATAGAATTCAGCACTGAAACCATCAGGTCTTGGAAATTTCTTTGATGGCAGACTTCTTATTGCTAATGCAACTTTATTACTCATTATTGTTCTGTTCAGATTTTCTGTTTCTTCATGATTCAATCTTAGTAAGCTGTATATGCCCAAGAATTTATCCATTTCTTCTAGGTTTTCCAATTTGTTGTTAAATAGTTGTTCATAATAATTGCTTATGATTCTTTGTATTTCTGTAGTGTTCGTTGTAATTTTTCTTTTTCTTCTCTGATTTTGTTTGAGTCCTCATCCTCTCTTTTAATTAGTCTAGTCAAAAATGCAAATCTTTGTTTCATTCATCTTGCATATTTTTAGTCTCTATTTTGTATATTTCTGATGTGATTTTTTTATTATTTTTCTTTTACTAATTTTGAACTTAATTTGTTCTTTTTATGACTTCTTACTCTTTTGTTCTTGTTTTTCTAGTTCTTTGTGGTGCAACTTTAGGTTTTTTATTTGAGATCTTTCTACTTTTTGATGCAGGTGTTTATTGTTCTGTTTTTTTGATGGAGGTATTTATTCTTTCCTCTTGGAATTGCTTTTGCTATATACTGTAGGATTTGATATCTTTGCTCCCATTTTCTTGTCTCAATTTTTTAAAATCTCTTTTTGAATTATTCATAGACCCATTGCTTTTCAGAAGCATGTTGTTTAGTTTCCATGTATTTGTTCAGTTTCCACAGTTTTTCCTGTCATTGATTTCTAGTTTTATTCCATTGTGATCAGAAAAAAATACCTGATATGATTTCAATTTGTAAAAATGTGATAAGACTTGTTTTGTTGCCTAACATATGATCTGTCCTAGAGAATGTTTCATGTGCCTATTGAGAAGAATGCGTGTTATGCAGCTGTTGGGCTGAATATTTTGTAAATATCTCCAGGTCCATTTTGTCTGGAATGCAGTTCAATGCCTCTGTTTCTTTGTTGTTTTTCTGCCCAATCTGTATATTACTTAAGGGTGGGATGTTAGAGTCCCCTTCTATTATTATACTACAGTCTATCTCTACCTTTTGGTCTGTTCATATTTGCTTTACATATTTATGTGGTCCAATGTTGGGTGCATATCTATTTACAATTGTTATATTCTCTTGCTATACTAACCTTTTATCATTATACAATGACTTTCTTTGTCTTTTTTATGGTTTATGGCTTGAAGTCTATTTTATCTGATATATGTACTCCTGCTCTTTTTTGTGCCCACTTCAAGGAGACAAGACATGGAGACAAGACAATCTAATAGCATGTCTTGATTTCTTGCTTTTTTGTTTTAGTGAATCTAAATTTTTGCTTTGCTTTGTGATTACCATGCATGAGGCTAACAAATTACATCTCATAGTTATAATAGGTTGTTTTAAACTGTTAAAACTAACTTTGATTGTAAAAAACCCCGTATACACACTACATTTTTACATCATTCCCCTAAGTTTTAAATTTTGCTGTCAGAACTTACATCTTTTCATATTACTTATCCTTTAACAAGTTGTTGTAGTTGTCAATATTTTTAAAAATTTTGTCCTTCAATCTTTGGACTATATATGTTGCATTTAAGTGTTTCCATAATCACAGTATTAAAGTATTCTGTGTTTTTCTGTATATCTATTTTTGCCAGTGAGTTTTGTACTTTTACATTACATGTTAATGTCCTTTTCTTTCAATTTGAAGAACTCTCTTTAGAATTTCTTGGAGGAAAGATATGGTGGTGATGAATTTTTTCAACTTTTGTTTGTATAGGAAAGTCTTTATCTTCTCTTCATATCTGAAAGCTAGCTTTGCTGGATATAATTCGTGGTTGGCAGGGGTTTTTTTTTCCTTCAGCACTTTAAAAAATCATCGCCCTCTTTTGTGGACTGTAAGGATTTGATAAAAAGTCTGCTGCCCAGCTTATTGAAACTGCTTAATTGGTTATTTGCTTTTCTCTTGCTGCTTTTAAAATCTTCTCTTTGTCTTTGACCTTTGAGAGCTTGATTATTATATACCTTGCGGTGGTCTTATTAGGATTGAATCTGATTGGTGACTTTTTCATTTTATGTACTTCAATATTTATATCTTTCTTCACATTTGGAAAATTTTATGCAATTAATTTTAAAAAATAAGTTCTCTACTCTTTTTTCGTTTTCTACTCTCTCTTGAATACCAATAGCTTATACAGCTGCCCCTTTGGTGCTGTCTCATAGATTCCCATAAGCTTTCTTTGTTCTTTTTTATTATTTTTTCTCCTCTGACAGTGTGTTTTCAAATAGCTTGCCTTAAAACTTACTGATTCTTTCCTCTGCTTGATAAATTCTGTTGCTGAGGCTCTCTATTGCAATTTTCAGTTAATTCATTGTATTTTTCAGCTCCAGGATTTCTGTTTGATTTATAAAAAATTATTTCAATCTCCTTGCTAAATTTCTCTGATAAATTTATGAATTATTTCTCTGTTTTCTTGTAGTTTACTGAGTTTTCCTAAAACAACTATTTTAAATTATTGGCCTGAGAATGCACATATTTCTGTCTCTTTAGGGACAGTTACTGGCACCTTGTTTTGTACATTTTTTGTGAGGTCGTAGTTCCTTAATTGCTCAGATTCTTACAGCAGACTTTTCATGTCTAGTCATTTGATGTCTAGTCATTGGAGATTAGATATTTATTTCAGTCTCCACTCTCTGACTTTGTTTGTATTGTTCTTGCTATAGTATGTCTCTAGAGATTCTGTGTAGATTTCTTTGCTGTGTTCCCTTAGTCTGATATCATTGTCTCCTTTCCAGCACTTGATGGTACCCTAAATCCTGGTGGTTTGCCACTAGTCTCACAAAGGCTTTGTGTTTGGTGTGGTGTCCAACTTGGATGTGCCTAGGAGGGCCCAAGGGAAGTATCTAGGCCATTTGGGAAGACTGACTAGGGACTTGTGTCTAGAGGATGTGTGGAGCATTCTTCCTGTGGTGTAGCACTGCTGAATGGCCTCTTTAATTTGACTGGAAGGTACAGCAGCCACTAAGACCTGCATGTTGGCTGCCACTAGCCCCACCCTCACTCCTTGCCTCTAGTTGGTCTCAGGTGTTTTAGCTCTGCAGGTATTCTTGATGTTTCCTGTGGGCTGAGGCAGGACTAAGTTTCCTGTGAAGGGACTCAGGATGTTGGAAAAGCCAGAAGTCCTTCTACAACCCACTTTTACAGTGTGGAAACTATGTGTCTAGAGTACTTTCCCATATGTGCTACCTTGCCAGCTTGGGAGAGAAACATTGTGTTTGAAGAGAACCATTTCTCTTACCATCTTCTCCTAGTATTTCTTTGCTCTGTGAACCAAGAAATCATCACAGCCTCAGCTTTGAGTTCTGAGATATTCTGGATAATAATATTGCCACCAGATAGTAGTTTGTAGATTTTCTGTGGGGGATAGTGTCGTCTGATAGCTTGTATGCTACTATTTTGCCATTTCTGTCTCTCAGAAGTATTGCATCTTATTTTACCTTTTAAAACTGTTGTTCCTAATTTGTTTTATTGTGTAATCAGAAATATACTTTTAATTTAATCTCCATTTTGAGATAATTATAGATTTATATGCAGTTATAAAAATAATGCAGAGAGATCTCATGTATTGTTTACCAAGTTTTCTCTAATTGCAACTTTTTGCACAATTATAGCCCAGTATCACAACTAGAATATTGACATGTATACAGTCAAGATACAGAATATTTATATTATTATTAGGTTCCCTATTGTCTTTTTATAACCACGTCCATTTCTCTCCTTCCCTTCCTCCATCTCCTTAAGCCCTGGCAATCACTAACCCGTTCTCCATTTTTATAGTTTCAAGAATGTTTTATGAATGGAATCATAAATTATGTAACCTTTTGGGGTTGGTTATTTTGGGTCAACATAATTCCTTAGAGATTCACTCAAGTAGTTGCATGTATCAATATTGCATTCTTCAGTAGTTAATTTTTGAAAGGTTGCTCAGTAATATTTCATGGAATGTATTACCATAGTTTAATTAACTATTCCTTTATTGATGGACCTGAGCTTTTCCAGTTTTAAGTTATTACAAATAAAGCTGGGCTGGGCTTATTGGCTCAACCTGTAATCCCAGCACTTTGGGAGGCCAAGGCAAGTGGAATTCCTGAGCCCTCAGGTTTGAGACCAACGTGGGCAACTTGGCAAGACATTGTCTCTACAATAAAAAAAAATCAAAAATTACCTGGGCATGGTAGCACACCTGTAGTTCCAGCTACTTGGAAGACTGAGGTGGAAGGATCACTGGAGTCCAGCAACCCCACTGGTTGATGCTGGGGTGGACATGAGTGTGCCACTGCACTTCAGTCTGGGTGACAGAGTAAGACTACAACTCAAAGATAAATAAATAAAGCTGCAAAAAAATGTATATATTTGTGCATGTTTTTGTGTGAACATACGTTTTAATGTCTTGGGATAAATGTAATTTCAGGATTATGTGGTAATTGCATGTTTAGTTTTTACAGAAGCTTCCAAACTGTTTTCTGAGTGGCTATATTATTATATATTTTGTAGTTCCATTAGGCAAGATATGAGTTGTTCATTTTCTCTATACCATTATCAGTATTTGGTATTGTCATTATTTTAAATTTTGGCAATTCATATTGGTATGAAGGCAAATTTCATTGTCATTTTAATTTGCATTCCCAGATGGCTAGCAATAGTCTGTATCTTTTTTGCTCTTAACTGCCACCTACACATTTTCTTTGGTGAAATGTCTCTACATGTCTTTTGCTTAAATTCCAATTGGATTGTTTACCTTACCTTTTCATTGTTGAATTTTGAGAATTTTCTATATATTTTAGGTATCCTTTATTGACTATGTGGTTCACAAAAATTTTTCTCCTATTCTTCATCTTCTCTTTTCATTTTCTTAAAAGAATCCTTTAAAGAACAAGTTTTTAATTTTGATAAAGTTCAGTTTTTCCTTTTATGGATCATGCTATTTGCTTTTTTTTTTTTTTTTGAAAGCAGGATTTATTAAGAGAGTAGAAAAGCTGCCACAGTGGGAGGGAACCCGAGGGGGTTGCCAGTTATTTGCTTTTGATGTCAATTCTAAGAAGGGTTTGCCTAGTCTTTTACCTCTGGCTCCTGTGTTATATGCTGACACTTATGGGAAAAGACACAGTTAAGAGCAGTAACTGGGTTCCTGAATTCAGACTTGGAGTAAAGTGGGTAGAATCAGTATCTGCTCTACTCAGATGCAAGCAGTGGCAGCATGGCCATGTTTTGTTTGGGGCATCTGTAGAGTATAATCCAATGAAAAGAAAAGCATTACAAGGGAAGATAAATTAGAGTGACCTCTTATTTGTCACAAAAAACACCTGATACAGTAGGACAACATAGCTATGGCCTTAAATATCCAAAGAAAAAGTTTTGGTGACTAGAATGTTATATCCTACCAAATTGTCAAATTATCTACCAAAGTGAAAGTGCCGTAAAATGTTTTTAGGTATGGACAAACTCAGAAAGTTTCTTTCTGTTCAGCTGGTAATTTATGAAGTCTTTCACCATTGTATTGGTCATTTTATTTCTTAATAGCTCTAGTTCTATGAGCAGTAGATGTTTATTTGAACAAATTCAGACATTATAAATGTGTTTTAAAAAGTAGAAATACCCTTCCATTCTTACCCTAATGGCTACATACATGTACATTAAAATAATTTTTAATACAATGGATTTATACTTTTACATTTGTTTCACATCTTAGTTTTCCTACTTAATGGCTTTTCAAGGCAACAATAGAGATATGTCCAATTCACTGAACATGCTGCATATAGTTACACTTTATGCAAGTAATCATAACAGTTTTCTCCATTTTGCTATTGATAGGATTTTTAGGTTGTTGTCATTTTATATTTCACTTACTATAAACTGGAATTCTTTGAACATTTTTGACTGTTTTTCAACATTTGGTACATATTTGCAATAATATTAATCAGCACACACTTATAATATTTCTATAGGCTAGAGTCCTAGGAGTGAGAGTTTCTAAATAAAGCCTTAAATCACATTGAAAGCACAGAGTTGAGAGATAAGTGGAAAAAAAGAAAAGTTCCAACTTTTTCTATGTGAAATGGATAATTTACATATTGTCACTCTTGGTTCTTGTTCTTTCTGACCATTAGAATTTTTAACCCTTTACCCATTTAGAAAAAAAAGTACAGCTCACTGCCACATTCATTTGATTTTACATAAACATGCTCTTTGAGGCTGAAGCAAATCTGACTTTTTTTCAAAGTGAAAATAACATATAGAAATGTTCTTGAAGTTATTTCAAAATAGAACTTGACTCTAATCCAAATGAGAATCATTAAAGAATAAGAAGGAGGAGGAGGAGGAGGAGGAGGAGGAGAAGGAGAAGAAGAAGAAGAAGAAAGATGAGGAGGAGAAGGAGAAGAAGAAGAGAAAAAATACTCTATTTTGTAGTGCTTTCCCTATTATTAGTAGTATTTTAATATCTTAGTAAACACTGCAACCACAGGCACTGCTGGCAAGTATCCTCAGGTGAAATGGTGAAAGGGTCAATTTCATGGTAATATATAAGAGAAAATTAAAATAAAATAAAATGATAGTGGTATAATAAATGAAAAATAGATTAAAGTAGAAGTAAAACATAACATTTAAACAAGAAAGCATTTTTAGAAAGAAAAAGTTAAGAAATTTTAAAAATTCTTCAAATGAGAAATTTGACTAAAATGTATTTCTTCCTCTTTTGCCACTCTTTCTCTTTTCAATTTTTTTGCAATGACTTTCAATATCTACAAATTATGAATTTTTTTACAGCAATATATTGAAATGTGAAGAATGTGGGAGGATCAGCCTTAATAAACAGAGATAAACTGGGGGAGAATATTTGTGGGGAAAGGATCAATTTAAAGCAGTTTTTGGAAGATGAGTAAGTGGAAAAATGAATATTCCTAGGAAAGAGGAGGAATCTAAAGGAAAGTATCATGATTTAAGCAGATTCAGGAACAATCAGTGGCTTGTCATCAATGGACATAAGTGCCCACGTAGTCTTGTCTCTCATGGGTTAAAAATGCGAGCCACCAACTGCTTGATTGTTTATCTAGAACCAGTAGAAACCAGGCCCAAGTGGAGCAGATGCCACTCGAAAGTTTGTCAAGAGGATGCTGCCTAGGATCTCCTCTTACTCATAAGCTTCCTCAGGCCCTGCTTCAAGTCTTTGTTTCTCAGGCTGTAGATGGAAGGATTTAACGTGGATGACAAAACTGTGTAGACAATCGTTGCCATGTGGTCCTTGACAGTGTAGGTGGACAGGGGCTGTAAATAGACATAGAAGATGCTTCCATAAAAAAGAGTTACCATGGTGAGGTGAGAACCATAGGTGGAGAAGACTTTGCATTTCCCAGCAGCAGAGGGAATCTTGAGAACTGTGATGAGGATTTGTATATAAGAGAAAACAATGCATAGAAAGGGAGTCACCAAAACAATAGGTCCTTCTGTCATTATCACAATTTCATTGACAAATATTGAAGAGCAGGACAATTTTAGCAGAGGGTTGAGGTCACAGAGAAAGTGATGGATAATATTGGAGTCACCGAAGGTGAGAAGATTTAGCAGAAGTGTGTGCAGGAGTGAATGGAGGTGAGGAAATGAGCAGGAGAAAGCTACCAAGAGGACACAGCAATGATGGCTCATAGTGGAAGGGGTCACAGATGGCCACATAATGGTCAATGGCCATGGCTGCCAGAAAGCAACTGTCACTGTTGCCCAAATCATAGAGAAAATACATCTGTGTCAGACACCCAGCATATGATATGGTCTTCTGTTCTGATAGGAAGTTCACCAGCATCTTGGGGACAATGGTTTTTGTGAAGCAAATGTCAGTGAAAGATAGAAAACTCAAGAAAAAATATATGGGGATCTGAAGATGGGGGTTAGTGTGAATGACTAGGATGATGAGCAAGTTCCCTGTGATGGTGACCAAGTACATGGTGAGGAGGAGAACAAAGAGTAGCTTCTGATCCTCAAGCCGGGAGGAGAGTCCCAGGAGGATGAACTCAGAGACATTATTGATTTGGTTAATTCTTTCCATCAACATGGACTCAGTTATGTGCAAGAAGTTTTGTTCTTTGATATGCTCTGATTTCATAGCACAAATCATGAGAAGTTAGCAAGTCTTTGCTTCCTTTTGTTTGGTCACAATTATCTGCTGTACAAATTGTGGGACAGCTTGTCAACTTCATGGTCCACAGTATGGTCCTTCCATCCCAATCAATGAGCATCACATAGAAAAATAGTTTTTCTTGAGAATACATCAAAGATGGATCTTTTTATTCAAATTTGTTAGTTCCTATTCTGTGAAAAGCACTATTCACCTGCTGATGTCATAGAAATAGAGTAGACAGATCCCTGCTTTTGTGGAGCTTATGTTCTAGTTGGGGAAATAGACCATCAGCAAACAAAATACATAGTATAACAGATGGGGATAAATTTTATGACAAAATACAGTAGTATTAAGAGATGGAGATAGATGGGAAGTGAGGATGAGGATGTTTTAGACAGGGAGGTCAAGAGTATTCATTCCCTATCAAAACATATTCAGTCATGTTATACTAAAGTTTATATTTGGATGGTCTTTTTAAAAATTGTAAAAATAATCTAACAGGGTGAAACTAAGTGGATTGTTGAAACAAGTTCAGTGAAGTATTTTTTTCTTCTCTGAGCAGAGAATTAGGTTTATTCTCTCCCTAGCTCATGACATGCCGTTATCATCAGTCTTCATTAGTCTCCTTTTTCTTGTAAATTGCTTTTCCTTTCTTTAATTCACTATTCTAGATCACATTTGTACAGAATGAGTACCCATTGTTAAGTATTAAATGTATGTTTTTCTAATTTATCTTTCACATGTTTATTCAAAAACATCTGTGAGAAATATGGGTGTTCGTTTTTTGTATATATATATATTTTTTTAACAGTCATAGCCAGTTACCTAGTGATGGATATCAAAATGGCCTCCATTACTTGCTACCACAAAAAACTCTGCATTGAGAGTTTTTGTATCAGCAAGATGTTAGATTTAGTTTTTGGAGTAAGTACACTCATTCATGCCATGTGAATAGATATATTACATAGAGATTTCCAAATGTTTTAAGATATTGGTTACACGTATGATTTTGGCGACTATAAAAATCTCTACAATGAACATATTTGCATCACCAAAATGCTTAAAATAAGTAACTTCCTTAGAGTCAGCATACGCTTTCACACATTGTGAATGGGCCTAATACACCATAATTTTCACACATTTGAAAAATCGACTATTTGTATATTAATTCATTCAAAAATTAAGTGCTTACATTTTTGTTGTAAGTTACTAAACATCTTTAAATCTGTTTCTGCTCTGTGAACAAGATGGCGACGGCATAGGTGGACTTGTGAGATTCTCTGAACGTGAGTTCCCAAAAAGATTCTTACTTTTCTTCCCCCATCCCCCAGCCCACCACCAGCTATGCTGGTCCGAGGCCGGGGACCTTCGGTCCCACACAGGGCCAGATATTGCGGCCCCCTGCTGCTGCTGTTCCACCATGTGTGTGGGAGTCTTGGGACATAGCTCCCTCTCTGGCTACATTGTACCCACCCAGCACCCAGCACCAAGCTGCCGGTCACTCAGGGAGGCTCTGGGCACCCACCCCTCAGAAACACCGGTCCCATTCCCGGCTGAAGTACCCTGTGGGGGGCCCAGGGCCACTCTTGCCACTTACCACCTGCCCTTTGGAACTTTGGAGCTCTGGAGCTCTGGGCCCATCCTGGCTGAGGCACTGAGCGTGTGACCCCACTGAGCGGGGACCTAGACAAGCAGAGAGAAATGGATCTGCAGGAACTGCTTTGGCCATTCTCCAGGCAAAGGCTTCCATTGCCCTGCCCACCTATCAACAAACCTGACCTCAGTTCCTAAGGTAAGTTCAGGAAACAGGAGACAAAGCCCCATCCCTATGCTGAATCAGACAGAAGCAACCCCCTGGCAGCCAACTAAAAATCAAAAATAAGCCCAAACTGTGAGTAAATCTAGCTGCCTGCAATGAAAAACAAAGGGGAGAGACCAGAGATTAGAACTGAAGTGACTTTAGTCTGATCACTTATTTTAACTTATGATTTTATCATTTTGACTGTTTGTTTTGATCATGTTTGTTGTTTGCCTTCTGACTTACACTGCTTCTTGACTTTATTGGTCTGTCTCTGTGTAGCTATCAGTATTCTTTAGGAAATCTTTCTTACGTGTATTTTTTCACTACTTCTGGTCTTATTTCTCTTTCTCACCTGATAGTTGGTATGTATGTCTATTTTCCCTCCTACTCTTCTCTCTTTCTAACTTCCTATTGACCCCCACTTCCTCCAGGATTTTCCTCTTTTATACCCCCTTTTTAATCTAGGCACCAAGACTACATATTGCTGAATGGACAGATTGTAAGTCAGAGGAAAATAGGTTCCAGTGTGCTCATACACCTGTTCGTGAATACCAGAATCAGCATATACATTCTGAACCACAGTTTCCCCCTAATTAAATCTCAAAATTGAAAAAAGATTGCAGCCTACACTCCAACCTCAAAAGTGAACAAAGCCAGACGGCCCTCATAAGGAAAAATAGGATATTGCAGAAGAGAAATAAAAGCAACCCCACCCTCCCTCAAAAACGGAATTAAAGAAGGGGAGGGAAATGGGGAGAGAAAGAAAAATCTACACAAATGAAGAAAAACCAAAAGAAGAATATGGGTCTCTCCCAGACCCCTGGGAGGACAGACACTGAGAAAACTGACTTCGGAATGCAAACAATGAAAAGCCCCCAGAATGAAGGGTCTCAAACTACAAACCTAGATATCAAGACATTGATGGAGAGATTTAAAAGAATTGAGGAGAAACAAGAAGAAACTAGGAAGGAGCTGATATCTGAGATAACAGTAATAAAAAATACTGTGAATGAAATAAATAACAAACTGAGAAGCATGGAAAGCAGAATTACCCAAACAGAAGAAAGAATCTCAGAGCTTGAGGATGAAAATATAGAACTAACCCAAACTCTTAAAAACACAGAAACTAAGCTCAAAAAGACAGAACAAAACCTTCAAGAGATGAGTGATTACTTCAAGAGACAGAACCTAAAAGTAATTGGACTTTCTGAGGCAGAAAGAGATACAGAGACCACACTGGAACAAACTATCCATGAGATAATACAAGAAAACTTCCCCTATCTAAGCAGTAATGCAAAAATTCAAACACAAGAGATTCAAAGAACCCCTGCAAGACAACAAATGAGAAGACCAACTCCTAGAACACAATAATTTGCCTAAACACAGTAGGCAAAAAGAAAAAATACTAAAGGCAGCAAGAGAAAAAGGCCAGATCACTTACCATGGAAGACCAATCAGAATAGCAGCAGATTTATCTACAGAAACCCTGCAGGCTAAGAGAGCTTGGAGCCCTATCTTCAAAGTCCTAAAAGATAAACAATTTCAACCAAGAATAACCTACGTGTCCAAGCTAAGCTTCATCAGTGAGGGAGAATTAAAATATTTCCCAGATATCCAATCCCTAAGAACTTATGCTGCCACCAAACCACCTCTACATGAAACACTTGAGAAAGTACTAAACACAGAAGAAAAGGAAAAAAGAACAACGTTCTTCACAAGAGTACAGGGAAAAGAACAAAATATACATGAACCAACCCCCAAACCAAAAGAAAGACAAAAAAAAAAAAAAAAAAAAAAAACCAAGTGGAAGAACAACAACTCTATAAGAACTCTATGATAAGGACGAGCTCTCACATTTCAATAATTAGCCTGAATGTGAATGGACTAAATGCACCACTGAAGAGACATAGAATGGCAAAATGGATAAAATATCACCAGGCAACAATATACTGCCTTCAAGAGACCCAACTCACTGGAAAGGACATACACAGACTCACAGTAAGAGGGTGGGAAACAAACTTTCAGGTGAATGGAACACAGAAGAAAGGAGGAGTCACGATCCTAATTTCAGACAAAATACCATTTAAGCTATCAAAAATTTAAAAGGATACAGAGGGCCACAACATAATGATAAAAAGTTCACTCCATCAACAAGAAATATCTATCCTAAACATATATGCACCCAACATAGGTACACCAACTTTCATAAAGCAACTTCTAGGAAAACTAAAGAAAGATATTGACTCTAACACCATCATATTGGGGACTTTAATACCCCACTCACAACCCTAGAGAGATCATCAGGACAAAAAATCAGCAAGGAGATCCAGAACCTCAATTTGACTCTTGACCAAATGGACTTAATTGATACCTACAGAACACTCCATTCAAAGACCACAGAATAAACATTCTACTCATCACCGCATGGAACATATTCTAAGATCAACCACATAATTGGCCATAAATCAAGCATAAGCCAATTTATTAGGACTGAAAGTCTACCATGCACCTTCTCGGATCACAGTGGAATAAAAATAAACATTGACACCAACAGGTCTCTTCAAAACCCACAAAGACATGGACACTAAACAGCATGATGCTAAACAACTCCTGGGTCAATGACAAAATCAAAACAGAGATCAAAGGATACCTGGAAACAAATGAAAATGAAGAAACATCTTACCAAAATCTCTGGGATGCCTTGAAAGCTGTAGTAAGAGGGGAAATTATATCCCTACAAACACACATGAAGAAAATGGAAGGATCACAAATTAACAGCCTAACAAGCCACCGAAGGAAGATGGAAAAGCAAGACCACAAAAACCCTCATTTCAGCAGAAGAATCCAGATCACCAAAATAAAAGCCCAAATCCAGGACATAGAAGACAAAAAGATAATACAAAAAATCAATGAAACAAAAAGCTGGTTCTTCGAAAGGATAAACAAGATTGATGATCCCCTAGCTAGACTGACCAAGAAAAAGAAAGAAAAAACCCAAATAAGCACAATTAGAAACACAAAAGATGAAGTCACATCTGACTCTGAAGAAATGCAAAAGATCATTAGAGACTACTACATACACTTGTATGGAAACAAACTTGAAAACCTTAAGGAAATGGAGGACTTTCTGACATCACACAACCTACCTAGGTTGGAACAAGAAGAAATTCAGACCCTAAATAGACCAATAACAATCAAGGAAATCGACTACACAATAAGAAAACTACCTACCAAAAAAGCCCTGGTCTAGATGGTTTTCCAGCAGAATTCTACAAGACATTTAAGGAGGAGCTGATACCAATCCTACTGAAGGTAATCCAGGTGATTGAAAAAGATAGAACTCTCCCCAAATAATTTTATGAAGCCAACATCACATTGATACCCAAGACAGGTAAAGAACCAACAAACAAAGAGAACTACAGGCCAATATCTTTGATGAACATAGATTCTAAAATTCTCAACAAGATCCTGGCAAACTGGATTCAACAACACATCTCACAAATCATTAATCATGACCAAATAGACTTTATTCCTGGGATGTAAGCCTGGTTCAACATTTGTAAAACCATAAATGTAATTAAATACATCAACAGATGTCAAAACAAAAACCACATGATTATATCATTAGATGCAGAAAAAGCTTTTGATAAAATCCAGCACCCTTTCTTCATAAAAGCCCTCGAAAATCTAGGCATACAGGGAACATACCTCAAAATAGTAAAAGCCATCTATGAGAAACCCACAGCCAGCATACTCCTAAATGGACAAATATTCCTGAAATCTGGAAAAAGACAAGGATGCCCACTCTCACCCCTCCTGTTCAACGTAGTACTGGAAGTCCTGGTTCGAGCAATCAGAGAAGAGAAGGCAATCAGGGGTATCCAAATAGGAAAAGAGGAAGTCAAGTTATCTCTCTTTGCAAATGATATGATTGTGTACCTTGAAAACCCAAGAGAATCTGTCAAAAACCTCCTTACACTGATAAAGGACTTTGGCAAATTCTCAGGATACAAAATAAATGTGCAAAAGACATTCGCATTTCTTTACACCAATAATAAACAAACAGAAACCCAAATAAAAAGCACAATTCGATTCACAATAGCCACAAAAAAAAAGAAATACCTTGGCATCTTCCTAACCAGAGTTGTGATCCAGGCTTAACATCCTGGATCTACAAGGAACTCAAATGTGCTGAATAGAAAAAAGCAAACAACCCCATTATAAAATGGGCAAAAGATATGAACAGACACTTCACAAAGGAAGACATCTGAGCAGCCAAGAGACACATGAAGAAATGTTCAACCTCACTAATCATCAGGGAGATGCAAATCAAAACCACACTGAGATACCACCTAACTCCAGTCAGAATGGCAATTATCAACAACTCAAAAAATATCAGCTGCTGGAGAGAGTGTGGTGAAAAGGGAACACTTCTATACTGTTGTTGGGAGTGTAAACTAGTGCAACCTCTGTGGAAAGCAGTGTGGCGATTCCCAAAAGCTCTAAATATCAACCTCCCATATGACCCTGCAATCCCCCTACTGGGTATTTATCCTGAAGAACTCAAATCACTCTATAAAAAAGATACCTGCATATATATGTTTATCGCAGCATTGTTCACAATAGCAAGAACCTGGAACCAACCATGTTACCCATCAAAAGAGGACTGGATTAAAAAAATGTGGTACATATATACGATGAAATACTACACAGCCATAAAAAAACAAAATCATGAATTTCACAGCAACCTGTATGGAACTAGAGTCTATAATACTGAGTGACCTCTCACAGAAACAAAGATCCGAGTATCACATGTTCTCACTCATAGGATGGACCTTGAACATCCAATGTAATACTATAAGAAAATGACTGACAGTAGTGGGAAACTATGGGGTGGGGGAGATGGGATTAACGGTTGCAAAGATTTGTCTGGGGACAGGGAAACACCTCTTATCAACAGGGTGCCTGAATGAAACGTATTTGTATACCTAACCCTTAACTGTAACCCACAATATCATAATAAAAAATATTGATTAAAAAAAATCTGTTTCCTCATGTGTCAAATCAAACACAAATATTCACATTGTCATGAGAATTTAACGAGACAATGCACTTAAAGGACTTAGAAGAGGCACAAGCTTATTGTAAACACATAATTGGCCACAAGCAGTTGGGTAAAATTGGCTAAGCATGATTGGGGCATGTCTGGTGTGTAGAGTTGTGATGGTTCATTGGATAGTGCCCTGAACTGAGACAGAAGATGCAAGTTTGTCCTCTATCACTTGCTCAAAGGTTGATTCTTGATGTTTTATGAATAGCAAGTGAGATATCATGTCTGAAAATCAGATTGTCAAACACAGTTTATTATTAAAAAGTGAATCATCCTTGAAAAGGCTGCATGGGGAATGCAGAGTAAAAATAATTAGTGGATACTTGGTTTAATTAAGTGAGGTTGGATGCTCCAGGTCATAGATGTAGGGTTCATCCATGCTTAGACTAGAAAAAGGGAAGAAGGTTTAGGATCTGAGAGTCGGGGAGAAAGGTTTTAAAAGCACAGGGTGAGTGTTTGAGGCTGGGAATAAAATAGCTGTTCCTGCTCCCTCCCCCCTACTTTTCTACTTGCCCTCCCAAAACGGGCATAGATGACCTAGAGGTTAAGCTGGATGGACCTAAAACCAAAAGTCAGTGTTCCTCTGATTTCTTAATTAATGAAATAATTGAAGCTATCAGAGAGGAGATAACATGTACTAAACTAGGTTGGAGAGGTCAAGTGGGTGGTCGGTTTACTGAAGCTCACCTTTATATCCAGAGGCTTTTCTTTGCTTCCGCATTTCTCCAGAAGCTGATCTTTTGCACACCATCTGTGAATTAATTCCAAGTCTGCTTCTCAGCCAAAGCTCGACTTCCTCATGTTTGTCTTCTGAACTTCTGGACTGATTAACATGAAGAGTAGCAGGAAAGGAGGGAGGAACTTACATACTGCTCTAAAGAGATAACACATTTCCCTTCCTTGACTTCAAATTCCTGTTTCTTTCCTAACCTGTGGTCTCCAGCATGATACTGCCATTCCCACCTCTCAGAAGGCAAAGATGCCCTTTGTTAGGTGGCAAGGACTTTCTTGATTGTGAAAACCCTCTCTGCTTTTCATGGGTTTGAGTTCTGCCTCCTGGCCTCTAGGGTACTTGTTAGACTAAGATAGTTGTCATGTGCTGACCTTTCAGGAAAGTTTGTCCTGTAATCTCTAAGTAGAAAAAGCAGAATGGGAATCACAGTTAGCAGAACAGACTCCAAGGACCTCAAGGACCCTTGAGGCTTCCTATTTAGATGTTGAGACTAATTTCAAAGCTTCTTAACTTCACTGCAATATCCCAAGGGCATGCTTCTGTTTCCCTAAGTAATTGTTATTAAGAGTGGATAGATATTTATGTAGGTAAACATTTTTATTTTGTGGGATTTTAATGTTTGGCCGTTCTAATGGTTGTGTGGTAGTATATCATTGGTTTTTGTCTGTTTGTTTTGTTATTTTAGTCAGGGTCTCATTGTGTTTCCCAGGCTGGAGTGCAGTGGCAAGATCACGGCTTGATATAGCCACAACCTCCTTCCACCTCAGTATCCCAAGTAGCTGGGATTACAGGCGCATGCCACAATGCCTGGCTAATTTATTTATTTGTTTGTTTGTTTGTTTCATTGTGCTTCACTTTATTTCACTTACAGAGATATTGCATTTTTTAAAAACTTTTTTTTTTTTTTTAGTTGGAGTCTCACTCTGTTGCCCAGACTGGAGTGCAGTGGCCGCTCCCGGCCACCGCAGCCTCGACCTGCTGTGCTCTGGCGATCCTTTCGCCTCAGCCTTCCAAGTAGCCGGAATTACAGGCATGCGCTACCACGCCCGGCTGATTTTTTTATTTATTGTAGAGATGAGGTCTCGCTGCCCAGGCGGGTCTCGAACCCGCGGGCTCAGGCAATCCACTCACCTCAGCCTCCCAAAGGTGCGGGATTACAGGCTGAGCCACCGAGCCTGGCGTAACACATATTTTTTATTTTAAAATAGTGGAGTACAGTTAAGGGTTAGGTATACAAATATGCATTGTGCAGGTACCCTTGTTATTTTTTTTTTTGTAAAGAATAGGTCTTGCTACATTGCCTATGTTGGTCTCAGATTCCTGGGCTCAAGCAGTTCTCCTGTTTTGGTCTCACAAAGTGCTGGGATTACAGACATGAGCCACCATGCCTGGCTTCATTGTTGTTTCGATTTGAATTTCCCTAATGACATATGATGGGAAACATCTTTTCATATGTTTTTCCCATCTGTATATCTTCTTTGGTGAGCTGTCTTTAAGATCTTTGGCCTGTTTTTAAACTGGGTTGTTTGTTTTCTTATTGTTGAGTTTTAAAAGTTATTGGTATATCTTGGAAAACAACACTTTGTCAGATATGTTTTGTGCAAATATTTTCTCCCAGTATGTGGTTTCTCTTTTTATTCTCTTGGTAATGTCTTTTGCAGAGCAGAAAATTTTAATTTCAATGAAGTCTAACTTGTCAGTTTTTTATGGATCATGCCTTTGGTGTTATATCTAAAAAGTTATCACTAACCTCTATATCATCTAGATTTTCTCCTACGCTATCTTCTATGAGCTTTACAGTTTCGCATTTTACATTGGGGCCTTTGATCTGAATTAAGATCTGTAAAGCATGTATTCATTTTTTTTTTTTTTGCATGTGGATGGCCAGATGATTTAGCATCATTTGTTGAAAAGATTATTTTTTCTCCATTGTATACTTTTGTTCTTTCTCAAAGGTCAGTTGACTACGTGTATGTAGGTCTATTTATTGTCAGATCTCTATTCTGTACCACTAATCTGCCTACTTCTTTGTCAGTATCACACTGTCTTGATTACTATAGCTTTATAGTAAGTCTTAAAATCAGGTAATGTCTGTTTTCCACCTTATTTTTTCTCCTTCGAAATTGACTTGGTTATTCTGGGTCCTTTGTCTTTCTATATATACATTAGAATCAGTTCGTTGATATCCACAAAATAACTTTCTGGGATTTTGACTGGTATTCCATTGAATCTGTATACCAAATTTGGAAGAACTGACATCTTGACAATCTTGGGCTTTCTTGTTCATAAAAATGGAGCTCTTAATTAACTCTTTTATATCTTCCATCAGAGTTCTGTGGTTATACTTGTATAGATCTTCATATTTTGCTAGGTTTATGCCAAATATTTTTATTTTGAGAGGTGCTAATGTAAATGACTTTGTTTTATTTTCATATTCTACTTGATCTTTGCTAATATATAGAAAAGCAATTGACTTCTATACCTTAATATTGTATCATGCTACCTTCCTATAATTGCTTATTAGTTCCAGGATGTTTTTGACCAATTATTTCAGATTTTCTACATAAACAATTGATAAACAAAGTTTTATATTTTTCTTCTAAATCTGTATATTTTTGTTTGTCAAATAATTTTTCTGCATCTGTTTGTACAATCTTGTAATTTTTATTTGTTAGCCAATTGATTTTGGAATGTTGAACCAACCTTGCACACCTGGGATAAATTCCACTCTGCTGTTATGTATAAATCTTTGTATATGTTTTTGTACTCTATTTGCTAATATTTTGTTGAGGGGCATGTATATATGTTTATGAGAGATATTGGTCTGTAGTTTTCTTCTCTTGCAATGTCTTTGTCTGGTTTTGGTATTAGGGTATTGTTGGTTTCATATAATGAGTTAGGAATTATTCCCTCTGCTTTTATCATCTGGAAGAGATTATAGATAGTTATTATAATTTTTCCTTAAATGTTTAGTAGAATTCACCAGTGAACTCATCTGGGCCTGGTGTTTTCTGGTTTGGAAGTTTAGTTATTTAATCAATTTATTTAGTAGATGTGGGGCCTATCAATTTTGTCTATTTCTTCTTGCATGCATTTTAGCATATTGTGTTGTTCAAAGAATTGGTCCATTTCATTTAGGTTATCCAATTTGTGGGTATAGAGTTGTTTATAGTATTTATTTATTATTCTTTTACTGTCCATAGATTCTGTACTGATGTCTCTTATTTATTTCTGATATTACCAATTTCCGATATTAAAAAATTAATATAATTAATCATTTGCATCTTCTTCCTTTTTTTCTTAGTTATCCTGGCTAGAGGCTTATCAGTTTAAAAAAAAACTTTTATTGTGTATATTTGAGGTTTACAATATGATGTTATGTGATGCATATAGATAGTAAAATGGTTACTATAGTGAAACTGATTAACATACCTATCATTTCACATAGTAACATTTTTGTGATAAGAGCAGCTAAAATTTACTTATTTAACAAAAATCCCTAATACAAGACAATTTCGTTAACTTTAGTCCTCATGTTGTACATTAGACTTCTAGACTTGTTCATGCTACATATCTGCCATTTTGTCTTTTGACCCACAGGTCCCATTTCCCTGCCTCCACCCTTGGTAACCATTGTTTCATTCTCTATCCCTGTGTATTTGAGCACTTTCTTTTTATTTCACATATGAGTTAGATTATGCAAGATTTTTATTTCTGTGTCTGGCTTATTTCACTTACCACCATGTCCTCCCATCCATTCACATCATGGTAAATGGCAGGATCGCCCTCATTTTTAAGGCTTAATAATATTTTAAAGCTAAATAAATATTCTTTGACCATGTTAAAGTCAGGTGATTTGTTTTTCTGCTATTGAGTTGTAACAGTTCCAAAAATGAGGGGACGAAAAACAAAACAAAACCAAAAAAACCCAGGAATTAATTTTTTTTAATTGTGTATTTTTTTTCTTCTTTTAAAAATTTTATTTATTTATTTATTTTTTAATTATGGGGTAAAATTCAAAGTTAGGTATACTGATATTCATTGTGCAGGTACCCTTGTTGATGAGGTATGCCCCACTCCACAGGCAAATCTTTTTTTTCTTTTTTTTTTCTGAGTTGGAGTCTCACTCAGTCACCCAGACTGGAGTGCAGTGGCCACTCCCGGCCACCGCAGCCTCCACCTGCTGGTCTCCGGTGATCCTTCCCCCTCAGCCTTCCAAGTAGCTAGAACTAAAGGCATGCGCTACCAAACCCAGCTACTTTTTTTGATTAATTGTAGAGGTAATGAGGTCTCACCAAGTTGCCCAGGCGGGTCTCAAACCCGTAGACTTAGGCAATTCACTCACCTCTGCCTCCAAAAGCGTGGGATTACAGGCTGAGCCACTGAACCGGGCAGCAAATCTTGACTACTGTCAATCCTACCTCCCCACCCCCCCTTCCCCCACAGTTTTCCACTACTGTCAATCCTTTTGTGATAGTATCATGGTAGTTGTTCAAGGTCCACTTATGAGTGAGAACATGTGATATTCAGATCTTTGTTTCTGTGAAAGATCACTCAGTACTATAAACTCTAATTCCATCCAGGTTGCTGTGAAGTTAATGATTTTGTTCTTCTTTATGGCTGCATAATATTCCATTGTGTATATGTATCACATTTTTTTATCCAGTCTTCTTTTGATGGGCAGCACGGTTGGCATGTTCTTGCTATTGTGAACAATGCTGCGATAAACAAACATGTGCAGGTATCTTTTTTACAGAGCGATTGAGTTCTTCTAGGAATATTCCCAGTAAGGGAATTGTAGGGTCATATGGAAAGTCGATTTTTAGAACTTTTAGGAATCGCCACACTGTTTTCCACAGAGGTTGTACTAATATACACTCCCACCAACAGTGTAGAAGTGTTCTCTTTTGCCACATCCTCTCCAGCATCTGTTACTTTTTGAGTTATTGATGATGGCCTTCTGACTGGAGTTAGGTGGCATCTCAGTGTAGGTTTAATTTGCATCTCCTTTGATGACTAGTGAAGCTGAACAGTTTTTCATGTATCTGTTGGCTGCTCATATATCTACTTTTGAGAACTGTCGATTCATATACACACTTTGTAATGGGGCTGTTTGGTTTTTTTGTTTCAGCATGTTTGAGTTCCTTGTAGATCCTAGATATTAGGTCTTTGTCAGACATGGAGTTGGCAAATATTTTTTTCCCAGGCTATGTGCTGTCTCCCTGCTCTCTTGATGGTTTCTTTGGCTTTGCAGAAGCTTGTCAGTTTGATGAAGTAAAAAAAAAAAAATCCCGGAATTTATTTATTAAAAATTGTGTACTCTTACAAGTTTAAACTCCAGTCACCTTCAAAGTACTCTCTGTTTGATGCAATACACCTTTTGAGATGCTTTTTCCACAGCTCAAAACAATTTTTGACTTGTCAGTTGTGATGCCTTTTAGTGTTTCTGTCGTTTTTTGTTTCATCTCTTCCACATCAGCAAAATATTTCCCATTAAGGACTTTTTTCCTTTGGGGTAACAAAAAACTAGTTGTTTGAGGCCACATTGGGTGAATAGAGAGGGTGAGGCCTGGGGTTCATGCTGTTTTTGTCCAAAAACTGCTGAACACTCAGTGCGGTGTGGGCAGGCGAATTGTCATGGTAGAAAAACCAGTCACCTGTTTGCCACAACTCAGAATATTTATTCTGCAAATTGTGATGCAACCTTCTCAAAACTTCCAGATAAAAACGTTGGTTGACTGTTCGATCTGGAGTAACAAATTCTGGATATACTATAAGGGGCCCACCCTACAAATGATAATTTCTGGGATTTTGGGGGGTCCCCCTTGTAAAACTTTCTCCTTGTAAAGATTTGTATGCATAGCTACTTTTATCATGATAAATAAAAACTGGGAAAAAAATGTTTCAACTAGTGGACAGAAAAACAAATTGTGCTGTCTGTGCAGTAGAATACTAACTAGCAATAAAATGGAAAAACCATGAATATACACACAGCATGAGTACATCTCAGAATTATTATGCAAAGTAAAAGAAGTAATGTGCAAAAATGTAAATACTGCATGATTCTGTTACTGTGAAATTCTAGAAAGACAAAATTGTAGAACTAGAAACAACATTGGTGATTATTAGGAGCCTTGAGTAGGGGGACAGGATTGACTGTAAAGCAGCATAAAGGAACTTTGGGGGATGATGAAGATGTTCTTTATCTTGATTATGCTGGTGGGTATGCAAGTGTGTATATTTATCAAAATTCACCAAATGTAATACTTAGAATTGGTGAATTCTGTTATATGTAAATTGCACTAAAATAAAGTTGAGAAGAAAAGGACCAGTTTTCAGATTCAGAATGCAAATAATTCCAAATCATTTATATGAGGGAAATTTACATCTAAACAAATTATAATGCAAATGAGAAAACTAAATGTATAAAAAACTAAAAGTAGCCAAAGAGAAAAGTAGTTGTATGCAAAAAATATTAGACTGGCAAATACCTTCTAAACAGCAGCAGTGGAATTCACAATGCAGTTGAATAATATCTTCAAAGACAGAGAGAACATTTTCATCCTAGAATTGTACTTTCTGTAAACTTCTTTTTTTTTTTGAGATCAAGAGTGAAATAAAGATATTTTCAGAAAAGCATAAGAGATAACCAACACCAGGTTCATCTAAATAATGTACTTCACTAGAGAGACTATAATCCCCAGAAGGAAGAATTGAGAAACAAGAAGGAATGGCATTTTAAAAATAGTATTAATGAAGGTAAACATAAAGAAGCATCAACTCTATTGACCAATTATAATAAAGTCTGATTTGGGAGATTAAAAACAGAATCAACTACTACATAATAAAATTCAGGGTTGGTGAGGGATTATTATAGTTAAAGCATTCAAATATCTGCATTTTTATACCAAGAAGATAGAGATATTGATTAATCTTAAATTTTAAGTTAAATATGAATGATGAAATTTATGAGTAAACCATTAAAAGATTTATTGTACAAAAACTGTCACACCTCCTGAAAGGAAACAACTAAAAAGGAGTGAAAACCTGATCTACCCAAAAGAAGAAAAGAAAGTAGGAAATAAATGAAACATAGAAAATGAGAAAACACAAAATAAGTTAGTGCATTAAAATATTAATATAGCAACAATCAAGTAAAATACAAAAGGAAACAAATTCTTCAGTTAAAATAAAGATGAATATTTTAACTTGCTTGATTGTAGCAATCATCTCACAATACATATATCAAAACATCATGTTGTATACTTTAAATAATTACAATTTTGTTTTTAAATTATGTCCTATGTTCTTAAAAATCCAGGAATATGAAGTTAGTTATATTTTCACTAACTATAGGTAAATTAAGAGGGAGAAATTACACCTTAAAATATACTTTGACATAGCAATAACATCTCCCTTTATTCTATTTTAAAGATGTGAGGTACAATTCAGGATTAGGTATACAAATGGTCATTGTACAGGTAAAGTTTGAGTATCCCTTTAGTCCCTACTTCACCTGGTTTGAGATCAGTTACCCTTATTGATGAGGTGTGCCCCCCCTCCCCAGCAGTTTCCCACTACAATCCCTTTCTCACTCTCTTTTTAAAAATTATTTATTTATTTTAAAGATGTGGGGTACAATTCACAGTTAGGTATACAATGGTTTTTGTACAGGTAAAGTTTGGGCCTGACTTTGGTCCCCACTTCACCTAGTTTGAGATCAGGTACCCTTACTGATAAGGTGTGTCCCCCACCCTGGCAGTTTCCCACTACTGCCAATTCCTTTCTTATAGTATTATATTAATTGTTCAGGGTCCACGTATGAGTGAGAACATGTGGTACTCAGTTTTTTGTTTCTGTGCTAGATCACTGAGTATTATAGACTCTAAATTCATTCAAATTGCTGTGAAGTTCATAATTTTGTCCTTCTTTATGGTACTCATAAAACACCTCTCTCTTTTGGTTAATGTTTGCATGGCATATCATTTTACTATCAAATTTTCTGTGTCTTTATGAAGCACACAAGTTTTGAGATGTGTATTTTTCTATATTTTTTTCTAAATAATTTTATATTTCTTGAGCACAAGAGTTTTTTATGTGTCCATGAAAGTTTAATTATCTTTTATGGTTGAATTCTAATTGACTACTTTGCGACTATATAATGCAATCTGTCTGATCTTAATGTAATCTTTGAGTCTTTATTATAAGCTAACATATCATCCATTTTTAAAATTGTTTAATTTGACTTGAGTAGTGTAAAAACACAATTTTGGATGTCGTGTCCTTGATATATTAGATCAAATGTGTTAATTATATCATTATATGTGCTATATTACTATTGTTTTACTGCATAATTGAATCTTTATATATTTGGAAATTAAAATCAAATCTATTAAGAAAACACTTGGGTTTTCCAGATGAGTATTCATTAGCATAGCAATTCCAATTAAAATCCTACCAGTACCTTTATGTTTGTGTGTATGTGTGTGTGTGTGAGTATGTGTATGTGAGAGAGAGAGATACAGAGACAAAGACAGAGACTGACAGACAGAGACAGAGAGAGAGAGAGAGAGAGAGAGAGAGAGAGAGCATTGGTGAACCTGTTTCTAAAGTAGGCAATGAATTCATGACCAAGTCACCAAAAGGGAATGCTACAAAAGCTAAGACAGATAGGTGGGACTTCATTAAACTGAAAATCTTTTGTATACAAAAATAAACCATCAAGAAAGTAAAGAGAAAACCCACAGAATGGGAAAAATATTTGCAAATAATGCATCTGGCAAAAGTCTAACATCCAGAATGTATAAGAAACTCAAAAAAGCAAAAGGAAAAAAACAAAAAATCCCATTAAAAAGTGTGCAAAGGACATAATCAGACACCTCTCAAAAGATGATGTATAAGCAGCCAACAGGCATATGAAAAAATGCTCAGCCTCACTAATCATCAGAGAAATGCAATCAAAACTACAATGAGATACTACCTAACTCTGGTAAGGATGGGTATCATTAATAAGTCAAAAAAACCCAAACAAAACAGGTGTTGGCATGGCTGTAGAGTAAAAGGAAAACTTGCACATTGTTAGTAGGAATGTAAGATAGTTCAACCTTTGTGGAAAGCAGTGTGGTGATTTCTTAAAGAATTAAAAATTCATTTTCCCTATGATCCAGCAATCCCTTTCCTGGGAATATACCCAGAAGAACACAAATCACTCTACCAAAAGGCACCTGCACACATATGTTTATTGCCACACTATTCATAATAGCAAACACATGAAACCAATCCTGCCGCCCATTAAAAGTGGGTTGAATAAAGAAAATGTGATACATATACATGATGGTGTATTATTCGGCCATAAGGAAGAACAAAATCATTATCTTTGGTGTATCTTGGATGCAACTGGAGACCATCATTCTAAGTGAACTACCACAGAAACAGAGAACTGACTACTACATGCTCTCACTCATAAGTGGGCCCTGAACACTAGTCACTTTAGCACAAGGGTACAATTGGCAGTCACTGTGCACTGCTTTGAGAGTGAGAAAAGGTGGAGGGTGGGGGACATGTGACAACATAATGGATACCTGGTACACTACCAGGGGAGTGTGGAACACCTAGGAGTCCAAACTTCACCTGCATGCAGCCTACTTACGTAGTAAATGCTCACTTGTACCCCCACAACTTTATAATAAATAAATACATATTTTTCAAAAGAAATTTTTAAAACTACCATTTACATAGTAAAAAGGCAACTAACTCACTGAATGGAAGAATATTCTGTTTATCAAGCTATCTTTCTATGTCTGTCTATCTATCCATTTTTCAACAAAGAAGTCAAATCCAGAATATACAAGCACTCTTTAAATCAAGAAACAAAAGGGAGAAAATGCAATAGAAAAATAAGCAAAAGATTTGAATAGGAACTTCACACCAAAAGATATCCAAATGATCAACAGACACATTAAAAGATGTTTGGAAGATGGCAGATTGGACGCTTTCAAGCATGCCTCACCCATCAGAATGTTGTGAAATCATGTAGAAAAACCAACACAGTGAACTCCAATCTAAGGAGGAAAATGGATATTCACCAGAATGACAAAAGACACCCCAAATCTCAGGGAGGAGAAGACAGGTGAAAAACCTCCACGATGGTGCTCCACAGAAAAAGTGGTTGCAAATCCTAGATCATGGGATGAGACTGAAAACTTTACTCTGAGACATACCTTCCAATTAGAGATCTGTGTAACTCAGATCACAGGAGAACATCCCATTTCTCCTGAGCCCTGGCTGTCACTGAGGAGGCCGAGAGGTGGCGAGCAGGAGACATCCAGTAAAATCACAGACATTCTTCCAAATCTGGGTGAGGATGACTCCATTTTTTTATTGAGGCCCATTGTTGCACACTTCTCTGTAGGCACTTCCATTTCTGCTCACTCTGAAGCAAGGGAAGGGCTTCCCACACGTGGAACAAAGTGGGAGTGGTGTGGAAATCACCCCAGTGTTTGGAACTGGATGGACCTGGCTCATTCTAGCTGTGGCTGGCAGTAGCAGGGAGCCCACAAAAGTCATATTTTTCTCCTGGAGAAACAGGATGCTAGGGTCAGATCTTCGACCCAGAATCAGTCTCTGTGTGGTACTGCCTAGACACCCTACCCTGCTTCACCCCTCTGGGCCATTGTAGCAAGATGTCCAGCAATACAAAGGAACATCCAGAATATCAGTCTAAATGACAGGAGCTTATTAGGGGGCCCCCACTTCATTCTCTGGAATATGCATCCTGAGTAGAAGAGTTGTGGCATCCACAGTTTCTCATGACAGTGATCCTATATCCTGTTAGTTTTATAACTTGGAACTCTTCAGTGAGCATCACTTTTAAGAATCTAAGCCTCCTTCCCAGACTAGGAGGGGTAGCGTGCCCCAGTAATACTGAAGAAATGGAGGGCTTCCTACTCCTGCACAACTGGGAAAGCAGTCTAAGTTATAGGAGACCAACAGGAGGGATCTTTTTCTGTATTTCAATCAGCAGCCTGAGGACCAGGAGAATTGATCCCTGGTAGTGAGGTTGAAAGCCAAGTTCAGGTCTGTTACACAGAATTGAGCTACAGGTGTCATTGTGGGGGTACCACATCCTGCCCCCAAGTCTGTTGGGGAAGCGTAACCCCCAGTACCAAGGATCAGGCAGCACCCATTTCCTGATACCTGGATTAGTAGCCTAAGCAGCCCCATCCTTCCTGGAATACCACCCATGCCCAATGAGGCCTCCTGTGCTCCACACCCTACTGTACCCAATTACCTGGAGTAGGAGCCTGAGCCACCCTCCCCCCGTGGGTGGAGTCCTTGGTGCTGCTCTGCTTTCTCTGCTCAGTGCCCAGACATATCCCCAGGTAGGCTTGGAATATGTCTAGATTAGGAGCTCAGACCATCCTCCTCTTCCAAAACAGAGAACTTGAGGCAGCAGAGTTCCCCTAATACCTCACCAAGGCACTCTTCTGGGCACTTGGAGGCCACACACCAGACTCAGCCACAGAACAGGTTCCTGTACCTGACATCCATGGCATCCACCACCCGACAGTAGGTGGGCCTGCCTAGTTTGGCCCCGACCGTTTTGGTTCCTTCCTCCTCAGGGCTGAACTGGGAACACATACCACAGTGCATTCCACAGATGAACTCACTGCTGAGACAACAGAGTGCTTCTTCCAGTAAATAAAAATCAAGTAAATACCCATTCACATCGATAGTATCCAGTCCATACCTATAGGTGTCAACTGCTGGCCTAGAAGGTGAACAATGCACCACAGCAGGCAAGTTTCTCATACCAGCATATACCTTTGAGGAGTGGGTTAAGACTTCTGAGACTCCACCAGCCTAGCCTCACCAAAAGCAGTGGGTCAGCCCACAGTCCCACCACATTGTTATTATAACCAATACCTAGGAACACCTACAGAGGACATCTATAGCAAAGAAACTAAGGAGCTTATACAGATTAGCCACCATAGTTCATTCAGATGAGAAAGAACCAGAGAAACAACCCTGAAAGTATGAAAAACAGAGTCATATCCCTCCAAAGGTGTTCACCAATCTTTCAACAACAGAAACTAACCACAATGAAATTCTTGAAATGTCAGAGAGCAAATTCAAAATATTGGTTATAAAAAGGCTCCATGAGATGCACAACAAAGCTAACAATAAGCAAAACAATGCAGGAGGTGAAAGGAGAGATTGACAGCTTAAAAAAAACTATACAGAACTTAAAAACTCAATGGAGAAGATACAAAACAATACAAAACTACAGCAGTAGGCTAGAACAGGTGGAAGAAAGAATTTCAGAGATAGAAGACAGCCTCTTTGAACTAGCCCAGTCAGATAGAAACAAAGAAAAAAGGATCAAGAAGAATGAGCAAAGCCTATGAGAAATATGGGATTATGTAAAGTGACCAAACCTATGTATATAGGCTTTCCAGTGGGGGAAGAAGTTAAAGTAAAAAGGCACAATGTCAAGCCGGGCTCAGTGGCTCAGCCTGTAATCCCGCGCCTTTGGGAGGCTGAGGTGAGTGAATTGCCTGAGCCCACGGGTTCGAGACCCGCCTGGGCAGCAAGACCTCATCTCTACAATAAAAATCAAAAAATCAGCCGGGCATGGTAGCACATGCCTGTAATTCCGGCTACTTGGAAGGCTGAGATGGAAGGATCGCCGGAGCCCAGCAGGTCGAGGCTGTGGTGGCCGGGAGCGGCCACTGCACTCCAGTCTGGGCAACAGAGTGAGACTCCAACTCAAAAAAAAAAGAAAGGCACAATGTTCACTGTCTAGAGAAGGTGCCATCTGAGACCCAATCTCCACCACTACACAATGCATCCATGTGATGAACATGCATGTGTATGTCCTGAATCTGTTTTTTTAAGTATGGAAAATATATTAGAAGAAATAATTCAAGAAAACTTCCTTGGGGTCTCAAAAGAAACCTAAACATTCAGATGAAAGAAACCTAAACATTCAGATAAAAGAAACCCAAGAACTCCCTCAAGATATATCAAAAAAAGGGAGCCTCACCAAGACATATCATTGTCAGATTCTTCAAAGTCAACATGAAAGAAAGTATCCTAAGAGCAACAAGATGAAAGCATCAAATCACTTTTAAATGAAAGGGCTTTAGACTAACAACAGACTTCTCAGCAGAAACCCTACAAACCAGAAGTGAATGGATACCCTTTCTCAACTTCTTTAAGAGGGAAAAAATGCTAGCCAAGAACCTTTACCCAGCCAAACTAAGCTTCATAAATGAAGGAGGAATAATGTCCTTCCCACACAAACTAACACTAAGGGAATTTGTTGCATTAAACCATCCCTACAAGAGATGCTCAAAGGAGTTTTAAACTTGGAAATGAAATGACAATTCTTGCCATCACAAAAGAGCACATAAATTCAAAGCTCATAGTACCTATAAAGCAAGTACACATTAGGATCCCCAAGTCTGCTAGCTTACAACACAATGGCAGCAACAAAAAGCTCACATATCAATATTAACCCTGAATATAAATGGGCTAAATGCCCCATTTAAAAAAGTAAGAATGACAAACTGGTCTAAAAAAACAAGATACAACCATATGCTAGCTAAAGATAGTCACAGACTCAAAGTAATTTGGCAGAAAAATATATTTAAAGTGAATGAACAACATAGACAGGAGTAGCCATTGTCACATCAGGCAGCTCAGACTTTAAACCAAAATAGCTAAAAAAAAAAAAAAGACAAAGGACATTGCATAATGATAAAGGATGAAATTCAACAGTAAGATTCAACCATCTTAAACATATATGCACTGAACACAAGAGAGCATCCAAATTCTTGAAACAAATGCTACTTGACCTCCAAAAACATATTGATAGCTATACCATAATAGTGGGTGACTTAAACACCCCACTGGCATCACTAGACAGATCATCGAAGCAGAAATTAATAAAGAAGCACTGTACTTAAACAGGATATAGACCAAATGGACCTGACAGACATCTACAGAACTTTCCACCCAACAACTGCAGATTATAATTTCTTTTCAACTCTACAAAGATTAGTCTCTAAAATAGATGATATACCTGGTCATAAATACATTTAAAAACGTCAGAATTATGCCAACCATCATCTTAGACCACAGTAGAATAAAATTAGAAATCAATGCTAAGAGGAACTCCCTAAATTATGCCACAGCATGGAAACAGGGCAACTTGCTGTTGAATGACGTTTGGGTAAACAATCAAATTAAGGCACAAATAAAAAAACTTGTTGAAACAAATAAAAATAGTGACACAACATACCAAAACCTCTGGGACACAGCAAAATCAGTTCTGACAGGAAAGTTTACAACATTAAATGCCGACATCAAAATGATCAAGAAATCAGAAATTGACAGCTTAACCTTGCATCTCAAGGAACTAGAAAAGCAAGAGCAATCTGAAGCAAAAGAAGTAAAAACTAAGAAATAACAAAGATCAGAAATTAATGGCATTGAGACAAAAAATGCACAAATGATCAATGAATTAAAAAGATAGTTTCCTGAAAGGAAAAGCAAAGTTGATAGACCACTAGCCAGACTAAATAAGAAAAAGGAATGAACACAATCATAATGTCAGAGGTGACATAACAACTGATATCACAGAATAAAAAAGATCATCAGGGACTACTATGAACACCTCTGGCAACACACTTAAAAACCTAAAGGAAATGAACAAATTCCTGGAAACATACAACCTCCCAAGACTGAACCAGGAAGAAATAGATACCCTGAATAGACCAATAACAAGGGATAAAATTGAATCAGTAATAAGAAAAAAATCTCCCCACTCCCCCTAAAACAAAGCCCAGGGCCAGTCTGATTCACAGCTGAATTTTATCAAATGTGCAACGAAGAGCTTGTACCATCCCTACAAAAATTATTCCAGTAAATAGAGGAGAAAAGACTTCTCCTAACTCATTCTATGAAGCCAGTATTACACTGATACCAAAATCAAGCAAGTATACAGCAAAAAAGAAAATTATAGGTCTATTTCCCTGAAGAATATAGATGCTAAAATTCTTAACAAAATACTAGCAAACTTAATTCAACATAAAATTGAAAAAAATTATCCATTGCAACCAAGTGGATTTTATTCCGGGCATGCTAGGATGGTTTAATATCTGCAAATCAATAAACATGATCCACCACATAAACAGAAGCAAAAATAAAAACAATACGACCAACTCAATAGATGCAGAAAAGGCATTCAACAAAATCCAACATAGCTTCAGAAAAAATACCCTCAACAAACTGGGTAATAAAAGAACGTATCTTAAAATAATAAGAGCTGTATATAACTAACCAAGAGCCATACTTAACCAGGAAAAGTTGAAAACATTCCCCCTAAGAACAAGAACAAGATGGAGATTTTCACTCTCATCACTCTTGTTCAACATTGTACTGGAAGTCCTAGCAAGAGCAATCTGGCAGAAAAAGAAATAAAGTATATCCAAATTAGCAAGGAGGAAGTCAAACAACCTCTGTTCATGGATTATATGATTGTATACCTAGAAAACCCTGAGGACTGCTCTAAAAAATCAACATACAAAAATCAGTAATGTTCCTATACATCAACAATACTCAAACTGAGAACCAAATCAAGAACTCAATTCCATTCACACTAGACACACACACACACACACACACACACACACACACTCACACACACACACAATCTAGGAATACAACTAAGGAAGTGAAAGATCTCTACAAAGAGAAATACAAAACACTGATGACAGAAATTGTAGATGACACAAACAAATGGAAAAACATGAGTTGGAAGAATAAATATTATTAAAATGACTATACTGTCCAAAGCAACCTATAGATTCAATGCAATCTTAATCAAAATAGCAACTTTATTTTTCACAGAGCTAGAACAAACAACCTTAAAGTTTATATGGAATCAGAAGAGAATCCAAATAGCCAAAATAATTCTAAGCAAAAAGAACAATTGCAGATGCATCCCACTGCCTGATTTAAAATTATACTATGAGATTATAGTTACTAAAACAGCATGGTCCTGTACAACAATTGATAGATTGACCAATGAAATAGAGTAGAGAGCTCAGAAACAAAACCACATTCCTACAACCAACTGATTTTGAAAATGCCAACAAAAATAAACAATGGAGAAAGGACACCCTATTCAATAAATGGTGCTGGGAAAATTGGCTAGCCATATGCAAAAGAATACTACTGGACACATATCTCTCACCATATACAAAAATTAACTCAGGATGAATCAAATACTTAAATGTAAAACCTGAAACTATAAAAATTCTAGAAGAAAACCTAGGAAACACTTTTATAGACATCGATTTTGGTAAAGAATTTATGACAATAAAACTGAGATAGACAAATGGAACTTAAATAAATTAAAAAGCTCCTATGCAGCAAAATAAATAATTAGCAGAGTGAACAGAAAACCTAGTTAATGGGAGAACATATATGCAAATTACATCTCAGACAAAAGGTGCAATACAAAATCAACAAGGAACTCAACACAGATACACACAAAAACAAATAACCCCATTAAAAAGGCAAAGGACTTCTCAAAAGAAGACACATAAGTGCCAATAAACATATAAAAAATGTTCAACACCACTAATCACCAAAATCAAGCAAGAGAAATCAAGAGAAATGCAAATTAAAACCACAGTGAGATACCACCTCACACCAGTCAGAATGACTATCATTAGAAAGTCAAACACAATAGACATTGGTGTGGTTGCAGAGAAAAGGGAGCATGCATCTATTATTGGTAGGATTGCAAACTAGTTCAACCTTTATGGAAAGCAGTATGGAGATTTCTCAAAGAACTAAAAATTGTATTAGTATTTGACTTAGCAATCCACTAAGGATCTACTCAAAGAAAAAGAAATCAATATATAAAAAAGATACCTGTATGCTTATGTTCATCACAGAAATATCACAACAGAAAAATCACAGAACCAACCTGAGTACCCAGCAACAATTGACTGGATAAAGAAAATGTGTATATATACACCATGGAATGCTACACAACCATACAAAGAATAAAATCACATCATTTGCACCAAAATGGATGTAGCTGGATATCATCATCTTAAATGAATTGACTCAAAAACAGAAAACAAAACACCACATATTCTCATTCATGTGGGAGTTAAATGGTCACAAAGATGTAAATAATAGATATTGGAGATACCCATAAGAGGGGAAGTGGGAGGGGGTTAGGTTTAAGAAATTACCTATGGGAACAATCTTCATTATCTGGGGAATGCGCCGCCTGAGACCCAATCCTCACCACCATACAATATGACAATGTTACGAACATGCATGTGTATCTCATAAATTTTTAAAAAAGATGTTCGCATTCAGTGGATATCAAAGAAATAAAAAATTAAAAGCACCATTAGTTACCATAACACACCCACCAGCATGGCTAAAATTTAAAAGTCTTACTAAGTATTTGCAGCAACTAAAACCTTCTCTTATACCACAAGCCCTCTGAAATGCCACTAAATAGTATCTTTTAATGCATTCCCCATGTTTCTATATATGTAAAACACTCATATATAATTTCTCTCCAGATAATTACTTATATATGTTTATCAAAAGATATTTAGAAGAATATTCACAGCAGCTCTATTCATAGTAGACCAAAAACTGGGGAAAAAAGCCTCAATGTCTATCCGTATTATAGTGAATTAAAAATTGTAGCATAAGCCGGGCTCAGTGGCTCAGCCTGTAATCTCGCGCCTTTGGGAGGCTGAGGTGAGTGGATTGCCTGAGCTCGCGGGTTCAAGACCCGCCTGCGCAGGCAAGACCTCATCTCTACAATAAATCAAAAAATTAGCCGGGCGTGGTAGCGCACGCCTGTAGTTGCAGCTACGTGGAAGGCTGAGGCGGAAGGATCGCCGGAGCCCAGCAGGTCGAGGCTGCGGTGGCTGGGAGTGGCCACTACACTCCAGTCTGGGCCACAGAGTGAGACTCCAACTCAAAAAAAAAAAAAAATTGTAGCATATTTATATAATGAAATTCTAAACAGAGTGAAATAAATGAACCAAGTACACACTAAACATTAATGAATGTCACAAACTTGAGCAAAGTAAATGTTGAGCAAAGTAAAATGCTGAGCAAATGTTGAGCAAAGTAAATCAGACAAAACTGATAAATAAACGTACACTGAAAGATACTCTAATTGCACATTGTGCAGAGAATAACATACAGAAGGATTTGAATAATGGTCAAGATTCTTGGGCTAAAGCAATGTTAGCATCAGAAAAGGAAATAGATGCCTAATTTCTACTGTTTCCTTCTGGACCATTTACCCAAGTTTTTCCATCTGAGTAACAGATTAACGTGAATAGAGTGACAGTGACAAACCCAGAGCAGTACCCCCAAGGTGACAGACAAGAAAAAGACTCTTTGAGAGTATAAAAATAGAAAAGAAATCCCACTTGAAAACAGCAGTACATCTTCTATCCTTAGGGATTCAGAGACAATTAGTCTCTGTTCCCATTAATAAGAAGAAAACTGGGGCCTTTGAAGCTGGGGAATATTCCCACATGAGCCCAATTAGAGCCTCTAGTTTCATTTATTGCGACTCCAGAAATCTACTTCACAGTTTCCTACAACACTGAATTTCATTCCCATTTCACAAGGGGAAGAGGCTGACTCTCCAGATGGGGCTGTGGTGTCAATTTGTCATTATCTAAAAGGAACATGTTGAGGCTATAGAACCCTACAGCTCAATAGCCTTGAGACTGGTTGATATCTGTTGGTAAGTGTTGAATCAGAGTCTAAGCTTTTCTAGTCTAAGCTTTTCTACTTGTCAGCTAGGTCACCTTGGATATGTTATTTTACCTCTTTATACCTCAGTTTCCTTATCTGAAAAAAATAATTAATCTTATAAAACAGTGAAAATCTAATGAGATAAGCAAAGCACTTTTGACACAGTGCCTGGGCAGGATGCTTACAGGCAGTACTTGTTAACTTCTCGCTGTTGTGTTGTGTTAATTGAAATGTTTTGTAATCATTCCCTTAGCTAACAAATGACAGGGGAAGGATTTATGCTGACATCTGTCTTACCCTAGACACTCTTGGGCATTAGGTTGTTCCATGTCTTGTTAGAGGGAAAGAAAATACAAAATAATGAAATTAAACTGGAAAATTAAGAAGCAGCTACTCTGTGTCTTTCTGGAATGTCAGTCTTCTTGACTGCTCCAAGATTTTTTTCCAGTTTTATCTCTGCTGATGCATCCCAAAGGTTTATGCTCTAGTGGCCAAGACTCTGCCTCTTTTCTCAACTATACATGAATTTATATCTTTGGAGCCCAAACTAACTGGTTAAACTCTGTGTATCAGTAGTCCTTTAGTAGTTCTTTCCACCTTATGAAAAGAAACCCAGCTGGCTCACTTTGACTCAGCTGATCCCATGGTTCAGTCTCCTGTGGTCAGAGGACCTGGGTCATATTTTATGTAATTCAGCACCCTCTCACTATCCTCCAGTCACACTAGTCTTTTCATACTGGTCAGGAACTTTATTATCTTGTGACTTTTATATGTGCTGCAAAATTTATAGACTTACTTTCCTTGCTTTTACTCTTGATGTAGCCAATTACTACTTTAGGTTCCAAATTATATTTACCTCTCTCAATCTTGTTTTTCCTGAAGCGAATATAAATTAGGCCCTCCAATTCCTCTAGATACTTTCTTAATGGTACCACCATATCTCTCTTTTTCAGAGCTAATCAGAGTTTCTGGCTATATGTTTAATTGTGTAATTGATTATTGTCAGTGTCCCAAATTAGCCTGTAAGTGCAGGAACTGTGCTTGTTTTGTTTAATCTAAAATATCCAGTGCACAGAGTAAACCCTGATAATCAATAAACATTCAGGCAGGCAATCAATAAACATTTGGATAGATAAAAATTGTAATCACGACTCCTTGGACCCACTGTGGAAGCATTTTAAAGAATGAGTCTATTCCACAAGGTTACATTCCCAAGATAGTTAACAAATGCCTGTATTATCCAAGAGAAAAAAGTCTGCCCACCTCAGGGAGTAAAAATGCATCATAGACTAACTTTCAAGGTTATGTATAAGAAAGATCTTGATTTGAATGTAGGTTTATCCCCTTATTAGCTATGAGGTCTTAGGCTGGTTTGTTTGGCTCTCTGATCTCTTAGTTTCCTATAAGGAAAAGATATACAGCACATAACATATGGGCACAAGGATGGGAACAGACACTGGGGACCACTAAAGTGGGGAGGAAGAAAGGGAAAATAAGGGTTGAAATACCACCCATCAGGTACCATGCTCATGACCAAGGGTGGCAGGCTCAATAGAAGTCCAACCCCATCGTCACACAATATACCTATGTAACCAAATCTGCACATGAACTCCGTTGAATCTAAAATTTTTTTAAAAGATGTATAGCAAAGTTGTATGGATTAAATAAGTCATTGGCACATAGTAAACACATTATAAGTTATTTTTGTATCTCCAACCCTGAGATTGTCTCCGAACCCTTTGCCTTTTTCATTCTCTTTCCTTCTGAGAATAACTCAGAGTCATCCACATCTCTGGCACCCCTCCTCTTAGTCTTCTTAAGTTTTCAGAGCATTCCACGTATTCTGCCATTTGATAGCTATTCTAGAGATTTCTCAGATATTTTTAGCCATATAATTTTCAAAGGACCCCATTAAGGTAATCTCCCCAGAGGAAATTATCTTAATCCAGGGTACAGCAGGAGGATTGGATTGAAAAGCCTTCTACTCTGGGACCCTGTTGTTCCACCTGTATGTTTCCTTAAACAAGTCAATAAACTATCTGAAACACACCCCACATCCTTCTACCTCACTCTGTCTGCCCAGATTCCATCCTGGATCCTGGATGTATTTCTTCACTTTCCTCCCTGCTTGCACTCTTGCTCTTTCCCTCCTTCTCTACACAGCAACAGAATGATCTTTCCACTTCACTAATGAGACCACAAACATCTGATGCTCAACAACCCACACGACCCCACAGGACTCTTACCGTCCTGAGAATAAAATCCAAACCCCCTAATCTGCACTCTACTGTCATAAATGACCTGCTCCTCCTCACCCCCTCGACCTCATCTCCTACCAGGCTCCTTTGATCATCTTTATTGAATTGCATTTGCCTTCTTTCTTTTCTTCCAAATACATATGCTTGTTTTGTTTAATCTAAAATATCCAGTGCACAGAGTAAACCCTGATAATCAATAAACATACAGGCAGGCAATCAATAAACATTTGGATAGATAAAAATTGTAATCACGAATTGTTTGCACTTACTGTTTTTGCTTCTAAAATACTCTTCCAACCAATTCTATTCTTGGCTAGCTGCTTCTTGTCCATTCCTCCATAGTGAGTTACTTGCTGACCACTCAATTCAAAGTAATCTGCTAGCCATCACTATATTTTACTTTCATTTCAGTACTTTTAAAAATCTGTTTGTTTATTACAACACTCCTCTGGTTAAAACATTATGTACATGAGGGAAGGTTCCTTGCTGTATTCTTTACCACTATTTCTCTGATACCCCAAAAAGATACACATAGTAAATTCAATGAATATGGAGCGAATAAAAGATTTAGTTATAGTTGCCTTATCAGAGGCAGATTAGTTAAACATTTAAATTTTGTCTCTGCCTTTTTCTAGGAGACACTGAGTTTCTTCATCAATCAAATGAGCACAATAATAAATACTTCATAGGGCTCTTCCAAGTTTCAATGACATAAAACACAGTTACTAATATTCGGTTGCTATCTTTATTGTATGCCTTTATTTTTATGAGACAATACTAGGGTGAGAAAAGTTTTTGAAATGACGTCCTCCATTTTATTATATAGTTACACCGTGACATGAATCCAGGAAACCACACAAGTGTCTCCGAATTCCTCCTCCTGGGTCTCTCTGAGTGGCAGGAACAGCAGCCTCTCTTCTTTGGCATCTTCCTGGTCATATACCTGGTCACTATGGTGGGGAATAGTCTCATCATCCTGACCATTGTCTCTGAACCACACCTCTATACCCCCATGTACTTCTTCCTGGCCAACTTTGCCTTCACTGATCTGTGTTTATCATCTACCACAATCCCCAGGATGCTAGTGAACATCCAGGTTCACAGGCATACCATCTCCTATGCTGGATGCCTGTCTCAGATCTATTTCTTTCTGTGGTTTATTGGTCTAGACGTTTTCCTCCTAGCAGTGATGGCATATGACCGGCTTGTAGCTATCTGCCACCCCCTTCACTACACCTTGGTCATGAGTACCAGATGCTGTACCCTGCTGATGGTCATGTCCCTAGTCCTTGCCCATTCCTATTCTCTAACTCACACCATTCTCCTAGCTCAGTTATCCTTCTGCACTGACAATGTTATTCCTCACTTCTTTTGTGAACTTCTCCCCCTGTTGAAGCTCTCTTGCTCCAGTACTTACGCCAACCAATGTGTTCTGATGTACTGGGGAGGAGCATTAACTGTCTTGATCCCCTTGCTAATCATTATTTCATATGTCTGCATCGTTGCTGCCATTGTGAGAATCCCATCAACAAGTGGAAAATGGAAGTCTTTCTCCACCTGTGGGTCCCACCTCTCAGCGGTTTGCTTATTCTATGTGTCTGCTATTGGGGTGTATTTCACCCCCTCCACTGTTGATTCAGCCAGCAAGGACAGGATTGCAGCAGTAATGTATGCTATTATGACCCCCATGCTGAACCCATTCATCTATAGTCTGAGAAACAAAGACATGAAGACTGCTTTGCAGAGATTCCTGAGAAGAGTGCTACACATCTCATGGAGCCAGGGACATCATTTCGGGAATTCAGGGAAGATCAACTTGTAGAGTTATCTTGATGTTTAAGTCCCAGTCTTGGATCTTCCACTTGCTAACTTTCCAACCTAGGGCAAATTAAATAATCTCACTGAGCTGTAGTTTCCTCACTCATAAAAGGGGTTAATAAAATAATTTATATCGTACAGTGAAATATATGTGTGTATCTACATATATCTATAAATATGTATGACATATGTGTATATAAATTTTCTTGTGCCAGGTCTAATGCTTAGATTTTGTTATCTTCAGCAATATTCAATATAGTCCTTTAAGATAAATATTTTCATCTTTTTCATTGTACAGAAGTGAAAACAAAGACTCAGAGAGGTAAATTACTTGCCTGAGGTTACACAGCTAATAAGTGGCAGAACTAGAATTTGAATCCAGGTATCTGATTCCCTAGTATATACTCTTGAAGATTACAGCATACCTGATAGACATGAAATCTACATATTCCTCTCAATTATTAGTTTTCTTTGTTTTATTTTTTTCCTCACGCTGTTCACATACATCACTCTAATCAACAACTTCTCTCAATATTAACAAATGATTTGAAGATGAGACAAGGCAAATAAGAAGCTAGAGGACAAAAGTGTAAAAGCCCTCAAGGAATCGATACCTTCCTAAGGGAGTGCTCCCTCCCTCTACTTGGGCATAAGTCTCTGGTTACATGATCTGAAATTACTTATGAAGGCCACATGATGAGAGATAAGAGTTGTTGAACCACATTAGTCTGCCTCTCACTGAGTTTCTTTTATTGAAACATTCTTCAGAATTGTGTTAACAGCCCATGTTTAATATTAAATAGCCCATGTTTAATATGTAATGATCAATTTCATTACTGCATCTCCTCTAGAGAAGATGCTGAGGATATATTTTAACATACTCCAGAGGATTTGTTTTTGAGACAGAGTCTCACTCTGTCACCCAGGCTGGAGTGCAGTAACATAATCCTAGCTTACTGCAGCCTGGGCAATTCTCCCACCTCAGCCTCCCAAGTATCTAGGACCACAGGTGCACACCACTACACTCAGTTAATTTTTGTATTGTTTTGTAGAAACGAGGTTTCACTATGTTGCCTAGGCTTGTCTCAAACTCTTAACCTTAAGCAATCCTTCCGCCTTGGTCTCCTGAAGTGTTGGTATTACAGGCGTGAGTCACTGAGCTTGGCCCAGAGGATTTTTTAATAATCCACAGGAGAAATTCTTTATTCTGTTAATTTCTTCTGTACATAACTGTCAGTCTACTGAGATATCACTGATGAACTTGGATTTTTAAAATAAACTTTAGATCAAAATAATACATTAAAGCCAGAAATACCTTGGTTTAGGTGCTGGCTCTATCATTCATCAAGTGTGTTGATGAAGGGTACAGATGTGTGTCAAGAAAGAAAACTGAGACACTGTTGCTCTGCAAGTGATCAACATCCTCGAGTTTCAATTTTCAAAAACAAACAAGAGAGTACTAACAATAACGACTATCTAAGGCTGTTGTGAGAATTCAAAAAAATAACACATACAAATTGCTTAGCACAGCATACATATGCTGCAATCGGAAAGTTCCACTTCAAACACACATCATACCCAATCTCCCCTTCCCTTCCCTCCCCTCCTCCTGCTCCCCTTCCACCTTTCCCTTTCCCCTCCTTTCCGTCCTTCCCCTCTCTGCTTCTCTCCTCTCTCCCCTTTCCTTCCTTCCCCTCCCTCCCATCCTCCTCTCAGTTTTACATTTGTCTTTTTAAATGTACAAGGTGACATTTTCCCCCTAATATTTATCCCAATAAATGAATGTCTGGTAACAGAAAATTAGCCTTTAGCCTTAAAGCAGATATCGGGGAAATTGCCTCTATACTAAAGATTTATCATGATCCTGAACTGCCTCCTCCTTGAATGGCACATGTAATTGCAATTCTCTGCTTCTACCCATGCTTTCTAGAGATATATTGACCAGCGTTACTATAACAGCAGGGAATCGCTGATTTTTTCCTGTTGCCTGTTACATTATCCCTTCTTGCTTTCTAGTGTTTGAGGAAAAATTGAATGAAAGCATACAACAACCAATAAATTAATGGCCAAGGACCATTTTAAGTTCCCAGTCTCCATACATTGTAAAATTGATGACATCAAGGAATTGGTTGGAAACAGATCAGAAACTATAGATCCTCATGTCACCTCACTTGCAGAGCAACACTCTCTCAGTTTTCTTTCTTGACATACATCTGTACCTTTCTGTATCCTATTCCCCTTACCTTGAAAAAGTTTCCCCTACTCTCTATTTTGCAATGACTTATCCTAACTTAAAGTCACGTCACATATGTTGCTTTCTTTATAGATCTTCCTGGACTCCATTCAGAGGGAATTATTAATTCACTCCTGTGTGTGCCCATAGGTTTTTGTAACCTTCTCTATAAAACATTGTCTCACCCTACTCTAAATATCTGCTTATATAACTATTTTGGCCATATATTTTTAGCTGCTCGAAAGTAGAAACCATTTCTTCAAATACTGTAATTAAAAGAGTATGGTACTAGTGAATGAATAAACAAATAAGCAAGTAGAATAGAATCCTTAGAGATAAAAATTTAGTATGTGATAAAGGTAAAACTTCAAATTAGTGGTGCAAAGATGCAGTGTTTAATAACTTGTGGTGAAAAAACTGGTTAGCCATTTATGCAAAAAGCCAGTCCATAATGAATACATACTGTCCTGTACTGCATAATAACATTTTGGTCAACAGACCACCATATATATAACATTATAGTGGAGCTCAAAAATTCTTGTATCCTAGTAGCATCATAACCACTATGAATGTCATGGTGTATCATGTTATTTGCATGTTCATGATAATGCTGGTGTACACACACCATTGGTGTTGCCAGTTCTATAAAAATGTAGTACATACAATTACATACAGTGCATAATATTTAATAATAATAATAAGCAACTATGTTGCTGGTTGTTTTTCTATGCTATACATTTTATTGTTATTTTGTAGTATACTCCAAAAACTTATTTTAAGAAGTTAACTGTAAAACATCCTCAGGCATTTTCTTCGGGAAGTATTTCAGAAGAAGATATTGTTGTCATAGGAGATGACAGCTCTATGCCTGTTATTGCTCCTGAAGACCTTCCAGAGGGACAAAATGTAAGGGGGAGAGACTGTGATATTGATGATCCTGACCTTGTGCAGGCCTAGGCTAAAGTGTGCGTGTTGGTGTCCTATTTTTAAAGTTTAATTAGCAAACAATAATAAATTTCAAGGATATGAAAACATATATTAAGAATATAGAGAAAGAAAATATCTTGGACAAAATAATTTATAAGTTTATAACATATAAAAGTTATAGCAAACTAAGGTTAATTTATTATTAATGAAATAACTTTTTAATACATTTAGTGCAGCCTAAGTGTACAGCGTTTGTAAAGTCTACAGTAATGTACAATGATGTCCTAGGACTTCATATTCACTCACCACTCACATCATGGCTCACCCAGAACAACTTCCAGTTCTGCAAGCTCCAATCATGGCAAGTGCCCTCTACAGGGTTACTATTTTTAATTTTTTAATACCTTATTTTCACTGTACCTTTTCTATGTTTAGATATCCAAATGCTTATTATTGTTTACAATTGCCTACAGTATTCTGTACGGTAACATACTATACTGGTTTGTAGCCTAGGAGCAATAGGCCATGTACCACATAGCCTAGGTGTATAGTAAGCTCTGTTGTCTAGATTGTGTGAGTACACTCTATAATGTCCACACAATAACGAAATGACCTAGGAATGCATTTCTCAAAATGGATCCCCACTGTTAAGCAAGGGAGATCTGTATATCAAAACATTGTATACCATAAATATATTAAATTCTTATTTGTCAGTTAAAATGAAATATGTATAACTATATACAAGGCTAAAATTCAAATGTGTCAGGGATCAAAATGTAAAAACTTGAATCATATACTAGAAGGAAACATGGTAAATTTTTCTTTAACTTCAATGTAGAAAACACTTTCATTTAAAATCAAAAGTCAATAAAACTTTGATAAATTTGACAATTGATTAAAGGCAATTGACAAACTGAAAAAATATATTTGTAATATATATAACAAATAAAGGGCTAATATCACCCATATATTAAAAACTCTCTGAAAATAAGGCACATAGGAACAAAAATACCATAGTAAAATGAGAGGAAGACATAAATAGAGGACTTTTTTTAAAAAGACCTTAAAAGTACAGTCGACTCTCCATATCTGTGGATCCTGCATTGGCAGATTCAACTAAACATGGATAGAAAATATTCAGGAAAAAAGCAATAAAAATGGCAATACATATCAGTGGTTATTAAAAATAGACATGTCTGTTCAATTTTGTAAAAAGAAACAAAGGAATGATAAATCAAAACTAATGATGTTTTTTCTATATAAAGAATGTGTGGATATGGGGTGAACAGAATGGAGTAATAGGAACAGGGAAGAAGGCATAAAGTTAAGAGATGCTTTTTTGGCATATGCATTTATGTTTAGCTCTGACTAGTAGAACTACACTAATGTTACACATAATTTTTAAAAAGTAATCAAAATCAACCAAGATAGAAGTAACAAATGAACCTCATTTTCTTGCAGACTAACAAATAACAACACTGAAAGAGCAGGAAAGAATAAAACTAACCTAAATAATTTTAGAAAGCATTTTGATTATATAATCTAAGGAAAGACAAAAAGGAAAATCAAACTCAAATATTGGACTAAGATTTCTTTTTTCAGAGAGCTATGGGTTAGAAATTCTGAAACTAATTTATGTGTAATCTGGGGTTGAGCAGATAAGCACTTACTTGTGTATAATGAGAATCAGATTCCTCATGGTTGGAGAAATGAGGTACAAATAAATAAAGGAAGAAGGTTAGGTTGAACTCCATGGTGTTGGGTTGGGACTGGTATAAATTTATGGATAGAAACAGATGATAAATAGATGATAGATAGATAGAGATAGATGATGATAGATAGACATAATATATGAAAGATGGATAAGATAGAAAATAGACAAAGATGTATGGATGTTTACATGTGTGTATACACATATATACCCTAGTTCTTTCTTCTGTGAAGGACTTGAAGCTATGGCATCACAGTAGCAATGAGCAAATCTAGTACTCAGATTTTGCAAGACAATGAGAAAATCTGCCACTCAGATATTATCTCCAATAGAAGGAAAAAGGGTTCCTTGAAGAAAAGGTAATTCCAGGACTGGGTAAGAAAAATACAAGATGACCTGAAGTATCTATTGATACCAGTATGTAAAGAAAGACTCCAAAAAGGACAGAAGCATGTTACAAGGGCACAGGAGCTAGTTTAAAGTGGCACTCAATATCAAATCTTAGAGAATTTAAGTATTTAAATAAATAATGATAGTGTTGGATTATAACTCATAGAATACAACAAATACACATGAATATGTGTTGAAGTAGTTGAAGATAAATGGAAGAGAAGAGAACCCTCTTTCTTACAGCAAAATTTTATTTAATAACAACCAAGAAGACAAAAGGAGTCAGAAAATCATCATTGGGGAAAGCTCACAGTAATAACTAATTTAGGCAGTATATTAGTCATCTCAGGTTGCTATTAAAAATACCATAGACTAGGTGGCTTAAGCAATAGACATTTAGCTCTCACAGTTTTGGAGGTTAACAAGTCCAGATCAAGGTGCCCGCCATTCCATTCCTGGTGTGGGTTCTATTTCTAGCATGCAGATGGTCATCTTCTAGCTGAGTCCTCACATGACAGAGAGCGTGATCTCTCTCTTCTTCTTCTAATAATGTCACTAATTATATCATAAGGATCCCACTCTCATGGCTTTATTCAACTCTAATTTCCTCCCATAGTCCTCATCTCCAATAACATCAGATTGGGGATTAGACTTTCAACATATAAATTTTATGGGTCACAATTCAATCCACAGCAGGCAGAGATCATCAATGAATGCTAAAATTAGTGGACAAAAGTAAGATGAGAAACAGGATATTTACACAGGCTCAAAGTCCTCCCCATAGATACTTACTTTTTATAAAGGGAAATAGGAAATTTAGAGAAAACTAACAGACACCACTTTAACCACCTGGTCAGAATAAACATCATCAGTGATAAAGCAAACCAACACAATTTACTTCCTGATATGAAGTAATAAGAATTATACAATTTCATTTTTGTGGTATGTCAAAATGCTATAACCTGACTTAAATCATGAGGAAACATCAAATAATACCAAATTGAGCGTCAGTTCACAAAATGGCTGCTATTCATCAAAAGTATCAAAGTCGTGAAGACAGAAGAACTGTCTAACATTAAAGTGAAATGCAGTGTGTGATCCTGGACCTGAAAAAAGGACATTACTGAGATAATTAATAATATTTGAATGAGATATGTTGACTATTCAATAGAGTGTTATCAAGGTTAATTCCTTGATTTTGGTAATTGTACTATAGTTATTAGGGAATCTGATCATTGGGCATATGAGAATGCTTTTTACTATTTCTGTAATATTTTGTAAGTCTAAAATTATTTAATAATGCAATATGAGGTGTAAAAAAATTAAAAACAGAAAAGTTTAAAAAAACAAGGTATCTAGGAAACTCATATATAATATATTTGGAAATTAACCACCACACTTCTAAATTATCCCATGAGTTGAATAAAAAAAATACAAAAGACATAAGACAATATTTTAATTTTATGGATATTGAAGAGACAACATAACAAAGTTGATCAGCTTCATCTAAAACAATGGCCAAATGGAAATTAATCATTAAACACATTAAAAGAAGACACAAATAAATAATAAATGGTTGAAGTGACAAATATTTCAATCACCCTGACTTAATTATTGCACATTGTATGCATGTATCAAAATATTGCATTTATCCTATAAATATGTACAATTATGATGTGCTAATTAAAAAAGAAAAAACATATCAAATTAATGACTAGATTAGTGTGTCCAAACTCTAGCTACATATTAGAATTGTCTCAAGAGGTTTTTAAAAAATAAAGATATTAAGATTTCATCTTTAGAGATGTAGGGAATATTGAGTTATCAAAATTTCTTAAAAGACCCAAGTCATAATAATCTGCAATCATAACTAAAAAAAACTACACCTAGAAGACGTAGATAGACAAAATATAGATTGAAACCAGAGACGTCATGGAATTGGACAGAAGATACTGGGGAAAGACACATTTTCAGTATAAAAACCACTAAAAGATCATTTCCAAGGTGGGATTGGGCAGACTGCATGAACCAGCATGGCCTCTATTGCAAACAGCCTGTCCCTATGGAATCCTCATTCGTCTTCTTTCTTCTTTCTTTCAAATACTCACATTTTGAGGCTCAATAGAATGTCACTACGTAGGTTAAAATGGCAACTAACCAACTCCAGGTGGAATTATTTTTCTTTCTCTGTGTTCCAACCCTTAATACGGCAACTATCACAGTCTGACTTGAGAACCTGAAATTGATCATGTGTCAGTCTCCATCACCTTAGGACAAGAACAATATCTTACTCATTTTTACTTTTAGCAATGGTGCATAGCACAACATTAGCATATGATGGTTAGCTATATACACATAATTTGTTGAATATTGGTTTATTTCTTGACATAAACATTAGCATTGAGAAGCAGAATACAGTAGCAACAACTTACAAGTAAAGAGTTTCTTCATCTCAAAAATGTGATAACCATAGCACCCACTTCAAGATGGTCAATATAGAGGGACCAAATGAGATGATACATATAAAATAGTTAAGTACATGGAATAAAATAAATATTAACATATGATAAAACTATCATGACCACATCTGTTTTATGGTTACTTGCATAATGTACAACTACATGCATTAGAAGGTGAGTTCCTCACTTCTACACTGCTGGTGGGAATGCAGACTAGTACAACTCTTTGGAAGACGGTGTTGCGCTTTCTGAAGGAACTAGAAATTGGCCTTCCATATGACCCAGCAATTCCCCTATTTAGAATATACCTGGAGGAACTCAAATCATTCTACAAAAAAAATATCTGCACACGTATGTTTGTAGCAGCTCTATTCACAATAGCAAAAACATGGAACCAATCATGTTGCACATCAAAGCTGAACTAGATAAAACAAATGTGGTACATATACACAATGAAATATTATGCAGCCATAAAGAAGGACAAATATATTGACTTTGCAGCAAATTGGTTGGATTTGGAGTCGATCATACTCAGTGATTTATCACAGGAACAAAGAACTGAGTTCCATATGTTCTCACTCATAAGGTGACCTTGAACAATTATAATGCTATAAGAAAGCGATTGGCAGTAGCGGAAAACTGTCAAGGGAAGGGGAGTGGGAATGGCAATTGGTGGAAACTGCTAAGGGAGGGAGGGCATACCTCGTCAACAAGGGTACTTGCATGATCAATGTTTGTATGCATAACCCTGAGTTGTACCCCACATCTTTATAATCTGTAATAAATTAAAATATAAAAAAAGAAGATGAGTTCCTAAAGAGTGAGGGTTTCCTTATTTCAGTATCGTCCATGTCTAATGCTTGACAAAGGGTAACAATAAAGAAATGCTGCTAAATGGTATCTTTAAAAAATATCCACATTTATTAGTGCATCTACAACTAAATTAGATTTTGATTGATTTTTCCCTAGAAAGACTGAGAGCTCTCTAAAGACAGGAGAGAAATAAATGTAAACATCATATGCAACCCAAGTTCACCATGAAATTATTACAAAGGTACACAAGCACATGCAGATTCAGATTTGACCTTGTGGGACTGGTTTTTTAAGATAATTTTTTTCCTAATAGCTAAGCATAGGAATGTGAGGGAGTTTATTGCTTCTCAAACACCAAACCTCCAAATATGGACATAAAGTTAGAGTCTCTGAGAGAAAAGTGCAGTCAGGTCAAAAAGCCTTCTCAGTGCTGTCTTCATATTCTTGTTCCTGAGGCTGTAAATGAAGGGGTTCAGCATTGGGGTCACTACTGTGTAAAATACAGCTGCAACCTTGTCCTTACCCTCTAACTGTGATGAAGGAGGACACAGATAGACACCAATTGCTGCACCATAGAATAAGAAGACAACAGTGAGATGGGACCCACAGGTGGAGAAGACCTTTTGCCTGCCTGAAACAGATGGGACCCTGAGAGTGGTGGAGATAATGCGTACATATGACAGAAGGATCAGGGAGAGAGGACCAGTGAGTATAATAGAGCCCACAGTGAACAGGGCTATCCTATTTGTGCTTGTGTCTGAGCAGGAGAGCTGGAGCAGAGGGGCCACATCACAGAAGAAGTGATGAATGGTGTTGCCAGCACAGAAAGAAAGCCTTGCCATGAGCAGGGTGTGTAAGAGGGCAGCAAGGTTGGTGAGAATCCAGCATGCTGCAAGAAGAAGCATGCACACAAGAGGACTCATGAGAGTGGAGTAGTGAAGAGGCTTGCAGATGGCCACATAGCGGTCATAGGCCATTACTCCCAAGAGGAAGTCATCCAGTGCCCCAAACATCATGAAAAAGTGCATCTGAGTCAAACACTCTCCATAAGATATGGTCTGACTTTGTGTCTGCATGTTCACCAGCATCTTGGGGACTGTGGTGGAGGCAAAACAGGTATCAGCAAAAGAGAGATTGACCAGGAAAAAGTACATGGGGGTATGAAGATGTGAGTCAAAGTTGATGGCTAGGATGATAAGTAAATTCCCCAACATGGTGACCAAGTACATGCCCAGGAAAATGCCAAATAAGAGAGGTTGCTGCTCTGGCTTTTCAGAAAGACCGAAGAGGAGGAATTCAGAGACATTATACTGGTTACTTTTTTCCATGCTACCACTCTTTCTGAATGAAAAGAAGAGAGACATGTCAAAAACTGTAGAAATAGTGGTACTTATAACCTACTCTAATGGAGACAGCCTTTACCCTATTTACCTGGAACCTTCCTTCCAGGTTTTGCTTATTGTTTCCTACAACTTAATCCATCTAGGAAGAGAAAGCAAGCAGGCAGATGGATTAAAACACAGAAGCAAGGTGATGGGTATTGTTGAAGAGGTGAGTTTCAGTTACTTCCATCCTTGCTATATATTTATTAACATTCACTTTCCCTGGATTCCAGATTCTCAGCTCACCTAACACATAGGCAATAAAAGATTGCTATATAATGAACACTATATAATGAAGCATTTAATTGAATATTCATAAATATTGCTACACACATATCACAGTTGAGTTTTCAAAGCTCATTGAAATTAAGTAGTTTGTACACAATATCACAGAGAAGACAGTAAATACAAATTTGGACTCTGGAGCCAAATCTCATACTCTTAAGTACTTTGCAACACAGCCACCTCTGATATAAACCTCTTCATCAGCAGGAGGCAGACACAGGTAACCCATACTACAGGTATAAAGTCATATTTCCCACTGCTTATCTCGAAATAATCTGAGATACAGGAGGTGTGAACACTACCTGGGATCTTTGAAGGTCTCAGAGGAAAAGCATAACTCTGCTTCTTTCTTTCAGTACTCACCATATTTTTCTGGCTTAGACTGTATTCACTGCTACAGTAACCTACCCTGTTACCACAGTTGTTCTCTTTTGTCTCAGAGAACTCAGGGTTTTTCTTAGCCCATAACAAGTGAGAAGTATGAGAGGATCCAGAGCTGCAGGTTCCATGGGGTCAGCTATAAAGTAATCACCCAGATTTCAGTGTTGGATGTCAGATGTTCTTTGTGCATATTGTCCCAGAACTATTTCTAGGTTCTGGGCCTCAGGAGTATGATTCCCTGGGCACTCCTCAAAACAAACATGAAGTAATTGCTCTAGTTTCAAACATTTGCTTACTAGGCTCAGCACTTACTAAGGATATGTGTAGAGGGACTACAGAGCGTATTAGTGATTTTGTGTTGAACAAGTTTGCCCTCAGGGATATATATCTATGCCTACACATTAAGATGTGGTGTTTGCTCTGGGGTATCTCCTGGGAAAGCTGTATACTTTGGTGAAAGAAAATCAGAACAGCAAGTGGAGTACAGGAAGCTTTGATTCCAAACATGGAATCAAACAGGTCAAAAGGGTTTCCAGGTCCCATCACCTTAGGATGTGCTGTTTAACTTCTCTGAGCCTTTGGGTTCAAGTTCTTGCTAAGATAGCAATTAGCTTAGATTTCTGGCTACCATGCACTAAAATCATCTGTGAGAAAATGAGTTAAACAAAAAAATTCAAGAAATAAAAAAATAATAACAAAATGTGAGAAGGAAGACAGATATAAACTGGAATGTGATGTGAGTACAGTAGGTAAAATTGAGACTTGGCATTGAGAAGAGATCTGTTGTTTCTCTGTGAAAATATGTTGGGGAAAAAGTGGACTAAAACCTGCTGTTGCCTCTTTCCTGCTTTGTCCTAAGAGATCATGGCCTTCTGCTTACTGCAGAAATGAGTGACACATTCATACTTCCACACAAAAATCCTTCTGGAAAATAAAGTTGAAGAAAATACAAAAAGACATGAGAAAACAGTAAACTCTTATCTATGGCTGATGTTTAGGGTCAGAATAAGTTGGAAGTGAAAGCTAATATAGTTGTGAAAACATGATTAAATGTTGAAAGAGGACTTCAACACAGTCAATCTGCAAACACCTAAAGACTTTATTCTTTATTCATTCATTTATTTACTTTGGCTGCTAGCATTTAAGAAAATCTGCGCCAAGTACTAAATATGGTAGAAAGAACAGTGTTGCATTACCAGCATCATCCCTCCTTATCCCCATGCAGCATAGCACAGAGAGTAATACCATCTACTTAGGAGAAAGTAAAGGAAGTATTGATATTTACCTTAGACTCGAACACTGAGCCTGCTACAGTAAAACCAGGCACAGGGCAGACTCCCATGACCCCTGGTTGTAGGCCAAAGGGCCTCCAGGTTTGTTCCAGAACCAGGAGGGAACACATAATCCCGGCTAAATGAACTTAATCTGCAGTCCACATCATTTCTGACCAAATACAGTCACCTGGGGCTTCAGATAAATCTCATTAGCAAGAAGGCATCAGCATCCATATGTTTCAGTTATGCCCCAGTTGCTGTGGACATTGGGTGTGACCGATTGATGTACCAGCCTTGGCAACCATGGGATTGCAGCCTGGTACCATGATGACCACAATAATCTTAAACTTAGAATGCCTCCTGGCAATGCAATGGCAGTTCTGGGCCTACACCAGACGGTCTTCCCAGTATCTCTGGACAGGCTTACTGCTGAAGGACATTCCCAGACAAATCCAGACTACAAAAACTGAAATAAATACTTACTTCTTAAATGCACAGAGATTGATACACAAGCACAAGAATAAAGAACAATGAGGAAAACACGATGTGTCCAAACAGACAAAATAAGGTACCAGTGACTGACCCCTAAAGATATGGAGAAGTATAAATTACCTGAAGAAAATTCAAAATAATGGTTTTAAGAAGTCTCAGATAACTTTAAGAAAATACAGAGACAAAATTCAACGAAATGAGGAAGACAATTAGGGACAAGAATAGGAAATTGAACACAGAGATTGAAATAATTTTTTAAAAACCCAGAAATTCAGAAGCTAAAAATAAAATGAGTAAAATAATAATGGCAATACAGAGAACAAACAGCAGAATTGATCAAACAGAAAAGAAACTGTGAACCCAAAGACAGGTTATTTAAAAATATACAGAAAAAGGAGGAAAAAATAATGAAAAGAAACAAAAAAAATTTTACAGGAATTATGGGGCAGCATGAAAAGACCAATGTTTAAGTCATTGGCATTCAAGAGGGAGTAGAGAGAGATAAAAGTATTAAAAGTATATTTAAAGAAATAATAATAGAAGGCCTTCCAAGCCTGGAGAAAGATATCAATATCTAAGCATACAAAAGTCAAAAGTCTCCTATCAATCTAAATATAACTTCCCCAAGACATATTGTAATCAAAATGTCAACAACAAAGAGAAGATTCTGAAAGCTTCAGAGAAAAGGAGCAAAATGCTTAGCAGCAGACTTACCAGTAGAAAGCATACACACCAGGAAAGAATGGAATGATATACTCAAAGTACTAAAGAGGGGGAAAAACTTGTCAACCAAAAATGTTGTACCCAGAAAATCTGTCCATCAGAAATGAAGGATAGAGAAATATTTTCCAAGTCAAACAAAAGCTGACAAAGTCCATCACCACCAGCTCTGCCTTACCAAAAAACAAAAACAAAAACAAAACAAACAAAAATTAGGGTGAAAGAAAAGGACAAAAATGAGTAACACAAAAAACATCTGGAAATATAAAACTTACTGGTAGAGGTAAGCACACAGTCAAATTCAAAATATTCTAATACTGCAATAGTGGTGTGTAAATTACTTTTATCTTTAGTATGACAGTTAAAGGAAACTATTAAAAATAATAATAGCTACAATAATAGTCAAGGATTTTGCACAAAAAAGTGTAAACTGTGACAACAAAAATTCAAAATGTGTGTGGTGGGGGAAGTGGTATAAAAGTGTAGAGTTCTTTTGCTACCAAATTTAATTTAAGGTGTTATTAGCTAAAAATGACCTGTTATAACTACAAGATTATTGTAAACCTCATGGTAACTACAAAAACCCATAATAAATACCTATAGTAAATACACATATGATAAAATGAAAGGATCAAAACACACTACTATAGAAAAATCACACAACCATGAAGACAATAAGAAAGAAAGAAAAGGTTCCAGTAAGATGGCGATGGCATAAGTGGACTTGTGAGATTCTCTGAACATGAGTTCCCAAAAAGACTCTTACTTCTTTCCCCCATCCCCCAGCTCACCACCAGCCACTCTGGTTCAAAACCTGGGGACCTTCGGTCCCATGCAGGGCCGCATATTGAGGCCCCCTGCTGCTGCTGTTCCACCACATATGACTCCAGCCTGTGTGGGAGTCTCAGGTCTCAGCTCCCTCCCTGGCTACATTGTCTCTCCCCCAGCACCAAGCACCAAGTCACTGGTCATTCAGGGAGGCTCTGGGCGCCCGCCCCTCAGAGACACCAGTCCAATTCCTGGCTGAAGTACTCAGTGGGGGGCCCAGGGCCACTCACGTTGCTCACCACCTGCCCTTTGGAGTTTTGGAGCTCTGGAGCTCTGGGCCCACACTGGCTGGGGCACTCAGCGTGTGACCCCAAGCTTGGGGACAGAGACAAGAGGAAAGAAACGGATCTGCAAAAGTGAATCTGCCTCGGCCATTCTCCAGGCAGAGATTTCCATTGCCCCACCCACCTATCAACAACCCTCACCTCGGTTCCTAAGGTAACATCGCTAAACAGGAGACAAAGCCCCACTCCTATGCTGAATCAGACAAAAGCAACTCCCAGGCAGCAGGCTAAAAAAAAAACCAGCACCTGTAGTTCCAGCTACTTGGAAGGCTGAGGCAGAATGATCACCGGAGTCCAGCAGGTGAGGCTGCAGTGACGGGAGTGGCCACTGCACTACAGTCTGGGTGACAGAGTGAGACTCCAACTCAAAACAAAAACAAAAACAAAAACAACCCAAACTGTGAGTAAATCTAGCTGCCTGCAATGAAAAACAAAGGGGAGAGGCTGGGGATCAGAGCTGAAGTGAATTTACTCTGATCTCTTATTTTGACTTATAATTTTATCATTTTGACTGTTTGTTTTGATCACTTTCGTTGTTTGCCTTCTATCTTACACTGTTTCATGATTTTATTGGTTTGTCTCTGTGTAGCTAACAGTATTCTTTAGGGAATCTTTCTAACGTGTCTTTCTTCACTTCTCTCCGGCCTTGTGTCTCTTTCTCACCTGATAGTTGGTATGTATGTCTGTTTTCCCTCTCACTCTTCTCTCTTTCTAACTTTCTATTGACCCCCTTACTCCATTATTTTCTTCTTTTATACCCCCTTTTTAATCTAGGGACCAAGCCTACATACTGCTGCACAGACAGATTGTAAGGCAGAGAGAAATAGGTTCCAGTGTGCTCATACACCTGTTGGTGGACGCTAGAATCAGCATATACATTCTGAACCACAGCTTCCCCCTCAATTAAACCTCAAAACTGCAAAAAAGTACAGTCCACAGCCCACACTCCAACATCAAAAGTGAACAAAGCCAGAAGACCCTCATAAGGAAGAACAGGATATTGCAGAAGTGAAACAAAAGCAACCCCACCGTCCCTCAAACACAGAATTAAAGAAGGGGAGGGAAAGGAGGAGAGAGAGAAAAATCTACACAAATGAAGAAAAACCAAAAGAAGAGTATGGGTCTCTCCCAGACCCCTGGGACGGCAGGCACTGAGAAAACTGACTTCGGAATGCAAACAATGAAGAGCCCCCAGAATGAAGGGTCCCAAACTACAAACCTAGATATCAAGACATTAATGGAGAGATTAAAAAGAATTGAGAAAACACAAGAAGAAACTAGGAAGGAGCTGATATCTGAGATAACAGTAATAAAGAATACTGTGAATGAAATAAATAACAAACTGACAAGCATGGAAAGCAAGAAGAAAGTATCTCAGAGCTTGAGGATCAAAATATAGAACTAACCCAAACTCTTAAAACACAGAAAACAAGCTCAAAAAGACAGAACAAAACCTTCAAGAGATGAGCGATTACTTCAAGAGACCGAACCTAAGAGTAATTGGCCTTTCTGAGGCAGAAAGAAAGACAGAGACCACAATGGAACAAACTTTCCATGAGATCACTCAAGAAAACTTCCCTTATCTAATCAGTGATGCAAAAATCCAAACACAAGAGATTCAGAGAACCCCTGCAAGACAACAAATGAGAAGACCAACTCCCAGACACATAATAATTCACCTAAACAAAGTAGACATAAAAGAAAAACTCCTAAAGGCAGCAAGAGAAAAAGGCCAGATCACCTACCATGGAAGACCAATCAGAATAGCAGCAGATTTATCTACAGAAAACCTGAAGTCTAGGAGAGCTTGGAGCCCTATCTTCAAAGTCCTAAAAGATAAACAATTTCAACTAAGAGTAACCTACCTGGCCAAGCTAAGCTTCATCAGCAAGGGAGAATTGAAATCTTTCCCAGACATCCAATCCCTAAGAATTTATGCTGTCACCAAACCATCTCAACATGAAACACTTAAGAATGTACTAAACACAGAAGAAAAGGAAAAAAGAACAACATTCTTCACAAGAGTACAAGGAAAAGAATAAAATATATATGAACCAACCCCCAAACCAAAAGAAAGACAAGAAAAAAACCAAGTGGAAAAACAACAACTCTATAAGAACTCTGTGATAGGGATGAACTCTGACATTTCAATAATTAGCCTAAATGTGAATGGACTAAATGCACCACTGAAAAGACATAGAATGGCAAAATGGATAAAATATCACCAGGCAACAATATACTGCCATCAAGAGACCCATCTCACTAGAAAGGACATACACAGACTCAAAGTAAGAGGATGGGAAACAAATTTTTAGGTGAATGCCACACAAAAGAAAGGAGGAGTCATGATCCTAATTTCAGACAAAATATCATTTAAGCTATCAAAGATTTACAAAGATACAGAGGGTCACTACATAATGATAAAAGGTTCACTCTATCAACAAGAAATATCTATCCTAAACATATATGCACCCAATATAGGGGCGCCAACTTTCATAAAGCAGCTTCTAGAAAAACTAAAGATATTGACTCTAACACCATCATAACTGGGGACTTTAATACCCCACTCACAACCCTAGACAGATCATCAGGACAAAAAATCAGCAAGGAGATCCAGAAACTCAATGTGACTCTGGACCAAATGGACTTGATACCTACAGAACACTCCATCCAAAGACCACAGAATACACATTCTACTCATCACTGCATGAAATGTATTCAAAGATCGACCACATAATTGGCCATAAATCAAGCATAAGCATATTTAAAACGACTGAAATGACTTATACTCACATTTCTATAACAAAATAAAATGAGTAAAAGACATAAATAGACATTTTTTTAAAAAAGACATATAAATGGCAGATAGCAGTAGAAAAAAGTGTTCAACATTAGTAATTATACAAATCAAAATCACAATAAGAAATTGCCTCACACCCATTAGAATGGACATCAAAAAGAGAAAAGGGACAACAAGGGTTGGCAAAGATGTGGAGAAAGAGAAACACTTGCACACTGTTGGTGGGAATGTAAGTTGTTAGTATAGTCATTGTGAAAAAACAGTATGGAGATGCCACAAAAAACTAAAAATAGAACTACCATATAACGCATCAATCCCACTGCTGGTACATATCCAAAGGAAATGAAACTTGTGTGTTGAACAGATATGTCCACTCCCATGTTTATTGCAGCCCTATTCACAATAGCCAGGATATGGAATCAACTTAAGTGCTTATCAAAGGATAAGTATAACTGGGTAAAGAAAATGTGAACACACACCCCCCCCACACACACAGAAATACCTTTCTTCCTTTAAAAGAAAAAAAATACAGTTGAGGGAAACTGTTAGGGGAGGAAGAGGCACCCCTCATCAACAAGAGTACCTGCATAATCAACGTTTGTATGCCTAACCCTGAATTGTACCCTACATCCTTAAAATAAAATAAAAATAAATAATATATTTTACAACAGCACGGGTGAATCTGTTAAGTGAAATAAACCAAATACCAAAGAAAAAAATTACAGGATCTCGCTCATATTTGGAATCTTAAGTTTATCTCATAGAAGTAGAGAATAGAATGGTGGTTACCAGAGGCTGTGGTTGTTAGAGAGAAGATAGGATTGGAGATATGTTGGTCAAATAATGTATAATTATAGCTAGAAGAAATAAGTTCAAGAGATTTTATTGTAAAGCTTGAGATTATAGTTACTGATAATACACCACATTCTTTAAAAAATGCTGACAGTAGATGTTTTGTTTCCACCAAAAAAAGTGAGATAATAAATTTGCTAATTATCTAGATTTAACCATACCACAATGTGTGTATATATATATATATATTTCAAAACATTATATTGTACACAATAAATACATAAAATTTTGTATGTCAATTTCAGAAAAACTAAAAAAAGACAAGTAATAAAATGGGAGTTCCAGTAAGATGGTGATGGCATAGGTGGGATTGTGAGATTCTCTGAAAGTGAGTTCCCAAAAAGACTCTTACTTTCCTTCCCCCACCCCCTGCCCACTGCCAGTTGCTTGAGACCTGGAGACTCTCAGTCCCACGCAAGGCCGGCTATTGCAGCCACTTGCCTGGTGCTGCTCCACCATAGGTGCTCTCGGGTCCGGGTTGTGTGGAGATCCCAGCTCCCTCCCCGGCTACATCTCACCCAGCCCCAAGCCGCCAGCCACCGCCTTGTGGAGATCTGGGTCCCCTTGCTGACTATACTGATCTATGTGGCACTCAGCTGCTGCCAGCTCTCTTCCTGACTGGGTGCCCAGCCAGCCCGGTGCTCACTCTTTAGAGTTCCAGCTCCCCACCCTGGGTTCTGGGCCCCTGCCAGCCCTAGTTCAAGCTGTCGTCTAGGTGCCTGCCCCTCAGAGATAACAGCTTCATTCCTGGCTGAAGTGCCCTGTGCCCAAAGCCACTGTCACCACTTACCACCCACCCTTTTGAGCTTCAGTTCCCGCTCTGGCTGAGGCACCCAGCGTGGGACCCCATGGTTGTGTAAGGGAATAGTATATCTTAAGGAGGTGCTGATCAGCCGCTCTCAGCTCTCAGCTCCAGAAAAGGGAATTTCCAGTTCCCTCCTCCACGCTGGGCCACTGGCAGCACACCAGATCCAGCACCCAGCTGTGTCACTGATCCCTGGTGCCTGACACTAGAGACACACCACCACAACCCATCATAGTGGATTGCCCACAGACCTGGACGAGTGGAGAGAAAGAATGGGTGGAGAGAAAGGATTCGCAAAAGAGGAGCTGCCCACCTTGGCATGTTCCCGGCAGAGATTTGCAATGCCCCACCCATCTATGGGCAGCCTCCACCTTGGTTTCTAAGGTAACATTGCTAAACAGGAGACAAAAGTCTCTCCCCTATGCTGAATCAGATAGGGGCAACTCAGCCCTGTCATAGACCTCTGAGGCAGCAAGCCAAGGGAACCAACCCAAGCTTGGAGTAAATCTATCTACCTGCAATAAAAGCAAAGGTAGAGGCTAGAGATCAGAGCTGAAGAGACTTTAGACACTCAGGAAAGATTCTAGACCTAGTCTGGTTTCTTATTTTGATTTTTGATTTTATTGTTTTGACTATTTTGCTCACTTTTGTTTGCTTTTTGATTTAGACTACCTGTTTGTGTTGGGGAACATCGCATCAAAAGGCATGATTTTATTGGACTGTCTTTGTGTGATTACCAGTATGCTTTAGGGAATTTTGTTTGTGTGTCTGTTTTTCACTCTTTTCTGGCCTTGTGTCTCTCTTTCATTTGTTAGTTGGTATGTATGTCTGTTTTCCCACTCACTCTTCTCTCTCTCTAACTTCCTCTTGACACCCCCTCCATTATTTTCCTATTTTGTACCTTCTTTTGTTCCAGGGAGAAAACCTAAACCCCGCTGCATGAACAGATTGTAAACCAGTGGGAAATGGGTTCCAGTGTGCACATACACCTGTTGGTGGATACTGGGATCTGCAGATAGATTCTGAATCACAACTTCCCTGTCAATTAAACCTCAAAACTGCAAAAAGTACAACCCCAACTCACACTTCACCCTCAAAAGTGAATAAAGACAGAGAACCCTTATAAGAAAGAACAGGAGATTGAACAAAAGAAGTAAAAGCAACCACACCTTCCGTGAAAAAATTAAAGAAGGGGAGGGAAAGGGGGAGAGAGAAAAATCTACACAAATGAAGAAAAACCAAAAGAAGAATATAGGTCTCCCCCTGACCCCTAGAGGACAGACACTGAGAAAACTGACTTTGGAATGCGAACAATGAAGAGCCCCCAGAATGACTGGTCTCAAACTACAAGTCTAGATATCAAGACATTAATGAAGAGATTAAAAAGAACTGAGGAGAGACAAGAAGAAACTAGGAAGAAGTTGATAACTGAGATAACAATAGTAAATACTGTGAATGAAATAAATAACTGATAAGCATGGAAAGCAGAATTAGCCAGCTGAAGAAAGAATCTCAAGCTTGAGGGCCAAAATATAGAACTAATCCAAACTGTCAAAAACATAGAAAAGAAGCTTAAAAAGACAGAACAAAATCTTCAAGAGATGAGAGATTACTTCAAGAGACCAAACCTAACAGTAATTGGACTTCCTGAAACAGAAAGAGAAACAGCAGCCACCTTGGGACAAAAATTTCATGAGATTTATTGAAGAAAACTTCCCTCATCTCATCAGTGATGCAAAAATTCAAATACAAGAGATTCAGAGAACCCCTGCAAGACAACAAATGAGAAGACCAACTCCCAGACACATAATAATTCAACTACACAAAGTAGGTATAAAAGAAAAAATCCTAAAGGCTGCAAGAGAAAAAGGCCAGATAACCAACCATGGGAGACCATTCGAATAGCAACAGATTTATCTACAGAAACCCTGCAGGTTAGGAGAGCTTGGAGCCCTATCTTCAAAGTTCTAAAAGATAAAAAATTTCAACCAAGAATAACCTACCCAGCCAAGCTAAGCTTCATCAGTGAGGGAGAATTAAAATCTTTCCCAGATATCCAGTACCTAAGAACTTACACTGCCACCAGACCACCTCTACAAGAAACACTTAAGAAAGTACTAAACACAGAGGAAAAGGAAAAAATAACAACAATGTTCTTCACAAGAGTACAGGAAAAAGAGTAAAATATACATGAACCAACACCCAAAACAAAAGAAAGACAACAAACAAAGGGGAACAACAACAACTCTGTAAGAACCTTATTATAGGGATCAACTCTCACATTTCAATAATTAGCCTGAATGGGAAAGGACTAAATGCACCACTGAAAAGACATAGAATGGCCAAGTGGATGAAATATTACCAGGTAACAATATATTGCCCCAAGAGACTAGCCTCACTAGAAAGGACACACAGACTCAAAGTAAGAGGATGGGAAACAAAATTTCAGGCAAATGGAGCACAAAAGAAAGGAGTAGTCATGATCCTAATTTCAGACAAAATACCATTTAAGCTATCAAAAATTTAAAAAGATATAGAAGGTCACTACATAGTGATAAAATGTTCACTCCATCAACAAGAAATATCTATCCTAAACATATATGCACCCAACATAGGAGCGCCAACTTTCATAAAGCAACTTCTAAGAAAACTCAAAAAAGATATTGCCTCCAACACCATCATAGCTGGGCACTTTAATACCCCACTCAGAACCCTAGACAGATCATCAGGACAAAAAAATCAGTAACAAGATCTGGAACTGCAATGTGACTTTTGACCAAAAGGACTTAATTGATACCTACAAAACACTCCACCCAACGACCACAGAATATAAATTCTACTCATCACCACATGGAATGTACTCTAAGATTGACAACATACTTGGCCAAAAATCAAGCATAAACAAATTTCAAAAGATCAAAATTTTGCCATTCACCTTCTCGGACCACAGTGGAATAAAAATAAACATCAACACCAACAAGTTTACCCCCAAACCCACTAAGACATGAACACTAAATAGCATGATGCCAAAGAACTTGTTGGTCAATGATGAAATCAAAACAGAAATTAAAAGATACTTGGAAACAAATGAAAATGAAGAAACATGTTACCAAAATCTCTGGGATGCCATGAAAGCTGTAGTAAGGGATGAATTCATATCTCTACAAATGCACATGAAGAAAATGGAAGGATCACAAATTAACAGCCTAACAAGTCACCTTAGGAAGCTGGAAAAGCAAGACCACCAAAACCCTAACTTCAGCAGGAGAATCCAGATCACCAAAATAAAAGCCCAAATCCAGGACATAGAAGACAAAAAGATAATACGAAAAATCAATGAAACAAAAAGCTGGTTCTTTGAAAGATAAACAAGATCGATGGTCCCCTAGCAAGGCTGACCAAGAAAAAAAGAGAAAAGGTCCAAATAAATACAATTAGAAACACAAAAGATGAATTCACATCTCACCCTGAAGAAATACAAAAGATCATCACAGACTACTATGTACACTTGTATGGAAACAAACTTGAAAACCTTAAGGAAAAGGAAGATTTTCTGACATCAAACAACCTGCCTAGGTTGAAACAAGAAGAAATCGAGAGTGCAAATAGACCAATAATAATCAAGGAAATTGACTATGTAATAAGAAAACTACATATAAAAAAATGCCCTGGGCCAGACAGTTTTCCAGCACAATTCTATAAGACATTTAAGGAGGAACTGATACCAATCCTACTGAAAGTATTCCAGGTGATTGAGAAAGATGGATACCTCCCAAATCATTTTATGAAGCTAACATCACATTGATACCCAAGTCAGGTAAAGACCCAACAAAGAAAGAGAACTACAGGCCAATATCTTTGATGAACATAGATGCCAAAATTCTCAACGAGATCCTAGCAAACTGGATTCAACAACACATCTCAAAAATCATCCATCATGATCAAGTAGGCTTCATCCCTGGGATGCAAGGCTGGTTCAACATTTGCAACACAATAAATGTAATTAAATATATTAACAGATGTCAGAACAAAAACCACATGATTATATCATTAGATGCAGAAAAAGCTTTTGATAAAATCCAGCACCTTTTCTTGATAAAAACCCTCAAACATCCAGGCATATATGGAACAAACCTCAACATAGTAAAAGCTATCTACAAGAGACCCACAGCTAGCATACTCCTAAACAGACAACAATTGGAAACATTTCTTCTGAAAACTGGAACAAGACAAGGATGCCCACTCTCATCCCTCCTGTTCAATATAGTATTGGAAATCCTGGTTAGAGCAATCAGAAAAGAGAAGGCGATCAGTGGTATCCAAATAGAGAAAGAGGAAGTCAAGTTATCTCTCTTTGCAGATGACATGATTGTGTACCTTGAAAACCCAAGAGAATCTATCAAATGTCTCCTTGCACTGATAAAGGACTTTGGCAATGTTTCAGGTATAAAATAAATGTGCAAAGACAATCGCATTTTTTACACCAACAATAAACAAACAGAAACCCAAATAAAAAGCACAATCCCATTCACAATAGCCACACAAAAAAATTGAAATACCTTGGATCTTCCTAACCAGAAACATGAAAGATCTTTACAATGAAAACTACGAAACACTGCTCAAAGAAATCAAAGTTGACACAAACAAGTGGAAAAATATCCCATGCTCATGAATTGGAAGAATCAACATTGTGAAGATATCCATCTTACCTAAGGCAATCTACAGATTTAATGCAATACCTATCAAAATACCAGCAACATTCTTACCAGATCTAGAAAAAACAATACAGGAATTCATATGGAAACACAAATGACCAAGAATAGCCAGAACAATCCTCAGCAAAAAAAAATAAAGCAGGAGGTATCACACTACCAGACTTCAAACTTTACTATAAATCTACAATAATCAAAACAGCTTGGTATTGGTACAGGAACAGGCATATAGACCAATGGAATAGAATTGAGATTCCAAAAGCAAAACCTCAATTTCTCAACCAACTCATCTTCGAGAAAACCTCCACCACCTACCACTGGGGAGAGGAGAACCTATTCAGTAAATGGTGCTGGGAAAACTGGCTGACCACATGCAGAAGATTCAAACGAGTCCCCTATCTATCCTCATACACAAAAATTAACTCCAAATGGATCAGAGACCTAAATGTAAAACCTTAAACCATAAGAATCTTAGAAAATTCAGGACACACCCTTATGGAAATTGGAACTGGCATCCAATTCCTGAACAAAACCCAAAACACATGAGCCATGAGATATAAGATAGACAAGTGGGACCTCATTAAACTGACAAGCTTCTGCAAAGCCAAAGAAACCATAAAGAGAGAGCAGGAAGACAGCCCACAGACTGAGAAAAGTATTTGCCAACTCCATGTCTGACAAAGGCCTAACATCTTGGATCTACAAGGAAATCAAACATGCTGAAAAGAAAAAAACAAGCTACCCCATTACAAACTGGGTAAAATATATGAACAGACACTTCTCAAAAGAAGACATATGAGCAGCCAACAAACACATGAAGAAATGTTCAACCTCACTAATCGTCAAGGGATGCAAATTAAAACTACATTGAGGTACTACCTAACTCCAGTCAGAATGGCAATTATCAATAACTCAAAAAATAACAGATGCTGGAAAGGATGTGGTGAAAAGGGAGTACTAATCATCAAGGAGATGTAAATCAAAACTATACTGAGATATTACCTAACTCCAGTCAGAATAACAATTATCAATAACTCAAAAATCAACAGTTGCTGGAGAGGATGTGGTGAAAAGGGAACACTTTTACACTGTTGCTGGGAGTGTAAACTAGTGCAACCTCTGTGGCAAACAGTGTGGTGATTCCTAAAAGCTCTAAATATTGACCTCCCATATGACCCTGCAATCCCCCTACTGGGAATATAACAGAAGAACTCAAATCACTCTGTGAAAAGATACCTGCACACATATGTTTATCACAGCATTGTTCTCAATAACAAGAACCTGGAAGCAACCATCCTGTCCATCAACAAAGGACTGGATTTTTAAAATGTGGTATATACACAAGATGGATTACTACACAGTCATAAAAAAGAACAAAATCATAATTTTCACAGCAACCTGGATGGAGCTAGAGTTTATAATACTAAGTGATCTCTCACAGAAACAAAGATCTGAGTGTCACATGTTCTCACTCATAAGTGGACCTTGAACATCTATTGTAATACTGTAAGAAAAGGATTGGCAATGGCTGGAAACTACTGGGGAGACAGGGAGGGGAAGGGAGGTGGAATCAACAGTAGCCAGTATTTGTCTGGGGACAGGGGGACACCCCTTATCAACAAGGGTGCCTGAATGATGCATATTTGTATACCTAACCCTTAACTGCACCCCACAATTTTAAAATAAAAAATATGTTTAAATAAATGAAGGGTAGTGCAGTAAAATAAAATATAGTGCAGTAAGAAACTCTGGGACTTATCTCTCCCCCAAAACACTGAAGAAGATGGCAAAAGTCTCAGATTCAACCAGAAAGTTTACAGCAACCAAATGAAAATGTAACCAAGAGAAAGTCTACTGAAACACAGTAAGAGAACTTATGGCAATTGACTGCAGCCTTGCCCTACCCATCTCCCTGGTAAGGTGGTAGTCCTATGTTTATAATGTGGGTACTCCTCTGGATCCCAAGGGAGTAGAATATATCTTGTTTTCAAGGATTTGTGTGTATGAATTTTGACCTGTATAGGAAATCTCTGAAGAACTAACACAAAGGGGATGTCTATTTTCATCTAACTTGAAACTTTTTGGTGCATATAAGCAGCTACATTGAGGATGTTTCTTTGAAACACTGAAAGTCAAGTAAATAGGTCATTAGTATCTAAAACAAAAAATAACACTTGGGACAAACAATAGGCACGCTGATATCCAGGCAGGAAAAGGTGGGGAATGAGAATCTTTGGGTAGGAAGGACTTTGAAAAGCCCTTGGGAAGCTTAGAAAGCCATATGCATACGGAAAAACATGGACTAAGAAAAGATCTGAGAAAATCATAAATCTCACCTATGGCTGATTGGTGGGTTATCACAAGCAGATAGTGAAGGCCAACATGTAGTTGTAAACAACATAGATAAATGGTGAAAGAGGGCCTCAGCACAGTGTGCCAAGACCTAGAGACTATTTTTCTACTTTATTTATTTGTTTACTTATTTACTTTGACTGCCAATGATTAAGAAAATCTAAGTTAAGCAACTAGCTGACTAGTAAGCTAAATGAACAGAAAATTCAGAGAATGGCAAATAATACAGTCTTAAAATAGTTAAGAAAAGGTACTAAACAAATAAATGGCAGCAACCCACAGCAAATCACAAGAACAAATCCTAGAGTAAGGAGAATTTGATTTCCAGAGTCACCATGCCATAATATTCAAAACGATCAGTTTTCAACAAAAATATTACAAAGAAACAAAGCATTTTGCACATTCACAAGAGAAACATTAACAGAAACAATCTTTCAAGAAGCACAGATATTAGAGATACTATACAAAGATTTAAGTCAACTGTGTTAAATATACTCTAAGACCTAAAGGAAATCATGAACAAAGAACTAAAATAGGAATGATATCTCAACAAATAGAGAATATAATTTTTTGAAAACTAAATAGAAATTATGGAGCTCATAGGCACAATAATTTAAATATTGATAAATTCACTAGGGGGTTCAACAGAAAATTTGAGTAGGCAGAAGAAAAACACAGCAAGTTTCAAGATAGGTCAAATAAAATTATCCACTCTTAGAAGTATAATGAGAGAGAGAGGAAAAAAAAGAAAATCAAATTAACAGAGCCTGAGAGATTTGTTGGATACCACCAAGTATATTGATATATGCATAATGGTAGCCCTAAAAGGAGATGAGAGAGAACGTGGTAGAAATGATGATTTTAAAAATAATGCTCAAAACCTTTCCAAATTTGATAAAAGTTACAAATTTATACATCCAAGAAGCCCTGTGATCTCCAAGTAGATTAACTCAGAGATTCACACTGAGACACCGTATAATCAAACTATCAAAATATGAAGACAGAAAGAGACTTATGAAAGCATCATAAGAAAGAATCGTCAATAAGGTTAACAACTATTTCTCATCAGAAACCAAAAAGGCCAGAAGGCAGTGAGATAATATAGATAATGAGTTGAAAGAAAATAAAAACCAGTCAACCAAGAATTTTATATTTGACAAAAAAAAAAAAAACCCTTCAAAAATGAAGAATAGTTACATTATCAAGATTTGGCAGAATAGGAAGCCATGGACTCTCCTCCCCCTACTTCCCCATACATAGCAGCTCAACAGCAACATAAAGATCAATTCCCTGTGTGAAATTGAGAAACTAGTTGCAAGTCTCCTGCACCCTGGATGTATACGAAACTAGCCACATCAACACCAGTAGGAAAAGCAGAAACAGTCTCTCACAATAATCTCCTCTCCTGGCACAGTGTCATAAAAACAGGAGGGAACCCTGATCCCCTAGATTTTTCTGAGGAGTAAAGGAATTGGATCACCTATCTAGCACCCCAGCTTTCCTGAGTGCTACCTGAGAGACTGGCTTCTATGTTGCCTGTCTCAGAGACTAATGAGATCTGGCATATGCTAGCACACAGAAAACAAAGTGGCAGTTGGAACAAGATTGCAGGAAGTTGCCACATATTCTCCCCTTGGCTCAGTGCAGAGTGAGCAGGTGATAAACAACAACCCCCATCTTCTCCTTGTGGAGTGAAACAGTCAGAAAGCACCTCTAACATCCCAACCTTTTCTGATTATTACCAGAAGGACTGGTTTGCATTTCGTCTGTCTCAGAGATTTGATAGGATGTGACATATACTCGTTCCCTGGAAGCTAAAGATACCAAAATGACTGTTTGAATGAACAGAAAGGCATTTGCCAGAGCACCTCCTCCTGGCTCAGTTCTAAGTGTTACCAGAGATAAGTGTTTCCCACCTATCTCAGAATGCTGATGGGACCTGGCATATTCTAGATGACTTGAAGTCACTAAAAACAAAGCTGGTCGTTTGGACTAGCACAAAGTTTTGAGAGACCCTAGGATGCTTTAGACAGGTTGATTGATAAAGATCTTCTCTTGTACAAGGTCAATCGATAAAGACTTGGAGAGGTAGAAGTTTTTTCTAATGTACAGTCACTAACAAAAAATTAAGAAAAAAAGAAGCAACAGGAAAACAATCAAAATTAAGAAATAAGATATAAAACCAAAAAACTACTGTCTAGTCCATTTTGTTATTACAAAGGAATATCTTTTTAGCAAGAAAAGAAGTTTATTTAGTTCATGGTTTTGCAGACTATACAAGAAGTGTGGCACCAGTAAGTGAAGTCTCAGGAAGATTTTAGTCATGGTGAAAGGCAAAGAGGGAGCAGGTGTGTCCCATAGCGAGAGAGAGAGAGAGAGAGAGAGAGAGAGAGAGAGAGAGAGAGGAGAGAGAGAGAGAGAGAGAGAGAAAGTGAGAGAGAGAGAGAGAGAGAGAGAGGAGAAGGTGTAGGTTTATTTTAAACAATCAGTTTTCATATGAACTAACAGAGTAAGAACTCATTCTTTACTTCAAGGAGGGCACCAAGTCATTCATGAGAGATCCACCTCCATAACACCAACACCTTCAACATTGGAAGTCACATTTCAACGTGAGATCTGGAGCGAACACATATCTAAATTATATTAACTGCCCTAGTGAAATAAACATTTAAGAACTACCTGACAGAGTTCAAAATAACTGTCATAAAACTGCATAACAAGTTCAGGAGAATAATTCACAAAGTGACATACAATAAAGAGATAGAAAATCTTTAAAAGGACCACACAGAAATCTTGGAGCTGAAGAAAGCAATAGCTGAACTGAAAAATTAAATATGGGGTTCAACAGCAAACTGGAGCAGATAGAAAAAAGAATCAGTAAACTCAAAGATAGGTCATTTTAAATTAAACAATCATAGGAAGAAAAAAGAATGCAAAAGAGTAATGATAGCTTAAGGAAGTTATGGGACATCATAATGTGATTAGTAAATGCATTATTAGACTTTGAGTGTGACACACTGCCCAGAAAGAGTGGTGTAGCAGAAGCGAATATCCCACTCTCTCTCCCTGAGTGAACTATACTGAATAACAGAAAAGGCCCTAGGACAACAAGAACTTATTTAGCTACAAAGCAACAAAACTTAAAAATAATAATAAAGAGGGAAGAGCTGCTCCTCACAGATGAGGACAAAATCAACAGAAAAACACCAGTAATCCTCAAAATCTTAAAGAGTCATCATCTATAAAAGCAACTATCAATCCCCAAACAATGAAAGCCACCCAGAACAACCTGTCCCTGAGGACAGACCCAGAATTTGGACATTGGATAGCTAAAATGGCTAAGGAAAATCACAAGAAGTTAGTAGCAAAGAAGACCCAAGTCATGCAGGAAGTAAAACCAAGCTGGCCAAAGTAAGAAAGGTCCATTCTAAAGTCCTGGAAATACAGAACTTCCTTCTGGAATTTCAAAGCACAATAACAGGCCTAGGGAGTAGAATCAATCAGGCAGAGGAAAGAATCTCAGAGTTTGAAGACCAAATTATTGAACTAACCCAGCTGACTAAAGCAAGGAGAAGAGATTCAGAAAGAATGAGCAGAGCCTACGAGAGGTGTGAAACCATGGGGGGAAAAAGCCAAATCTACATTTCACTGGAATCCCCCCAAAAGAAAGGGAAACTGAGAACACCCTACTAATGAAGACCCATCAGAATTGCACCAGTCTTCTCACCAGAAATGCTACATGCTAAAAGGGACTTGTGTCCCATCATTAACTTTTTAAAAAAATTTTTATGTGGGTTAAAATTCAGGATTAGATATACAAATGGTCAGCATCCAGATAAAGTTTGGGCCTCCTTTTGGTCTCCACGTTGCCTGATTTAAACTTATAAGGTAAACCAGTTACCCTTATTGATGTCATGTTCCCCCCCACTCACATCCTAGCATTATCCTGCTACTGCCATTCCCTTTCTTAAAGTATTATGGTAAATGTTCAGGGTCTGCTTATGAATGAGAACATGTGGTACTCTGTTATTTGTTTCTGTGACAGATCACTGGGTATGATAGATTCTAAATCCATCCAAGTTGCTGTGAAGTCCATATGTTTGTCCTTCTTTATGGCTGCATAATATTCCATTGTGTATATGTACCACATTTGTTTAATTCAGTTCAGTTTCAATGGGTGGCATAGTTGGTTTCATGTTTTTGCTATTGTGAATAGTGCTGCAATAAACATGCGTGTGCAGTTACCTTTTTTGTAGAATGATTTGAACTCCTCCAGGTGTATTCCCAGTAGGAGGATTGCTGTGTCATATGGAAGGTCAAAATCTAGTTCTTTTAGAAATTGCCACACTGTTTTTCCCAAAGAGGTTGCTTTAGCTTGCATTCATACCAGCAGTGTAGAAGCATTCTTTTTTCTCCGTATCATCGCCACCGGCTGTTGTTTGTTTTATTAGTGATGGTCATTCTTACTGGGGTAAGGTGGCATCTCAGTGTGGTTTTGATTTGCATTTTTCTGATGATTAATGAGGCTGAGCGTTTTTTCATGTGTCTGTTGGCTGCCTGTATATCTTCTTTAGAGAAGTGTCTATTCATGTATTTTGCCCAAATTTTGATGGGGTTGTTTTTTTTTTTTTTTTTTCCTTTGGCACATTTGGGTTCCTTGTAGAATCTGAATGGTAGGCCTTTGTCAGATATACAGTTGGCAAATATTTTTTTCCCATTCTGTGGGCTGTCTCCCTGCTCTCTTGATGGTTTCTTTTGTTTTGCAGAAGTTTTTCAGTTTGATGATGTCCCACTTGCCTATCTTACCTCTTATGGCATGGGTACTTGAGGTTTTGATCAAGAATTGCTTGTCAGTTCCAATTTCCATAAGGGTGTTTCCTGCATTTTCTAAGGTTCTTATAGGTCGAGGTTTTATGTCTAGATCTTTGATTCATCTAGAGTTGATTTTTGTGTTTGATGATACATAGGGGTCTTTTTTCAATCTTCTACGTGCGGTCAGCATCATTTACTGAATAACTTCTCCTCTCCCCAGTGGTTGTTGGTGGAGGCTTTGTAGCAGATGAGTTGGTTGAGAAATTGAGGTTATGCTTTTGGAATCTCTATCCTGTTCCCTTGCTCCATATGCCTATTCTTGCACCAATACCAGGCTGTTTTTTTTTAATTATTGTAGCCTTATAGTAAAGTTTGAAGTCTGGAAGTGTGATACTTCCCACTTTGTTTCTTTGGCTAAGGATTGTTTAGAATATTTATAGTCATTTGTGTTCCCATGTGAATTTCGGTATTGTCATTGCCAGGTATGGGAAGAATGATGTTGGTAATTTAATGGGTATTGCATTGAATCTGTAGATTGCCTTTGGTAGGATGGACATATTAACAATGTTAATTGTTCCTATCCTTGAGCATGGAATATTTTTCCATTTGCTTATGTCTTCTTGGATTTCTTGGAGCAATGTTTTATAGTTTTCATTGTAAAGGTCTTTCACTTCTCTGGTTAGGAAGTTGCTGAGGTATTTCATTTTTTTGTGACTACTGTGAATGGGATTGTGCTTTTTATTTGATTCTCTGCCTGCTTGTTGTTGATGTGTAAAAATGTGACTGTCTCTTGCACATTTGTTTTGTACCCCAAGACTTTGCTAAGTTCTATATCAGTGGAAGCAGGTTTTTGACAGATTCGCTTGGATTTTTAGGTTATAGGAGCATATTGTCAGCAAAGAGGGATAGTTTAACGTCCTGTTTTTCTATTTGGATATGCCTGATTTCCTTCTCTTATCTAATTGCTCTAGCTAGGACTTCCAACACAATGTTGAACAACAGAGGTGAGAGTGGGCAGTCTTGTTTTGTTCCAGTTTTCAAGGGAAATGCTTCCAGTTTCTGTCCATTTAGCAATATACTGGCTATGGGTTTATTGTAGATGGTACTTACTATTCTGAGTTATGTTCCTTCTGTGCCTAGGTGTTCAAGGGTTTTTATCAAGAAGGGATGCTGAATTTTATCAAAAGCTTTTTCTGCAGCTAATAATATAATCATGTGGTTCTTGTTTTTACATCTCTTGATGTATTCAATTACATTTATGATCTTGTGGATGTTGAATCTGCTCTGCATCCTGAGGATGAAGCCTACTTGGTAATGGTGGGTGATTTTTGAGATGTGTTGTTGGATCCAATTTGCTAGAATCTTGTTGAGTATTTTTGCATCTACATTCATTAGGGATATTGGTCTATAGTTCTTTCTCTCTAAAGGTCCATCAACCTTATCTATACTTTCAAAGAAATAACTTTTTCTTTGGTTGATTTTTTCTATTACATTCTTGTTTTCTATTTCCCATATTTGGGTTTTTACTTTGGTGATCTGGGTTCTTCCCTGAGTACTGGTGGTGGGGCACACCAGTCAGGCTTATCCTGGAGTAGAGTCCTCCTATGGCAGTTGATGTTCAGGCTCCGCCTGGGTTTGTCCCTCTCAATTGTGCTCTATCCATGTGGGTCTGACAGTCAGAGGATTGCTGGGGAGAAGGGGGTTGGTACAGCATAGACTCACCACTGATCTCTTCAGAGGTCTTCCTCATCCTTTTCTGGCCACACCCTTCGTCCCACAGCTGAATCAGGGTAGGGGATGGGGTACCGAAGACTCACCACTCATTCTGTGTTTTCAGGACATTCCGTCTGGGTCATGATCAATCTCAGAATAGCTAATTCACTAGTCAGAGATTGGGTTTGTTGGTCCATAGTGAGCAAGCCGGAGCACTTTCCTACCCCATTTTCAAGATGATGGCAGTGTGCCTTTTTCATCTTCTCCAGTGAGGCTATGCCTCTGGGCTCCTCACTGTGCTCCCTCTGCAGCCCTTGCTTCCAGTGTCTAGCCAGGCACTGCCATGGTGAGGCAGAGCCTGGAGCTGGCAGTCTCTTCTGGCAGCTTCATCCCAGAAAGAGCTTTGTTCATATTTTTTTAATTGGTGCTCACCTTCTGTAACCTGTGGAGTGCTAGGGACCAACCAAAGCAGCTGTGGCACCAACTACTTCACCAGGAGAGCCCTGGCCACTTGCTCCTGAGTCGACACTCAGTCAGCCACTCACAAGCCTACTTACTCACTGACACATATGCAAAATTCTCCATACACTCACTTATTCACACTGGGACTTGCATAGTTCAACTGGCTCTGCTGTCATCTTTCTTCCTTCTTTTTAACATTCTTTTCCCCCCAATGTTCTAAATACAGTTTATTTTAGGAGACAGAACTTTTTAAAATTCTTAAAGGTAAGCAGTTCCATCCAAGAATCTTCCACTATCCTAAGCTAAACTTCATCAATGATGGAGAATTAAAATCCTTCCAAGACATTCTGCCTCCAAAACAGTCCTCCATTAAGTAAATGTTCAGATACTTAAGAACATTTTGTACACAGAAACACAGAAACAAAAAAAATAACCATCTCAAAAGCAAAGGCAAACACAGAGTTAATGGAGCACACAGATCACCAGCACACACACACACACACACACACACACGTGTGTGTGTGTGTGTGTGTGTGTGTGTGTACACATATAACAAAATAACTCCTTGATAGCCTTATGGGAGGAATAAACTCTCATATATCAATAATTAACTTGAACATGAATAGACTAAATATACCACTACAAAAGTATAAAGTAGCACACTGGGTAAAGGAACATTATCAAACATTATGTTGTCTCTAGAAACCAATTTCACTACAAAAGACACCCACAGACTCAAGGTAAAAGGCTGAAAAATGGTCTTCCAGGCAAATGGGAAGCAAAAAAGAGCAGGGGTAGCTAGTCTTATACCAGACAAAGCAATTTTTTAACCAATAAAAGTTAAAAAGCACATGGAAGAACACTACATGATGAAAAAAGCTTAATTCACCAGCAAGAAATATCCATCTTAAATATATATATACCCAACACAGGAGCACCTGATTTTATACAACAACTGCTATGTAAACTAAGAGAGGACATAGACACCCACACAATCATAATTGGATGCTTCAATATCCCACTAACAAACCTAGACAGATCATTGAGGCAAAAAACCAACAAAGAGATCTGAAACCTTAACTTGACACTCGATCAAATGGATCTAATTGACATCTAAAAAATTCCACCTGATACCTATAGAGTCTACAATCTATTCATCAGCACATGATGAACAGTGATCACATTCTCGGACATAAATTGAGCATGAACAAATTTCAAAAGGTGGAAATAATTCCAAGCATCTTCTCAGATTGTAATGGAATAAAATATCACCACCAACAAGATCTTCCCCAAACACACAAATACATCAATACTAAAAAATATACTGCTAAATGACTTTTGGGTCAACACAGAAATGAATACAGAAATAAAAAGATACATGGAAACAAATGAAAACAAAGACACATCACATCAAAATATCTTCAGTACCATGAAATCAGTGATGATAAGGACATTTATAGCATTTCACTGTCATCTCAATAAAATAGATCACAAATAAATAGTCTAACATCACCTAAGGGATCTGGAAAGACAAGAACAATTAAGTCCTGATTTCAGCATAAAAATTCAGATTGCTAAGATAAAGTCACAAATGCAGGATGTAGAAGGCAAAAATATCATAGAAAGGATCAAGACAAAAAGCTAGTTCTTTGAAAGGAGAAATAAGATTTGCATACCCCTCACCAGATTGACTAAAAAAGAGAAAGATAAAGTCCAAATAAACACAATTAGAAACAGAAAAGATGATGTCAGTACTGACCCTGAAGAAATTAAAAAGATTATTAGAGATAACTATGAATCTGTAAGCAAATAAACTAGAAAAACCTCGAGAAAATGAAGGTTTTCCTGGCATCACACAACCTCCCAAGGTTGAAACTATAAGAAATTGAAACTCTGAACAGAAGAATAACACTACAGGAACTAGACTGTCATAAGAAATCTCCCCACCAAAAAAAGCCCTGGACCAGATGTTTTCTCAGCTGAATTCCACAAGAAAAGGAAGAGTTGATACCAATCTTATTCAAAGTATTTCAGGCAATCAAAAAATAAAAAATTCTCTCTGGCACATTTTATGAAACCAGTATCATTCTGATACCCAAAACTGGCAAAACCCAACAAGAAAAGAGAATTACAGACAATCCATGATGAACATAGATGCAAAAAATCTCAATAAGATCCTGGGAATCGTATCCAACAACACATTTCAAGAAGCTTCCACCATGACCAGGTGGGCTTATTTCTTGGGATACAGGACTAGTTGAATATGCAGAAGACCATAAATGCAGCATATTAACATGTGTAAAACCAAGAACCACATGACTATCTCACTAGATGCAGAAACAATATTTGATAAAATTCAACATCTCTTTTTTTTTAACTTTTAAATTTTTTTATTTTAAAATTGTGGGGTACAATTCAGGGTTAGGTATACAAATATTCATTGTGCAGGTACCCTTGTTGATGAGGTGTGCCCCCATTCCCCAGGCAGATTTTCACTACTGTGAGTCCCACCTCCCTGCCCCCCCACCACTCCACAGTTTTCTGCTACTATAAATCCTTTTCTTTTTTCTTTTTTTAATATTTTATTTTGTTATTATTATTTTTTAATTATGGGGTACAATTCAGGGTTAGGTATACAAATATTGATTGTGCAGGTACACTTGTTGATGAGGTGTGCCCCCCACCCACAAGCAGATCTCGACTACTGTCAATCCCACTTCCTCGCCCCCTCCCGTCACAGTTTCCCGCTACTGTCAATCCTTTTGTTACAGTATTACAGTAGTTGTTCAAGGTCCACTTATGAGTGAGAACATGTGATACTCAGGTTTTTATTTCTGTGAAAGATCACTCAATATTATAAACTCTAATTCCATCCAGATTGCTGCAAAGTTCATGATTTTTTTTTTTTTTTGAGTTGGAGTCTCACTCTGTTGCCCAAACTGGAGTGCAGTGGAATGCTCCCAGTCACCGCAGCCTTGAACTGCTGGGCTCTGGCGAGCGTTCCTCCTCAGCCTTTCAAGTAGTTGAAACTGCAGGGGAGTGCTACCACATCCAGCTAATTTTTTTAATTTATTGTAGAGATGAGGTCTTGCCAAGTTGCCCAGGCTGGTCTCGAACCCTCAGGTTCAGGAAATCCACTTGTCTCAGCCCCCCAAAGTGTTGGGATTGCAGGCTGAGCCACTGAGCCTGGCTGATTTTGTTCTTCTTTATGGCTGTGTCATATTCCATTGTGCATATGTACCACATTTTTTTATACAGTCTTCTTTTGATGGGCAACATGGTTGGTTCCATGTTCTTGCTATTGTGAACAATCCTGTGATAAACATATGTGTGTAAGTATCTTTTTTATAGAGTGATTTGAGTTCTTCTGGGTATATTCCCAGTAGGGGGATTGCAGGGTCATATGGAATGTCAATTTTTAGAACTTTTAGGAAACGCCACACTATTTTCCACAGAGGCTGCACTAATATACACTCCCACCAACAGTGTATAAGTGTTCTCTTTTTGGCACATCCTCTCCAGCATCTGCTATTTTTTGAGTTATTGTTGATGACTATTCTGACTTTAGTTAGGTAGTATCTCAGTGTAGTTTTAATTTGCATCTCCTTGATGACTAGTGAAGCTGAACATTTTTCATATATCAATTAGCTGCTCATATGTCTACTTTTGAGAACTGTCTATTCATACCTTTTGCTCACTTTGAAATGGGGCTGTTTTATTCTTTTCAGCATGCTTGAATTCCTCATAGATACTAGATGCTAGGCCTATGTCAGACATACAGTTGGCAAATATTTTTTCCAGTCTGTGGGCTGTCTCCCTGCTCTCTTGATGGTTTCTTTGGCTTTGCAGAAGCTTGTCAGTTTGATGAGGTTTCACTTGTCTATCTTATCTCTTACGGCACGGGCACTTGGAGATTTGATCAGGAATTGGTTGCCAGTTCTAATTTCTATAAGAGTGTCTTCTGTATTTTCTAAGGTTCTTATAATTTGAGGTTTGATGTTTAGGTCTACGATCCATTTAGAGTTAGTTTTTGTGTATGGGGATAGGTAGGGGTCCTGTTTCAATCTTCTGCATGTGGTCAGCCAGTTTTCCCAGCACCATTTGCTCAATAGGTTCTCGTCTCCCCAGTGGTTGGTGGTGGAGGCTTTGTCACAGATGAGTTAGTTGAGAAATTGAGGATTTGCTTATGGAATCTCAACTCTATTCCATTGGTCTGTATGCCTGGTCTTGTACCAACACTAGGCTGCTTTGATTGCTGTAGCTTTATAATAAGGTTTAAAGTCTGGGAGTGTGATACCTCCTGCTTTGTTTTTTGTGTGTTTTTTGCTTTGTTTTGTTTTTTGTTTTTTGCTGAAGATTGTTTTGGCTATTCTTGGTCATTTATGTTTTCATACAAATTCCTGTATTGTTGTTTCTAAGTCTGAGAAGAATGGTGTTGGTAATTAGATCGGTATTGCATTAAATCTGTGGACTGACTTAGGTAGAATGAACATCTTAACAATGTTCTTTCTTCCAATCCATGAGAATGGAATTTTTCCACTTGTTTGTGTCATCTTTGATTTCTTTGAGCAGTGTTTTGTAGTTTTCATTGTAAAGTTCTTTCATGTCTCTGGTAAGGAAGATGCCAAGATATTTCACTTTTTTGTTGCTATTGTGAATGGAATTGTGCTTTTTATTTGGGTCTGTTTGTTTATTATTGGTGTCTAGAAATGCAGTTGTCTTTTGCACAATTATTTTATCCCTGAGATTTTGCAAAGTCCTTTATCAGTGCAAGGAGGTTATTGACAGATTCTCTTGGGGTTTCAAGGTATGAAATCATGTCGTCTGCAAACAGAGACAAATTGACTTCCTCTTTTCCTATTTGAATATCCCTGATCATCTTCTCTTCTCTGGTTGCTCTAGCTAGGACTTCAAAAATATGTTGAACAGGAGGGGTGAGAGTGGGCATCCTTGTCTTGTTCCAGTTTTCAGAGGAAATGTTTCCAATTTCTGTCTGTTTAGCAGTATCCTGGCTATGGATTTCTTGTAGATGGCTCTTACTAATTTGAGGTATGTTCCATCTATGCCTAGATGTTCAAGGGTTTTTATCAAGACGGGGTGCTGGATTTTATCAAAAGCTTTTTCTGCATCTAATGATATAATCATGAGGTTTTGTTTTTACATCTGTTGATGTATTTAATTAAGTTTATGGTCTTACAAATGTTGAACCATTCCGGGGATGAAGCCTACTTGCATCCTGGGAATGAAGCCTACTTGGTCATGGTGGATGATTTTGAGATGTGTTGTTGAATCTGGTTGGCTAGGATCTTTTTGAGAATTTTGGCATCTATGTTCATCAGGAATATTGGCCTGTAGTTCTCTTTTTGTTGAGTCTTTACCTGGCTTGGGTATCAATGTGATGTTAGCTTCATAAAATGATTTCGGGAGAGTTCCATCTTTCTTAATAGCCCTGAATACTTTCAGTAGGATTGATATCAGTTCCTTCTTGTATGTTTTGTAGAATTCTGCTGGAATGCCATGTAGCCCAGGTTTTTTGTTTGTTTGTTTGTTTTTGTTTTTTGTAGGTAGTTTTCTTATGACATAGTCAATTTCCTGGATTGTTATTGGCCTATTTAGGGTCTCGATTTTGTCTTGTTTCAGCCTAGGCAGGTTGTGTGATGTCAGAAATTCCTCCATTTCCTGTTTCCGTACAAATGTACATAGTAGTCTCTGATAATCTTTTGTATTTCTTCAGGGTCAGATGTGACTCCACCTTTTGTGTTTCTGACTGTGCTTATTTCAGTTTTTTTCTCTCTTTTTCTTGGTCACTCTAGCTAGGGGACCATCAATCTTATTTATCCTTTCAAAGAGCCAGCTTTTAGTTTCATTGATTTTTTTTTGTTTTGTTTTGTTTGTTGTTTTTTGTTTTTGTTTTTGTTTTTTGACCTCTATGTCCTGGATTTGGGCTTTTATTTTGGTGATCTGGATTTTTCTACTGAAGTTAGGGTTTTGATGGTCTTGCTTTTCCAGTTTCCTTAGGTTACTTGTTAGGCTGTTAACTTGTAATCTTTCCATTTTCTTCATGTCTGTTTGTAGAGATATGAATTCCCCTCTTATTATTGCTTTCATGGCATCCCAGAGATTTTGGTAAGAAGTTTCTTCATTTTCATTTGTTTCCAGGTATTTTTTTTTTTTTTGAGTTGGAGTCTCATTCTGTCTCCCAGACTGGAGTGCAGTGGCTGCTCCTGGTCACTGCAGCCTCAGCCTGCTGGGCTCCGGCGATCCTTCTGCCTCAGCCTTCTGAGTAGCTGGAATTACAGGCATGTGCCACCAAGCCTGGCTGATTTTTTTATTTATTGTAGACATGAGGTCTCGCTGCCCAGGCGGGTCTCGAACCTGCAGGCTCAAGCATTTCACTCACCTCAGCCTCCCAAAGGCACAGGATTACAGGCTGAGCCACCGAGCCCGGCGCTCCAGGTATCTTTTAATCCTTGTTTTGACTTCCATGTTGACCCAGGAGCTGCTTAGCATCATGCTGTTTAGTGTCCGTGTCTTTGTGGGTTTGGGAGAAACTTTGTTGGAGTTGATATTTATTTTTATTCCACTGTGGTCTGAGAAGGTGCATGGCAAAATTTCAATCTTATGAAATTGTTTATGCTTGATGTGGTCAATCTTAGAGTATGTTCAATGCGGTGATGAGTAGAATATATATTATATGGACATTGGGTGGAGTGTTCTGTAGGTATCAATTAAGTCCATTTGGCCAAGAGTCACATTGAGGTTCCAGATCCCCTTGCTGATTTTTTTGTCTTAATGATCTGTCTAGGGTTGTGAGTGGGGTACTAAAGTCCCCAGCTATGATTGTGTTAGAGTCAATATCTTTTTTTAAGTTTGCCTAGAAACTGCTTTATGAAAGTTGGTGCTCCTATGTTGGGTGCATATATGTTTAGGATGGATATTTCTTGTTGATTGATTGAATCTTTTATCATTATATAGAGACCTTCTGTATCTTTTTAAAATTTTGATAACTTAAAGGGTATTTTGTCTAATGTTAAGATCACAACTCCTGCTTTCTTTTGTGTGCTGGTCGCCTGAAATTTTCTTCCCATCCTCTTGCTTTGAGTCTGTAAGTGTCCTTTCTGGTGAGATGAGTCTCTTAGAGACAATATATTGTTGCCTGATGAATTTTATCCATTTTGCCATTCTGTGTCTTTTCAGTTGTGCCTTTAGTCCATTCACATTCAGGCTAATTATTGAAATGTGAGAGTTTACCTGTCATGAGTTTCTTATAGAGTTGTTGTTTCCCTGTTTGTTTATTGTTTTTCTTTTGATTTTGGGGTTGATTCATGTGTGTTTTCAATCTTTTTCCTGCACTCTTGTGAAGAACATTGTCATTCTTTTTTCCCTTTCTTCTGTGTTTAATACTTACTTAAGTGTTTCTTGTAGAAGTGGTCTAGAGGCAACATAAGTTCTTAGGGATTGAATGTCTGGGAAAGATTTTATTTCTCACTGATGAAGCTTAGCTTGTTGGGTAGGTTATTCTTGGTTGAAATTGTTTATCTTTGAGAACTTTGAAGATTGGGCTCCAAGCTCTCCTAGCCTGAAGTGTTTCTGTAGATAAATCTGCTGATATTCTAATTGATTTTTCCCAGAAGGTTGTCTGACCTTTTCCTCTTGCTGCCTTTAGGAATTTTTTCTTTTATACCTACATTGTTTAGGTGAATTTCAATGTGTCTAGGAGTTGGTCTTCTCATTTGTTGTCTTGCAGGGATTCTCTGAATCTCTGTGTTTGTATTTTCACATCACTGATGAGATGAGGGAAATTTTCTTGAATGACTTCATGGAATGCTTGTTCCAGGGTGGTCTCTGCCTCAGGAAGTCCAATTACTCTTAGGTTCTGCCTTTTGAAATAATCGCTTATTTCTTAAAGGTTTTGTTCTGTCTTTTAAGTTTCTTTTGTATGTTTTTGACCCTTTGGGTTAGTTCTATATTTTGGTCCTCAAGCTCTGAGATTCTTTCTTCTGCTTGGCTAATTCTGCTTTCCATGCTTATCAGTTTGTTATTTATTTCAATCACAGTATTCTTTACTGCTGCTATATCAGTTATCAACTCTTTCCTATTTTCCTCTTGTCTTTCCTCAATTCTTTTTATTCTCTCTATTAATGTCTTGATGTCTGGGTTTATAGTATATGACCAGTCATTCCAGGGCCTCTGCATTGTTTGCATCCCAAAGTCTGTTTTCTCAGTGTCTGACTTCCCAGGGGTCTGTGTGAGACCCATTTTCTTCTTTTGGTTTTTCTTCACTTGTGTAGATTTTACTCCCCACTTTTCCTCCCTCCCTCTTCTTTAATTTTGTTGTTCAGAGATGGCGGGGTTGCTCTTCCTTCTGTTTGCTCAATCTCCATTTTTCCTTGTGTGGATCCTCTAGCTTTGAAGCCGGACTGTGTGCTGGGGGTTGTACTTTTTTTGCAGTTTTGAGATTTAATTGAGGGAGGAGCTGTGATTCAAAATCTATCTGCAGATTCCAATATCCACCAACAGGTGTATGGGTACCCTGGAACCCCCTTCCCACTGCTTTGCAATCTCTTCATGCAGTGAGGGTATAGTTTTGCTCCCTGAAAGAAAAATGAGGTAAGAAAAAGGAAAAGAATGGAACAAGGGGCAGGGGGATGAGAGGAAGATGGAGAGAGAAGATGAGAGGAAGAATAAGAGGGAAAACAGACAAATGTATCAAGTAGCAAATGAAAAGTGACACAAAGACAGTAAAGAGTAAAAAAAACTAAAACAAAAATGAGCAAATCAGACGAAAAATAAAAATAAAAAAATAAAAACAAGGAACCAAGCTCTCTCTGAGATTGTTTCTGTAAGTCCAGCATCCTTTCAGCTCTGATCTCTAGCTCTCATCACAAGCTGATAGAGTTGTTCACAGCTAGGGTCAGATGCCCCAGGCCTGCTGTTGAATGAGGGTGGATCATATTTAGACTCAGCTGACTTGCTGTCTGTTGAGTCTGCTGCTCAGATCTGACTTGTCTGTGTCTGATCTAGCATGGAAGGGAGCTTCTGTCTCTTCCAGTTTGATGTGATTACCTTAAGTCCCAAGTTGCAGGCTGGGCAGAGTTGGTCAGGGCAATGCAGATCTCTGCCTGGTCCTGGGACAGGGAAAATGACTGCAGTTGGCATTTTCCCTGAGCATTGGCCTCCTCCCTGTGAGAGAGCCGGGCACTGCAGGTCAGCACGGTGCAGGTGGGGTGGGGTGGTGCAGCCAGCAAGAGCTACCTGGGTGGTGATGGCATGTTAGGCCGGGGGCTGGCATGGCTGGCAGAGGAGCAGGCCAGTAGCATCCATAGCCCCCCAGGAGAAAGTGAGAGTCTTTATGGACACCCATCTTTGCAGAGACTCACAGTCCAAACTGTCCCACCACCATCTTGCTGGAAATCCCTAACATCTCTTCTTGATAAAAACCTTTGAACACCTAAATATTGAAGGAAAATTTCTCAAATAATAAGCACTATCTATGACAAACCTGCAACCAACATTTTGCTTAAAGGACAGTAGATGGAAGCATTCCCTTTAAGAATGGGAACAAGACAAGGATGCCCACTCTCACTCCCCCTATTCAACATAGTACTGAAAGTGTTAGCCAGAGCAATCAGGCAAGAGAAGGAAATCAGAAGTATCCAATCAAAACATCTTTGATAAAACCATCAATAACAAACATTGGAAAAATGAGATCATATTTGGCAAGCAGTGCTGGGAAAACTGGTTAGCCACATGTAGAAGAATTAAAGTGGACTCTACCTATCACCATATACAAAAATAAACTCAAAATGGATTAAGAACTTAAATGAAAAACCTCAAACTATAAAAATCTTTGAAGGAAACTTAGGGAACATCCTTCTGGACATTGGCAATGAATTTATAACCAAGTCCTCAAAAGCAAGTGCAACAAAAGCTAAGATAGACGAGTAGAACCTTATCAAACTTGATAACCTAATGAAACAAATTTGATAACCTAAATGGAAATAGAGAATTTTCTGATATCACACAACCTCCCAAGGCTGAAACAAGAAGACATTGAGACACTAAATAGACCATGAACAACCCAGGAAATTGACTGTCATTAAAAAACCATCTACCCAAAAAAAGCCCTGGATCAGACAACTTTCAGTGGAATTCTATAAAAAGTACAAGGAGGAACTGATACCAATCCTATTGAAATAATTCCAAGCAGAGGCAGGGGGAAGATGGCAGCCAAGCCAGTCAGACTGTGAGTCTTGGTGTGCGCAAGTGAGTGTATGGAAAATTTTGTGTATGTGCTGGTGAGCAAGTGGGCAAGTGAGCGGCTGACTGAGTGAGGACTAGGAAGCTAGTGGCCAGGGCTCTCCTGGTGCAGCAGCTGGTGCTACAGCTGCTGAGCTTGGACCCTAGTGACTCCTGGGATGCAGAGGCCAAACACCATTCTCTTTATTTATTTTTTTTCCTTTTTTAAATCAGAAAAACCCTCCCTAGGAAGAAAATGCTGGGAAAGACTGTCTAAGTGGGGTCTCAAAAGCAACTGCCAGGCCTCTGATGCAACAGCTGGTGCTACACCTTCTCTGCTTGGTCCCTGGCTGTTGGGAGCCGGCTGTGGAGGCCTGCCTAAGAGTTAGGGATCCAGGCAGGCTGCAGACCCTGAAACTGCTAGGACAAGTTCAGGAGCTGAAGGCCCATTGCCTCTTCCCTTCTTTGCTGTTTTGGCATGTTCCACTAGCAGGGACTTTGATGATCTAAGCATGAAGTTCTGAGAGTATGACAGACATGGCTTACTTTAGGAATCCATTGTTCCCGTTTGTCACAGACTGTGGTTTCGGCTTTAAACTTAACATAATTCAAACTCAGGTCACATTTGGGAACCTTTAATACGGTACAAGCTTCTTTAAAGATTTAATAGTATATTTGTAGAATTAGTATATACGTACAAAGTGCTGCTTCAACCTTAATAATACAGATAAATATCTGTAGCTACTAGAAATGGTCCAGCACAAGCTTTGGGCTGGGCCACATTCCTAAAGGCCCAGCATGAGCTCTGGGCTGGGCCACATTCCTTAAGAATTGGTTTGGGCTATAATTAAGAGTTTCTACAGTGTATATAGAATTAGCATAAAATAGAGAGAAATTGGGATTTAGGTTGGTTATTAGGTGTTGCGTATACATGGGTTTTTTTAAGTTATTGATTATTAAAATATTATGATATTAGAATTGCTGTACTGCTTTTGAGAAATATTAACCAAGCATGAGGAACAGTGAAATAGTTTTGGGATCCTCATTCCTCATGCTTGGGGAAACACCTGGTGGGTTGGGGCCGCCCCCTCATCCACCTGGTTCTATGTTCATGTAAATGTCTTGTGATTTAATTGGGATTGCCCTTCCTCTTACTCCAGGAAACACCTGGTGGGTGAGGGATGCCCCTCATTCGCCTGGCTTTGTGTCCATGTAAAGGTTTTGTGATTTAATTGAGATTGTTCTTCCTCATGCCCGAGGAAACACCTGGTGGGTGGGGGAGCGCCCCTCCTGCACCTGGCTTGTGTTCACGTGGAAGAATTGTAAGACTGCCTGTGTAAAATTTGGGATAAATACAAGCTATAAACCCCCCAATAAACAACTTCTGCTCAATCCATTGAACAGATGTCCACTTTCTTTCTTTCTCTTTATATCTATCCCTTCTTCTTTCTTTCAATATCTATCCTTATAGAAACGCCAATGCCATCACACCTTCCAAGGGACCCCCTAAATCTTTTTGGGAGCTGGCTCCCCAAACCTGGCTTTTCTGAGGTCGCAGAAGCTGAGTGCCATTTTATTAAAAAGGACAGAAGTTTTCCTGTGAAAATCAGCGGGTAGAGACTCTCGCCCCGGGCTCTCCCTCACCATTGGCAGGAGAGACTACCGGCTCCAGGATTTGCCTCACCACTTCAGCACCTGGCAGAGCACTGGCAGAAGGGGCTGTGGAGGAAGTTCAGAGGTAAAGTCCCACAGAAGAGGACAAGAGAGGCACCCCACCACCAGTTTGAAGGTCGGGCAGGAAATTGCTCCAACTTGCTGACCACGAGCAACAGACCTGATCTCTGTGATTGGCGGATCAACTACTCAGGGATTGATCATGAACCAGAGGGAATATCATGAAAGCACAAACTTCAGAGCAACCTGGCAAGTACTGAGTTCCAGGTGCCCCACCCCCTACCCTAACCCAGCCTCAGTACAAAGGGTGTGGCCAGAAAAGGATGAGGAAGGACTTCAAAGAGATCAGTGGTGAGTCTGGAGCTGACCCAGTCTCCCTCCTCCCCAGCAATTCTCTGAACATCAGACCCACGTAACTGGGCCACAACTGAGAGGGACAAACGCTGGCATAGCCTGGACGTCAGTTGTAATAGGAGAATGCCATTCCAGGATAGGCCTGGCTGGGGCATCCCCTGCGAGTACATACCTGGGGAAAAGACAACCCTGCTCCTCCCCATGGGAGGAGAGCTTCCTGGCCATATAAGAGTGGGAGGCGAGGACTGCAGCCTCACCCATCTCCACTGCCCCTCCTCCTTCCCTGCTTCGGACACTGAGGAGACAGTGAAAGAGGTGGTTCTACAGGAGAGACCTGATTAGAGGAACAATTACAGAACCTGCCACAAGAGGGCAGGGTATTTTTAGTTTTTAATTTAAAAATTTTTTTTAAAAATTCTTCAACTGCTTGTTAGTTCATTTATTTTTAAAATAATTTTCCTTTGTGCATGATTATGTATGTGGGGGCTTGATCTGCATCCCCTCCAATTTTTTTTCTGTTTCACTTTTATTTGCAATTTTCTATTTATGTGTGTATATGAATGATTGAGCATTCATCTTTCAATTTTGTTGCTGTTATTAGTTTGTTTTTACTCTTTTTTTCTTCTGGGGTTTTTTATTTTCACTTTTTATAATTTTTTTTTTTTTTTGAGTTGGAGTCTCACTCTTTCGCCCAGACCGGAGTGCAGTGGCCGCTCCCGGCCACTGCAGCCTCGACCTGCTGGGCTCCGGCGATCCGTCCACCTCAGCCTTCCGAGTAGCCGGAATTACAGGCATGAGCTACCACACCCAGCTAATTTTTTTTGATTTATTGTAGAGATGAGGTCTCGCTGCCCAGGCGGGTCTCAAACCCGTGGGCTCAGGCAATCCACTCACCTCAGCCTCCCAAACACTTTTTATAATTTAAAGTGTGTGTCAATATATGTTTGAATGTTTGATCTGAATTCTTCTTTTCTTCCCCCCGGTCTTTCAGTTTTTCTTCACTATTCACTTTGTGCAAGGCATGTGCGTGTATGTGTGTGTTTAGTTTTCTTGGTATGTTGCTGCTGCTGTTTGTTTTGTTACACTTTGTTGTTATTCCAGTTTGTCTTTGGGTGTGTGTGTATGTCTGTGTCTGTTCAATTATTTTTTGAATTGGTTTCTGTCTTGCATTATCATATAGAGTGGTGGTGGGGAGTGGGTCTCAGGGAACACATACCACAATAAGTGAACATTGTAATTAGCAAGTAACTTCTGAATCCTAGTGTCCCATCCCCTACTTTAGTCAAATTTCCATAACTACAAGAGACAGCAAAACTTCCCATCCACCATTCTATTTCAAAATAGAACAAATTCAGAGCCCAGATCAGGGAAGAATAGAGGACTGAGCAAATATCAGAATGAAAAACCTCCCCCAACTGACACTGAATAGTAGAAGTAAAGAGAAAAACAAGTGATATGTCACACATGAGGAAAAACAAAAGGAAGACCGCAGGCAATTTCAAGTGTATGAAAGACAAGGCTTCTGAAAAATCAGACATTGGTGCCCAAACAATAGAAGTCATCAATGACTGGTCCCGAATATGACAGGGAGTAGGGAATGGATGAAAGAGTAAATGATACTCAAGAAAGACTAGTTGCAAAACTGAAAAAACTTGTAACAGAGATTTTGGCAATAAAAAATTTCATACAGGAAATAAATAACAAAATGACAAGCATGGAAAGTAGAATTAATCTAGCTGAAGAAAGAATCTCAGAGCTTGAAGACCAGAACATGGAGCTAACCTGATCTGTGAAAAACATAGAAAAAAGACTCACAAAGAAAGAACAAAGCCTTCAAAAGATGTGTGATTATATCAAGAGGCTGAAATTACACCTGATTAATATCCCAGAAGAAAAAAGAGAAATAAGGAACAACTTGGACCAAGTATTCCAGGAGGTAATCCAAGAAAATTTTCCCCATCTCACCAGAGATGTGACCAGTCAAGAACAAGAGATACAGAGAACCCCCACAAGACATCAAAAGAGAAGACCAACCCGTAGATGCATTGTAATTCACCCACACAAAGTAGTCACAAAAGAAAAAATCTTAAAGACAGTGAAAGAGAAAGGCAGACTACCTACCAGGGAAAACCAATCAGAATAACAGCATACCTCTCAACAGAAAAACTACAAGCAAGAAGGGACTGGAGCCCTATATTCAAAGTCCTTGAGATGAACAATTTCAACCAAGAATTTCCTATCTAATCCAGCTCAACTTCATCAATGATGGAGAATTAAAAACCTTCTCAGACACCCAATCCCTAAGAGATTATGCAGCTTCCAGACCAACTTTACAGGAGACATGTAAAAAGGTATTAAGCACAGAAGGAAGAAAGAAAAATAAACAATGACCACAAACTTCGCAAGAGAAAAGCAGAGCACAGAATCAAAAGAGAATACAGTGCAACAAGAAACTTGAAAACACATACAACACAAAGCCAAAATAAAACAAGCAAAGAAAAAACTTTATAAGAACCTCATGGCAGGGATAAACAATCACATTTCAATAATCAGACTGGATGTGAATGGATTAAATGCACCAATGAAAAGACACACAATGGAACACTGGATAAGAAACCATGACCCAGTTGTTTGCAGCATCAAGGAGACTCATCTCACTACAAGGGACACACAAAGACTCAAAGTTAGAGGGTGGAAAATGAGTTTCCAGGCAAATGGATCACAAAAGAAGGCAGAAGATGCAATCTTAATATCAGATAAAACAACCTTTAAGCCATCAAAAAATAAAAAAGATGCAAAAGGACACTACATAATGATAAAAGGTTCAATCCATCAATAAGAGATATCCATCCTAAACATATATGCACCCTGACACAGGAGCACCATCATTTATAAAGCAACTACTAAGTAAACTAAAAATATATATTGACTTAGACACTATTATAGCAGGGGATTGAATACCCCACTAATAGCCCTAGATAAATCAATGAGGCAAAAAACCAACAAGGAGATCCAGAACCTAAACTTGACATTTGACCAAATGGACTTAGTAGATACCTACAGATTATTTCACCCAACAACCACAGGGTATACATTCTACTCATCACCACATGAAATGTTCTCCAAGATCAATCATATTTTTGGTCATAAATCAAGCATAAACAAATTATATAATGTTGAAGTCTTGCCATGCACATTCTCAGACCACAGTGGAATAAAAATAAATTTCATCACCAACAAAATTTCCTCAAAGCCCACAAAGACATGGACACTAAACAGCATATGCTGAATAGCTATTGGGTCAATACTGAAATCAAAGAAAAAATTAAAAGATTCCTGGAAACAAATGAAAATGAAGACACATATTACCAAAACCTCTGAGATGCCATGAAATCATTTCTGAGAGGAGACAGTTGCATTCCTATACACCAACAACAAGCAGGCAGAGTACCAAATTAAAATCACAATCCCATTCACAATAGCCACCAAAAAATGAAATACATTGGCATATTCCTAACCAGAGAAGTGAAAGATCTTTACAACGAGAACTACAAAACAATGCCAAAGAAATCCAAGAAGAAACAAACAAACGGAAAAATATTCCATGCTCGTGGATTGGAAGAATCAACATTATTAAGATGTCCATCCTACCTGAGGCAATCTACAGATTTAATGCAATATTCATCTAATTACCAAGAACATTCTTCTCAGACCTAGAAACAACAATACAGGAATTCATATGGAAACATAAACGACCAAGAATACCCAAAACAATCTTCAGCAAAAAACAAAAACAAACAAAACAAAACAAAACAGAACAAAAAAACAAAGCAGGAGCTATCATACTCCCAGACTTCAAACTTTATTATAAAGCTACAATAATCAAAATAACCTGGTATTGGTACAAGAACAGGCATATAGACCAATGGAATAGAATTGAGATTCCAGAAGCAAAACTTCAATTTCTCAACAAACCCATCTTCAACAAAGCCTCCACCACCAACCACTGGGGAGATGAGAACCTATTCAGCTAATGGTGCTGGGAAAACTGGCTGACCACATGCAGAAGATTGTAACAGGACCCCTACTTATCCCCATACACAAAAATTAACTCTAAATGGATCAGAGACCTGAACATAAAACCTCAAACTATAAGAACCTTAGAAAATGCAGGAGACACTCTTATGGAAATTGGAACTGGCAACCAATTCCTGATCAAAACCCCAAGTACCCTTATTGATTAGGTGTGCCCCTCCCTCTCCTAGCAGTTTCCCTCATCTGCCAATCCCACCCTCCCACCCCTGACAGTTTCCCACTACTGCCAATCCCTTTCTTATAGTATTATAATTGTTCAAAGTCCACTTATGAGTGAAAACATATGGTAGTCTGTTCTTTGTTTCTGTGATAGATTACTGAGTAAGATCAACTCTAAATCCATCCAATTTGTTGCAAAGTCCATATGTTTGTCCTTCTTTATGACTGCATAATATTCCATTGTGCATATATACCACATTTTAAAAATCCAATTCAGCTTTGATGAACACCATGATTGGTTCCATGTTTTTGCTAATGTGAATAGAGTTGCAACAAACATACGTGTGCCAGTATCTTTTTTGTAGAAAGATTTGAGTTCCTCTGGGTATATTCCCAATAGGGGAATTGCTGGGTCATATGGAAGGTCAATTTCTAGTTCTTTCAGGAACCACCACACTGTCTTCCAAAGAGGTTGCACTAGTTTGCATTCCCACCAGCAGGGTACGAGCATTCCTTTCTTTCTGTGTCCTCACCAGCATCTGTTGTTGTTTGTTTTATTAATGATGACCAATCTTACTGGGGTTAGGTGGTATCTCAATGTGGTTTCAGTTTGCATTTCTCTGATGATGAGTGAGGTTGAGCATTTTTTCATGTGTCTGTTCATTGCTTGTATATCTTCTTTTCAGAAGTGTCTATTTATGTCTTTTACCCACATTTTAATGGGGGTGTTTGTTTTTTCCCTTTCAGCACATTCAAGCTTCTTGTAGATCCTAGATGTTAGGCCTTTGTGAGATATACAGTTGGTAAATATTTTTTCCCATTATGTGAACTGTCTCCCTGCTCTCTTGATGGTTTCTTTTGCTTTGTAGAAGCTCATTAATTTGATGAAGTCCCACTTTTCTATCTTATGTCTTAAGAGATGGGCATTTAGGGTTCTGAATAGGAATTTGTTGCCAGTTCCAATTTCACTAAGGGTGTCTCCTGCATTTTCTAAGATTCTTTTTTTTCAGCTTTAAATTTTTTATTTTAAAATTGTGGGGTACAGTTCAGGATTAGGTATACAAATATTTTTTGTGTAGTCACTCTTGTTGATGAGATGTGTCCCCCCTCCCCAGGCAGATTCCCACTACTGCCAATGCCTCCTTTCCATGCTCCCACTTCCTCGCAGTTTCCCACTACTGTCAATCCTTTTCTTATAGTATTTCAATAGTTGTTCAAGGTCCACTTATGAGTGAGAATATGTGATACTCAGTTCTTCGTTTCTGTGAAAGATCACTCAGTATTAGAGATTCTGAGTCCATCCAGGTTGCTGTGAAGTTCATGATGTTTCTCTTCTTTATTGCTGCATAATATTCCATTGTGTATATATACCACATTTTAAAAATCCAGTCCTCTTTTGATGAGCAGCACAGTTGGTTCCATGTTCTTGCTATTGTGAACAATGCTGCGATAAAAATACATGTGCGAGTATCTTTTCTATAGAGTGATTTGAGTTCTTCTGGGTGTATTCCCAATAAAGGGATTGCAGGATCATATGGAAGGTCAATTTTTAGAACTTTTAGTAATCACCACACTGTTTTCCACAGAGGTTGTACTAGTTTGCACTCCCACCAACAGTGTAGAAGTTGTTCCCTTTTCACCATAACCTCTCCAGCATCTGATATTTTTTGAGATATTTTTGATGACCATTCTGACTGGAGTTAGGTGGTATCTAGGTGTAGTTTTAATTTGCATCTCCTTGATGACTAGTGAAGCTGAACATTTTTTCATATAACTGTTGGCTGCTCGTATGTCTTCTTTTGGGAACTGTCTGTTCATACATTTTGCCCACTTTGTAATGGGACTGTTTGTTTTTTTCTTTTCAGCAAGTTTGCATTCCTTGTAGATTTGTAGATTCTAGATGTTAGGCCTTTGTCAGACATTGAGTTATCAAATATTTTTTCACAGTCTGTGGGCTGTCTCCCTGCTCTCTTGATGGTTTCTTTGGATTTGCAGAAGTTTATCAGTTTGATGAGATCCCACTTGTCTATCTTGTCTCTTATGGCATGGGCACTTGGGGTTTACATCAGGAATTGGTTGCCAGTTCCAATTTCCATAAGAGTGTCTCCTGCATTTTCTAAGGTTCTTATAGTTTGAGGTTTTATGTTCAGGTCTCTGATCCATTTAGAGTTAATTTTTGTGTATGGGGATAAGTAGGGGTCCTGTTACAATCTTCTGCATGTGGTCAGCCAGTTTTCCCAGCACCATTAGCTGAATAGGTTCTCATCTCCCCAGTGGTTGGTGGTGGAGGCTTTGTTGAAGATGGGTTTGTTGAGAAATTGAAGTTTTGCTTCTGGAATCTCAATTCTATTCCATTGGTCTATATGCCTGTTCTTGTACCAATACCAGGTTATTTTGATTATTGTAGCTTTATAATAAAGTTTGAAGTCTGGGAGTATGATAGCTCCTGCTTTGTTTTTTTGTTCTGTTTTGTTTTGTTTTGTTTGTTTTTGTTTTTTGCTGAAGATTGTTTTGGGTATTCTTGGTCGTTTATGTTTCCATATGAATTCCTGTATTGTTGTTTCTAGGTCTGAGAAGAATGTTCTTGGTAATTAGATGAATATTGCATTAAATCTGTAGATTGCCTCAGGTAGGATGGACATCTTAATAATGTTGATTCTTCCAATCCACGAGCATGGAATATTTTTCCGTTTGTTTGTTTCTTCTTGGATTTCTTTGGCATTGTTTTGTAGTTCTCGTTGTAAAGATCTTTCACTTCTCTGGTTAGGAATATGCCAATGTATTTCATTTTTTGGTGGCTATTGTGAATGGGATTGTGATTTTAATTTGGTACTCTGCCTGCTTGTTGTTGGTGTATAGGAATGCAACTGTCTCCTCTCAGAAATGATTTCATGGCATCTCAGAGGTTTTGGTAATATGTGTCTTCATTTTCATTTGTTTCCAGGAATCTTTTAATTTTTTCTTTGATTTCAGTATTGACCCAATAGCTATTCAGCATATGCTGTTTAGTGTCCATGTCTTTGTGGGCTTTGAGGAAATTTTGTTGGTGATGAAATTTATTTTTATTCCACTGTGGTCTGAGAATGTGCATGGCAAGACTTCAACATTATATAATTTGTTTATGCTTGATTTATGACCAAAAATATGATTGATCTTGGAGAACATTTCATGTGGTGATGAGTAGAATGTATACCCTGTGGTTGTTGGGTGAAATAATCTGTAGGTATCTACTAAGTCCATTTGGTCAAATGTCAAGTTTAGGTTCTGGATCTCCTTGTTGGTTTTTTGCCTCATTGATTTATCTAGGGCTATTAGTGAGGTATTCAAGTCCCCTGCTATAATAGTGTCTAAGTCAATATATATTTTTAGTTTACTTAGTAGTTGCTTTATAAATGATGGTGCTCCTGTGTCAGGGTGCATATATGTTTAGGATGGATATCTCTTATTGATGGATTGAACCTTTTATCATTATTTAGTGTCCTTTTGCATCTTTTTTATTTTTTGATAGCTTAAAGGTTGTTTTATCTGATATTAAGATTGCATCTTCTGCCTTCTTTTGTGATCCATTTGCCTAAACAGGAGACAAAGCCCCTCTCCTATGCTGAATCAGACAAAGGCAACTAAGCATCACAGACCTCCCAGGGAACAGGCTAAAAAAAAAAATTTTTATCATTTTGACCACTTGTTTTGCTAAGTTTTGTTTGCTGTCTGACTTACATTATCTATTTGTGTTAGGGAAAACGCATCAAATTCATGCTTTTGTTGATCTGTCTTTGTGTAGCTACCAGTATTCTTTAGGGAATTTTGCTTGTGTGTTTTTTTCACTTCTCATGCTTGTGTCTCCTTTTCACCTGTTAATTGGTATGTATGTCTGTTTTCCCTCTCACTATTCACTCTTTCTAACTTCCTCATATGAGGACCCCCCTCCTCATATTTTCCTCTTTTGTAATTCCTTTTGGTCCAGGGGTCCAAACCTACATACCGCTGCACAGACAGATTGTAAGCCAGTGGGAAATAGGTACCAGTGTGCTCATACACCTGTTGGTGGATGCTGGAATCAGCATATAGATTCTGAATCACAGCTCCCCCCTCAATTAAACCTGAAAACTGCAAAAAGTACAGCCAGCAGCCCACACTCCAACCTCAAAGGTGAACAAAGCTAGGGGACCCTCATAAGGAAGAACAGGAGATTGCACAAGTGAAGGAAAAGCAACCCCACCTTCCCTGAAAACAGAATTAAAGAATGGGTGGGAAAGGAGAAGAGAGAGAAAAATCCTCACAAATGGAAAAAACCAAAAGAAGAATATGGGTCTCTCTCAGATCCCTGGGAGGGCAGACACTGAGAAAAGTGACTTCAGAATACAAACAATGAAGAGCCCCCAGAATGACTGGTCTCAAAATACAAACCTAGATATCAAGACATTAATGGAGAGATTAAAAAGAACTGAGGAAAGACAAGAAGAAACTAGGAAGAAGTTGATAACTGAGATAGCGGTAATAAAGAATACTGTGAATGAAATAAATAACAAACTGATAAGCATGGAAAGCAGAATTACCCAAGCAGAAGAAAGAATCTCAGAGCTTGAGGACCAAAATATAGAACTAACCCAAACTCTTAAAAACACAGAAAACAAGCTCAAAAAGACAGAACAAAACCTTCAAGAGATGAGTGATTACTACCAAAAACTGAACCTAAGAGTAATTGGCCTTTCTGAGGCAGAAAGACAGACAGAGACCATACTGAAAAAAACTTTCCATGAAATCATTCAAGAAAACCTTTCTTATCTAATCAGTGATGCAAAAATTTGAACACAAGAGATTCAGAGAACCCCTGAAAGACAACAAATGAGAAGACCAACTCCTAGACACATAATAATTTGCCTTAACAAAGTAGGTATAAAAGAAAAACTCCTAAAGATAGCAAGAGAAAAAGGCCAGATCACCTACCATGGAAGAACAATTAGAATGGCAGCAGATTTATCTACAGAAATCCTGCAGGCTAGGATGGAGCCCTATCTTCAGAGTCCTAAAAGATAAACAATTTCAACCAAGAATAACCTACCCAGCCAAGTTAAGATTCATCAGTGAAGGAGAATTCAAATATTTCCCAGATATCTTACGCTACCACCAGACCACCTCTACATGAAACATTTAAGAAAGTACTAAACACAGAAGAAAAAGAAAAAAGAACAATGTTCTTCACAAGAATACAGGAAAAAGAATAAAATACACATGATCCAACCCCAAAACCAAAAGAAAGACAAAAAACCAAGTGGAAGAACAACTCTATAAGAACTCTATGATAGGGGCGAACTCTCACATTTCAATAATTAGCCTGAATGTGAATGAACTAAATGCACCACTGAAAAGACATAGAATGGCAAAATGGATAAAATGTCACCAGGCAATGATATACTGCCTTCAAGATACCAATCTCACTAGAAAGGACAGGGACAGACTCAAAGTAAGAGGATGGAAAACAAACTTTCAGGCAAATGGAACACAAAAGAAAGGAGGAGTCATGATCCTAATTTCAGACAAAATACCATTCAAGGTATCAAAAATTAAAAAGATACAAAGAGCCACTAAATAATGATAAAAGGTTCACTCCATCAACAAGAAATAGCTATCCAAAACATGTATGCACCCAATATAGGAACGCCAACTTTCAAAAAGCAGCTTCTAGGAAAACTAAAGAAAGATATTGACTCTAACACCATCATAACTGGGGACTTTAATACCCCACTCACAGCCCTAGACAGATCATGAAGACAAAATATCAGAAATGAGATCTGAAACCTCAATGTGACTCTTGACCAAATGGACATAATCGATACCTACAGAACACTCCATCCAAAGTCCACAGAATACACATTCTACTCATCACCACATGGAACATATTCTAAGATCGACCACATACTTGGCAATAAAGCAAGTGTAAGCAAATTTAAAAGGACCTAAATTTTACCATGCACCTTCTCGGACCACGGTGGAATAAAAATAAACATTAACACCAACAAGGTCACCCCAAAACCCACAAAGACATGGACACTAAGCAGTATGATGCTAAACAACTCCTGGATCAATGTTGAAATCAAAACAGAGATCAAAAGATACCTGGAAACAAATGAAAATGAAGAAACATCTTACCAAAATCTCTGGGATATCATGAAAGCTGTAATAAGAGGGAAATTCATATACCTGCAAACGCACATGAAGAAAATGGTAGGATCACAAATTAAGAGCCGAACAAGCCACCTAAGGAAGAAGGAAAAGCAAGACCACCAAAACCCAATTTCAGCAGAAGAATCCAGATCACCAAAATAAAAGCCCAAATCCAGAACACAGAAGACAAAAAGATAATACAAAAAAAATCAATGAAACAAAAGCTGGTTCTTCAAAAGGATGAAAAAGATCATTGGTCCCCTAGCTAGACTGACCAAGAAAAAGAGAGAAAAAAACCAAATAAGCACAATCAGAAACACAAAAGATGAAGTGACATCTGACCCTGAAGAAATACAAAAGATCATCAGAGACTACTATGTACACTTGTATGGAAACAAACTTGAAAACCTCAAGGAAATGTAAGACTTTCTGTCATCACACAACCTGCCTAGGTTGAAACAAGAAGATATTGAGACCCTAAATAGAGCAATAACATTCAAGGAAATTGACTACATAATGCGAAAACTACCTTTAAAAAAAAGTTCTGGACCAGATGGTTTTCCAACAGAATTCTACAAGACATTTAAGGAGGAGCTGATACCAATCTTACTGAAGGTATTCCAGGCGATTGAGAAAGATGGAATTCTTCCCAAATCATTTTAAGAAGCTAACATCACATTGATACCCAAGCTAGGTAAAGACCCAATAAAGAAAGAGAACTACAGGTCAATATCTTTGATGAACACAGATGCTAAAATTCTCAACAAGATCCTAGCAAACTGGATGCAACAACACATCTCAGAATCATCCATCATGACCATATAGGCTTCATCCCTGGGATGCAAGGCTGGTTCAACATTCGTAAAACCATAAATGTAATTAAATACATCAACAGATGTCAAAACAAAAACCACATGATTATATCACTAGATGCAGAAAGAGCTTTTGCTAAAATCCAGCACCCCTTCTTGATAAAAACCCCCGAATATCTAGGCATATGTGGAACATACCTCAAAATAGTAAAAGCCATCAATGAGAAACCCACAGCCCGCATACACCTAAATGGACAAAAATTGGAACCATTTCCCCTGAAAGCTGGAACAAGACAAGAATGCCCACTCTCACCTGTCCTGTTCAATATAGTATTGGAAGTCCTGGCTAGAGCAATCAGAGAAGAGAAGGAAATCATGTGTATCCAAATAGGAAAAGAGGAAGTCAAGTTATCTCTCTTTGCAGTTGACATGATTGTGTACCTTGAAAACCCAAGAGAATCGGTCAAATAACTCCTTACACTGATAAAGGCCTTTGGCAAAGTCTCAGGATATAAAATAAATGTGCAAAAGACAATCCCATTTCTTTACACCAATAATAAACAAAGAGAAACCCAAATAAAAAGCACAATTCCATTTATAATAGCGACAAAAAAAAAAAAAAAAAGAAAGAAATACCTTGGGATCTTCCTAACCAGAGACATGAAAGACCTTTACAATGAAAACTACAAAACACCGCTCAAAGAAATCAAAGATGACACAAACAAGTGGAAAAATATCCCATACTCATGGATTGGAAGAATCAATATTGTGAAGATGTCCATCCTACCTAAGGCAATCTACAGATTTAATGCTATACCCATCAAATTACCAGCAACATTCTTCTCAGACCTAGATAAAACAACACAGGAATTCATATGGAAACACAAATGACCAAGAATAGCCAGAACAATCCTCAGCAAAAACAAACAAACAAAACAAAAAAACAAAGCAGGTAGTATCACATTACCAGACTTCAAACTTTACTATAAAGCTACAATAATCAAAACAACTTGGTATTGGTATAGGAACAGGCATATAGATCAATGGATTAGAATTGAGATTCCAGAAGCAAAACCTCAATTTCTCAGCCAACTCATCTTTGACAAAGCCTCCACCACCTGCCACTGGGGAGAGGAGAACCTACTCAGTAAATGGTTCTGGGAAAACTGGCACAGTTTTTTTTGTGCAGAAGATTGAAACAGGACCCCTATGTATCCCCATACACAAAAATTGACTCCAAATGAATCCGAGACCTAAATGTAAAACCTCAAACCATAAGAACCTTAGGAAAAGAAAGACATACCATCATGGAGATTGGAACTGGCATCCAATCCCTGAACAAAACTCGAAACCCAGAGGTCATAAGTGATAAGATTGACAAGTAGGACCTCATTAAGCTGACAAGCTTCTGCAAAGCCAAAGAAACCATCAAGAGAGCAGGGAGACAGCCTACAGACTGGGAAAAAGTATTTGCCAACTCCAGGTCTGACAAAAGCTTAACATCTTGGATCTACAAGGAACTCAAATGTGCTGACAAGAAAAAAACAAACAACCCCATTATAAAATCGGCAAAAGATATGAACAGACACTTCTCAAAGGAAGACATACGAGCAGCCAAAAGACACATGAAGAAATGTTCAACCTCACTAATCATCAGGGAGATGCAAATCAAAATCACACTGAGATACCACCTAACTCCATTCTGAATGGCAATTATCAACAACTCAAAAAATAACAGTTGCTGGAGAGAGTGTGGCCAAAAGGGAACACTTCTACACTGTTGTTGGGAGTGTAAACTAGTGCAACCTCTGTGGAAAGCAGTGTGGCAATTCCTAAAAGCTCTAAATGCCAACCTCCCATATGACCCCGCAATCCCCCTACTGGGAATATATCCTGAAGACCTCAAATCACTCTATAAAAAAGATACCTGCACACGTATGTTTATCACAGCATTGCTCACAATAGCAAGTACCTGGAAGCAACCATGCTGTCCATCAAAAGAGGGTTGGATTAAAAAAATGTGGTACATATACATGATGGAATACTATGCAGCCATAAAAAAAGAACAAAATCATGAATTTTGCTGCAACCTGGATGGAACTAGAGTCTATAATACTGAGTGAACTCTCACAGAAACAAAGATCTGGGTATCACATGTTCTCACTCATATAGTGGACCTTGATTATCCAATGTATTACCATAAGAAAATGACTGATAGTGGTGGGAAATTATGGGGGGGAGGGGAACGGAGATGGGATTGATGGTATTAAACATCTGTCTGGGGACGGGAGACACCTCTTATCAAGAAGGGTGCCTGAAGGAAGCATATTTGTATACCTAACTTTTAACTGTACCCCACAGTATCATAATGGAAAATATTGATTAAAAAAATCCATCATCCCGTCATGATAAAACCCTTGAACACCTTGAACACCTTGAAAATCTCAGAATAGTAAGCACCATCTACAATAAACTCATAGCCAGCACATTACTAAATGGACAGAAATTGGAAGGATTTCCACTGAAAATGAAAACAAGACAAGTTTGCCCACTCTCACACCTCCAGTTCAATATTGTGTTGGAAGTCCTAGCAAAAGCAATCAGACAAGAAAAGGAAATAAGGGATACACAAATAGGAATACAGGAAGTTAAGTTATCCTTCTTTTCTGACAATATGATCCTATAACTTAAAAATTCAAGAGAATCTGTTAAAAACTTCCTTGTACTGTTAAAGGTTTTTGGCAAAGTCTCAGGGTACAAAATCAGTGTGCAAAAGACAGTCACATTCTCATCCACCATCAACAAATAGGCAAAGAACCAAAGAAAAGGCACAAACACATTCACAATAGCCACCAAAAAAGAAATACAACATCTTCCTAACCAGAAAGTGAAATACCTTTACAATGAACACTACAAAACACTGCTCAAAGAAATCCAAGAAGACACAAGTGGAAAAATAGTCCATGCTCATGGATAGGAACAGTCAACATTAAGGTGTCCATCCTACCAAAGGCCAATAACCATTGAATTACCAACATAATTCTTCTCAGATCTGGAAATGACAATACAGAAATTAATATGGAAATATAAATGACCACAAATAGCCAAATCAACCCTCATCAAAAGAAATGAAGCCGGAGCTATGACACTTCCAGACTTTAAACTTCACTATAATGCTGCAGTAATCAACAGCCTGGTATTGGTACAAGAGCAGGTACATAGATCAGTGGAACAGGACAGAGATTCCAGAAGCAAAACCTCAATTTCTCGATCAACTCATCTTTGAAAAACCTCCACCAACAATCACTGGGGAGATGAGAAGTTATTCAGTAAATAGTGCTGGGAAAATTGGCTGACCACATGTACAAGATTGAAACAGGACCTCTACCTATCACCATACACAAAAATCAACTCTAAATGGATAAAAGACCTTAACATAAAACCTCAAACTATAAGAATTTTAGAAAATGCAGGAGACAGCATTATGAGGATTGGAGTAGACAACCAATTCCTGATAAAATTCTTGAATGCACATGCTATAAGAGATAAGATATACAAGTGGGACCTCATTAAACTGAAAAGTTTCTGCAAAGCAAAAGAGACCATCAAGACAATGAAGAGACAACCCTCCAAATGGGAAAAGATATTTGCCAACGATATATCTGACAAAGACCTAACATCCAGAATCTATAAGGAATTCAAACATACCAAAAAGGGTGGGGGGGGGGAATACAGTCCCATTAAAAAGTAACCAAAGGCATGAATAGACACTTCTCAGAAGAAGACATTCAGGCAACCAACAAACACATGGAAAAGTGCTCAGCCTCACTAATCATCAGAGAAATGCAAACCAAAACCACGTTGAGATGACACCTAACCTCAGTAAGAATGGCCATCATTAATAAAACAAACAACAACAAATGCTGGCGAAGATGTGAAGAAAAGGATCACTTCTACACTGCTGTTGGGAATGCAAACTAGTGTCATCTCTTTGGAAAGCAGTGTGGCAATTTCTGAAAGAACTAGAAATTTACCTTCCATATGACCCAGGAATCCCCCTACTGGGAATATACCCAGAGGAGCTCAAATCATTCTACAAAAAAAGATACCTGCACACACATGTTTGCTGCAGCTCTATTCACAATAGCAAAAACATAGAACCAATCATGCTGCCCATTGAAGCTGGACTGGATAAAAGAATGTGGTATGTATACACAATGGAATATTATTTAGCCATAAAGAAGGACAAACATCTGGACTTCATAGCAACTTGGATGGATTTAGAGTTGATCTATCACAGAAATGAAGAACAGAGTACCATATGTTCTCATTCATAAGTGGACCTTGAACAATTATCATAATACTATAAGAAAGGGACTGGCAGTAGTGGAAAACTACCAGGGAAGAGGGGTGGGATTGGCAGTTAAGGAAAACTACCAGTGGAGGGAGGGGCACACCTCATCAACTTGAGTATCTGCATAATAAACATTTGTATACCTAACCCTGAATAGTACCCCACATCTTTAAAATAGAAAAAAATTTTTAAAAAGAAAAAAAATGGCCATCATTAATAAAACAAACAGCAAACAGCAACAGAAGCTGGCAAGAAAGAAGAGTAAAGGAAACACTTCTACACCACTGGTGAGAATGCAAACTAGTTCAACCACTATGGAAAACAGTGTGGCAATTCCTAAAAGAATTAGACATTGACCTTCCCTATGATACAGCAATCCCTCTACTGGGAATATACCTGGAGGAACTCAAATCATTCTACCAAAAAGATACCTGCACAAGCATGTTTATTGTAGCACTATTCACAATAGCAAAACCATGGAACCAACAATGCTGCCCATCAAAACTATAGTGGATAAAAAAATGCACATATACAAAGGAATATTATGCAACCAAATAAAAGCACAAGCATGCATATGGACTTTGCAGCAACTTGAATGAATTTAGAGTCTATCATACTCAGTGATCTATCACAGAAACAGAGAACTGAGTACCACACATTCTCACTCATAAGCAGACCCTGAACATTTACCATAATACTATAAGAAAGGGTTTGGCAGCAGCAGGACACTGCCAGGGGAAGGGGGAGGACATAGCATCAATAAGGGTATCTGATCTCAAGCCATGCAAAGTGGGGACTAAAGGGAGGTTCAAAGTTTGCCTGTACAATTATCACTTGTATACCTGATCTTGAATTGTACTCCACATCCTTAAAATAAAAAAAATTAAAATAAAGTGGTCAAGGGACATAAACAGACACTTTCCAAAGGAAGACACACAAGCAGCCAAGAAACATGTGGCGGCGGGGGGGAATGCTCAGACTCACTAACCATCAGGAAAATGTAAATCAAAGCAAAAATGAGGTACCACTTAACACTGGTAAGAATGACTATCATCAACAAGTCAAATAACGACAATTGCTGGCATGGTTGAGAAAGGGGAACACTTCTACACTGTCAGTGGCAATGTAAGCTAGTCCAACCTCGACGGAAAGCAGTGTCATCATTTCTAAAAGAACTAAAAATTGAGTTTCCATATGATCCAGCAATTCCTCTCCTGGGAATATACTGGAGGAACACAAATCACTGTACCAAAAAGACACCTGCACACACATGTTTATTGCCTCACTTCACAATTGCAAAAACAAGGAATCAACCCAGATGCCCATTACAAGTGGACTGGGTAAAGAAAATATGTATACACATTTTAAGAGATGTTATCTCTGTATTACTTTTTGAAGTTGATTTAAATTATGGCAGCAATGTGTAGTATGACATTCACTCAACTGTGCTTCTGCCATTTTCTTTGTCCTTCCTGTCACATGGTGACTCTAGCATTCATTCAATTAATACCTTCTTTTGAGCAAACATCATACTTTAAATGTGTATACATTTTTTGCTCCTCCCATATACATGATGGAATAATATACAGCCATAAAGATTAATAAAATTGTGGCCTTAATAGCAGCTTGCATGCAGTTGGAGACCATCACACTAAGTGAACTATCACAGAAACAAAGAACTGAATACCACATGTTCTCACTCATAAGCAAGTCCTGAACACTAGTCACATTAGCCCAAGATTGGGATTTGCAGATGCTGAGCACTTCTAGAGGAGGGAGGGAGAGAAGAGGTAGGGGGACTCATAGCAACACAAAGGGTACCTTGTCCACTACCAAGGTGAGAGAGGACCAGCTAGAAGCTCAAACTTTATCTGTGTATAGTTTACTTTTGTAACAAACCCTACTTGTACTCCACAATTCTAAAATAAATAAAATAAAATAAGCAAAAAATTAACGCATTATGAAAGTCCAAGAAGAAGAAAGAGAAAGGACCAGAAAATTTATCCAAAAAATAATGGTCAAAAATTTCACAATCTGGAGAAGGAAATGGATATCTACAACCAAAAGCAGAAAAGACACCAAATAAAATGATCACCAAGAAATCCACAGCAACACAAATCAGACTACCAAAATTAAAAGATAAAAGAATTTTGTAAACAGCAAAGGAAAAATGACTTGTCATGTACAAAAAAAAAGTCATAAGTCTATCAATGATTTCTCAGAAACAACCTTGCAGTCCAGAAAAGAATGAGATGATGTACAAAAGCTGCCCTTCAAAATGAAGGGCATTTTTTCACAGAAAAAAAAATTGAGGAAGTTCATCACCACTAGACCTTCTTTATAAGATGCTAGAAAGCGTTCTCAAGTTGAAAGCATAGGATGCTAAACCATACAACTATAGTCTACAAAAATAAAAAGCTCACTGGTAAAAGTAAATATACAAATAAAGCATACTGTAAAGGTGGTGGGTAAATAATGTAATCCACATACAAAAGTTAATAAAACAAAATTATTTTAAAATTGCATTTTATTTTTAATTGATACATAGTAACTATACATATTTATGGAGTAGAGTGCAAAATTTTGATACATATGTTCATTGTGTAATGATTAAATCAGGGTACTGAACATATCCATCACCTCAAACGTTTACCTTTTATTTGTAGTGAGAATAGTCTAGATCTTTCTTCCAGCTATCTGGAAATATACAATACTTTTTTTTAAATTATAAAAGGGTAAAATTAAGGGTTAGGTATAAAAACGTTGATTATGCAGGTACCCTTGTTGATGAGGTATGCCCCTCCCTCCCCTAGCAGTTTCCCTCAACTGCCAATCTCACCCTTCCTCCCCTGACAGTTTTCCACTGCTGCCAATCCCTTTCTTAGTATTATAATTGTTCAAGGTCTGATTATGAGTGAGAACATATGGTAGACTGTTCTTTGTTTCTGTGATAGATCACTGAGCATGATCAACTCTAAATCCATTCAAGTTGCTGCAAAGTCCATATGTTTGTCCTTCTTTATGTCTGCATAATATTCCATTGTGTACATGTACCAGATTTTTTTAATCCAGTCCAGCTTCGATGAGCAGCATGATTGGTTTCATGTTATTGCTATTGTGAATAGAGCTGCAATAACCATACATATGCGGATATCTTTTCTGTAGAAAGCTTTGGATTCCTCTGGGTGTATTCCCGATTGGGGAATTGCTGGGTCATATGGAAGGTCAATTTCTAGTTCTTTCAGAAACTGCCATGCTGTCTTCCAAAGAGGTTGCACTAGTTTTCATTCCCACCAGCAGTGTAGAAGTGCTCCTTTTTCTCCACATCCTCACCAACATCTGTTGTTTGTTTTATTAATGATGGCCATTCTTACTGGGGTTTGGTGGTATCTCAATGTGGTTTTGATTTGCATTTTTCTGATGGTGATTGAGACTGAGCACTTTTTCATGTGTCTGTTGGCTGCCCATATATCTTCTTTTGAGAAGTGTCTATTCATGTCTTTTGCCCACATTTTAATGAGGCTGTTTGTTTTTTCCTTTCAGCACGTTTGATTTCCTTGTAAATCCTAGATGTTAGGCTTTTGTCATATATACAATTGGCAAATATTTTTTCCCATTCTGTGAGCTGTCTCCCTGTTCTCTTGATTGCTTTCATTTTCTTTGGAGATACCCACAGAGGTGAAATTTTTGGATCATATAGTAGTTATATTTTTAATTTTATGAAAGAGTCCATATTGTTGTCCATAATGTCTGTACTAATTTATATTCCCTACCAACATTGTATAAGAGTTCTTCTTTCTCCACATTCTCCCCAGAATTTTATATTTTTGTCTTTTTAGTAAAAGTCATTCTAACTGGGGTGAGACAATATCTCACTACAGTTTTAATTTGCTTTCTTTGCATTTGTTTTTTAAAACTCCCATTAGCATTTCTTATAGAACAGATCTGGTGATAATAAATTCCCTCAGCTTTTGTTTGTCTAAGAAAGTATCTCTCTTTCATCTCTGAGGGATAGTTTAGCTGGCTACAGAATTCTTTGTTGACAGTATTTTTCTTTCTCTGAATATGTCTCCCACTCCCTTGTGGCTTCTAAAGTATCTACTGAGAAGTCTGCTGCCAGACATATTAGATCTTCTTTATAGTTATTTCTTTTCTCAAACTGCTTTTAGGATTCTCTCTTTGTCTTTGACCTTTGAGAGTTTGGTTACAATATGTCTTGAGGTTTTATTATTTGCGTTGAATGTGATTGGTAATCTTCGACCTTCCTGTACCTGAGTATTTATATCTTTCTCCAGGTACTGAAAGTTTTATATTATTTTTTGAAATAAACCTTTCCCCCTTTGTTTTCTCAGTTTCCTCTTTAACTCCAATCACTCAAAGATTTGCTTTTTTAAAGTTGCCCTATAGATCCTGTAAACTTTCTCCATTCTTTTTTCATTTTTTCTCCCCTGATTGTGTATTTTCTTCTAGTTAACTGATTCTTCCTTCTTTTTTGATCAGTTCTGCTGTTAATGCTCTCTAGTGCATTTTTCCATTTCATTCATTGTATTTTTCAGCTCCAGGATTTTTGTTCAAATTTTTTAAATATTTCAATCTCTGTTAAAATTCTCTTATACATTTCTGAATTTATTCTCTCTTTTCTTAAGTTTATTGAGCTTCCTAAAACAGATATTTTAAATTATTGATCTGAGAGATTGTATATCTCCATCACTTTAGGGTTTGTCTCTGCTGGCTTATTTTGTTCATTTGTTCAGGTCATATTTCCCTGAATGTCCTTGATGCCTGTGGATGTACAACAATGTCTGTACAGTGATGGTTTAGGTATTTACTTTAGACCTCACAGCCTGGCTGTGTTTGCACCTGCCATTCTTCAGAGGACCTTCAAAAAATTCTAAGACTAACTTTTGTGTTCCCTGATCCTGTATTCACTTCAGCCATTACAATATTAGAAGATGCTCTAAGCCCAGGAATGCCATGACATGAGTCTCCTAAGGGCTCTGAAGTTGATGTGGCTTTCCAGACCAGCTGGAACTGAGGAACACCCAAGGAAGGTACTGGATTGTGTGAGAACACTGTCCCAATGGCCCAAACAGGCACATCTTCCAGAAGATCTCTGCAAAGGCAGGATGAGTGCCTAACTGCAGCAAGAGGGACTGGAGTTGAGACTGAGTCACATCAGCATCTGCTATGGGATGAAAGCTGGTGTGCCTGTCACATTGAATCAGGTGGGTGCACATCTCTCAGAAGTTACCTGCAGAGAGAGGATAGTTCTCTGGCTGCAAGTTTGTGTTGGAACTGAAACTAGGCTCCCTTGGGGTCTGCTTTGGCAAAAAGTTTGGAGAACCTGGCCTCAGTTCAGAGGGGTGCTTATTGGCCAGCAAGTTCCTGCACGGATAGGATAGCCCCCAACTGGAGCAGGAGAGGCTCAAGCTAAGACTGGGCCCTCTTAGGATCTGCTGTGATATGGAGGCTGGAGATGTGGCCCGAGTCTCCCTCTGAGTTCTAGTGTGAGCAGCTCTTGGTGGGGATCTTAGCTGAGGGGGGTTGGGGCAGAACCACACAGTAGCTTTCAGGTTTATCACTGAGAATAATGTCAGCAGGCAGGAAAACTTTTCTGTCAAGACACTGGCTTGCATGATTTCTCCTAGATTTCTTGGCAAATGGTTTTGTTTGCAGGCTTAAGGCCAAATGGGGCTGTATCCAAGACCCTTGAGGACTGTGCCATTTCCAGACTTGAATTTGTGTGCAAGCTTGAGAGATTATCCACCAGGGTGTTGGTCTGCACTCTCAAAATGATCCGCTTACTCCCTGGGCTCCACTAAACTTTCCCAAATGCTTACCTAAATCCCGAGGCTCCCAAAGAGACTTTAGACTGTGAATGGATACTGGACTCGTGTTGTGGGGAATATGAGTGAGTTGCCTTCTATTTTGTCATCTTGGTGATGGCATTCTCTAAAATCTGTTTTTTGCTTTCTTATTACCCCTTTATTACCATCTTTTTAATTGAATATTTTTAGGATTCCATTTTACTTAATACTATGAAGAATTTCTTACTATTTTGTATTATTTTTAATAGAATTCTAGAATTCACATAATACATTCTTTATCATTGAGATTAAATTTACATAACATAAAATTCTCCATTTTAAAGTGAACAACTGGCTGGCTTTAGAACATTCACAATGCTTTGCAATCATCTCTACTAACTATTTCAAAACAATTTTATTACCCTCAACAAATATCGTGTGCCCACTAAGAAGTCACTCTTCATTCCTCTTCCCCCATCATTTCCACTACTAATATGTTTTCTGTATTTATGAATTTGTTGATTCTGGACAATTTCTATAAATGACATCTTATTATATGTGGCCTTTTATATCTGATTTCTTTCACTTAACATGTTTTCAAGATTTATCTGTTACAGCATGCATAAGTACTTCATTCACTTTTAACACTGAATAATATTTCATTGTATAGACATACCACTTTTGTTAATTTAGTCCTCATTTGATGAACAGTTGCAGTTTTTCCATTTTTTGACTATTGTGAATAACACTGCTATGAGTCCATGTACTTGTTTTTGCTTCAAAATACCCTTATAATTCTCTTGGGTTACCTAGGATTAGAATTGCTGGGTCATATGGAGAAGATATGTTTAACTTTTGAAGAACTGCCAAAATGTTTTCCACATCAGATGTAACATTTTATATTATCATTGACATTATACGAGGCTGCCAATTTCTCCACATCCTCAGTAACACCTGTTATTTTCCTTTTTAAAATTATATCAACCCTAGAAGGTAAGTGGTATCTCACTGTGGTTTTGATTTGCATTTACCTGATAACTATAATGTTAACAATGTTTTTCATGTGCTTATTGGTTGTTTGTATATCTTCTTTGGAGATGTCTATTGCTGTCTCCATTTTCAATTTCTTTTTTTTTTTTGTATTTTTGTGGTTGAGTTTTTTGTTTGTTTGGTTTTTGTTTTGAGCTGGAGTCTTACTCCGTTGCCCAGGAAAGAGTGCAGAGGCATTCTCATGGCCATCCCAGCGTTGACTCTCTGGTCTCAGGTGATCCTTCCACCTCAGCCTCCCAAGTAGCTGGAACTACAGGCATGTGCTACAGTGCCTGGCTAATTTTTTGGTTTATTGTAGAGGTGAGGTGTCACCAAGTTGTCCAGTCTGGTCTTGAACCTGTGGTTGAGTTTTAATATTTCTTTATGTATTCTGAATTGTAGAACATTCATAGATATGTGTTATATAAATATTTCCTTTATTGTTGGGCGCCAACATCTATAGCTGCATGGCTGAGGCCTGTAAAGGCCCATCTGGAAGATCGCCTCTGACATAGGATATCAGTTATACCTATAATATTGGCGTGTGATTAGTGACCAGTGTGCATACATGGCAGTAAAACTTATAAGTAAAATCTCTATACACCTGATGAAAGGTTATACAGCAGAATGACCTTGTCCTTTCTAAATCTTACTTCTTTCTAGATATTTTTTAACTTCTACTTCCTGGTAGACTGGTGAGTCAGCTCTTGTTCCCAAAGGCAGTTTCTCCTAGGATTAAGATTAGAAACTAAATTATCATAATAGTTTTATTGCCCTGTCTCTAGCCAGGCAGGACGTTTTTCTAGTTTTGTTACATGCCGAAACTCTGTTTGCTTCAGCCCGTGGCCATTTCCATAGTAACCGTGCAGTCCATTATCCAAGAATGTGACAGACACTATTTGATTTTTAGAATAGACTTGTTCGGATAAAACATTCATTTAAGATGATACAATTTCCATCGGAAAGATTTAAACAGTAATAAGCATTCATAGAAAACTTTTAGGTTTTGTTTAAGCTTTTTAAGTTTCCTTTTCTCAGATTATGACTTTAGTTCCTGTTCCTGTAGGCCAATTTTAAGATCCTTTGATTAGTATACCGAAACTTTCCCAATGGTGTAGTTTTTGCTTCTAATATGACAATAGGAAATTTTACACGTAGCCATGTATTAATATACTAGGAAAAAAGATTTAAGTTTTGGGTTAAAGTTGTAGTTTTATTAGAATAGAATGAGAATTATAGTGTTATGATTCTAAAATCATATGTCAATGATAATTATAAGATTTAATGATAAGGTATTAGCTTAATGAGATATAGCATAGTATTAAAGTCCAAACACTAGATCATGAAACTCATATAAGTCATGATAAGGAATAAGTTTTGAATTAATTGTTATAGAATTACAGGCCACTATGTTGAATCGTAATAAGTTAATGGAATAATAAAAAGTCATTTAAGTAAACTTATAAATTATAGTATAGTGATAATATCAATCGTTAAAAAATATTAGGAGTCAGTGAACTTGGATTGAACCTAGAGTTAGCTAAGAAAGTTTTTGTATTAATCAGGGTTTAGGACAAAGAGTATAATATGAATGATTTGTTGAACACTATGGAAGACACTTTTAAACGAACTGTATTGAAATTGTGCACCTGTGACCTTGATGTGAGATTTTTGAAGCATGTCAGGCATCATGGAGTTCAAACTGTCTGCTTGGAGCTTGCAAGTCTCATGATGGTCTTGTGATGCATAGCTTGTAAAGCGCAATATACATCATGGAGTTTGTACGCCCCCAGCAAGTGATTATCACACTGCTGGAGGGTATGAAAAATGGTATATAAACTGGAAGGAGTCCGAATAAAATTTGGCTTCAGTCCTGATCAGACTGTTCCCAGAAGAACTGCCTCAGAGTGGTCTCTTCTCTCCGTCCGGATTCTCTGGAGCGGGTCCTAACCCTTCCCCCTTTGGTCGGGGCTGGAACCCTGACACTTTATGTAAATATTTTTTCTTTCTTGATATTGCATTTTGATGCAAAAATGTTTTTAATTTTATTATAATCAAATATATTTGGGGTTTTTTGTTTTCTTGTGTTTGGCATCATATTTAAGAAACCAGTGCTACCTGTGAAATCATGATTTACATCTATTGCTTTTTTAAAGGGTTTTACAGCTGTAAGTCATGTATTTAAGTCTCGGATACATTTTGAGTTAGTTTTTGTGAATGCGGCAAAGTAAACATTCAATCTTATTCTTTTGCATGTGGCTATCCAGTTGTCCTAGCACTATTTGTTGAAAAGATAACTTTTTTCTTCCATTAATAGTGTTGGTACTTTGCTGAAAATCATTTGACCATAAATGTATAGGCTTAATTCTTCATACAATTTCTTACTTGAATTCCAGTGATCTATATGTCTATCCTTATTTCAGTACCACATTGTCTTGATTACTTTTGGTTTGTAGCAGTTTTTGAAATCAGGGAATGTGAGCACTCTAACTTTGTTCTTTTTTGAGATTGCTTTGGCTTTTTTGAGTGTCATACAATTCCATAAGATTTTTGAATCAGGTCATCAGTTTCTATAAAGAATTCAACAAGGATTGTGATAGAAATTGCATTCAATATGCAGCTTAATTTAAGGATTATTGTACTCTAACCAATATTGTACCTAAATTCAAAAATATGGAATGTTAATCCACTGATTCAGGTATTCTTTCATTTCTTTCAGCAACCTTTTATAGTTTCCAGAGTATGTTTTGCACTTCTTTTGTTAATTTATTTGTAATAATTTCATTCTTTTTTATATTATTGTGAATGGACTATTTTCTTACTTTTATTTTCAGTGTGTAAAATACCACTTGCTTTTTGTATATTGATCTTGTGTCCTGCAGCTTTGCTGAACTGTTTTTATATCTAACAGCTATTTTTTTTGGGGGGGGGAGTGATTTCTTATAATATTCTGCATTAAAAAAACATGTTATTTATGAGTAGAGGCAGCCTACTTCTTTCTTTCCTATCTGGATGCCCTTTATTTCTGTTTCTTGCCTAATAGTTCTGGCTAAAATCATGAGTACAATATTGAGCAGAAGTGGCAAGAATGAACATTCTTGTCTTGTTTCTGATCCTAGGAGAAAACTTTCAGTCTTTTACCATTAAGTATGATGTTAGCTGTGAGTTATTTGTAGATTCCTTTTCTCAAGTTGAGAAATTTCCCTTTTATTCCTAGTTTTTTGGATGCTTTTATCCTGAAAGAACAATGGATTTCATCAAATACTTTTTCTGCATCTATTGAAAAAATCACTTTTAAAAAATTCTATTAGCATGGTGTATTACATTAATTGCATTGCATAATTTTAAATGTGGAACCAGCCTTGCACATATTGGAACAATTCACTGTGTTGGGGTTTGTGATTCCTTTATATGTTGCTGAATTTAATTTGCCAGTATAATGTTGAAGGGTTTTGTGCATATTGGTTTTTGTTTTCCATTTTTGTATGTCTTTGCCAATATTTGAATACTGATTTCATAGAATACATCTTAAAAATCCCCTTCACAGAAAGAGATTATGAAAAATTGGTTTAAACTTAAACTGAATTTTAAGAAACGGGTCTTGTGCCTGATGTATGGGCCACATAGAATTTTCACCCATCCATCCAATACCATAACCAAACATTCAAACTGTAAATCAGGATAAGTTGATGATGATGTCATATCATGGACAGTGCTTTCCAACATGTCAGAAAAAGACTCCAGGTCATAATGAGATGCTTACCCACTCTTAATGTGTACCTTTTTTACTTGGCAGAATAATTGTGTAATTAAAGTTTCACAATTAGTAGCTTCCACTGGCAACTCAACAGAACCTTATCTAAAAGGTCCTTTAGTTCATTTAGTGGATAACTTTGGCAACATACCTAATACAACTGTTTCTTACTCTGGTTTAATTCAACCCAATCATTGGAAACTAGTTGATAACATTGCTCTATATTATCTATCAGTTAAATAAGACAATTACTTAGATAAATGCCTCTGGAAAACTTGAGATCTATATATGCAAAATAATAAAATATACCACATGGGTACAACAGCTCTCACTTAATTCCATATAGTGATTCGATTTATTCAGTTGACTTCCTTTAAGTCTAAGTTCTTAACTCAAAACTATTAGGCAAAATGAGATAATTACATTACTATTAATTTTATTCTGTATTTTTCCTTTTAAACTTTATGCCTGTTACTTGCTAAATTTCTGCTCAAGTAAAACTTCCAACAGAATAATGCTCACCCAGAACTTTGAGATAATAACCAATGCCTATGGAACAGACAAAATTGAGTTTAACAGTGGATTGCAAGTAGACCTAGCCTGAGAGTCACTCACTCCAAGTTTCCCTTGTTGCTTAAATGTGGCTAAAAGGGTTTTGACACTGAATCCTAGTAACCAGTCATTTTCTCCAACATGGAACCAAGCCAAAAATCCAGGACAGGTTCATGCACTGAAGGGCAATCAAAACACAACTACAGACTGATTGATCAGCTTTGGAGAAAGATCTTGATCAAACGAGGGAAATGGTGAAGTTACTCAAATCAAAATGGAGTAGTCACTTGTGTTCATTTATTTTATTTATTTTTATTTTTTGAGTCAGAATCACACTCTGTCGCCCAGGCTGGAGTGCAGTGGCATGCTCATGGCCACTGCAGCCTCGACTTGCTGGGCTCAGGTGTTCCTTCCACTTCAGCTTTATAAGTAATGGGACTACAAGTGTGCACCACCATGCCCAGCTAATTTTTTATTTATTGTAGAGATGAGGTCTCACCAAGTTGCCCATGCTGGTCTTGAACTCAGGTAATCCTCTCACCTTGGCCTCCCAAAATGTTGGATTTATAGGCATGAGCCATCACTTTTGCATTTTTTAAAAAAATATGACAAAGACCAGGAAGGGGGGGTTCACACATACAAATGTCTGATAACAAGATTCTTGTCACAAAACATATTTCAAAAGACACTGAACAAATTTCAATCTTGCAAAAAGGCCACTCCAAAACACACACACACACACACACACACACACACACACACACACACACACACACACAATGCTTCTGTGAGACCATCTGCCCAGCAACTGCTTGCCCCACCTTGGGCTGGTCCCACCCCTGTTATTGATTCTTGTAACCAAGGATAATTATCTCGAACAATTATGCAATCCTCCCATTTTTTCTATAAAAATATTTTCCTTCTTTTACTGTCTTAAATATGAACTTGGTTTACTATGGCCTGTGTATTCCAATTGCAATGCCCATTCCTGAATAAATATAATTTTATTTTAAAGAGCCTCTGCCTATTATTCGGGTTTGACAAAATTTATTGAACACTAAAAGTAACAAAAAAACACATTTCTTTCAAGCACACCTGAAACATCCACTAAGATACACCATACACTCAACTGCTGAACAATATGCTTTTGTTTTTTATCATGAAATGTATAACAAGAATGACTATATACTGGTCATACAAAAGTCTCAATAAACTTCAAAGAATTAAAAACAATACCAAGTATGATCTTTGAAAACAATAGAATTAAGCAAGACATGATGATAAAAAAAATGAGAAAATCACAATTATTTGGAAATAAAGCCATATATTTCTAAATAACACTTGAATTAAATAACAAATATCAATAAAAATTAGAAAATATTAAAACATGGTAACAAAATACAAATATCAATATTTGTGAAATGCAATTAATAGAGTGCTTGAAAAAATTTCTAGGTCTAAATGCATATCATAGGAAAAAAGAGTGAAAAAAACAATGGTATCTACTTTCTACTTAAGTGGTTTTTATTTTTTTATTTTTTTTAGTATTGTTGAGGTTTTTTTATAATCAATATTTTTATTATGATATTGTGGGGTACAGTTAAGGGTTAGGTATACAAATATGCTTTGTTCAGGCACCCTTGTTGATAAGAGGTGTCTCCCCATCCCCAGACAGATATTTACTACCGTTAATCCCATATCGCTTCCCCCCATCGTTTTCCACCACTCAGTCATTTTCTTATAGTATTATATTGGGTGTTCAAGGTCCCCCATATAAGTGAGAACATGTGATACTCAGATCTTTGTTTCTGTGAGAGATGCCTCAGTATTATAAACTCTAGTTCCATCCAGGTTGCTGCAAAATTCATGATTTTGTTCTTTTTCATGGCGGCATAGGATTCCATCATGTATATGTACCACATTTTTTTAACTCAGTCCTCTTTTGATGGACAGCATGGTTGCTTCCAGGTTCTTGCTATTGTGAACAATGCTGCAATAAACATACGTATCTTTTTTATACAGTGATTTGAGTTCTTCAGGGTATATTCCCTGAAGAGGGGGATTGCGGGGTCATATGGGAGGTCAATACTTAGAGCTTTTAGGAATCGCCATACTGTTTTCCTCAGAGGTTTGACTAGTTTGCACTCCCACCAACAGTGTAGAAGTGTTCCCTTTTCACCACACCCTCTACAGCAGCTGTTATTTTTTGATGTATTGATAATTGCCATTCTGACTGGAGTTAAGTGGTATCTCAGTGTGGTTTTGATTTGCATCTCCTTGATGATTAGTGAAGTTGAACATTTCTTCATGTGTCTGATGGCTGCTCAGATGTCTTCCTTTGAGAAGTGTCTGTTCATATCTTTTGCCTACTTTATATTGGGGTTGTTTGTTTTTTTCTTTTCAGTACATTTGAGTTCCTTATAGATCCAAGATGTTAAGCCTTTGTCAGACCTGGAGTTGGCAAATACCTTTTCCCAGTCTGTAGGCTGTCTCCCTGCTCTTTTGATGGTTTCTTTGACTTTGCAGAAGCTTGTCAGTTTAATAAGGTCCCACTTGTCTATCTTCTCTCTTATGACCTGTGGGTTTCAGGTTTTGTTCAGGAATTGGATGCCAGTTCCGATTTCCATGAGGGTATGTCCTTCTTTTCTAAGCTTCTTATGGTTTGAGGTTTTACATTTAGGTCTCTGATCCATTTGGAGTTAGCCTTTGTGCATGGGGATAGATAGGGGTCCTGTTTCAATCTTCGGCATGTGGTCAGTCAATTTTCCCAGCACCATTTACTAATAGGTTCTCCTCTCCCCAGTGGTAGATGGTGGAGTCTTTGTCAAAGGTGAATTGGTTGAGAAATTGAGGTTTTGCTTCTGGAATATCAATTCTATTCCATTGGTCTATATGCCTGTTCCTGTACCAATACCAAGCTGTTTTGATTATTGTAGCTTTATAGTAAAGTTTGAATTCTGGTAATGTGATACCACCTGCATTGTTTTTTTTTTTGCTGTGGATTGTTTTGGCTATTCTTGGTCATTTGTGTTTCCATATGAATTCCTGTTTTTTTTTTTTTTTCTATGTCTGAGAAGAATGTTGCTGGTAATTTGATAGGTATTGCATTAAATCTGTAGATTGCCTTAGGTAAGATGGACATCTTCACAATGTTGATTCTTCCAATCCATGAGCATGGGATATTTTTCACTTGTTTGTGTCATCTTTGATTTCTTTTAGCAGAGTTTTGCAGTTTTCATTGTAAAGGCCTTTCACGTTTCTGGTTAGGAAGATGCCAAGGTATTTCATTTTTTTTGTGGCTATTGTAAATAGAATTATTCTTTTTATTTGCGTTTCTGTTTGTTTATTATTGGAGTAAAGAAATGTGATTGCTTTTGCACATTTATTTTATATCCTGAGACTTTGCCAAAGTCCTTTATCAGTGTAAGGAGGTTTTTGACAGATTCTCTTGGGTTTTCAAGGTACACGATCATGTCATCTGCAAAGAGAGATAGCTTGAATTCCTCTTTTCGTTTTTGAATACCCCTGATTGCCTTCTCTTCTCTGATTGCTCTAGCCAGGACTTCCAACACTATATTGAACAGGAGGGGTGAGAGTGGGCATCTTTGTCTTGTTCCAGTTTTCAGGGGAAATGGTTCCAGTTTTTGTCCGAGTATGCTGGTTGTGGGTTTCTCATAGATGGCTTTTACTATTTTGAGGTATGTTCCCTGTATGCCTAGCTGTTCAAGGGTTTTTATCAAGAAGTGGTGCTGGATTTTATCAAAAACTTTTTCTGCATCTAATGATATAATCATGTGGTTTTTGTTTTAACATCTGTTGATGTATTTAATCACATTTATGGTTTTACGAATGTTGAACCAGCCTTGCATCCCAGAGATGAAACCTACTAGGTCATGATGGATGATTTTTGAGATGTGTTGTTGAATCCGGTTCGCTAGGATCTTGTTGAGAATTTTAGCATCTATGTTCATCAAAGATACTGGCCTGTAGTTCTCTTTCTTTGTTGGGTCTTTACCTGGCTTGGGTATCAATGTGATGTTAGCTTCGTAAAATGACTTGAGGAGGTTCCATCTTTCTCAATCGCCTGGAATACCTTCAGTAGGATTGGTATAAGCTCCTCCGTAAATGTCTTGTAGAGTTCTGCTGGAAAACCATCTGGTCCAGGGCTTTTTTTTTTTTTTGTAGGCAGCTTTCTTATTATGTAGCCAATTTCCTTGATTGTTATTGGTCTATTTAGGGTCTCAATTTCTTCTTGTTTCGACCTAGGCAGGTAGTGTGATGACAGAAAGCCCTCCATTTCTGAAAGATTTTCAAGTTTGTTTCCATACAAGTGTACATTGTAGTCTCCAATGATCTTTTGCATTTCTTCAGGATCAGATGTGACTTCATCTTTTGTGTCTGATTGTGTTTATTTGGGCTTTTTCTCTCTTTTTCTTGGTCAGTCTAGCTAGGGGACCATCAATCTTGTTTATCCTTTCAAAGAACCAGCTTTCTGTTTCATTGACTTTTTGTATTATCTTTTTGTCTTCTATGTCCTGGATTTGGGCTTTTATTTTGGTGATCTGGATTCTTCTGCTCAAATTAGGGTTTTTGTGGTCTTGCTTTTCCAGCTTTCTTAGGTGGCTTCTTAGGCTGTTAATTTGTGATCCTTCCATTTTCTTCATGTGTGTTTGTAGGGATATAAATTCCCCTTACTACAGCTTTCATGGCGTCCCAGAGATTTTGGTAAGATGTTTCTTCATTTTCATTTGTTTCCAGGTATCTTTTAATCTTTGTTTTGATTTCGTCAACTACCCAGGAGTTGTTTAACATCATGCTGTTTAGTGTCTATGTCTTTGTGGGTTTTGGGGGGACCTTGTCGGTGTTAATGATTATTTTTTCCTCCATGGTCCGAGAAGGTACATGGTAAAATTTTGGTCCTTTTAAATTTGCTTATGCTTGATTTATGGCCACGTATGTGGTCGATCTTAGAGTACGTTCCATGTGGTGATGAGCAGAATGTGTGTTCTGTGTTCTTTGGATGAAGGGTTCTGTAGTTATCAATTAAGTCCATTTGATCAAGAGTCACATTGAGGTTTCGGATCCCGGTGCTGATTTTTTGTCCTGATGATCTGCCTAGGGTTGTGAGTGGGGTATTAAAGTCCCAGCTATGATGGTATTGGAGTCGATATCTTTTTTTAGTTTACCTAAGAGCTGCTTTATGAAAGTTGGTGCTCCTATGTTTGGTGCATATATGTTTAGGATGGATATTTCTTGTTGATGGATTGAACATTTTATCATTATGTAGTGGCCTTCTGTATCTTTTTAAATTTTTGATAGCTTAAAGGGTATTTTGTCTGAGATTGAGATTGTGACTCCGCCTTTCTTTTGTGTTTCATTCGCCTGAAAAATTGTTTCCCATTTTCTTACTTTGAGTCTATGAGTGTCCTTTCTAGTGAGGTGAGTCTCTTGAAGGCAAAAGATTTTTGCCTGGTGATATTTTATCCATTTTGCCATTCTATGTTTTTTCAATGGTGCATTTAGTCCATTCACATTCAAACTAATTATTGATATGTGAGAGCTGATCCCTATCATAATGTTCTTACTGAGTTGTTGTTCTTCCTGTTTGTGTGTTGTCTTTCTTTTGGTTTTAGAGTTGGATCATGTGTGTTTTTAATCTTTTGCCTGTACTTTTGTGAAGCACATTGTTGTTATTTTTTCCCTTTTCTTCTGTGTTCAATACTTTCTTCTTTTTTTTTTTGAGTTGGAGTCTCACTCTGTTGCCCAGACTGGAGTGCAGTGACCACTCCCGGCCACTGCAGCCTTGACCTGCTGGGCTCTGGGCGATCCTTCCGCCTCAGCCTTCCAAGTAGCCAGAATTACAGGCATGTGCTACCACACCCAGCTGATTTTTTGATTTATTGTAGAGATGAGGTCTCACTGCCCAGGTGGGTCTCGAACCCGCGGGCTCAGGCAATCCACTCACCTCAGCCTCCCTAGGGTGCGGGATTATAGGCTGAGCCACCGAGTCCGGCCAATGCTTTCTTAAGTGTTTCTTGTAGAGGTGATCTTGTGGCAGTGTAGGTTCTTAGGGATTGGATATCTGGGAAAGATTTCTATTCTCCCTCACTGATGAAGCTTAGCTTGGCTGGATAGGTTATTCTCAATTGAAATTGTTATCTTTTAGAACTTTGAAGACAGGGCTCCAAGCTCTCCTAGCCTGGAGTGTTTCTGTAGATAAATCTGCTGCTATTTTAATTGGTCTTCCCTGGTACATAGTCTGACCTTTTTCTCTTGTAGCCTTTAGGATTTTTTCTTTTATACCTACTTTGTTTAGGTGAATTATTATATGTCTAGGAGTTGGTCTTCTCATTTGTTGTCTTGCTGAATCTCTTGTGTTTGAATTTTTTCATCCTTGATGAGATGAGGGAAGTTTTCTTGTATGATTTCATGAAATGTTTGTTTCAGTGTGGCCTCTGTTTCTCTGCCTCAGGAATGCCAATTACTCTCAGGTTCAGTCTCTTGAAGTGACCATTCATCTCTTGAAGGTTTTGTTCTGTCTTTTTGGGCTTCTTTTCTATGCTTTTGACAGTTTGGGTTAGTTCTGTATTTTGGTCTTTGAGCTCTGAGATTCTATCTTCTGCTTGGCTAATTCTGCTTTCCATGCTTATTAGTTTGTTATTTATTTCCTTCACAGTATTCTTTACTGCTGTTATTTCTGACATCAACTCCTTCCTATTTTCCTCTTGTCTCTCTTCAATTTTTTTAATTCTCTCTATTAATGTCTTGATGCCTGGGTTTGTTGCATGTGACCAGTCATTCTGGGGGCTCTTCATTGTTTGTGTTTCGGAATCTGTTTTCTCGATGTCTGATCTCCCAGGAGTCTGTGTGAGACCTATATTCTTCTTTTGGTTTTTCTTCATTTGTGTGGTTTTTTCCCCCTCCCTACTTTTTCCTTCCTTTCACATCACTGTCTTCTTTAATTCTGTTTTTCAGGGGTAGAGGGATTGTTTTTACTTCTGTTTGTTCAATCTCCTATTCTTTATGTATGCCCTCTTACTTTGTTCAATTCTGGAATTGTACTGTAGGTTTGGGGTGGTCCTTTTTGCAGTTTTGAGATTTAATTAAGGGGGTAGCTGTGATTCAAAATCTATCTGCAGGTCCTGGTATTTGCCGACAGGTATATGGATAATCTGGAGCCCACTTCCCACTGCCTTGGAATCTGTCTGTGCAGTGGGGCTGTAGCTTTACTCCCTGAAATAAAATGTGGTTAGCAGAGGGAGGAGAATGGAGCAGACAGTGGGGGGGAAGAGGGGGATGGAGAGTGAGAGGAGTAAGGGGGAAACAGAGGAGTGTACCAACAAATGGAGAGGGAGACCTAAACTGAAACAGTTAAAAAAAATAGGCCACAGGTACAGACTAACCAACTCCCATACAAATAAAAAAATAAAACATACAATGATGCTAACATACAGGCTAACCAACCACCTTATTGGTGTGCTTTTCCTCTATACAAAGATATGGTTTACAGAGAGGAGAAAAGAGAAGAAAATGAAGAAGAAAAGAAAAAAAAAAGGAACAAAACAGTAGGAATAGAATTAAAGCATTAAACTAACAGAAGCAATCGAGCACACTGTGAGACTTTATATTTAAGTCCAATGTCCTTTCAGCTCTGATTTCTAGCTGTCTTTTCAAGCTGGTAAATTAGTTCACAGTTAGGGTCAGTTGCCCCTGGCCTGCTGTGAAGGACAGTTCAGATCACCCTCAGTTCACCATTCAAATCTGGCCTCTGTCTGTTTTTCAAGCTTGTTTTTCCCATTTTGGTGTTTTTAACCTTGTATCGCCAGCAGGTGGTGCTATCTCAGCAGCTCGCCCCAGAGGTGGTGGAGCCAGACAGGAGTCGGGCAGAGGCCAGACATGGGAGTCGACCTCAGGGCACACAGGAAAAGAAGACCCACGGCCAGCAGGACTTCACGGTGGCAGCAATCCCAGCAGATCTTGCCTGCAGGTGCTTCAAGGACTGAAGTCGTGGATTGCCTCAGGCATGGGTGGCACGATGTACTATGGCCACCACAGAGGTCACGCAGCACCAGTGGCTGCTGTGTCTTTGGCTGCAGTGGCTGTCCAGACCACTGCAATGCCCCAGCAGTGGTGACGGCCGAGCTCTGTGTGAAGAGCAGGCTGCCCATGTTGCAATCTGCAGCCCCCAGGGAGACAGCCAGAGACCCTCTGTGTTCTCCTTTGCAGAGGGTTTCATAGACCAGGCTGCCCCGTCACTATCTTGCTGGAAGTCCTTAAGTAGGTTTTTGTTTGTTTGTTTGTTTGTTTGTTTTTAGTTGGAGTCTCACTCTGTCACCCAGACCACTCCCGGCCACCGCAGCCTCGACCTGCTGGACTCCGGCGATCCTTCCACCTCAGCCTTCCAAGTAACTAGAACAACAGGTGTATGCTACCACGCCTGGCTAATTTTTTTATTTATTGTAGAGATGAGGTCTCGCCTGCCCAGGCAGGTCTCGAACACGCGGGCTCAGGCAATCCACTTACCTCAGCCTCCCAAATGTGCGGGATTACAGGCTGAGCCACAGAGCCCAACTCTTAAGTAGGTTTTTTTAAAAAAACTTAATAGAAGCAGGTATATATACAATAGATAAAAATGAGCCAAACCAAAATTTTAGTTTTTGAAAAAAATTATTAAAATTTAACAACCTCCTACAAAGGCTGATAAAAAAATCATAATTTGGGGAATGACAAAAAAGACATTGTCAAAGGTAATAAAGACATTAATAGTATAACATGTAACTTTAAATTTATTATAAAGTCATAGTATGCAAAATTGGGCAGTATTTGCCCAAAGATAGATAATAGATTAATGAAAGATTAAATAGAGTCTAGAATTGAAAAAAAAAATCTAACGTATAGCCTAAACATAAAAGCTAACGTTTTAAAGCTCCTGGAAGAAAACGTTGATTCACATTTTCACAATCTTGAATTAAATATATCTCATAAATAGAACACAATTTCTTAAAATTTCCATAAAAGTAAAAATGGATAATTGTACTTCATCCAAAGTAAAATCTTCTTCCATCAAAAGACAATGCTGGAATAATAAATAATTAGTCCACACATTGGGAGAAAATATTTACAATACATATAGCTGATGAAGAATTGATATACAGAATATATGAATTAAAGATTTCTACAAATCATTGTTAAAATCAGTCCATTAAAATTGGGCATATAACTTTACAAAAAGGAAATATACAAATGACCAATAAGCACATGAAAAATTACTCGACACTGTTAGTCACTGGTGAAATAAAAATTAAAACCACAATAAGATACCACTCCATACATTCTAGGATGGCAAAAAATGTTAACTGTAAGATTTTTATTGAGAGAACATTTTGTTTTCTGAATTATTTACCTGAGAAAACCAAAGTCCAACGAGGATAAGTGAACTTCACAAAGTCACAGAATAGTTCATTTAAAGTTTGAAGACTGGGATTGGCAATGAAACAGGTAAACAGGTTTTTCCCCCTGAATTCTTTAGAGACTGGTGTTCCCAGATGTCTCTACAGTTACATCAGGGAGTTCTGGGGATTGTGCCAGAAATTGTATATAGATAACTCCTCTTTTCCTGGTTTTCTAATAAGTCTGTCTGACTCAGGATCCAGGGTCACCTTTCTCATATCCTTCTTTGGTACAGATAAGTTTTCCATGTTCCAGGAGTTGCTCTGCTTTAAGCATAGGGAAAGATGACATCTTTTCATTTGGTCCTCAAAAATGACTTCTTCACTCTTCACAAGTGAAGAACCTAGAGCAGAAGAGTAAAACATCTACTTTAACATGAATAAATAAGGAACTCCTCTTGGTCCAGCTCAGGACTGAAAGTAAGTCATTGGTCACACTTCTTAATTTTAGGTCAATCAAGAGAAGCAGAATGGTCCACTAGAAATAGTTTTAGGAACACTGTTTTTAGTATCTATTTTAGTGTTGATCTTGGACAGATTTCAGAAGCCCATTAACATTCTGGGTTTTTTTTTTTTTTTCATTTATGAAATAGGGGAATTGTATTAGATGGCTTAAGATGTTTTAGTCCTTAAAGGGTGGGATTGCTAGGTAGCTTTGATCCAGAAGATTATTCTACCAGGTTGTGCTCTTAACTCCTAGTCCCTGAAACCATAGTTTCTTGAAATCTCTATGTATCCCTGAGGAACCTTGACATGTGGATGGAACGTGTCAAGTTGACTAAGTTTTCAAACATGGAAAAGTGAGTAATTTGGGAAGTCCTTCCCATTTATCAGTATTGGGAAGGATACAAGTGGTATGTTTGTATTAAATCTGAATCCTAAGCAGTAGTTTTCCCAGTATTCCTTTTTTAATTAAAACAAAACAATATTAGTCCAAATGTAAAATATAAGCTAATGTGCATTCAGTACTTATGCAAATATGAAATTGATTAGACTTACTAATTTAACACCCAGCAATACTTTTTTTTCATTTTCAGAATACTTTCTATGTACTAGAACATATGCTGGGTAACATAATATCTTCATTAAGGATCATCTGCTTTATTAACTATCTCCATAAGTAAAGGGCAATCTGCCAGCTAAATAATTGCACCATATAGTTTTATTGTAGCTTATTTCTTATTTTATAGATGATTAATGAGTACATATTAAGAGAGGAACAAGATGAATAAAATGAGTTTCTGGCACTAAGGGACACATAATATAAAGGGAATAAGCAACAAATTTTAAGGCAACATGTCAAATGGTCTACCAGAGATCCTAAATAGAAAGGGCACAAAGCATAAAACAATGGATTTCAGCAGGAAAAATGTAAAATATTCTCAGAAGTTGACACCTGAGCTCTTGCCTGGTGGAGGGCAGGAAAAGCACCCAGGGAGATGGAAGAACAGCAGCAAATCATAGAGTCAGGAAGATGAGTTGTTTGGGGACAGTGAGTGGCTTCAAGGATGAGAATGTGGAATGACCTGGCATGAAGGAGCAGTATCCCTGTATAGATAGATGGAGACAGAATCATGAAGGACTGATTATGCCATGATAAGAGGTAGCTTGAGTAGTTTCCTGATGGCAATAAAGAACTTCCTAACAGCTGTAGTATAGATTCAGTTACCCTTCTTCACAGAGAAGGAAACTAAGTTTCAGAGAAGTTAAATGAATTATCTACACCCATATTGTCAGACTTGATACAAAAGGCTAATTAAGATTTTCTTAGTGAAAACTAAAGATTTTTTCCCCTTTACTCTGTTCAACCTAAATATTCTCCACAGAAACAAGTTAATAAGCTCAATGCAACTTTTAAGTGTACAGATGCAGTGAAGATCAGATGTTGAGGGGGAGTATAAGAAATGCTGCCCACGTGGTTGTGATACATACCTTCAGCTACCAATTGGCCAAGATGTTAAAGCATCTGTCATAGTAATAAAATAATTGTAACCAAAGAACATATCCTTCCCAAAAAGTCAATTGTTTTAACTTCTATTAGCTTACTTCCTCAGATTATCAGAAGAATTCTGAGACTATTATTTCATTTTTATAGATTTTTCATTTGGAATTACTATAATTGGATCATATGTTTTATTAAATAATGAAATTCCTGAAGGTGTGTATCCCTTGAGAAAGATAAGTACAAACTGGAATACATGTTCACTTATTTATAATTCTTATTGTAAAAGTGATATAATTAAATGAATATAACAAAAAACATTACTGTAATCCTACTATCTGCTTAACTTATGAATATGGACTTGATTGCAATTGGGAGGAGAGGAGAGATACCAGAAATGAAGGAGACTGGGGCTTTCAGGATAGCTCCACCTCAGAACAGAAATCATGGTTGTAACCCATTATCTTTGCAAGTATAGAAACTGGATCTTGTCCAGATATTGGATTGGACCAAAGTGTACTGACTCACATCAATCACATTCATAAAAGATTGAGGCATAAGCCGAAAATATTCACATTCTCATTTGCTATGAGAACTGCAACTGCCAGATTGAATATTTAAATCCCCTGATGGTGCATTATCTTTTTATAGAAAATATGCATGACGCTGAACTAAGTCAGAAAATGATTTGGTGAACATTGAAAAGAAGTGTACCACAGTGATTTAGAACTTAGGTCTTTGACTCAGACACAATTCATTTCAATACCTAGTTGTGTGGTCTTCAGCATGTGGCTTCACCAGTTTCTACATCTTTAAATAAAGATAATTATAGTAAGGGTGCACAAGGTTATCACTTAAGGAAACCCTGTGCCTGGCAATGGTTAGTTCTCAGCCAGTGCTAGCTATTATTATTGCTTCTTTTTTTTTCATAAAATCAGAGCAAAAGATGTGGATTTGATAAACTTAACATCCAGTATTATCCAGTTATGAGATTCTGGTGTGTCCTCATGGTGCTTGCTATGGAAAAAAAGAGATGCTAGTCAGCACTAGAGACCAACTATGGTGTGATTTTGGAAGTAAACAAGGGATTTGAATCCTTGTATTTAGATTCAGCTTTCCCTAAGAATAGCTATAGGCAATGCGTAGAATGGACAGTCTAAACCTTAAGTTTTAAAATCCAAGGGCTGGAAGAAGAGGAGCCAAACTGGGTGGAGAAGCAGCTGTAAATGAGGAGCATTAAGGTGGTCCGAGGGAAAGAATGAATGATTCCCAGTCACGCTGGGGGAAATTGGAGCAGTATTCTGTGCATTGCCTATAGCTATTCTTAGGGAAAGCTGGAAACATCATTCCGTATGAAAAGTAGAGTGTCTTGCTCTATAACTCCATTTTTCTTCTTCACACAAGGTCAAAGTCATTTGGTTTCTGTCCTCCTACTTACATGCCAGGGTTACCTTTCAGAGACAACGACCTGGTTAATTTATCAGAACTCTGGTTCTCCCAAAAATCTCCATAGCGGCTTCTGAACCATTACTTAGATTAATTAAACCAATCACTTCTATCACACTTAAAAGTAATCTTTTAATTACAAAAATAACATGTGCCAGTAAAATTTTGAGTCATACAGAAGTTAACACCCACCATCCTTCAACTCACATTCATGCCCCAGAAATAAACACTATTGACTTCTGACAAGTGTTCTTTCAGTGTTCTCACTCATTTACAAACATTTCTATATTTTGCTTTTACTAAAATGGAGCTATACATATACACTCTGTTCTGGTATATTGCCTTTTTACTTAATGTATTATTTCCTTAATTATATTATTATTAAGTGAAAAATATTAGTATGCATTGACAAGATATAGACAATCCAGGGCAAACTTTTACGTGGTAGCTGACGTAACATGGGCACAGCTGAAATAATTTGAAGAAGTGGATAACACAAGTTTATAACTTGACAAATAGTCTAATCCAAGCTGTCTTTTTAAATGTGCACAATAATAAATTCAAGTGTTTTATTATTGTTGTTGTTTTATTCTAAAGATGTGGAGTGAACAAAAGATATGAATAGATACTTTTCAAAAGAAGACATACCAGCAGACAAGAGATACATGAAAAAATGCTCAGCCTCACTAATCATCAAATAAATAAATTCCAAGTTTCACTAAAACATAATTGTTTAAATCACGGAATTTTTTAAACAAGAATTTGAATTACTTGCAACATATCTTATTGATACTTATTTTATAGTAAAATTTATTTTACAGAATTCCAGACATGGACAGAAGAAACCAGACCAGTATCTATGAATTTCTTCTCATGGGCTTCTCTGAGAACCCAGAGCCTCAGCCTCTCCTGTTTGGGCTCTTTTTGGGCATGTACCTGGTCACCTTGATGGGAAATCTGCTCATCATCCTGGCCATTGGCTCTGACTTGCACCTCCACACCCCCATGTACCTCTTTCTGGCCAACCTGTCCTTTTCTGATATTGGTTTTAGCTCTACAATAATTCCTAAGATGCTAGATCATATCAGCTCAGGAATTAGATTAATTTCTTATGGCGAGTGTCTGACACAACTCTATTTCTTTGGCATATTTGCAGACCTGGACAACTTTCTCCTGACCGTGATGGCACTTGACGGCTATGTGGCTATCAGACACCCCCTTCATTATGTCATGACCATGAACTACCAACGCTGCATCTTATTGATAGCTGGGTCATGGGTGATCACCACCATCCATGCCCTAGTGCATACCCTCCTAGTGACCAGGCTTTCCTTCTGTGGTGCCAATATCATTCCCCACTTCTTCTGTGATTTGGTCCCACTCCTGAAGCTGGCCTGCTCTAATACTTATGTCAATGACTTGATGCTCATCTTTGTGGCAGGAACACTGCTGATTGCACCCTTTGTCTGCATTCTTACATCCTACTTTTGCATTGCATTAGCCATCCTGAGAATTGACTCACCAAAGGGCAAGCAAAAGGCCTTTTCAAGCTGCACTTCCCACCTTTCTGTGGTCTTTCTATTCTACAGCACAGCTATTGGTGTCTATTTATGTCCTCCAGCATTCATTTCAGACGGGAAAATCAGAGTCTTCTCATTCATGTACACAGTAGTGACCCCCATGTTGAACCCCTTCATCTACAGCCTGAGAAACAGCAATATAAAGGGGGCACTGGGAAAACTACTCCAAAAAAAACCCCCAAAAAACCAAAAAACCTTAGGACCTTAGGACCTTGACTCCAAGAATCAGAGCTAAGAGTTGAAGATTGGTTTTCTGAGAGCCCAGCCACTGTAGCTTCCCTGAACCTGAGACGTCTTTGTTGTTGTATTTACATTTTGAAATTCAGATTGACATCTGAGGACGAGAAGAGAACCAGTAAGGTCAGCAAACTGTTATCATCTTTGTGGAGTGCTCATGACTCGCTTGCAAAACAGTTCTTATTTATCTTTGCTGAATGCCTAGGAGAAGTCCGCCTAGGAGAAGTCCACATATGGGGGACTTATATACATAAAAAATGAAAAAGGTCTAAATTTTTTGTTTTGCTCAAGTTTATGAAGGAGATATGGAAGATATTTCTAGTCCAAGAATATGGGATTCATTATGTCTTGTAGAAAGTAATAAAAAAGAAATATACTGTTACTTTACATTTGAACAGGAAAAGTTCTATAGAAGAATAAGAAGGTGGTTTTAAGTCCTAGGGTCCCTTGCTGCCTTTGCCACTAATGAATAGTGTGACAGCTGCACATTCATTTAAAGACTCTAAGTCTTGTTTTCCAATTTGCAAAACAAAGTGATTGAACTATGTTAGCCTAAGGTCCTCCACACATACCCATTTCTGATAGTATTTAGTATTAAAGCGACAAGAACTCAAGAATTGAATTCATGTTACAAATCAAGACCCTAAGCCCACCACTTTCACACTATGTCACTTGCAACTTCCTTTTTTTTTAAAGAAAAAATAAGTTTTGGTTTCTCTATCTGCAAAACTGGAAGAACAATTACATCATAAGGTTACTCTGAATAATAAATAATATGTGAACTCACTTGGATCACAGCAAGTGCTCAATAAATGTTTACTGAAAATAAGTCTTCAGAACTATTATTTATCTGAATAAATCTTAGGGCTTCCCTTCTTTCTCTCTCTCTCGCTCTCTCTCAATCTCTCTCTCTCTCTTTTTGGTGCAGCCCCTAATCACTTACACCTGTGGAAATTGTTTCCAGTTTTCCTATCTGTTACCAAGAATCTTCTAGGTGATTTTTCCTCTGGTATGTATTTGGGAGGTTTCTGAATGAGGAGGTGGAGACTTTTTTTTTTTTAATTTGAAAGATGTGGAGTAGAATTTTCCGAGTAATTATTTAATACTCCATATCTACCTCACACCGTCTCCAAAAGATGATTTAATGTAGGTAGAAGAGTGTGCTCATGTTGGGAGGAATGTTTCTTCACCAGCCTTGCTTGATCTTTGATTCCAAATAGAGGAAACTCAGTCAGGTAAAATGTCCTAGTTTGCTCCCTTACTCATTCTGCCCTAGAACATCTAACTGATTAATTATTAAAGGCATGCTCAGCTCAGATTCACCTTGTTTCTTCTAAAGAACCAATCTACTTACAGGGACCATATACTCTGGAACATAATTATAAGGACAAAACAGACCCCACACACATGTTGGAGGCCTCCCTTAATCCAGCACTACCTACTCTGGAGTTTACTAGAAAAGTATTTTGTATCTCACCCCAGGTAATGTCCTTCAACCTAAACACTACCCATAATAAAGTGACAATCTGGCCTCCATCTGCTTTTACTTAGTCTTAGTTATAGATTACTTAATAACTCAAATGGGAAGAAGAGTTATTTTCTGGACTCCTTTAAATGCTCCAAACAATCTGAAAATCTCTCCAGATCTGAGGAGTTGAGTCATTCTAGAGTAAGTTATTTAGCCTCTCTCTGTCTCCTTGTCTGTAATAAGAGGGTAATGATGTGCTTTTAAAGACTTTATTTTGTAGTGCAGTTTCAAATTCACAGCAAAATTAAGGAGACGGTATAAGATATCCCACTGCCTCTACACAGGAATAGCTTCCCTCACTATCAACATCCCTCACCAGAGTGATACATTTGGTAACAATGAAACCTCCATTGATACATCACTATCATCCAGAGTCCGTACTTTACATTAGGATTCATTCTACATGTTGTACATTCTCTGGGTTTTGATATAGGTATATCGACATGTTCCCACAATTACAACGTCATTCAGAGTATTTTCTCCACGCTAAAAATCCTCTATGCTCTACCTTTTCATCCCTCCCATTTCCCAACTTCTGACAACCAATTATCCTTTTGCTGTAATCATAGTTTTGCGTATTCCAGAATGTCATATAATTGGAATTATACATATGTAACCTTTTCAGATTGGCTTCTCACTTAGTAATATGTAGTTAAGGTTAGTCCATGTCTTTTTAAGGCTTGATCATTCATTTCTTGTTAGCACAGAATAATATTCCATTGCCTAGATGTAATACAGTTTACTTACCATTCACCTACAGAACGGATATCTTGATCACCTCCAAGATTTGCCACCTATGTTCCTTCCCTGATCAGGGCTCTGATCAGGGAATTATATAGAAGGGATTATATAGAAGGCCAATGTTTAGTTCTTTTAGGATTACTACATTGCTTTCCATAGAGGTTGAACTAGCCTCCACTGTCACCAACAGTGTAGAAGCACTCCTTTTTCTCTGCATCTTCAGGAGCAAATGTTTCTTGAGTTATTGATGAGGACCATCCTAACTGGAGTTAGGTTGCAATGGTATCTCATTGTGGTTTTGGTTTGTATTTCTCTGATGATTAGTGAGTCTGAGCATGTATCTAATTTTTTGAAATGGGTTTATTCATCTGGATAAAAAAACTGACCCCCAAATTTGCTGTCTCCAGGAAAATCATCTCATCATAAAGGACGCCCACAGACTCAAAGTTAGAGAATGGAAAATGAATTTCCAGGGAAACGGATCATAAAAGAAGGCAAGAGTAGCAATCTTAATATTAGACAAAATAGCCTTTAAGTTATCAAAAATTTAAAAAGCTAATGGAAGACACTACGTAAGATAAATGTTTCAATCCATCAACAAGAAATATTCATCCTAAACATATATGCACCCAAGAAAAGAGCACCACCTTTTATAAAGCAGTTACCAAGTAAACTGAAAAAAGATATTGACTCTAATACTTTCGTAGCTGGAGACTTAAATATCCCAGTAATAACCCTAGATAGAACATCAAGGCAAAAAAGTCAACAAAGAGAAGACTTTTGGGAAGATGGCAGCAGAGCCAGACTATGTGAGTTCCAGTGTGAGTGAATGAGTGTATGGAAAATCTTGCATACATGTCTGTGAGTAAGTGGGTGTGTCAGTGGCTGACTGAGTGGGGACTCTGGAGCAAGTGGCCAGGGCTCTCCTGGTGAAGTGGCTTGTGCTGCAGCTGCTCTACTTGGACCCTAGTGCTTCCCTGGACACAGAAGCCAAGTACCCTTTTATTAAAATCAGCAAAGCCCTTCCTGAGAAGAAGCTGCCAAGAGTGACTGCTGGCTCCAGGCTCTGCTTCACTACAGCAGTGCCTGGCCAGACACTGGCAGCAAGGACAGTGGAGGGAGCACAAGGAGGGAGCTCAGAGGCGCGAAGATGAAACAAGCTCCCTGCCACTATCTTAAAAACTGGGCAGGAAAGTGCTCCAGTTTGTTCACCACAGGTTGACAGACCCAATCTCTGTGACTGGTGAATTAAATACTCAGGGGCTGATTGTGACCCAGAGGGAGTATCCCAAAAGCACAAACTCTGGAGGAACAGGATGAGTGCTGAGTCTCAGACACCTCATCCCCTACCCAGATTCAGCTATGGGACAAAGGGTGTGACCAGAAAAGGATGAGGAAGGCTCCTGAAGAGATCAGTGGTGATTCTGGGGCTGACCCAACTCCCTCCTCCTCAGAAATCCTCAGACCACCAGACCCACACAGCTGGGGCATGACTGAGAGGGCCTAACCCAGGCAGAGCCTGGACATCAGGTGCGATAGAAGGACTCTACTCCAGGATAAGCCTGGCTGGGGCATCCCTCACCAGCACCTGGGGAAAAGACAATCCAGTGCCTATCCACTGGAGAGGATCACCCTGAAAATCCAATAGTGAGAGGGGAGGGTTGAAGCCCCACCCACCCTCACTGCCTCTTCCTCTTTCCCTGGGCCAGACACTGGGAAAATGGTGAATGAGGCCACAACTCTGCAGGAGAGAGCAGAGGAGCTTACCTGTGAGCAGCTGAGAATAACATTTACAGAACCTGTCACAAGAGGGCAGATTGTTTACTGTTTTTTGGTTTGTTTGTTTCTTTGTTCTTTTAAATATTTTCTTTGTGCATAAATGTGTATATGAGGGTTCGATCTGGATTCCCCCCATACACAACTTCTTTCTTTTTCTTATTTTTTTCTTCATTTTTTTCTTTCTTCTTTCATTTTTTGTTTTCTGTTTATGTGTGTATGTGAATGATGGCGTGTTCATCCTTCAGTCTTTTTCATTATTTGTTATGCTTATTATTCCCTTTTTTTTAGTTTAATATGTGTATGAATATATGTACCAGGGTTTGATTTGAATTTCATTTTTTGCTTTCTTCTCTAATCTTTTTTTCATTTTGTGTTGGGTGTGTGTGTGTGTGTGTGTGCGCGTGCGTGCATGTGTGCGTGCATGTGCACTCGTGTGCACACTTGCACATACTCTATTTTCCTGTTTGGCTTTTATTTTTGATTTGTTTTTTCCCACATTGTTTTGGTGTTCGTGTGTGTGTGTATGTGTCTGTTTAATTGTTTTTTTATTTGGTTTCTGCTTTTGTTTTTCTGAGTTTTTATTAATTATTTTATTTCTGTCCATCTTATTTATTCTACTTTTCTCTGTTCTCCTCATTGCTGTTATTGTATCTTGGACTCATGTGGTACACACATGTACCCATTGCATTGACATATAGAGTAAAGGTGGGGAAGTGGGTTTCAGAGACTCATACCAGAATCAGTGAACGTTGTGATGTGCAACTAGTTTTGGACTCCTAACTCCCCATCCTCCATCATATTTGACTCTAAAAATCGCAAGAGACAACAAGGCTTCCCACTCACAACCCTGTTGAAAATAGAACACATTCAGAGGCCTGATCAGGGAAGAAAAGAGGGCTGAGCAAACATTAGAAGTGAAAGCCTATCCCACTGTCACTGAATAATGGAACTGAAGAGAAAAAGAGATCTGTCACAAATGAGGACAACTCAATAAAAGAACAAGGCAATTCCCAGTGTAACAAGGGGAAAATGCCTGAAAAATCAGACTTCAGAACCCAAACAACTGAAGTCACCAACTAATGGCCTCAGAATACAACAGGAATTAGGGAAAGGATGGAAGAAATAAATAAGACTCAAGAAAGACAAGATGCAACACTGAAGGAACTTGTAACAGATATTTTTACCATAAAAAATTTCATCCAGAAAATAAATAACAAGATGACAAGCATGGAAAGCAGAATTAATCAAGCAGAAGAAAGAAACTCAGAACTTGACCAAAACATAGAATTAACCCAATCTGAAAAAACATACAAAGAAAACTCAGAAAGAAAGAACAAAGCCTGCAAAAGAAGTGCAATTAGATCAAGAGGCCAAACCTATGCCTTATTTGTAGAAGAAAGGGAAAGGGAAAACAACTTGGAGCAAGTATTCCAGGAGGTTATCAAAGAAAACTTTTCCCATCTCACCAGAGATGTGATCATTCAAACACAAGAGATAAAGAGAACCCCCACAAGACATCAAATGAGAAGACCAATACATAGACATATAGTAATTAGTCTACACAAAGTAGGCACAAAATAAAATATCCTAAAGTCAGCAAGAGATTGGTCAGACTACCTACTGGGGAAAACCAATCAGAATAGCACAGACCTATTGGCAAAAACACTACAAGCTAGAAGTGACTAGAGTTCAATATTCAAAGTTCTCAAAGATAAATAATTTCAACCAAGAATTTCCTACCCAGCTAAGCTCAGTTTCAATAGCAATGGAGAATTAAAATCCTTCTCAGACATCCTAATCCTTAAGAGATAATGCAACTTCAAGACCAGATCTATAGGAGATGCCTAAAAAGGTATTAAGCACAGAAGAAAGAAAAAAAAAGAATGACTACATACTTTCCAAGGGAACAGGAGACCATAGGATCAACAAAGAATTACATTGCAACTGCAAACTTGAAAACATACACACCACATTGAGATATCACCTAGCCCCAGTAAAAATAGCCATCACTAATAGAAACAAACAACAACAGATGCTAGCAAAGATGCAAAGAAAAAAGAACACTTCTACACGCTGGTGGGAATGCAAACTAGTGCAACCCCTTTGGAAGACAGTGTGATGATTTCTGAAAGAACTAGAAACTGACCTTCCATATGATCCAGCAATCTGCCAATTGAGAATATACCCAGAGGAACTCAAATCATTCTACAAAAAAAGATATCTACACATGCATGTTTGTTGCACCTGTATTCACAATAGCAAAAACATGGAAACAACCATGTTGTCCATCGAAGCTGGACTGGATTTTTTAAAAAGTGCTACATATACACAATGGAATATTATGCAGTCATAAAGAAAGACAAACATATGGACTTCTTAGCAACTTGGATGGATTTAGAATCTATCATACTCAGTGATCTATCACAAAAGTAAAGAACAGAGTACCACATGTTCTCATTCATCAGTGGAACTTGAACAATTATTATAATACTATAAGAAAGGGATTGGCAGTAGTGGGAAACTACCAGGGGAATGAGGGCAGGATTGGCAGTTGAGGGAAACTGCTAGGGGAGGGAGGGGCACATCTCATCAACAAGGGTACATGCATAATGAATATTTGTATACCTAACCCTGAATTGTACCCCACAGCTTTAAAATAAATAAAAGAAATAATAATTTTTTTAAAAAAGAATACACATACATCAACCCAAAAGTTAAAAGAAAACAAACAAATAAACAAAGAAAAAACTTTATAAAAACCTCATGATAGGGATAAACAATCATAATTAAATAAACAGCTTGAACATGAATGGACTAAATGCACCAGTGAAAAGAAATAGAGTGAAAAGTTGAATTTTTTTTAAATGGCCCAATAATTTGCTGCATCCAGGAAACTCATCTCACCTCAAGAGGTGCTCACAGTCAAAGTTAGAGGATGAAAAACATGTCTCCAGGTGAATCAATCACAAAGGAAGGCAGGTTTAGCAATCTTAATATCAGACAAAACAACCTTATGTTATCAAAAATTTTTAAAAACCAAAAGGACACTAGATAAGGATAAAATATTCAAATAATCAACAAGAAATATCCATCCCAAATATATATGCACCTAACACCTGAGCACCAGTGTTAATAATGCTACTACTAAGTAAACTAAAAAAAGATATTGACTCTAACACTATTATAACTGGAGTTTTAAATACTATGCTAACAACCGTAGATAGATCATCGAGGCAAAAAATCAACAAAGATTCAGAATCTCAACTCGACACTTGACCAAATGGACTTAATAGATACCTACAGAACACATCACCCAATAGCCACAGAATATGCATTCTGTTCATCACCACATGGAATGTACTCCAAGTAGGATCACATCCTGGGCCATATATCAAGCACAAACAAATGTCACAAGATTGAAAGACTGCTAGGCACCTTCTCAGACTACAGTGGAATAAAAATAAATATTGCCATCAACAAATTTCCCCCAAAACCCCACAAAGACATGGACACTAAATAATAAGATGATGAATGACTCCTGGGTCAACACAGAAATAAAAATAGAATTAAAAGATTCCTGGAAATACATTAAAATTGAAAAAACATTTTACCAAAACCTCTGGGATGCCCTGAAAGCATACTAAAAGGGGAATTTATATCTCTATGAAAACACATCAAGAAAATAGAAAGAGAACAAGTTAAGAGCCTGGCAAATCACCTAAGGAAGTTGGAAAGGCAAAATCATCAAATCCCTAACTTTAGCAGAAGAATCCAGATCACCAAAATAAAAGCCCAAATACAAGACATAGAAGACAAAAACTCATAGAAAAAAATCAACAACAAAAACTGATTCTTTGAAAGAATAAAGATTGATGAACTCCTAGCCAGAATGACCAAGAAAAACAGATAAAATCCCAAATAAACACAATCAAATATGCAAAAGATCAAATCACCACTGATCATAATGAAATACTAAAGATTATCAGAGATTACTATGCACACTAGTATGAAAACAAATTCAATAACCTAAATGAAATAGAGGACTTTCTGATGTCACACAACCACCCAAGAAGAAATAGAGACTATTAGTAGACCAGTAACAACCCAGGAAATTGTCATAAGAAAACTACCTACAAAAAAAGAAGCCCTGAATCAGAAGAATTTCCAGCATAATTCTACAAAATATATAAGGAGGAGTTAATGCTAATCTTACTAAAAGTATTCTGGGAGATCAACAAAGTTTAACACTCCCCAAATCATTTAACAAAACTAACATCACACTGATACTCAAACTGGATAAAGATCCAAATAAGAAAGAGAATTGCAGGCCAATATCCCTGATGAACATAGATGCAAAAATATTCAAAAAAATTATAGCAAATTGAATCCAACAACATATCTCAAAAATCATCCACTATGACCAAGTAGGCTTCATCCCCAGGATGCAGGGCTTGTTCAACATTGACAAGACCATAAATGTAATGAAATATATCAACAGATGTAAATGCAATAACCACATGATTATATCATTAGATGAAGAAAAAGCTTTTGGTAAAATCCAGCATCCCTTCTTGATAAAAAACACTTGAACACCTAAGCATAGAGAGAAGATACTTCAAAATAGTAAGAGCCATTTTTGATAAACCCACAGCTAACATATTGCTAAATGAAGAGAAATTGGAAGCATTTTCCCTGAAAACTGGAACAAGACAAGACTACCCACTCTCACTCATCCTGTTCAACATAATATAGAAGTCCTAGCTTGAGCAATCAGACAAGAGAAGGAAATCAGGGGTATCCAAACAGGAAAGAAAGAAGTCAAGTTATCCCTCTTTCCTAATGATATTATCCTATACCTCAAAAATCCAAGAAAATCTGTCAAAACCTCCTTGCACTGATAAAGGACTTTGGAAAAGTCTCAGGGTTCAAAATAAATGTGCAAAAGACAGTCACACTTTTATACAGCACCAACAAACAGGCAGAGAACCCAATAAAAAACACAATCCCATTCACAATAACCATAAAAAAAGAGAAATACTTCAGCATCTTCCTAACCAAAGACGTGAAAGACCTTTACAATGAAAACTACAAAACACTGCTCAAAGAAATCCAAGAACACAAACAAATGGAAAAGTATTCCATGCTCATGGATTGGAAGAATCAACATTGTTAAGATATCCATACTACCAAAGGCAATCTACAGATTGAAGGCAATACCCATTAAATTACCAACATAATTCTTAGAAATTCAATACAGGCAGAAATTCATATGGAAACATAAACAACCACAAATAGCCAAAACAATCCTTAGCAAAAGAAACAAAATGGGAGGTAACACAATTCCAGACTTCAAACTCTATTATAAAGCTGCAATAATCAAACCAGCATGGTATTGGTACAAAAACAGGCATATAGTCCAATGGAACAGGATAGACTCTGGAAGAAAAGTCTCAATTTCTCAACGAACTCATCTTCAACAAAGCCTCCAACAACAACCACTGGGGAGAGGAGAACCTATTCAGTAAATGGTGCTAGGAAAACAGGCTAACCACAAGCAGAAGACTGAAACAGGACCCCTACCTACCACCATACACAAAAATCAACTCTAAATGAATCAAAGACCTAAATGTAAGACTTCAAAGTAAGAGAATCCTAGAAGAAAATGTAAGAAGCACCTTACGGAAATTGTAATAGGCAACCAACTCCTGATCAACTCTCCAAAAGCAAATGCCATAAAAGATAAGTTAGACAAGTGGGACCTCATCAAACTGAAAAGCTTCGCAAAGCAAAAGAAACCATCAAAAGAGTGGGAAGACAGGCCATAGAATGGGAAAAAACTTGCCAACTGTATACCTGACAAAAGCCTAACATCCAGAATCTACAAGGAACTCAAATGTGTTGAAAGGGAAAAAAAACAAACAAACAGCCCCATTAAAAAGTGGGCAAAAGACATGAATAGACACTTCTCAAAGGAAGACATAAGAATGGACAATAGACAGATGAAAAAATGTTCAGCCTTACTGATCATCAGAGAAATGCAATTCAAAACCACATTGAGATATCACCTAACTCCAGTAAGAATGGCCATCATTAATAAGATGAAAAACAGCAGATGCTGGCGAGGATGCAGAGAAAAGGGAATGCTTTTACACTGTTGGTGAGAATGCAAACTAGTTCAACCACTATGGAAAACAGTGTGGTGATGCCTAAAAGAGCTAGAAATGACCTTCCATACCACCCATCAATCCTCCTTCTGGAAATATACCTGGAGGACCTTAAATCATTCTACAAAAATGATACCTGCACATGTATGTTTATTGCAGCACTATTTACAATAACAAAAACATGGAACCAACCATGTTGCCCATCAAAACTGGACTGGATAAAAAAATGTAGTACATATACACAATGGAATATTATGCAGCCATAAAGAAGAACGAAATTATGGATGCTGCAGCAACATGAATGGATTTAGAATTATAATACTTAGTGATTTATCCCAGAATCAAATAACTGAGCACCACATGTTCTCACTCATAAGTGGACCCTGAGCATTTACCATAATACAATAAGAAAGGAATTGGCAGTAGTCAGAAACTTCCAGGGGAGGAGGGAGCACATAAAATCAATAAGGGTACCAGATCTCAAATCTGACTAAGTGGAGACCAAAGGGAGGCCCAAATTTACCTGTATGATGACCACTTGTATACCTAATCCTGAATTGTACTCCACATCTTTAAAATAGAAAATAATAATTAAAATGAAGTCTTTATTCATGTTCTTTGCTCACTTTTTTTTTCATTTTAAACACATTTTTTATTTTAAAATTGTGGGGTACAGCTAAGGGTTAGGTTTACAAATATGCATTGTTCAGGCATCCTTGTTGATAAGAGGTGTCTCTCCATCCCCAGACAGATATTGACACCATTAGTCCTACCTCCCTTCCCCTCCTTACCCCCCCATAGTTTCCCACACTATGAGTCCTTTTCTTATAGTATTACAATAGATGTTCAATGTCCACTATATGAGTGAGAACGTGTGATACTCAGATCTTTGTTTCTGTGAGAGATCACTCAGTATTATAGACTCTAGTTCCATCCAGGTTGCTGCAAAATTCATGATTTTGTTCTTTTTTATGACTGCATAGTATTTCATCCTGTATATGTACCACATTTTTTTAATCCAGTCCACTCTTGATGGACAGCATGGTTGGTTCCAGGTCCTTGCTATTGTGAACAATGCTGCAATAAACATACATGTGCAGGTATCTTGAGTTCTTCAGGGTATATTTCCAGTAGGGGGATTGCAGGGTCATATGGGAAGTTGATATTTAGAGCTTTTAGGAATCACCACACTGCTTTCCGCAGAGGTTGCACTAGTTTGTACTCCCACCAACAGTATAGAAGTGTTCCCTTCTCACCACATCCTCTCCAGCATCTGTTATTTTTTTAGTTATTAATAATTGTCATTCTGACTGGAGTTAGGTGGTATCTCAGTGTAGATTTTATTTGCATCTCCTTGATGATTAGTGAGGTTGAACATTTCTTCATGTCTGTTGGCCGCTTGGATGTCTTCCTTTGAGAAGTGTCTGTTCCTATCTTCTGCCCACTTTGTAATGGGATTGTTTGTTTTTTTCTTTTCAGCACATTTTAGTTCCTTGTAAATCCAAGATGTTAGACCTTTGCCAGAACTGGAGTTGGCAAATACATTTTCCAAGTCTGTGGGCTGTCTCCCTGCTCTCTTGATGGTTTCTTTGGCTTTGCAGAAGCTTGTCAGTTTAATGAGGTCCCATTGTCTATCTTATCTCTTATGGCCCGTGCATTTTGGGTATTGCTCAGGAATTGGATGCCAGTTCCAATTTCCATAAGGGTGTGTCCTGCATTTTCTAAGGTTCTTATTGTTTGTGGTTTTACATTTAGGTCTGTGATCCATTTAGAGTTGATTTTTGTGTATATGAATAGATAGGGATCTTGTTTGAGTCTTCTGCATGTAGTCAGCAAGTTTCTCCAGCACCATTTACTGAATAGGTTCTCCTCTCCCCAGTGGTAGATGGTGGAGGCTTTGTAAAGATGAATTGGTTGAGAAATTGAGGTTTTGCTTCTGGGATATCAATTCTATTCCATTGGTCTATATGCCTGTTCCTGTACCAATACCAAGCTGTTTTGATTATTGTAGCTTTATAGTAAAGTTAGAAGTCTGGTAATGTGATACCTCCTGCTTTGGTTTTTTTCTTTTTTTTTTGATGAAAATTTTTTGGCTATTCTTGGTCGTTTGTGTTTTAATATAAATTCCTGCATTGTTTTTTTCGAGATCTGAGAAGAATGTTGCTGGTAATTTGATGGGTATTGCATTAAATCTGTAGATTACCTAAGGTAGGATGGACATCTTCACAATGTTGATTCTTCCAGTTCATGAGCATGGTATATTTTTCCACTTAGTGTCATCTTTATTTCTTTGAGCAATGTTTTGTAGTTTTCATTATAAAGGTCTTTCACGTTTCTGGTTAGGAGATGCCAAGGTATTTCATTTTTTTGTGGCTATTGTGAATGGAATTGTGCTTTTTATTTGGGTTTCTGTTTGTTTATTATTGATGTAAAGAAATGTGATTGTCTTTTGCACATTTGTTTTGTTTCCTGAGACTTTGCCAAAGTCTTTTAACAGTGTAAGGAGGTTTTTGACAGATTCTCTTGGGTTTTCAAGGTACACAATCATGTCATCTGCAAAGAGAGATAACTTGACTTCCTCTTTTCCTATTTGGATACCCCTGATTGCCTTCTCTTCTCTAACTGCTCTAGCCAGGACCTCCAATACCATATTGAACAGGAGGGATGAGAGTGGGCATCCTTGTCTTGTTCCAGTTTTGGGGGGAAATGGTTCCAATTTTTGTCCGTTTAGGGGTACGCTGGCTGTGGGTTTCTTGTAGATGGCTTTTACTATTTTGAGGTATGTTCCCCGTATGCCTAGATGTTCGAGGTTTTTTATCAGGAAGGGGTGCTGGATTTTATCAAAAGCTCTTTCTGCATCTAGTGATATAATCATGTGGTTTTTATTTTGACATCTGTTGATGTATTTAATTACATTTATGGTTTTACGAATGTTGAACCATCCCAGGGATGAAGCCTATTTGGTGATGATGGATGATTTTTGAGATGTGTTATTGCATCCAGTTTGCTAGGATCTTGTTGAGAATTTTAGCATCTATGTTCATCAAAGATATTGACCTGTAGTTCTCTTTCTTTATTGGGTCTTTACCTAGCTTGGGTATCAATGCGATGTTAGCTTCATAAAATGATTTGGGAGGAGTTCCATCTTTCTCAATCACCTGGACTACCTTCAGTAGGATTGGTATCAGCTCCTTCTTAAATGTCTTGTAGAATTCCACTGGAAAGCCATCTGGTCCAGGGCTTTTTTTTTTTTTTTTTTTTTTTTTTTTAGGTAGTTTTCTTATTACGTAGTCAATTTCCTTGATTGTTATTGGTCTATTTAAGGTCTCAATTTCTTCTTGTTTCAACCTAGGCAGGTTGTGTGAAGTCAGAAAGTCCTCCATTTCCTTAAGGTTTTCAAGTTTTTTTCCATACAGGTGTACATAGAAGTCTCTAATGATCTTTTATACATCTTCAGGGTCAGATGTGATTTCATCTTTTGTCTTTCTGATTGTGTTTATTTGGGCTTTTTCTCTCTTTTTCTTGGTCAGTCTAGCTAGGGGACCATCAATCTTGTTTATCCTTTCAAAGAACCAGCTTTTTGCTTCTTTGATTTTTTTGTATTATCTTTTTGTCTTCTCTGCCCTGTATTTAGCCTTTTATTTTGGTGATCTGGATTCTTCTGCTGAAGTTAGGGTTTTGTTGGTCTTGCTTTTCCAGCTTTCTTAGGTGGCTTGTTAGGCTGTTAATTTGTGGTCCTTCCATTTTATTCATGTGCACTTGTAGACACATGAATTCCCCTCTTACTACAGCTTTCGTGGCATCCCAGAGATTTTGGTAAGATGTTTCTTCATTTTCATTTGTTTCCAGATATCTTTTAATCTCTATTTTGATTTCATCATTGGCCCAGGAGTTGTTTAACATCATGCTGTTTAGTGTCCATGTCTTTGTGAGTTTTGGGGGAACCTCATTTGTGTTGATGTTGATTTTTATTCCACTGTGGTCTGAGAAGATGCATGGTAAAATTTAGATCTTTTAACAGTTGCTTATGCTTGATTTTTGGCCAACTATGTGGTCAATCTTAGAGTACATTCCATGTGGTGATGAGTAGAATGTATATTCTGTAGTCATTGGGTGGATTGTTCTGTAGCTATCAATTAAGTCCATTTGGTGAAGAGTCACATTGAGGTTCTGAATCTCTTTGCTGATATTTTGTCCTGATGGTCTGTCTAGTGTTGTGAATGGGGTATGATAGTGTTAGAGTTGATATCTGTTTTGAGTTTGCAAAGAAGCTGCTTTATGAAAGTTGGCACACCTATGTTGGGGGCATATATGTTTAAGATGGATATTTCTTGTTGTTGGATTGAACCTTTTATAATTATGCAGTGGCCTTCTGAATCTTTTTTAATTTTTGATAGCTTAAAGGGTATTTTGTCTGAAATTAAAATTGTGACTCCTTTCTTTTGTGTTCCTTTCTCCTAAAAGTTTGTTTCCCATCCTCTTACTTTGAGTTTGTGAGTGTCCTCTCTAGTGAAGTGAGTCTCTTGAAGGCAATAAATTGTTGCCTGGTGATATTTTATCCATTTTGCCATTCTATGTCTTTTTAGTGGTGCATTTAGTCCATTCACATTTAGGCTAATTAATGAAATGTGAGAGTTGATCCCTGTCATAAGGTTCTTACAGAGTTGTTGTTCCTGTTTGTGTGTTGTCTTTCTTTTGGTTTTGGAGTTGGTTCATGTGTGTTTTTAATCTTTTGCCTGTACTCTTGTGAAGAATGTTGTTCTTTTTTCCTCTTCTTCTGTGTTCAGCACTTTCTTAAGTGTTTCTTTTAGGGGTGGTCTGGTGGCAGTGTAGGTTCTCAGGGATTGAATATCTGGGAAAGATTTCTATTCTCCCTCACTGACGAAGCTTAGCTTGGCTGGGTAGGTTATTCTTGGTTAAAATTGTTTATCTTTTATAACTTTGATGATAGGACTCCAAGCTCTCCTAGTCTGGAGGGTTTCTGTAGATAAATCTGCTACTATTCTAATTGGTCTTCCCTGGTAGGTAGTCTGGCCTTTTTCTCTTGCTGCTTTTAGGATTTTTTCTTTTATAGCTACTATGTTTAGGTGAATTATTATGTGTCTTGGAGTTGGTCTCTCATTTTTGGTCTTGCAAGGGTTCTCTGAATCTCTTGTTTGAATTTTTGCATCACTGATGAGAAGTGGAAGTTTTCTTGAATGATTTCATGAAATGTTTATTCCAGTGTGGCCTCTGACTCTTTCTCTGCCTCAGGAAGGCCAATTACTCTTAGATTGGGTCTCTTGAAATAATCATTCATCTCTCAAAGGTTTTTTCCTGTCTCTTTAAGCTTCTTTTCTATGTTTTTTGTTTTGTTTTGTTTTGTTTTGAGTTGGAGTCTCACTCTGTCGCCCAGACTGGAGTGCAGTGGCCGCTCCTGGCCACTGCAGCCTCAACCTGCTGGACTCCAGCGATCCTTCTGCCTCAGCTTTCCAAGTAGCTGGAACTACTGGTGTGCACTACCACGCCTGGCTAATTTTTGATTTATTGTAGAGATGAGGTCTCACCAAGTTGCCAAGGTGGGTCTTGAACCCTCGGGTTCAGGCAATCCACTCACCTCAGCCTCCCAAAGGCACAGGATTACAGGCTGAGCCACCAAGCCCAGCTCTTTTCTATGCTTTTGACAGTTTGGGTTTGTTCTCTATTTTGGTCTTCAAGTTCTGTGATTCTTTCTTCTGCTTGGCTAATTCTGCTTTCCATGCTTATTAGTTTGTTATTTATTTCCATCACAGTATTCTTTACTGCTGTTATTTCTGTCACCAGCTCCTTCCTATTTTCCTCTTGTCTCTCCTCAATTTTTTTTATTCTCTCTATTACTGTCTTGATGTCTGAGTTTGTTGCATGTGACCAGTCATTCTGGGGGCTCTTCATTGTTTGTGTTCCAAAGTCTGTTTTCTCAGTGTCTGACCTCCCAGGGGTCTATGTGAGCCCTATAATCTTCTTTTGGTTTTTCTTCATTTGTGCACATTTTTCCTCCCTACTTTTTCTTACCTTCCACTTCCCCACCTTCTTTAATTCTGTTATTCAGGGGTGGAGGGGTTGCTTTTACTTCTGTTTTTTTCAGTCTCCTATTCTTCCTAATGTATTTCCTCTTGCTTTGTTCAGTTCTGGAGTTGGACTGTAGGTTGAGGGCAGTCCTTTTTGCAGTTTTGAGATTTTTTAAGGGGGGAGCTGTGATTCAAAATCTCTCTGCAGATCCCTGTATCCACCAACAGGTGTATGGATAGTCTGAAACTCACTTCCCACTGCCTTTGAATATGTCCATGTGGTGGGGTTGTAGGTTTACTCCCTGACAGCAATATGAAGTTAACAGAAGGAAGAGAATGGAGCAGGCAGTGGGGGGAAAAGGGGGGTGGAGTGAGAGAGGAGTGAGAGGGAAAACAGATGAGTGTACTGACTAGCAAGTGAAAAGAGACACAAATACTGAAAAAAATAAAAAGAAAAACAATAACCATGACTAAAAACTAACCAACAACCATATAAAAAACTAAAACATACAATGATGCTAATGTACAAGCTAACCAACCTCCTTATTGGTGTGCTATTCCTCTATTCAAAGATGAGGTTTACAGAGAAATAGGAAATAATAATGATAACAATAATAAAAAGAAAAGCAATAGATTAAAGTCAGTAAACTAACAGAACCGACCAAGTACACTCTGAGACTTTTCCTTTAAGTCCAATGTCCTTTCAGCTCTGATTTCTAGCTATCTTTGCAGGCTGGTAGAATTGTTCACAGTTAGGGTCAGTTGCCCCTGGCCTGCTGTGAAGAACAGTTCAGATATGGGCTCCCTGCCCAGTCTATTACTGAGATCTGGCCTTGTCTATTTATCAAGGGGGAAAGAGCTTCTGTCATTCCCGTTTTGATGTTGTTACCTTGGCTCTCCAGCAGGTGATGCTATCTCACCACTCCAGTAGACATTTATCTGCAGCTGCTGAAGGCTTCAGTTCGGAGGTTGCCCAGGAAGGGAGGGAGCCAGTGATGGTATGCCTGGTGGCCACCTCCCCATACATGGGGGGAATACCACAGGCCTAGCTCCGTGCGTGGGCCATGGCTTGGCTGTGGCAGTGGCAGCAGCAGCCACAGCAGTGGCGATCTCAGTAGATCCTGCCTGCGGGGGCTTCATGGTCCAAAGTGGGTCACCTCAGGCATGGACGGGCAATGACCGCAGCGGCAGCCTCTGTGGCTGCAGTAGTGGCCCAGACCCTGGTGATTTTGAGCAGTGGCGACGGCGGCTGAGCTCCCTGTGAACAGCAGGCTGCTGAAGATGGTAGTTGCAGCCCATGAGAGAGAGCTAGGGTCTTTATGAGTGTTCTCTTCCACAGAGGGTCTCGCAGACCATGCTACCCCATTGCCATATTGCCAGAAGTCCTTTACTCACTTTTTAATATGGCTGTTTGATTTTTTTCCTTTAAACTCATTTGAGTTTCTTCCAGATCTTGAATGTTAGGACATAAGTAATTCTACCAAAAAGACACCTGCACATGCTTTTTTATAGCAATACTATACACAATAGCAAAAACATGGAACCAACCTTACTGTCCATCAAAAGTGGACTGGATTTTTAAAAATTTGGTACATATACACAACAGAGTATTAAGTAGTCATAAAGAAGAAAAAATAATAGATTTCACAGTAAATTGACTGGAATTGGAGCTCATCATATGCAGTGATCTATCACAGAGACAAATAACTGAATACCACATGTTCTCACTCATAAGTGGGGCCTGAACATTAATCACATTGGTACAAGGGAGGGATCGGCAGTCATTGGATGCTGCCAGGAGTGGGGAGAACATAACAACACAAAGGCTACCTGATCCTAACCCAGGGAAAGTAGGACCAATTGAAGGCCCAAACCTTGCTTGCACACGGGCCTAATTGTGTAGCTAATCCTGACTTGTACCCCACATTTCCATAAAAAAATAAAATTTAAATAAAGATTTGGTGGGGCAACCCCTTTGGGTCCCCTCCCACTGTGGGAGCTTCACTGTCCTATCAATAAATCTTGCTTATTCACTTAAAAAAAAAGATTTGGTGCCGGGCTCGGTGGCTCAGCCTGTAATCCCGCGCCTTTGGGAGGCTGAGGTGAGTGGATTGCCTGAGCCCGTGGGTTCAAGACCTGCCTGGGCAGCGAGACCTCATCTCTACAATAAATCAAAAAATCAGCCGGGCATGGTAGCGCATGTCTGTAATTCCAGCTACTTGGAAGGCTGAGGCGGAAGATATCGCCGGAGCCCAGCAGGTCGAGGCTGCGGTGTCCGGGAGTGGCCACTGCACTCCAGTCTGGGTGACAGAGTGAGACTCCAACTCAAAAAAAAAAAAAAAAAAGATTTGGCAATTATGAGTAAAGTTGATTATAAGCATCTGTGTGCAGATTTTTGTGGATAAAGTTTTCAACTCCTTTGGGTAAATAACAAGCATCATTATTGATTACTGGATTGTATTGTACAAATATGCCTAGTTTTGTAAGAAACTGTTCTCCAAAATGGCTGTACTATGTTGTATTTCTACAAGCAATGAATGAGAGTATCACTTGTTCCACATTCTTACCAGTTTTAGATGTTGTCAGTGTTCTGGATTTTGGTCATTCTAATAAGTGTGTAGTGGTATCTCATTGTTGCTTTAATTTGCATGTCCCTGATGACATATCATGTGGATCTTTTTCCATATGCTTATTTGTCATCTGCATGTCTTTGTTGGTGAAGTACCTATTAAGGCCTTTGAACAATTTTTAAAATTGTGTTATTTATTTTATTTTTGTGTTGGCATCTCACTTTGTGAGACTGAAGTGCAGTGGCACGATAATGGCTCTCCACAGCCTTGACCTCCTGGGCTCAGGCTATCCTGCCACTTCAGCCTTCTGAGAAGCTGGGATTACAGGTACACATTGTCATGACCAGCTATTTTTGTTGTTGTTGTTGTTGTTGAGACAAGGTCTAGCTATGTTGCCTGGGCTGGTCTCAAACTCCTGGGCTCAAGCAATCCTCTCACCTTGGCCTTCCAAGTGCTGGGATTACAGGCATGAGTCACCATGCGCAGTCTTGGATGATTTATTTTATTGTTGTTGACTTCCAAGTGTTCTGGATATAACTTTTCATAATTTCTAAAAATGTTAAATGAATTCCAATGACTTTTTTTCCACAGGAAGATAAAAGACAAACCTAAAATTCATAGGGAGCCATGAAAGGCCCCAAATAGCCAAAGTAATCTTAAGCAACACAAAGAAAACCAGAAGTATCACACTCTTCAATTTCAAAGTATACTACAAAAGCAGGAATCAAAACACTATGGTACTGGCACAAAAACACACATGTAGACTGATGGAACAGAATGGAGAACCCATAAATACATATGTTTATATGTAATCAAACTTTTTTTAAAAGATGCTAAGTATATACAATAGAAAAAAAGACATTCTCTTCAATAAGTGGTGCTTAGAAAACTGGATCTCCACATACAGAAAACAAAATTGGACTCATCTCATGTCACATACAAAAATCAACCCAAAATGAATGAAAGACTTAAATGATGTCTCATATCAATATATTCAACTGTTTTATTGATCAGTCATATATTCAACTCTTCTGGTCCATTACTCTCAGGGTCTTTTCCCAGGTATTTTCCTGGTCTGCCCTAGGTAGGTGTGTGTGTGTGTGTGTGTGTGTGTGTGTGTGTGTGTGTGTGTGTATGTTTGAATATGCCCTTTATCCCTTTCCTCTATGGCAAGGACAGTGCTTTCCCAGTCAGATAATACTGAGACCTGACCTTAGTTGTAAGTCTTAAAAAACAAGAGTTGGTAAAGATCTTGAGGAGAGTAAATATTAACTTTTGATTATCCACCCCAAGGGAAGACTGTACTTGGTACCCATGCAAGGGGGAGCTGATTGCTGTTTTTGGCCCAGAAGGTTCAGAAGAATCAACAAATATTTCTCTCAGACACACACAGATATTCTCATCTTATGTTCAGGGTACCAGCTTTCCTTTATGGAGGACCTGATCTTAACTTACAAAACATTCCAAGGCTATGTATCAGATGTTTTGGTAACTCTAACCATTGGATTTACGTCTCTATAAACATCAACATGGAGGCTTTTAGCTTTCAAACATGCCCTGGACCAAAATGAAGTTTTCTTTTTTTTTCTTTCAATGTATCAATGGACATTCAGCAACTCAATTAATCGCAAAGCCTCATAATTACCATTTCTCCCACAGCTCTCAACGGTTAGAGAGATGGCATCAGCCAGTTCATCCCAGTCCTACCTTAATCCCTCCTTTTTACCATAGCATTCCACTTACCCACAACAATGGTATCCATTTTGCTATCTGGTAGCAAGTGAGTTAATTCAGGATTTAAAACTACAGAGTTGTTTCTGAAGACCCTTCTTGTGTCAACTGTCTTCATTGGAGTTCCTCCTACAGCAGAACTTAACACAGGGATTTAAGTTCAAGTAGTCACTTTGGGAAGCAATATTTTAAAAAATCAACAACAAAACAAGAGAAGTGAGACAGAGAAGGAAAGAAAGTCAAAGGGCGTATTCTCAAACAACTTACCAATGTGATAATATACATTTATCTACTAGAAAATTCTGGGAGTCAGTATAGAAATAAGAACCACAACATTCCCCTACCCACAAGGTATCTGGGAGTTTTATGTCCCAAATATATCCAGGCATTGGTTGAAGGTTGCTTTTGGAGACAGGTTAATTTTGGGGGATGTGTGGCTCCCTGCTATATGTACTCGCAGAGCAGGTCTGGCTGCCAGAGAAAGCCCTCCAGCAAAGAGATCAGTGGTGAGTCCAGTGCTGACCTAACCCCCCTCCTCCCCAGAAATCTACTGAATGTCAGACCCACACAACTGAGGCATGACTGAGAGGTAAAATCCAGGTGGAGCCTGAACGTCTGTTGCAATAGGAGAACTCCATTCCAGGATAGGCCTGGCTGGAGCACCCCGTGAGTACATACCTGGGGAAGAGACAATTCTGCACCTCTCCACTGTAGGGGATCTCCCTAACCACACGAGAGTGGAAGTGGAGAACTGCAGCCCCACCCACCTCCACTGCCTCTTCTCCTTCCCTGCTCCAGAAATGGGAAGAGAGTGAAAGAGACGGAAGTCTGCAGGCAGTAGCAGAACAGATGAGAGGAACAATTATAGAACCTGCCACAAGAAGGCAGGGATTTTTTCTTTTTTAAATTTTTGCCTGTTTGCTAGTTCATTTATTTTTTAAAATATGTTTGGTTGTGCATGAATGTGTATGTGAGGGTTTGATCTGTACTTCCCCTCCCTTTTTTCTTTTCTTTTTCTTTCTAATTTTGTTTTCTGTTTATGTGTGTATGTGAATGATTGAGTGTTCATCTTTCCATTTTTGTTGTAGTTGGTTCGTTTTTGCTCTTTTGTTCTTCTCTTTTTTACTTTTTTTTAGTTTAAGGTGTGTGTGAATATATGTGTGAAGGTTCAATATGAATTCCTTTTTTTTTTGTTTTTTTTTTGCTTTTTATTTGCTTTTTATTCTCCATTAATTTTGCTCCATTAATTTTGTGCTAGGCATGTGTGTGTGCTTAGTTTTTCCTGTGTTTTTTGTTGTTGTTGTTGTTGTTGCTTGTTTGTTTGCTTCACTTTGTTGTTATTCCAGTTTGTTTTGGGAATGTGTGTATGTCTCTCTGTGTGTGTGTTCAATTGTTTTTTGCTTTGGTTTCTGCTTTCATTTTTCTGTGTTTTTTTTTCTTTCTTTTTTTAAAAAAATTCTTGTCCATTTTCTTTCATTCTATTTTTCTCTGTTCTCATAACTGTCACTGTATCTTGCACTCAGGGTGTACACACACGTACCCACTGCATCATCATAAAGAGTGGTGGTGGGGAGCGGGTCTCAGGAAACATACCACAATCAGTGAACATTGTGGTTTGCAAGTAGTTTCTGAATTCTAGCTCCCCATTCCCTACCAAATTCAATATTCAAAACTACAAGAGACAGCAAAGCTTCCCACCCACAGTCCTGTTTCAAAACAGAATGAATCTAGAGCCCAGATCAGGGAAGAACAGAGGGCCGAGCAAACATCAGAAGTGAAAGCCTCTCCCACTGAAAATGAATAATGGAACTAAAGAGAAAAGTAAGAGATCTGTCACAAATGAGAAAAAACTAATGAAGAACCACAGGTAATTTCAAATGTAAGAAAGAGAAAACTCCCAAAAAATCAGGGCTTGGATCCCAAACAAATAGAAGTCACCAACGACTGGCCCCAGAATATGAAAGGGATTAGGGAATTGATGGAAAGAGTGAATAGGACTCAAGAGAGACAAAATGCAACACTGAAAGTACTTGTAACAGAGATTCTGGCAATAAAAGATTTCATCCAGAAAATAAAAAACAAGATGACAAGCATGAAAAGCAGAATTAGTCTAGCAGAAGAAAGAATCTCAGAACTTGAAGACCAGAACATAGAATTAACCTGATCTGTAAAAAACACAGAAAGAAAACTCAGAAAGAAAGAACAAAGCCTACAAAAAGTGTGTAATTATATCAAAAGGCTGAGCCTATGCCTGATGGGTATCCCAGAAGAAGAAAGAGAAATGGAGAACAACTTGGAGCAAGTATTCCAGGAGGTAATCCAAGAAATCTATCCCAGAGATGTGACCAGCCAAACACAAGAGATACAGAGAACCCCCATAAGACATCAAATGAGAAGACTAACCCCTAGACACATAGTAACTTGCTTACACAAAGTAGGCACAAAAGAAAAAAGTCCTAAAGGTAGCAAGAGAGAAAGATTGAACTACCTACCAGGGAAAACCAATCAGAATAGCAGCAGACTTATTGGCAGAAACACTACAAGCAAGAAGGGACTGGAGTCCAATATTCAAAGTCCTCAAAGATAAATAATTTTAACCAAGAATTTCTAACCCAGGCAAGTTCAGCTGCATCAATGATAGAAAATTAAAATCCTTCCCAGACACCCAATCCCTAAGAGATTATGCAGCTTCCAGACCAGCTCTACAGGAGGTACCCAAAAAATCCAAGAAGTCACAAACAAATGGAAAAATATTCCACGCTCATGGATAGGAAGAATCAACATTGTTAAGATGCCCATCCTTACCAAAGGTAATCTAAAGATTCAACACAATACCCATTAAATTACCAACATCATTCTTCTCAGATCTGGAAACAATACAGAAACTCATATGGAAACATAAATGACCACAAATAGCCAAAACAATCCTTGGCAAAAGAAACAAAGCAGGAGGTGTCACATTTCCAAACTTCAAACTTTACTATAAGGCTACAGTAATCAAAACAGCCTGGTGTTGATACAAGAACAGGTATATAGATCAATGGAATAGGATAGAGATTCCAGAAGCAAAGCCTGAATTTCTCAACCAACTCATCTTTGACAAAGTTTCCAACAAGAACCACAGGGGAGAGGAGAACCTATTCAGTAAATTGTGCTGGGAAAACTGACTGATCACATGCAAAAGACTGAAGCAGGACCCCTACCTATCACCATACCCAAAAATTAACTCTAAATGAATCAAGGACCCAAACAAAAAACCTCAAACCTTAAGAATCTTAGACAATGCAGAAGACACCCTTATGGAAATTGGAATTGGCAACCAATTCCTGATCACAACACTTACTTTTTTCTCTTGTACTTTTTAACCATGCTGCTCTTTTTCTTCATATATGCCAAGGAACCTAGGGTCCCTCTGCCCAAAACGTTTTATCTTATCTTCTTCTCCCTAACTCTCATTCACCTTTTATGTCTCAGGTGAAACCTCACATCCCCATGGCTATGACCTGAATGTTTGCTCCCCAAAATTCACCTGCTGAAACCTAATTAACAAATGTGATGAATTTAGGAGGTGGACCTTTGGGATGTGATTAGGTAGTGAGGACAGGACTTACATGAACGGGTTTGGTAGAGGAATAAGACAGCTGCCTTGCCTCTTCCACCATGTAAGGACACAGCAAGAAGGGGTCATCAAGAAAGCAGCTCTGGGCCAGACATGGTGGCTCACACCTGTGATCCTAGCACTTTAGAAGACTGAGATAAGAGAATTGTTTGAGCCCAGGAACTTGAGACCAGCCTGGGCAACATAGCAAGACCTTGTCTCTACAAAAAAATTTTTAAAAATTAGCAGGGTTTGGTGGTGCATGCCTGTAATCCTAGCTGCTCAGAAGGCTGAGGCAAAAGGATTGCCTGAGCCCAAGGAGGTTGATCGTGCTGCTGCACTCCAGCCTGGGTGACAGAGTGGGAGCCTGACTCCAAAGGAGAGGGAGGTTGAGAGAGAAAATAAGTAAAAGAAGAAGTAAAAGAAGAAGGTGGGGAGGGAGGGAAGCAAAGGAGCCCTTATCAAACACAAAATCTGCCGGCACCTTGATCTTAGACTTCCCAGCCTCCAGAACTGTGAGAAATAAAATTCTTTTGTTTATGCTGTTTTGGTATAGCAGCCTGATTTTCAAGAAGGTTAAATCTTTGCAATTTACATTTTCTAAATTCTCAGCATTTGCCTTTCAATGCACTTATCTCAATATTTCAATAAATTATTGCCTAAGCAGCTATTTAATATATGCTTCAATTCACTCTACAAATATTTACTAAGTTCTTATTATGTGCCTGACTGTCTGCTGGATTCTGGGGTTACCTGTGGAGAACAAAACATGTCTTGCCCCATCCCTCATGAAACTTGTAGTCTGGCGTATAACGTCTTTTATGCTTTACTCTAAGTCCCATGAAGACAGGGTTTTGTCTTACTACAGCATCTCCTGAATTCATATGACTTAGCTAAATAAATGTAGAAACTAATAGATAAGTGAGTGAGTTTCATTGGGAATGTTGCTTTTAAAAGTAGATCTGGATCCAAAACTTTTATTTCTCTGCCATGTTAATCTTACTCTTTCTATAGAGACCCATCTTACACCAAAGGACTGAAGTTGTCATTATCACAATATTTGCAGATAGGCAATGTCATATACTAGGAAAAAAAGCCTCAACCTTGTGGTAAAAAGATCTGGTTTTTATTATTATTATTGAGTTGAGGTCTCACTCCATTGCCCAGTCTGGAGTGCAATGGCACAATCACAGTTCACCATATCATTGACCTCCTAGGCTCAGGTGAGCTTTTCAACTCAGTCTCCTGAGTAGCTAGGACTATAGGCATGTGCCACCATGTCTGGCTAATTTTTTGATTTTGTTTTTGTAGAGATGGGGGTCTCACTATGCTGCCCAGGCTGGTCTTGAATTCCTGGGCTCAAGCAATCCTCCTGCCTTGGCCTCCCAAAGTGCTGGAATTACAGGTGTGAGCCACTACACTCAGCCAAAAAATCTGGTTTTAAATTTAGCTCAAGTAATTATTTCATGTGAAATTTTAACAAATTTTTAATCTGATCTTCAATTTCCCTGGTTATGATTTTGAATTTAATAGAACCAAAATTATAGAAATGTAAAGATTAAATTAGATGGTATATGTAAAATAACATGATAGGATTCCCATGCATAATAGTTTCCAAAGAAATGGTATTTGAAACTGGTGTTGAATTAGCAACATTTATTGAGCATTATGGAGTAATGTGGCTGTTAGTCTCTAGGTTCAGACCAGAATAGCCACCCATTAGTTAGGTAACATTGGGCAAGTCATTTAATACTTCTCAGCTTTAGTATGCCAGTCTGAAAAACCAAAATAGTATCTAACTTATAAGGTTATTGTGAAGATTAAGTCATAAAAGCATTTGAGTGCTTTAAACAGAATGCCTGACACATAGTAATCACTCAACAAATATAACCTATTATTATTGTCATCTACATACACTCAGTGATACCTGTGTCCACGTGAGCTTCGCATTATTGACAGCTCACTGATATGAGAGCTTATAAGAATTGCCCCATTTCACTTTGTAGGGAAATGAATGATTTGTGGTCCCAGAATGAACAGAGCATAAATAAAAGAAACTGTTCATCCAAGCTGGATACTGAGACTAGTTGGAGAGATGTGAGCTAGATCAAAAAAGGAAAGCATAAGATAATATTTCTCAATTACATAATAACTCCTACAAATCAATAACAAAAACTTAGTAACCAACAATTATGGTAATACTATAAGAAAAGGATTGGCAGTAGTCGGAATCTGCCAGGGGAAGGAAAGCACACCTCATCAACAAGTGTACCTGCATAATGAACATTTGTATATCTAACACTGAATTGTGCATCAAATCTTTAAAATAAAAAATTTTAAAATTAAAAATAAATAAAAGACAAACTTAGCAACCACACAGAAAATATGAGCAAGGATATGGCCATAAAATTCAAAGTAGGGAAAGCAAACATTATCAAAAAATAATTGCCATGATCAATAAGGAAAATAAAAACTATCATAAAGTATTATTTCTTTTTTCCTTCCTTATACTGGGAAAACAGTAAAGAGTTTTCAGACTGTGCTGTTAGACTGTGTGGAAAAGGGCACTTTCATATGCTCTTGGAGGTTGTACACATTGTACACACTCTCTAGAAGACTATCTGGTGGCACTGGTTCAAATGAAAAATTCACCCACACTTTCACCTAGCATTGACATTTGTGAAGAAATATATGTATACAGAATTCCTGTAAAAGATTATCCATTGTAGCACTTCTCCTGTATAGTCAGAATAAAAAGATTGGTAAGTGGCAAAAAGAGAAATGATTATGACTTGTGTACATCTGCTATTCTTTGAAATACCTTAAAAAGAATGAGGTAGGTCTGATGGACCCATAGAAGGTTCATGATATATTAATGAGAAAAACAAATAAAACTTCAGAACAAATGACCTCATTTTCATAAGAAGAACATTTTAGATACCCATGTTCATATGTGCAGAGAAAAGTGTCTGAATGGGTACATACGTAAACCTTAATAGTGAGAGAGATATGGGGAGTGGAGAGAAACAGTGTTTCACTTTTCATTCAACACACGTTTCACTGATAATTTTTAAAATTGGAGTATCACTTTAAAGAAAATGAGAGTTTGCATCTTCGAGCTCCAGGCAGGGAGACACTATATCCCTAAGTCATACCTAAGTTTCTGTGAGCTTCCTTCTCAGAGTCAAAGTTTGGAGCATATGTAGTATACCCCATGTTCATTCAGGCTGGTCTCTCAGGCCCTGGCTGCTCTTCTGGGATTAGCTAAGCTGCAAAGCCACAATCACTAATACTGACATTGCAGATACTACCTTGTGGGCTCTACTCCACAGAGAAGGTGATGAGGTTGGACAATGACACACATGGGACTCCACGTTAGTGAGAACCATGGAATCCACACAGAAGCATGCGACAACACTTCAGCTTTCAGCACCTTCCCCAGACATGTCTTCCTGCCCCTGATAAGCAGAAACATCACCAGGAGTCTGAGGACTTTATCCTTTCTACCTCTTCCTGATGCCTTTTTTCTTTGGCTCTGGAGAACTTCCTAGCATCCCTGAATGATCTGCTCTATGATGGTGTCAAAACAAGACATGATAACGCGTGCTGCCTGAGGAAGGAAGAAAGCACCAGGCCAAGCTCTTTCTAGTTCAGCCAAGAGTCCACAGTAAGGTGAGAATCTGCACTTAAAGAGTTGTACACCAGCATATGGCAGTTTCTGGACACCTTAGGCTGCAGACTGATACTGGTCCATGGTCTGTCAGATCAGCAGCGACGTTAGATTTTCATAGAAGTGTGAACACAGTTGTGAACTGAGCATGCAAGGGATCTAGGCTGCATGTTTCTTATGAGTTTGACAGCACCTCTCATATCTCTGCCCTATCCATGGAAAAATTGTCTTCCATGAAACTGGTCCCTAAAAGGTTGGAGATCGCTGCCTTAGACAACTCTTAAGACAGGCTTTCAGTAATTTCTAGAGGGAGGATCATCTTTCCCAAATTTATCCTTTGTACAATATTGTATTGTAAAATTTGTCTCTGACCTCCTAAGATTTCTTATTTTGTCTTTTCCCTCTCTGCATAGTGTTTCATCCTTTCACTGTTCTCAGACATGCTGTTTTCATAGACTCTCCCACCTCCCCTAATTAAAATCCACACAAAAGTATGAATGATTTCCATAATAAGGAATAATTCTTTTAAGGGAAATTTTCCCTTAGTCAGAGAAAATATCTTAAGGATTTTAGAAGTTTTCAATCAGTTGAGGAGGTATTATGAGAATCAGAGTTAGGTGATCCAGAAATCATCCTCTAGACATTGTTGTCCATTTTGTCTTCTTTTAACAACTGGTCCAGACTTTTCTTCCTACTCCTGGAAATTAATGATTATACATGGACACTCAGAGAATAGATTAAGTTGTGTTATCCAAGTGTTCCTTCTACTTACAAAGCGCAGTCTATGCATCAGATTGTCAGTAGTTCTAGAGACCAATTCTGTAATAGAGAATCCAGGTTCCAATAAGACAATTTCTCATTGTTTTATAGGGCTTTTAAAGAACCTTCATGTGTACAGCCTCTTCTGGGTTTTTTTTTTTACAAGCTTTTGTACTGAAAACAAATATTAATCTCCCATTTCCCAGATGAAGAAACAGCCTGCCCGGAAAGCAAGTCATTTTCACAAAGTCTCAGAAAATGTTCATGGTAGACCTGGGACCAAAGGCCAGATCTTTCATTTCCGGAATCAAGGACCACTCCCACATACCACAATGTTGCTTTTATTATTCACACCATTTTATAAGGCAAGATTCTTCTCTAGTAGTTCCTAGTCTTGGCCTTCTTCCTTTACACCCACACAATGCTTCTCTCCTCTGCTCATAAGGAATGACATGCTGTGCTATGAGTCAGGCAGGATAGTCTCTGCCAGTCGTGAAGAGTACAAGGAGGACTCCAAGGTTCCAGGCAGCTTCCCCTCCAACTACTTCTGAGACTCTCTCTAGCTTCACAGGTAGCTTTGTCAGAGGACATTTCCCCTGGTAGTAGTCATGGGCTGCTGTGAAGTAGAGCTCAGTCCATTCTTAGGCCTTTCTTAAGACCTGATAAGAAAGACACATCTCATGTTTCCTAAGTCATGGGTCACCTGATGTCCAGCCTTAAGGCTAGTTTTTCAGTTAAAGAAAACAATCACAATAATATGCTAAATGGAGAAAAACAAGCACAGGAAGACTATGGAACATGGGTGTCAAATGGATTAGGTACAGAAGGCTTCTGAGTTAGACAGATTTATGATCAATCTGGATTGAACCCTACTCTCTGCAACCTTGAGGAAGTTAATTCTGGTCCTCAGTTTCATGATCTAAAACTTAAAATGTCTTTTCTGGACTAGAAACTGGAATATTGAGAGAAAACTTAAAAGGTGGCATAGTGCCATGGTTAAGAGCATAGGCTTTGAGGTCAGACAGAGCTGAATTCAAATTTAAGTTCTACCACTTACAAATTCTGTGATCTTGAACATGTCACAGAACCCCTCAGAGCTTCAATATCCTCATCTACAAAGTAGAGATTATATAACACAAAATTACCATAATCACATCAAAAACTTATATAAAGCTCTTAGAATAATTCCTGATATATAGCAAGTGCTCAATAAATGTGACTAGCCCTTTTAGTCTTCATTCATCATCATCCATATTTAAATTCATTCAGGATATTTAATATCATTTTATGAATTGCCACATTTTATAATAGAAAAACTAGTATTTGTTCTCTTGATTTGCAACCATGTGGCATCTTTTAACTTGATTCATGAAAGCAGACAGATCAGGGTGACAAATAAATCCAAATCTGTGAAGAAAAAGCTAAATAAATGAAATGAGCAGTTGGGTCTGTATCAGCACTCAAGGTATCCAGACATAAATGTGAAATTCAGCCACAACTGAATACAAAGTTATATCAAGCGAATCACTTCACCTCCCTTAACCTTGGTATTGTCATTTGTGAAATAAGGATAATAAGTGATTGTTGTAGGGACACACAACAAGACATGTCCTAGGATTACTATAAGGATTATACAAGATGATATATACAAAAGTGCCTTATGCAGGGACATTTCTTAATTGTTTGCACTTTTCTCCCAATAAACAAATTGCAAAATCTAAGTATTTTTTGAATAGTCATAAACACAGCTTATTTGTGGACTGCCAACTCTGATCCTCAGCTCAAAAAATCTACTTGTTTATTTTTTTAATACTGCATTATTTTAATTATATGAAAATTATAAAAAGTTATATCAGGAAAATTAACCATTGGTAAAAAATAATTACAACGATGATTGTCTTGGAGAGTGAATTGACTGGGAAGAGGTATGAGACAACTTTCTGGAGTGATGACACTGTTCTATATCTTGATAGGCATCTGTGTTATACAGATGTATACGTCTGTCAAAACTCATCCACAATACACTTCAAATCTGTATGCAAATCTTACCTTAACAGAGAGACCATAAGCAAATACTACACTCTTGTAATAGCATCCGTTATTTATGACTAGACAAAATCATTATAACTACTCTGTAATGAAAGACCAGACATAGAATGTTGCTTAGTTCTAGGAACCATGTTTTTTTTCTTTCTTAGGAACCACATTTTAAGGACAGAAAAGTGGAACAGGTTCACAGTAGAGAGACCTGGATGGCAGAAAAACTCGAAGACTGTGTTTTAACAAGACTGAAAAATTTATTTTAAAAATTGTCGGCATTTACTTAATACTTACCAGGAACCAGAGACCCTTATTTAATCCTCATAATAAATTAAGAGTAATGTACTATTACTACTCCCATTCTACAGAAGAGAAAACTAAGGCTGGGCTTTTAACCATTGCACAGTGCTGCCTTTGGTGATGAATATTTAGATTTCTCAAAAGCATTCGTATTGAAGAAAAATAGGCTTGTTCTATGAGTTCCCAGAAGACCAACCTCATTCCAGTGGACAGAGTTGAGAGTTAATTATATTTTAGCTTCTCCTATTAAAAAAAATTCTGACAACTAGCACTTTCTGCCAATGAAGGTGTTCATTTTTCTAGGATCCTATAAAAGGAACATCAATTGAGAATCTGGGTTAAATATATGATCTTAATAGTTTTTGCTCATAAAGTCTCTAATTAAACCTATACCCTTGTAAAAATAGGCATATAAAATTATTTATCAGATATTTAAATAACTATAATGATATAATATATGGTATGTTATACTTTTACAAAAAAACTTTACATTATTTCTTAATGTGTATTCAATGGTATCTAAATATCAGAGTGATTTGATAATCATATCATCATTTTTTAAAATTTAAGAACAAGGACATCCTTAATAACTATAAGTTTTGTAACATTCCTTTTCCATTTAAACATGTATTTCCATTCTTTATTTCTTATGCAAATAGTATCCTATTATAGTACATTTTTATGCAGGAAAGCCTTTTATAATTCCTTATCTTACTCTTCACAAAGAAAGCATAAAATTAAAGTTATTTTTAATTTTTTGTGACCATAAAATTTTAAGTTTTAAATAATAAATGAATTTTCTGAATTGAGTTCTTATTGTAGTACAATTATTAGTAGTAAACTGACCAAAATTATGTAGATATTAGCTTCAATTATATAAAGTTGCCAATGTCCACCTATTTTGACCTTTAAAAATGGTAATTTCAAGCTGAGCTCAGTGGCTCAGCCTGTAATCCCGCACCTTTGGGAGGCTGAGGTGAGTGGATTGCCTGAGCCCACGGGTTTGAGACCCGCCTGGGCAGTGAGACCTCATCTCTACAATAAATCAAAAAATCAGCCGGGCGTGGTGGCGCATGTCTGTAATTCCGGCTACTTGGAAGGCCGAGGCAGAAGGATCGCCGGAGCCCAGCAGGTCAAGGCTGCGGTGGCTGGGAGCGGCCACTGCACTCCAGTCTGGGCGACAGGGTGAGACTCCAACTCAAAAAAAAAAAAAAAATGGTAATTTCATAGAGCAATATATTACAAATTTTGAAAGCAATTATTAAACCTAAATAATAAAGTTTTAATTGAAGGCATCTAATGTAATACTGGTTTTCCTAGTTCATGTATGTAGAAATGAGCATTACCTATTACCAGAATAAGTCAAAATCAGCATCAATTCTATTGCTATTTGTTTTTTTCATTTGTTATATGGGAGATAGAATAATGCATAAAGTGACATATCGAAGCAAAGATAAATTTAGAAAAAAGAAATAAGGAATCTAGAAATGCATTCTCCTGAAGCACAGGTACTCTGAGAACTTTTGGGGTATCAACAAGTGTATGCATCTTCCAAAGTAAAAATTGCTGAACCAAGTGACTTACAACACCCCCTTTCAGCGGGCAGATTCCTTGGCTATATAGTTCATCAACAGGTCTTATTACCATGAACAAGATGTCTTGATTTTAATTTGGGAAATCATGTTATATGGTGGCTAAAAGTATAGGCTTTGAAGCCAGATAAATATGACAAATGTAAATTTTGCCCTTTATGCGATTAAACTTTTCATGCCTCAGTTTTCCTATTTGTAAACCTGAATTAATAATTATTGTATCATAGAGTTATTGATTTAAACGTGGTAATACAGAGAAGTCTCTGTTTCGAAGAAAATGCTTTGTAAATGTTAAGTATGATGATAGCAATGATCTTGATGATAATTAAATATCCATGTTATTGTGTAAAACTAGTGAGCACTTGATCCTCTTATCAGCATCAATGTGTAGTTTATTCTGGGTACAGCAGTAGCAGTAATTAGACATCCTGCTAATATGTTCAAGTCTATAAACATAATTATTTTTGTTTTTATGGCAACAGATGGAAAACACCAGCTGGACCAGTGTGTCCCATTTTGTTCTCTTGGGCATTTCTACCTGCCCAGAAGAGCAGATCCCACTCTTTCTTCTTTTTCTACTCATGTACACAATCAACATTTCTGGCAACTTTGTCATCATCACACTGATTATCTCTGCTCCACACCTCCGCTCCCCCATGTACATCTTCCTCAGTAACTTGGCTTTGGCAGACATTTGCTTCACCTCTACCACAGTCCCCAAGATGTTGCAGAACATTTTCTCCCCTACAAAGGCCATTTCCTACATTGGCTGCTTAGCCCAGACTTATTTCTTCATTTGCTTTGCAGCTATGGAAAACTTTATCCTGGCTATGATGGCCTATGACAGGTATATTGCTATCTGCCACCCTTTCCGCTACCCTATGATCCTGACCAGAATACTGTGTGTGCAGATGGTGGCCATGTGCCATATCTTCTCTAACCTTCATGCTCTGCTGCACACCTTTCTCATGGGCCGACTGATTTTCTGTGCAGATAACAAGATCCCCCACTTCTTTTGTGACCTCTACCCTCTAATGAAGATCTCCTGCACCAGCACTCACTTCAACGCCCTGATGATTCACACAGAAGGTGTTATTGTCATCAGTGGAGCTCTGGCCTTCATAATGGCATCTTATGCCTGCATCATATCAGTGGTCCTCCAGATCCCCTCAGCCAAGGGCAAGTGGAGAACCTTTTCTACCTGTGGCTCCCACCTCACTGTGGTTGCCATATTCTACGGCACCCTCACATGGGTCTACTTCCGGCCTCTTTCCAGCTATTCAGTGACCAAGAGTCGTACTGTAACAGCCATGTATACTGTGGTGACTCCCATGCTGAACCCTTTCATCTACAGCCTCAGGAATAGAGATGTCAAGTTAGCCTTCAAGAAATGGATAAGTAGAATAGAGACTCCTTTCTTTAGATAAAACCCCAAAACACAGTTTTATCTATAATTCTGGGGAAACATTTTTGTATCTTACAAATCTTCTTTTAGAATGTTCCAGAAATATCTAAATTAAGTACATATCATAAATTTTCTCACTGTATATTGTTCCAAGATATCTCTTAAACCCAAAGCATGTGAAACAAAAGGGAACCATCATGTACTTAATCTAAAACACTAGTGTTGCTTTAGCTATGGCTGAGAGTGTTCTCTGGGCCTGCAATTAAACATTAGGGTGTTGTAACTCTCAGATGCTTAGCTGCAGGCAACAGAAACTGGTTCTGACTTATTGTGGAGGAAATTCGTTTATTGAAAAGACATGTGGGGTTCATGAATTTCCATGAACCAGGCCAAAAAATATTGAGAAGAACAAGAAAAGTCATTTAGTTAGAACCACAGTCAAAGTCATATCCCAGAAACAGTCTGATGAGGATACCACTGTAGTCACCAAACTGTTCACTGCAGCTCATACCTCCGTCAACATTGCCAGCAACAGTCACTGAGCATAGCTCATAGAAGCTAAAAACTGAATATTACCACCTGCAGAAAGAATTTCCCACTTCTTATTCTTTTCACCACTACCTCTAGATTCAAATTAAGTGGTGTATCTATCCAAGAATTTGTCACTTATTTATACTCTGGCTGCCAGAGAAAGTGGGACAGCAATAATGATGCTTTGATTTTCTGTAAGTCTATATAAGACAGGTGGAATGGGAGAACTATTCTGATATGGGACGAGAGACACAATGACAATATCCACTATATGGAGTCAGAAGGTACAAATGCTCCAGAATTAATCACTGTCCTACTCTCCAGGTTGCTTTTTCTTCACCATCTTTAGCTGCACCATTCGGGGATAACTTAAACTCCTTTTGCCTCAGCATGCTCTTGATCTTTTCTGTAGTTGATATGCAGAGCTCGTCTAATAGTGGGTGCTGGCTGACCAATCAATTCTAGATGTGGGAACAGGGGTAAGAGACACGATGTCTATTAAAATGTTGATTGTTCAGTCTCATGGGTATAGATAGGATCAAAAGGAAAATCTGACAGGGGCCTCCCAGGATGTGGGTAAGAAACTGCAAGCGTAGACTGATTTAGTTCCTCTGTCTGAATAAAGTTTCTCTTACAGGATATGACTGGTTATGACACTGAGTTGAGAAAGACATAAATTGTGGTAATTTTGTGTAACATGCTAGAAGAAGGATTTCTTTTAACCTGTATGTAATAAGTTTCAGCCAAAATTCATATGATTTATTTAATAAATAAATGCCTGTTGTTATAAGCTACTGATATATGGATATATGTAGAAATAGATATAGATATATATTTGAGAAGCCACATTCCCTAAGAATTTGGTTACATGATGATAATGAATTTTTCAAAGGTAATGGGGGTCCTGGAATTTATGAAATGATAATAACAGAGAAATAACGCCAACTTTATTTTTTTTAATTTTCATTATATTGTAAAGATGTGGGGTACAAGTCAGGATTAGGTACACAAGTAATCTGCATGCAGGTGACATTTGAGCCTCCAACTGGTCCTTACTTTCTCTGATTTAGAATCAAGTACTCTTAATGATGTTACATGCCCTTCCCCCCACCCCTGGCAATGTCCCGCTACTGCCAATTTCTCTCTTGTAGTATTGCAATAAATGTTCAGGACATACCTGTAAGTGAGAACATGTGGTATTCAGTTATTTGTCTCTGTTAAAGACTACTGAGTATGATGACCTTTAAATCCATGCAAGTTGCTGAGAAGTCCATAATTTTGTTCTTCTTTATGGCTGTATAATATCTCCATCATGTATATGTACCACATTTTCTTTATCTAGTCCACTTTTGATGGGTAGCATAGTTGGTTCCATGCTTTTGCTATTGTACATAGTGCTGTAATAAATAACACGAACTTTATAAGTTAACTGGTTCTTCCCATTTGCCAGGAATTATCTTACATACATGATATTTTTCTTCTGAACTCCAGTGTTTCCTCTTACTTTATGTTTTCTGCCTCCTTGGCCACCTCCTCCTTTCTCCATCATTAGGTGGCAATTCCAATACTGATCCTCTCTATTCTTTACTATTTCATTAGCCTGGCTAGCACTGTAGCCTCTTGTAGAAATCCTCATTAAAGAGCTTTCGTAGGATGGAGAGATGGGCTGGAGAGGAAATGAATGCATTCATAATACCAAATGGGTGATTCTATTTTAAAAATTTGTATTTAGATGATACCCTTCTTCTTCTGGGAGCTCATCTCACAGAATAAATATATACAATGAGTTGATATGCATTATATATAAGAATACACATATATTTTATGTTCAATACACTATTGTTTATATTAGTGGAAATTAGAAATAATCTTTAAATATACTAATGGAAGAAGCTTAGTTAATTGTGTTTGGTAGTTAGTCAGACAGTATTATCTGCTCTCAGTTCTTTCTTCTTTACCTATCCTTGCCATGGCTTCCCTGCCAGAAGAATGTACATCTCCATTCCATTGATGTTTAACTTGCATTAGGCAGCAGTTTGTGAACAAGAGTACCAAATGCTGCTTCCAATCAAAGCTTAGAATGAGTTTAGATCATTTGGTCTGCCCTCTCTTGAGCTTTAGCCATTTCCAATGGAAAAGTTCAGTCCACACAGCTATGGTCCCTTAGTAAGGAGTCAGAATGAAAAATACAGAATGAGAGCAGACCTAAACTTGACCCAAAGCCTGAAGCACAGATGCCTCTTTCAATCTGAAGACTTTGGAGTAAGAAATAAAAGTCTATTGTTTATAGGCAACTGAGGTCTCTTATGCAGTACTTTGAAGGAAATACCAATTAACATGATACATGTATACTAAAAATTGCTGTGCAGTCAATAAAAGGAATGAAGTAGATAAATTCCTGGCCTTACTCTCATTTCATCAGTGGCCTCTAAGTACATACAGATATCCAATTTTTTACCTGGAAGCCCTTTGCCCTCTTATCCCATTATTTCTTCATCCGTATGCTATTGATGTAAAATACATATACATGATACTTACTGTCAGCTGGTCATTCTTACAAGTACTTTACATCAATTTTACTCACCAAATCCTGACAACAACCCTAAAATTATAGGTACCATTTCTCCCTTCTGAGGTACATAGTAGTTGAATAATTTGTCTGACATCACACAGCAAGTAATTACAAAAGTTGGGAATCTAACTCTGGACCATAACTGCTACCCTATGTCACCTTCAACAAAACCCTTTAGAATTTTCTCTTTGACCCTTTGGAAGATAATATGCTTGCACAAAAGAGTTACTTACTCCTCTTGTTTCAGTGTATTTGTAAATACCACCCCCTTTATCTCCTTGAAGTGTGCTCATTTGGACAATCTTAGTTACATGGACATCTTAGTTATAAAACCTCTTCTAACCACCACCTCAACTTACCATCCCAGGATGATAGAGTGTACCTTCTTGTAACCACACCATTTACCTATGAACCTTTCTCTTTAGTTCGTGGCTTTTATTTGTTTACACTCTGTTTCCTCTACTCTTTTATAAGCTCTTTCAGAATACATAACCCAAACATGGAGGAAAAATTTTGGCATGTAATAAATTGTTAATAAATACATTAAATACATTTTTAAAAATAAACGAAAGCTCCCACAGCATCTAGAGTGGTGCTCAAAAGCCATATTAATAATTCTAGGACAGTTGCATTTCCTGATAACAACAGCATATGATTAGTGTTGCTTTGGGCAGTCCTTGTGCAGCCACAAACATACTGAGTCTCAATTAGCCATATTGTTTCTGAAGTCTAGTCACTGAAACTGGCACTCTAGCTTGAGCCTAGATTATTTTCACAAGATCTTTGATATTGTGTCATTCCAACCTTGAACACTAAGCTTAGAACTATGGCTACTCTCCTTCATAACCAGAGTTCAACCAATTTATTTCCCCATCCAATATTTCATCTGTTCCCTTATACATTCAATCTCCTTTCCCTCATGTTGCTGTTGTTCCATCAGGTTTTGTGTTGAAGCCTGATTGATGTAATATATTATGGGTATGGTAGGTGATTATCTTGGTGCATTTGTATTGCTATAACAAAGTACCTAAGACTGGGCAATTTATAAGGAACAGGTTTTTTTTTTTTTTTTTTGACTTAGAGTCTCACTCTGTTGCCCAGACTGGAGTGGTGGGAACAGAATTTTTTTTTTTTTTTTTTGAGTTGGAGTCTCACTCTGTCACCCAGACTGGAGTGCAGTGGCCGCTCCTGGCCACCGCAGCCTCGACCTGCTGTGCTCTGGCGATCCTTCCGCCTCAGCCTTCCAAGTAGCCGGAATTACAGGCATGCACTACCACGCCCAGCTGATTTTTTTTTTTTTTTTATTGTAGAGATGAGGTCTCGCTGCCCAGGTGGGTCTCGAACCCGTGGGCTCAGGCAATCCACTCACCTCAGCCTCCCAAAGGCGCAGGATTACAGGCTGAGCCACCGAGCCCGGCTGGGAACAGAAATTTATATCTCACCATTGTTGAGTCTGGGAACTCCAAGATCTCAATGTTAGCAAGTTTGGATGTTTAGTGAGGGCTGCTCTCTGCTTCAAAGATGGCACCTTGATGCTGCATTCTCCAGAGAAGAGTAAAATTTTGTCCTCACTTGGCAGAAGGGAGATGGAAGGGGAAAAAGGAAATAACTCTCTGCATCAAGCTCTTTTATAAGGCCCCCAATCCATTCATGAAAGTGAAGCCCTCATGAACTAAACAGCTCCCCCAATGACTCCTCCTTCCAACACTGTTGCATTGGAGATTAAGTTTTCAACACATGAATTTAGATCACAGCAATGATTAATAATCAGATTCAAGTGGAGTCAGTTAAAAAGACTAGAAGCAGATAAGTATAGCAGTAGGTTATCTTGTGTAGTTGTTGATGTTAAATAGCTCAAGGCAGGACAAATATCCCCCTCTACCCTCTCCCCAAATAAGGGTAGATATTTCCATAGATATAGCTGTTATTAGAGCAACATGATCTAAACATTAGCAAAAAGTGGAAAATGGAGAACCTCCCTGTCCTACCTCCCTTAATGGTAGGGGAAAGACAGAAAGCAATCAGCCCAATTTCATTAATTAAATATTTGTCCTCAATTTAAGTAGAACATCCTGAGATTTAGGTCATCCAAGAGCAATACTTTTTAGACTTTAATGTGAGCAAAATCAGCTGGGATCATTTTAAACTGTATAATCTGATTCAGTTGATCTGGTATGGTGTGGGAAAAGTGACTGAAAATGTGCATTTTTAGCAATTTCCCAGGCAAAGCAGCTGCTGCTGGTCCATGCACCACACTTTGAATAGCAGAACCCTAGAGAGAGCTTTCATCGATATGGCAGCTGGGGTTTATTCATAGAGAACACACAAAGCTGAGTAGCTCAGAGACTCAGAGGTGAAAACAAGGAATAATCTACCTTGACTAAAAGTAGAAGGGGGTTATGGCAAAGGCTTTAAATTGTTCTTAACATCTATTTATTTCTCTTTTATTCTCAAAGTTTAAACTGGACACATGTAAAGACTCTATTTCTTGCCCTCTCTTGTAGCTAGATGTGGTCATGTGACTAAGTTTTCACCAGGGGCATGTGTATGAAAGTAAGTATCATTTCACTGGCTTAAAAGGAAATTGTTTTCCTTCTGATTACTTCTTTTAACTCTTTCTTAAGTTTGAATGTAGATATGGTCTTGATAATCCAGGTCCAACCATGCAAATAAGAAACAGCAGAGCCTCAAGATGGAAGAATTTGGACCTGACAGACCTTACAGAACAGTTGCCACCTGCCCTACACAGCCAGGATCAGAGCAACACCAAAGTCCAAGCTCTTACTCATGAAACCTTTTAGATGTATGTTTTTGAAGATATTTCTTCTCTTATAGTCTTTCTGTGCAGATTTTCAACTGCTTTTTCCTTTTCCTTCATATGTTTTTCTTGTCTCTCTATTTCAGCACCAACCTAAGCTCTAATGTTCTAGTCATAGTTGGAAGTAAGGTGAACCCACAGGCACAAAAGATATAAAACACAAACAGATTACAAAATGGACCTAAGGGTAAAATGTATGTCGTATTAATTTATGTTTCCTCATTCAAGTACTGACTTCATATCTATATTTAAGAATAAAGTTCCTTTATGATTGTTGATTAATAACTCCCCATTTTTCCCCCTCTTCAAACTTTGATGAGTACCATTCCACTTTTCTTCTATGAGTTCAACTTTTTTAGATTTCACAGGTGGTGAGATCACATAGTATATGTTTTTCTGTGATAGGTTTATTTCACTTAGCATCATGTCTTCAAGTTTTATCCATGTTGTCACAAATGGCAAAATTTTCTTCTTTTTAAGAGCCGAACAGTATCCCATTGTATGTATATAACACATTTTCTCTTTAAAATATAAATTTATCAAAGTATAGTTGAATAGATAAATTTAATATATACAATCTGATCAGTTTGGACATATGTATAAACCCATGAAACTGGCAACACAATCAAGGTACTATCTATCACCTCCTCAAGTTTCCTTGTGTCCCTTTTTGGATTTTGTAGATTTTTTTAATTGTATTTTTTTGTTTGTTTGTGGTAAGGACAGATAACATGAGATATATTCTCTTAACAAACACCTATAGTCAATAATAATGCAGTATTATTAAAAATGTGTTAAGAGGATACATCTCATTTTATAGGTTCTTACCAAAATAAAATTTTAAAATTTTAGAAAAGAACAAAGAAATACCTTAGATAGACATGCTAAACACAGGGTTTGAATAATGTATTTTAAGTGTTATGAAGGGTGACATATACCAGCAGTTTTCACCGGTGATGCCTCTGTCTTTGGTATAGTAGTAAATTGAATTTTCCTTTCTGTATACATACATATATATTGCTGTCAGAATTAATATATATACATATATTACATATATACATATACATATATATGTATTAACCTACAAAAGACATAATCATGTTTTCCCTGGGTCTAAGAATGAGGAAAGAAACTAAATATTCAGAGTAGTCTTTTGAGATTCTTTTGCATCTCTAGAGGTGGGGCAGGCATCCCAGGGAAAAAAGAGGATGAAAACGCAATTCTGGAATTTAAGGTTACAAAATGCACACATACATACAAATTAAAATAAAGAATCTTATAAGAGTTTACTTATAGGATGGGAATTTAGAAATATAGGAAAGGAGTGGTTCTGAACTCATGCAGTAGAAATGAAATTTTAAACCATTCCATTGTAAACACTACCAATAATCCTATTAACTTCTCACTCTTATTGCACTTTTACCTTATGCCAGGAAATTACTAAGCATTTTTACACTTATTATTTCTTTTAATTACTCCCAGAATCTCTATTATTATCACTCATTTTTCAAACAATGAAACTGAATTTTAGAATATGTAAATGAATTGCCTAAGGGCACATAGCTAATAAATATGAAACCAAGATTCACAAGACATTTTTACAATTCCCATGGTTTCTTAATATCAAGGTAGAAGACTGCTACCACCTGCCTCTACAGGCCTGTGGGTAAGTTCAAGTGCCAATGTTGGCACTTGACTTTCCAATAGGAAAAGAAAAATTTTATGCCACTCAAATGCATCCTTGTTCTTCCCAGATAGTTGCTGAAAACTAGGTTGATAAAAGAGCACATTCAAACTTTCCTTGTGTCTTTAGAAATCCTACTTATTTTCCTTTAAATGGAGCTTTTTATTATAAAAGAAATGTAATGCATAGAAGGAAAACTTAGGCAATATTCAAAAGCAGAAGGAAGGAGAAAAAATCACCCATTATCTTACCATCCCAAATTGATGAACATTTTGTTGTATTACTTTTCAGTCTCCTTTTTACTATGTAAAAGTATATTTACATAGTAAAAAAAAAAACTGATTTAATCATACTATCTATATAACTTTTTCTATCATTAAGTTGTCATATTTTCATATTGTTGCATATACATACACACACACACACACACAAACACACACACACACACACACACGCACTTTCTTGATGGAGATGGCCCTGTTTAGTACGCCATTATCTTACACCTGAAGCTTTCAGTTATTTTTTATTTGCAATATGACAAATACTTCTGGATTTAATATATTTGTATATCAAACTTTCTAGCTTGATTCCTAGACATAGAATTACCTAGTAAATATTTTCAAGTTACTCTGCTACCAACTATATATGAGAGTGTGGATTTTGATTTATTGGCACAAGGCTTTATTATTCTAACGATATTTTTATTTGATAGGCAAAAAGTATCACATGAATTGATTTGATTAACATTCATTTAGTTAATAGAGTGGAGGAATTCATTTGAATGTTGACTATTTTAACTTTCTTCTTTTGTGAATTTTTTTTTAAGATCTTTATGCAGAGATTTAAAATAAGTGAGTTTTCCTATTTTTCAGATATAAAGCTGAGGAAAAGGCTAATTTGCACAGCCCTTTTTCTAGTTCCCAATACCTAATAGGAATTAATAATATGCATATTATCCTTTCAAATGTCAGAAACCATTTCAGTCCTCTCAGCACTCGAAAGCGATTATCCCAAGCTGGACTGGGGAAAAAAATTCATGAAGTTGCAGATAAGAGAATCAGGAAGTCAAAGCAACTTTTGAGTTAACACTGATGTCAAAAGTATAAGACCATAAGTATGATAACTTAAATGATGTCTTAGAACTGACAGTTTGTGTTTCTACTTGACTGAACTTGGATCTCTTTATCTTTCCACTAGGTCTTGGGGCAAAATGTTGTCTGTGGCAGTAGTGTCAAAGGGCATGATGACTGACATCAGGTAGACTTAGGCTTGAATCTCGTTCTATCATTTACTAGCAGTAATACTGAGGTAGATTGTTTTCTGTGATGGCAGCAACATATCCTCCCACTCATGAAGTGAAGTCTATTTGCAATATGACTTTACTGCTCCTCCCATAAAGAGGTAGAGTCTGTTTCTTCTCCCATTGAATTTGGGCTCAAATCTGGGCTTCTTTTAATCAAAAGAATGAGGCAGAATTGATGTCACAGACGGTCTTTTGAGCCTCAATCTCAAGTGGCTTTGCAGCTTCTACCATAGTTCTCTTGCTCCCCTAAGACCACCAAATGAATAGCCTGGACTATCTGCTTTGAGCATTGGAAACCACATAGAGAGAGGAGTCCAGCCAACAGCAAGCCCCAACCCCATGCTGCCCCTGTTGTGCTGCCAGATTGGAACCTATACCAGAGAACTCAAGGACTGACAAGATAAACTGCCTGGAGTACTGACCTGCAGAATTGTGAGCAATAAAGGCATTGCTATCTGAACAACTAAGTTTGGGACTGGTTCACTATACATCAATAGATAACTTAAATAGGCTTCTTGGACAATTTACATGAATCCCATTTGCTCATTTTAAAAATGGGAATGATAGCCGGGCTCGGTGGCTCAGCCTGTAATCCCGCGCCTTTGGGAGGCTGAGGTGAGTGGATTGCCTGAGCCCGCGGGTTTGAGACCCGCCTGGGCAGCAAGACTTCATCTCTACAATAAATAAAAAAATCAGCCGGGCATGGTAGCACGTGCCTGTAATTCCGGCTACTGGGAAGGCTGAGGCAGAAGGATCGCCGGAGCCCAGCAGGTCGAGGCTGCGGTGGCCGGGAGCGGCCATTGCACTCCAGTCTGGGCGACAGAGTGAGACTCCAACTCAAAAAAAAAAAAAAAGGGAATGATAATGGCATTCATTTCCTTGATTGCTGTCAGGATTAAATAAGTTACAGAATTGAAATTCTTTAGACTAGAGACTGAAGTACTCAATACATGCTAATTATTTTATATTAAAATTATAGAAATTATTAAGACTTAAAAAATGTTGACTCAAAGATTACAACCTCCAGCATGTATTAGGCACAGAATTCGTTCAGCTTCTCTCTTAGAGGTTTTATCTGTATAAAGAATGTTTCTTCTAGAATACAGTCACATAATCATTTCACCCTTAACCACATTGCACTCTGGAAATTGCATGGTGTGTAAATTGAAACCATAAGACAATTTCTCCTTTTCACTCAGATCTGGGATGTTGATGAAGGAAATTGGAGAGAAATTAGTAGTATACATCAAGAACTTGCTTGATCTTCTCATGAAGTGGGAAGATTTGCATCCCTAAAAAATCAAATGCCTAGGGCATCTAGGAGGACCTAGAGAGATGGAAAGGATCAGTGTAATAAAGCCCTTTGGGGCGTGTCAACCCAGCAAATGAGAACACTCTTTTACTTTAAGAACCACATGCTTACACAGAGAAGGGTTGGCCTATGGAGTCATGTTTGTATTGTGTGTCCCCATTCCCTTAGACATATTTGTTTAGTCCACAGTGAACATGGTTCAATCATGATCAATTAAATTCTCACCCTAGAGCAGCCAGGTATGGGGAGTAAAAGAAAAAGGCTGTTCTGCAGAAAGAAAGCAACACAAATCCTACTTACAAAGCTATTGAAGAGTGATGGGGAAGGTCCATTTTGGTTCCTACAGCTTTTCAGTTTCTGGTTTCCATCCAATATGAGACCCTTGCTCCTCATATCTTCAAAATTTCAAAATATCTTTGAAGTTATTTCAAATAGACTTTTCTATTTTTGTTACTACAATCTATAATTCTCAAATGGTTCTCATTCATTTATTGATGACTTTAGCATCAGATTATCTCTGTTTATCACTGTTTTTCTTTTTGGAAACATAAACATCAATATAAACAGTTTAACCCCTTGAGTTCTCAGTTCCTGACCTCTGTAGCATCAACAATCTTCTGTGTTACCCCAGCTCAGCCACACACTCATATGGTCATATCTTAGGTATTGTCATCACCAATAACTGCACCATCTATAAAATCTTAATTATAAAAATCCCATTTTCTACCTACTTCTATTTTTTTCATGGCATTTAACTTAGTTCTTAGGCTCCAGCTATTCCTTGACATGACTGAGACTTATTAGCCCTCAAATTGATCTTCATTTTTTATCACCTAACTTATGTTCTTCCCTCCCACCTTGAAAAAATTCCAATCATAAGTAAATCCAATATTTTCTTATTTATTCCGTACATAAGCACCTCAATATTGTTGGAGAACATCATCCAATAAAAATTCCAGTCATAAGTAGATCCAATATTTTCTTATTTATGTCTGTACATAAGCACTTCAATATTGTTGGAGAACATCATCCAGTAATGCTGATTTGGCTAACATTAAACTTGTGGACAAAATACTCAAATGGCCACTCTATATTGGCAGATAATCCTACAGTATTTCCTAGGATTTTACTTTCCCAAACTACAGCATGATTCTTGCACTTATTCTCTTTCTACAATTTTCTAAAACAACCTTGATTCCACTACTCAGTTGAAGCCTCTTTAGGTATATGTCTTCTTCTTGCCACCAACCTGCCTACATCTAAACTTACATACTATGATTCCATTTTTGTTGCAGGGGAAGAAGTGGCTCAGACCTAGGATAAAATTGTCCCCTCAATAGTTGAACACCCCCTGCCTAGGACTTTGTTCCTGCAATCAATTATGTTCTCTCGAATCATTAATGTTTCATTCTTTACAGATCAATTCTATCAGCAAACAAACATGCTAATCTCATTACTCTTCTAAAAAATTCTAAGAAACTCTCCCTTAACTCTGTGTTCCCCTCAAGTTACACAGAACTTTTGTCTACCTCCTTAGGAAAAAAAAATTCTTAAAAATTGTCTATAATAACTACCTCCATTTCCTCTCCTGCAATTTTATTATAAAATGATTATAATTGGAATTTTTCCCTTGATATTTCACTTAACACCTCTTATCAAAGTTTCCAGTATTTTGCCAAATATAATTAACTATCTGTCCTCATTAGTGAACTCTCAACTACATTTGGAGGATGACCTGTCCTCCATCCTGGAAATATTCTTTTTCTAGCATTCCGACATACTAAACTTACTTGCTTCCTTCCAATCAATAGATGCTTCTCAGTTTTCTTTTTTTTCTTTCTTTTTTTTTACTTTAAAGATGTAGGGTACAATTCAGGGTTAAGTACACAAATGTTCATTACATAAGTACCCTTGTTCAGTTTTCTTTATGATCTCTCCCAGGCCTCTGAATGTTGGCATACCTGCTCATCACAGGGCTCCGCCTATAATTCTCTTCTCTTTTTTATACTCTCTTGCTAAGTGATTTTACCCAGTTCCGTGGCTTCAAAGATTATGTATATTTTATTGCCTGTGGCATTTCTATCTCTTAACAGGACCTCTCCATGAGTCTCAAGAATTATATGTTCAGTTGTCTATGAAACATCTCCATTTGGATATCTAATACAAACCACAAAATTAACATGGCCAAAAGAGTTATTTATTTTATCTCCCAACCAAATCTGCATGCTTCTCACTATCCACATTATTCCACAAATAAATAAATGCTTAATGATTCCTTACATTTTCACAACCCATTCTTGATTATTCGTTTTCTCTTACACATTATATATAAAATATCATTTTGTCTAAACAAGTGTACTTCCTTTACAGCTCAAATCTGACCACTTGGTCCTGGTGTTAGAGCCACTGAGCAGACTCTCCTCCTGTCTCTATTATTAGTGATCTAAACTCTTCTAGGGGTGTCAAAAATGTATGGATGGAATAATTAAATACATTCAATAAGTATTGAGATGATTATTATTACTGTGAGTTGAGAAGTTGTTGAAATGAGAGACTGTAGACATACTATAATTTTGAGAGAAGCTTAGGCCATCCCTTGGTTTATTCAAAACGCACTTTGACTTCTTTCTGGAAGATAGCACAGGCCACATCATTACTGAAATAATCAAAGTTAAGCAATCTATATTGATTTGTTATCATTTTTATTTAGTAGTCCTCTGTGCTCCATATTCGACCTGAAAGATAAGAAAGATAAGATTTGACTTGGTGATTTAAAAATATCTTTTCCGTTTTGATGTGATGAGATTCTAGGTCAGTCAAAAGGGGCCACGACCATTTATTCTTAGATGCACTTGTTCTCATATCCAACCAAGAGGAAGTCAACAGGAAATGTAATTCATATCAGTTATTAAGGGTACACCCCAACTATTCAAGACATTTTTAGCTTAGGTCTTACCTCCTTGGTCTCAGGAGATGTGCTGTCATTCCCTGTTTGCCTGGGAACCAGGTTGGACGTTTCTTGAGATACAGAGTTTGCTGTAAAGTCTTTGAAGAGCTCCTTTAACCTCTTGGTTCCTGAGGCTGTAGATTAGTGGGTTTAGCATAGGGGTAACTACTGTGTAGAAGATGGCGACCTGGCGATCCTGGTCCAAGTCGTAACTGGAGGATGGTCGGAGGTACATACGGATCACAGAACCATACAGTAGCAGCACAACCAGGATATGGGAACTACAGGTGGAAAGAACTTTGCGCAGGGCAGCCGCTGACTGCATGCCGACTACTGCAATAGCAATGCGAGCATAGGAGCCCAAAATGAAGAAGAAGGGGCTGAGCACCACAGCTACACCCTCAGTGAATATTAGCATTTCATTGACCACTGGTCGGGTGCAGGAGAGCTGCAGCAGAGGAGTGATATCACAGAAGAAGTGGGTGACTTGGTTGCCACAGAAGGTTAAGCGGGTGACCAACACACTATAAAGGAAGCTGTTGAGGCTGACAACCACCCATGAGGTCAATGTTATGTGCATACAGAGGCGGTGGCTGACAGTGGCAGAGTATCTCAAAGGATCGCAGATGGCAACATAGCGGTCATATGCCATGGCAGCAAGCAAGTGACCTTCCATGCTGCCCACAGTCATAAAAAAGAACAGCTGTATTATGCAGCGGTTATAGGAGATAGTTCGATTTACAGACAGTGTGTGCACCAACATCTGAGGAACAGTGATGGTTGCCAGAAATATGTCAATAAAGGAGAGCTGGCTGAGCAAGAAGTACATGGGAGTCTGAAGCTTGGAGTCTAAGAGGGCAACAATTACTAAAAGGGCATTGCCCACAACTGCAACCAGGTACATGGCGAGGACAATACCAAAAATAACTGGCTGCATCTCTGGCCAGCTGGACAAGCCCAGTAAGACAAATTCAGTCACTTCTGTTCTGTTTCTAGTGGCCATAAGACATGGTCTACATCACCTGCAAAGAAGGAGTATCACAGTTGGGAAGGGAAAGATGTCAAGACTCAGCCAGACCTCATAGTCTCTGCATCTCAGATAGGTCACTGGAATGAGAATCTGGTCCTAACTTTGTATGTCAAAAAGTGCAATGTAGCCATGTAACAAAACTGCCCATGTAGTTTTTAAATTTATGCAAGTTTTTAAAAAGCACAATTGTTTTCTTTTGGTACAGGTGCTCTTGTTTCATTAACTCAACTAATCTTACCTGGGATGAGAGTAGAAATGATTAATATAATCATTGATTTTAATAATTAATTTTTAATGAATAGCATAATCTGTCAGTAGATAAGATTCTTGTTTCTTTTCAGCTCAGATTTCTCTATAGGTAGATCAACAGGGTACACTGAAGAGGTAGTTTGTTTTTTTTTTTTTTTTGAGTTGTAGTCTCACTCTGTCACCCAGACTGGAGTGCAGTGGCCGCTCCCGGCCACCGCAGCCTCGACTTGCTGGGCTCCAGCGATCCTTCCTCCTCAGCCTTCCAAGTAGCCGGAATTACAGGCATGCGCTACCACGCCCGGCTGATTTGTTTTTTGATTTATTGTGGAGATGAGGTCTCGCTGCCCAGGCAGGTCTCGAACCCGCGGGCTCAGGCAATCCACTCACCTCAGCCTCCCAAAGGCACGGGATTACAGGCTGAGCCACCGAGCCCGGCTAGAGGTAGTTTTTAAGATTGTTATACAAATAAACACATTTTGTACATTGCTATATTTCTACATGAATGTAAGAAAAATAGTTTTAAAATAGTGGAATATAAGTAGAGTAGACTATATCATAAATAATAGAGGTCTCTTACCCTAAGTATGCCTACCACCATGTTTAGTTTTAACTCTTCCAGTGGTTCATACCTCTATGCCCCTAAATAATATGCTACTTGCTTATGCATCTTGGTTCATGTCTTATCAAATTAACATTTTTGTTAATTTTGGTTCTCTACTATGAAAGAAGTTTCATCTTAATTACATTATTCCACTTACGTCCTTTCCCCAAATTTTGATGATTATTTTAGTTCTTCAATTAGTTGCTTTTCTGCGTTCAAATGGTACACTTAAACTTTTATTTCTGGTCCCACCAATTTTAGATGCCATTTCTCTTTCTCTCCCCACCCTTCTTACCCTGCCCAAACTTCAGAAAGCTGTATCTTCACTTATGTACTGTCAAGATTAAAAACATGTAACTTCTGAGTTGTAAGCATAATTAGGTCTTCCAGGTAAAATTTAAAAATTCACAAACAACATCTACATCATTATAACTACATAATCATCCATTGCAGTGCCAAATGATGTGCTATGATTACTTTTCTTCTTTTGTTGAATCTAGTGTTACACCTCACAAAAAGAAAATATTCCTAAATGTTTATAAAATGAGTATTCTGTTCTAATACTTCATCAGCTCTTCTAAATAATACTACATTTATAGACTTCTAATTTCTTATATTTTTTCTCGTATATAAGCATATATGTAATCATACGTGCATATCTGTATACAAATACATATATACATACATTAACACATATACATACACTTCTTTTTTACTACCTCCATCACTAAGAATTCTATCTCTTGCTTATATGGCAGGAAGACTCTGATACATACTCCTGCTAGTCCTTATGTTATGTCCTCCCCTTGAGTGTGGGCTTATCTAGTGATATGGTTTTCAACCAATAGAATATGGTAAGAATGACAGGAAGTCAAAGCCATCATTAAGTTGCAAACCATTGTAACTTGTGCCTTACTAGCAGATCCTTTTTATGATGTTCTAGGTTTGCATATTTTATGAAGCAAGCTGCCATGTTGTTTAAGTCCCTGTGCTAAACCACTAAACAAAGCCTCAGGAACTGCCTGCTGGTAACTGAGTCCCCAGTCCAATACTCCTTGAGGAAATGAATTCTACCAAAACCATTTGAGTCTGGAAATATATCCTTCCCACGTTGAGTTGTCATATGAAACCCCAGCCCTGGCCAACACTTTGATTACAGTCTTGAATGAGACTCTGAAACAGAGGATCCACTTACATTATTACAAGATTTCTGTATACTAACATATGTATGTTGTTTTTAGTCACTGAGTTTGTGGTAAATTGATTTTGCAGTAATAGATAACTAATACTAATACCACTTAGAATCCATTCTTTTCTTCTTCTTGAAAACATTTTTACTTGGAATATATTCACATTCTCTCTCAATATTAATGAATTACTCTATAGTTCTACCATTCCCCTGGCATCTTAGAATTTGTTTTAAGTTGATGAACATTTTTCCACCATGTCTTATGGCTTTATTTCCTCCTTGCTTTTGCCCACAATTAATAAAATTTTTATTATGTATTTATCATGATGTTTTATATTTTAAACATATATATTTCTTATATTATATATTTCATATATATTAGTATATGTGTATATATAATGTATATATGAAATATATACCTATATAGCTGAATAGTTAAATCTAGCTAATTGACAAATGCGTACCTCATTATCATTTTTATGGTAAGAACACTTAGCCACTATCATTGAACTTTTCTCTTTTTTATTTTAAAGATGTGGGGTACAATTCAGGGTTAGGTATACAAATGGTCATTGTGTAGGTAAAGTTTGGGCCTCACTTTGGTCCCCACTTCATTTGGTTTGTGATCTGGTACCCTTATTGATGAGATGTGCCCCTCCTCACTCCCCTGGCAGTTTCCCACTACTGCCAATCCCTTTTTTATAGTATTATGATAATTGTTCAGGGTCCACTTATGAATGAGACATATGGTACTCAGTTCTTTGTTTCTGTAATCACTCAGTATTATAGACTCTAAGTCAATCCAAGTTGCTGCAAAGTTCATAATGCAGTTTTCAAGAGAAAATATATTCCCATTAAACATAGTCACCATGCTGTATAATAGAATTCTTGAACTAATTCTTCCTACCAAAAAGTATGTATGTGTTTAACAATGTGTAACTGTAAAAAGACAACCTACAGAATGGATGAAAATATTTACAAACTACACATTTCATAAGGAGTTATCATCTAAAACATATAAAGAACTCAAACGACTAAACAGCAAGAAAATGAAAACAAATAACCCAATTGAAAAATGAGCAAAAGATCTGAATAAACATTTCTCAAGTGAAGACATAAATCGCTACAGGTATATGAAAAATTTTCAACATCTCCACTCATCAGGAAAGTGCGAATCAAAACCATAGTGAAATATCATCTCCCTTCTATTAGATTGGCTGTTACCAAAAGACAAAAGATAACAAGTACCAGTGAGGATGTGGAGAAAAAGCAATCCTCACCCATATTTTTTAATACATGCTCAAGTAACTATCAAATAAGGTAATGGTTGGAAGTAAACTTTCTCAATCTTTGTGTGTCAAAAGGTATTTTCTCTTTACACTCACAATTAATAGTTAAAGGCATTAATTTTTTGTTTCTTATTGTCTAAATTGCTGATGAGAAGGCTCCTGCCAGTCTGACCTCTGTTCCTTTTCTGGTGCTTTCTTCCAGGTAAATTTTCAGAATCTTTATTTTTGTTATCCCTAAATTTAATAAATATGTTACTGCATATAAATTTTTAAATTAAATGTGGTGAACTTAGGAGATCTTTTGAATCTGAAGATTCATGCCCTTATTCTTTAATTATTTACTCCCTCATTTCCTCCTCAGCATTTTTTTTTTCTGAAACATTTACTAATTGGATATTATACCTCTTTAGTTAATCTCTTTTTTTTCATGTTTTCTATCTCTTTGTCTTTATAGACTATGTCTTAGGATATTAGTGAGCCATAATTGATATTTCTTTTATTTGTGCAATAATATGCTTAATGTCCATGAGCTCTTTATTTTTTTATTGTTCCTTTATAATAATATCCTATTCTTGTTTTGTGGATGTAGTTCTATAAGAATACACATTTCTATATTATCTTTTGAACACTGAATGATTGACATTTCTTCTGGAGTCAATTACTCAGTTTTTTTAATGTTCAGTTTTGTTATATTAGCTTTTCTCTTTTATGCTACTGGTTCATCATATCTGGTGTCCTGAGCTTGCTTGTTTTAAGGAATAAGTGCTAATTTCTTACACTATTGTATTTATATGTATATGAGTCCACACCATTTTCTCCCAGGAATAGAAAACCTAATGATCTGGTCATATGGAGAGTTTGCCTTTATGCTACTTATTGTAAATAAAAAAGAGAACTTTTCTCTATGACACTAGTAATCAATTTGCTAGTCCTAATTCTTTTCCTTTCTACAGAAGCATTATCAAATTTCCATTGAGGTAAAATGTTAGGCCATCCTGATTTGAGATTTGAGATAGGAGAAAAGAAAAAGATGTCTGTGAAATGGCCAACTTAGTTGTATTATGGGAAGACTTTCTTTTTTTTTTCTTTTTTGAGTTGGAGTCTCACTCTGTTGCCCAGACTGGCCACCACAGCCTCGACCGCTCCCGGCCACCACAGCCTAGACCTACTGGGCTCCGGCGATCCTTCCACCTCAGCCTTCCGGTTAGCTGGAACTACAGGCCACGCTACCAGGCCTGGCTAATTTTTTTATTTGTTGTAGAGATGAGGTCTTGCCAAGTTGCCCAGGCGGGTCGAACCGCGGGCTCAGGCAATCCACTCACCTCAGCCTCCCAAAGGCATGGGATTACAGGCTGACCCACCGAGCCCAGTGGGAAGAGTTTCTTATTTGGAACACCTCTACAGTCTACATCCTTTCCTCATTATTCCTCTCATCCTTCTCCAAAATTGGCTCCCTCTGGGTCATGGATTCCTGCCAGGAAGATCAGCACTCTCCTTCACTGAAGTACCTTCCTGGGTATTCTAAGGGATTTTTATCTTATTGCTACTTTTTTGTGTCTCTTAGAAATTTATTGAAATAACACATCTGCTAATGATTCCCCTTTCTTTCCATTTATCATTATAGTATTTTCCCTTTTTCATTATTTTGCTGAGGTCTCTGGAGACATGAAGGAAAAACTACGTATTATAAATGTGATACTTTTATCTAGAAGCCAAAGAATTAGAGATAGCTCTGGTTTTCTAGCATGTCTTTCTCCACCATAAGAATTTAGTTACAAAAAATTAGATATTTAAGCCCACTATTAAGAAACATTTCTTGGAGGGGGGATAGGGTCCAGAAACTACCTATAGGGCACAATGTTTACTATCTCAGAAATGGGCCACTTGAGACAAAATCCCCACCACCACACAATATGTTCACGTAACAAATATGCCCATCTTCCCCTGGATCTAAAATTAAATTTTTTTTTTTAAAAGAAACATTTCTTCTGAACCAAAAACACTAAAAATTTATTGCCTTCTTAGCTCTCTTTATTAGATAGCTGTCAGACATTCACATTGTTTTTCATCATAAAGACATTTAATTCATTAGGCTCTTTTTCTTTTTTCCATCTGTCACATTTTCCTGAAGCACACCCTAATTCATTTAATTGGACTTTGGTTTCCCTAAATCTCCTCAGTGATACATTTTCAGGTAATCTTTAACTAATAGATCACATCTATACAAATTTAATGTCAACTATTATGTATTGTTTCTCATATAACATATTCTACAATTCTAAATAAACCTTACTCTAATTCCTTAAATAACAATTACATTACATCTAATATAACAGGAAAACTGCTCCTTATGAGAAATGTACAAAAGTGTCTCAGAACACAAAGGATAAATTAATAAACATTTGGAAGAAAAATATGCCTCAATCATAATAAATGGAATATAAATTAATAAACATAATAAAATTTAACCCATTGATTTAGGTTTATATTAAATCATAGCCTCCATATTGAAGAAAATGTGGGTGATAACCTGTAGAGATTAAGTACAACTTTCTGAATTCTTTCAGGAAAGCTATTTCTTCCTTAAGAATAATCACAACCTTGACCAAGGAATTAATTTGAGGGTAATTTTACTAAAGAAATTATCAGAAACAACTATATAATCTTTGTACAAGAATATTCATCTTAAGATAATTCAAAGTAGCATACAACTGAGTTAAATAATAATGAGACAAGGTAAAGCAATTTTACTATATTCACATAACAAATTATATGGTCATCAGGAATAACATTTTAGATTACATCTAAGGATGTGATCAAATTACTGACAGTATAAGACTATGCTTAAAATGTTTAATAAAAATAATATAAACAGTATGATTATATTTTGTCAGGTATGCATTAAAACAACTACAAGAAAATGTACAAAAAACTGAAGGGCAATTTCTGGAGAAAGAATTTATAGTGGGTTTTTATTTATCCATTAAACTTTTTGTGACCTACATTGTCTGGATTAAATATATAGCACTTTTTTTCTCTCTTTAAATTTTAGATTCAGAGAGTACATGTGCCTATGTGTTAGATGGGTGTATGCATAGTGGTGAGGATTGAGCTCCTAGTGTGTACCTGTAACCCAAATACTGAACATTGCATCCAATACGTAATCTTTCAATCCTCAATGCCTCTTCATCCCTTTCCCCTTTTGAAGTTCCCAGTATCTACTATTTTCATCTTTATGTCCATGTGTACCCCATGTTTAGCTCCCATTTAGAAGTGAGAACATGTGATATTTGATTTTCTGCTTCTGAGTTAGGATAATGGCCTCAAGCTAAAAGAAATAATCTATAGGGTAAACAGACAACCTACAGAATGATGAAATATATTTGCAAATTATGCCTTCAATAAAGGACAAATATCAAAAATCTACAAGAAACTAAAACAATTCAAAAAGAAAAACACAAACAACCCCATTAAAACCCAGACAAAGTCTATTCACAATAGTAAAAACATGGAACCAATCCTGCTACCCATCAAAACTGGACTGGATTTTTAAAATGTGGTACATATACACAATGGAATATTACACAGCCATAAAGAAGAACAAAATTATGGACTTTGCAGAAACTTAGATGGATTTAGAGTCTATCATACTAAGTGATCTATCCCAGTAACAAAGAACTGAGTACCACAAGTTCTCACTCATAAGTGGACCCCAAACATTTACCATAATACAATAAAAAAGGGATTGGCAGTGTTGGGAGCCAGCCATGGAGGCCTGCCTGAGCTTTAGGGATCCAGGTGTGCCGCGGACCCTGAGACCACCAGGTTGGGTTCAGGAGCTGAAGGCCCATTCCCTCCTCCCTTCTTTGTTGTTTGGCATGACCACTAGCAGGGTCTTTGATGATGTAAGTGTGAAGTCCTGAGAGTATGACAGGCATGGCTGACTCTAGGGATCCATTGTTCCCGTTTCTCACAGACTGCGGTTTCGGCTTTAAACAACATAATTCAAACTCAGGTCACATTTGGGAGCCTTATATACGATACAAGCTTCTTTATAAGATTTAAAAGTATATTTGTAGAATTAGTATATACATTTAGAGAGTTGTTTCCAGTTTTAGATGGTATAGATGATTATCTAGAGTTACTAGAAATGGCCCAGCATGAACTTTGGACTGAGCCATATTCCTAAGGGCCCAGCATCCTCTTTGGGCTGGGCTGCATTCTTTTAAACTGGTTCTTTAGTTACAATTAGTGTAAGTTTTTTTAACTTATTATTGAAGCTGAATTTATTTTATTCATAGAGAGTATTGTAGAATAGGTCATGCTACGTCAGGGAATTATGTTAGTCCAAGCATGATCAAACATGATACTCTGAGGTTTTATAAGAATACAGCTAACTTTAGAAATTTCATTGTTCCCACTTTCTACTAATTGCAGTTTTGGCTTTAGTACAATTGCAGTTTGTATTTGGGTTTTATTTTAGAAGCTTTGTTGCTGATGATCAGTTTTATATATTAGGATTAGGAATTAGAAACTTTTATAGAAATTAAGATAGATACATAGGATTTTAGAATAGCCATTTTGTTAAGAGATTATAATCAATTGTTCCTGGAAATGGCCCAGCATGATCTTTGGACTGGGCCACATTCTTTAGGAACTGGTTTGAGCTATAATCAAGAGTTTTTTATAGTACAGGTAAAATTAGCACAGAATAGAAAGGTATTAGTATTTAAGTCAGTCATTAGGTGTTGGGTATGCATAAGTTTTAGAAGTTATTGATTATTAGAATATTATGATGTTTGAATTGTTGTATTGTTTGTGAGGAACATTAACCAAGCATAAGGAACAGTGAAATAATATTGGGATTGTCCTTCCTCATGCTTGAAGAAACACCTGGTGGATGGGGGGGACACCCCTCATCCACCTGGCTTTGTTTTCACATGAAAATCTTGTGATCTTACCTGTGAAACTTTAGGATAAAAGGTTTATGGTTTGTCCCATTAAATCGGCTTCTGCACTAGACAGAGTCCAGTCTCTTTCTTTCTCCCCCTTTTTCTTTCTTTCTCTTTATTTCTCCAGAATAATCGCCCATGCTTCCCCACCTTCCAGGGACCCTCTAAATCTCTCTGCAGGGGCTGGCCCCCTATAGGCAGTAGTGGGACACTGCCAGGGGAGGGGAAAAGACACATAACATCAATAAGGGTGCCTGATCTCAAATCAGGTGAAGTGTGGACCAAAGAGAGGCCCAAACTTTACCTGTATGATGACCACTTATAAGCCTAAATCTGAATTGTATGCCACACCTTTAAAATTTAAAAAAAATTAAAAATCTGGGCAAAAGACAGGAACCGACACTTCTCAAAAATAAATACAAGCAACCAACATTTAAAAAATGTTCAACATCACTAATCATCAGAGTAATGCACACAGAGTAAAGTCACACAGAGATATCCTCTTACACCAGTAGAATAACTATTATTAAAAAGTAAAAAAAAATGTTGTGTGGATGCAAAAAAAAGGAACACTTATATACTGTTGGTGGAAATGTAGATTGGGTCAACATCTATGGAAAAGAGTATGAAGCTATCTCAGGGAGCTAAAAACAAAGCTACCATTTGACCCAGCAATCCCACTACAGGGTATCTATCCAAAGGAAAAGAAATAATTATATAAAAAGACACCTGCCTTAACATGTTTATCACAGCACTGTTCACAATAGCACTTTTACAATAAGATAAAATTTTAATGTAATGCATAAGCAAGTAGATGGCAAAAAGTATTAAGTGGCAATTTTCTCATCAATACTCTAAGGAGAAAGACTAATGCTAGGTTATTATTTTGGTTTGATTCTTTCTGGCTTGATTCCTACTAGCTTTTCTAGAAAAAAACCACACAAATTATATCAAATTCAGAAGTGTACCAATTTGCAAAAACAGTCACTACTGTGAGATGCCAAAATAGCAATTACCTTCAATAAAGGACCAAAGTCCTATCATAAGGAATCTTTCTGTGCTTTCTTTACTCTAAAGATCATACATGCAGCAGGACCTTAAAAGAGAAATAAAACTTACATTTCCATTGTCTGTTTTTTTTTGTTTCTATTTCTTCCTGTATTCTCTGTCTCAGTGAATATAGTTCAAATTGGATTCTGTTGTGATCCTAGTACTCATTCAAGGCAGAGTTACACACAGTCATTAACATGGATGTTTATATGAAGGTGAAAAAGAAGAAGAGGTGGAAAAGAAGAGAGATGCAGTAAGTCTTTTCAGGGAAAAGAGTGAGAGACAATGGTCACCAAGAAGGAAAGGGTGGCAAAGACTGTAGATCTATTCACTATGAGGAAAATGTAATAAAAGAAAGTCCATTTTCTTCCCAACAAGACAAAACTGTATTTTTAAACTAATTATATGCAATAAGAAAAATAAACAGTGGTAGTACTTTTGTTGACTGACTCCTTCAAGGATTTATTTCTATTCCTTTCTTATTTTCTAATATTTCAACAATGCTCAGCTCTATGGAGGCTCTTCAATTTTGGTGGATCAAGGATACAGATGCTAGGAAAAGACAGAAGTTAGTTTAAGAGAGATATGAAAAATGAAAATACATGCAAGATAGCACTTGAGCATCTTGAGAGAGGAAACTAAACTGAAATCTGGGGGAGAAAATGAAAGGAAGAACCCCTGGAAAGGGACAGAGAAGCATCTCAGATTTCTCAGTTTCCACTTGGTGCTTCAGAGACATCTAGATTCATGGAGGAAGGAGAAAGCTAGTGTCAAGCTCCAACTCTGGTTATTCCTGATGAGAGCACCAAGGGACATCTATTATGTTTTTTTAAACAGAATAGAGGCTCATATTTTCAGGGCACTAATGATAATTTGATACATTCATATAATATTGAAAGATCAAATCAGAGTAATTGGTATATTCATCACCTAAATATTCTTCTTCTTCATAGAATCTATAATTCATATTTTTACAAGACAGGAAATGAAATTAATTACTAAGTATATAAGTGCAAGTTTGCATCATTACTATAAAAATTTAGGCACTGAAAGTTTTGATAATTTATTTTAAAGCATTTTTAATTCTTTTGATTTTCTGCCATCTCTTTGTTTTGTTTATTTTAACCTAAGTTTTGTTTATGCCTATAAATATTCATCTTTTCTTTATGCTAGTAACATCTGAATTATTCTCTTCTAGCCATGTTAAAATGTACAATAGACCATTGTTAACTATAATCTATATGACTTATCTAGCTATATGTTAAGAAATATTATCTATTTAATGCATTCTTGATCTAATATTTCCAGTCTGTCTCTCCCACCTTTGGCTGATGAATTACCTGAGATGTCTAAATAAGAATCTCCTTTTTTATTGTTTCAAAAGATAAATCCTCCAAACTCTAACAAAATAAATTCTGTCCTCTGTCAAACATCTTGCAACTAAGAACCACGAATGTCTTTCCTGATTGCATGACTATATTCTCCATCTCAGCCTTCATATTTTCAATCAAAAATGTATCTTTCCATGTTATAATTGACAATCCGTCCCCCTATTATTTCCCTTGATTATAATATTTACACCTCATCCAACTCTTTTTGGTCTACTTGGTACAAATATCATGCTATTTTCTACAAGAAGATTATGATTAATTATTTTCCATTCCTTTTTCATTTACTGTTAAGGAAGGGTGTTACCTCACTCTCACTTTTCCTTTGTACCTAGCGTCACATACCCAAGTTAGGAAGTCTGGGCAGAGTTGCACTCCATCTTGCCCCCATCTTAACAAAATTAGGGAGTCCATTCTTGCCATTTTTCATAAAAGTGCTTCTATAGGGAAGTTCATTGTAATGAAGCAGCCTCATGCTCTCACTCTGGAACTCTACTAATCTCAGGAGGCTTCAGTTGTTTTCAGATGAAATACTAATTAGAATGGGCTGAGTTCTTCTACCTTTCTTTATCAAATGAGCCTGTGATTCAAGAACCTGCCCATTCTCATTCTTTAAACCTAGATCTTACCAAGGCAAAAAAACATAAAATTTCTGAACACAACTGTGCCTGAAGGGAAGGTCTACCCTTTAGGGGACACCATAACCTTGTATAATTTCAACAATCAGACAAGGAGAAACCCCAAGGGAAAACTGATTCCCATTTCATAATTTCAAAGTTATCCTTCCTAACCTATTCTTTCTGTAATTATAGAGTGTTTGTCATTAATACAAACATCTTAACTCAACTGAATTAGGTACAAGGCATGAGGCTTTGCAAGATAGCAGTGAAACAACTCTGACCACTGTTACCATGTTTCCGTTCTGCTCACTAATGATTTTTTCATTTCCTGCCATCACCCAATTCCATACTTTTGCTAAATTTCATGTAGTCATTTTGTTTATCTGTGTTATAACACACACTCTCTCTAAATACATATATATAATGATATAATGATATATATTATATATAATATATAAATATATATAGCAGGTGGGTTTTGGGGTAAGTTAGAGGGTAGAGCACCATATTGAAAAATCTAAGATTATATGCAAATGAAAAAAGTAGTAGTCTCATTTTTAAATAAAAATGAACATATGTCTTATTGACATAGATTACATGTCATGGAAATAACCACAAAGTGGGTACATAGCAGTATGTTTCCACCATTCACCTGCATGGAAGAAATTCAATCACTCACTAGAAAACCAAACTACTAGTTGGCAAGTACAATCAAATTCCATTGGAAACAAATACAAATATTTAATCAATGTTCCCCCCAAAATAGACTGCATCCATCAAGAGCTATATAATGATAATTGTTATTTTTCTTTGCAGAGGATCTATTTGAGTTTCAAACAACAGCTTTACTTTAGAAGAGTGACTTCTTCCTCCAATGAATACAGGCTAATGGCAATGTCAGATGTCCTCCCACCCCAGCAATAGAGGTAGGAAATAAAGGGACTGAAAATGATTGGATGTAATTCATTTTCTCCAGTCTCACTCTTGCAGGCAGTCCTAGATTTTAGACTGTTACTTCCCCCTCTAACCACATACCCCACCCATACACACACAGCTTTGTTTTTTATTTCTGCTCTAATAAATAGACCTAGATATTGGATAGCAACCACTGCTAATTTCACCCAGGAAGTAACTTAATTAGTTAGTATGTCTCTCCTGATAGAACAACACAGAATTGTCTATGAAGTAATGTCCTTGTTCCAAAAAATCAAACACAAATATGATTAAGAATCTAAATCCAATTTCCAACTTACATAAAATACAAAGTATAGAGGAACATCTTAAACTACAATATGGTGATAAACTCAGACAAATCCAGACTGTAGAAAATTCTACAGAAAAATGGCACAGTTTTTTCCACAAACAAATTGCAAGGACAGAGTGGGAGAATGAGAAGAAGAAGAGTAGGAGGAAATGTGAAAGATAACGAGAAAAAAGAAATACTGAAGAACTAATAATAAATTATAAACCTTATTAGAATTCTGATTTTTTTAACCATAAAAACATTTTATTTGGTAATTTAATATTTTAAGAGTGACTGGGCATTTTTTATTGTCAAGTAATTGTAGTAAAAATTTTAGAGATGATAATGGCATTAAGATGTAATTTTAAGAGACTTTATCCTTTAGAGATTGGTATTAAGTATATATCAATACAATAAGATGACATCTGGAATTTGTTTTGAAACAATAGAGGGAGAGGGTGGGCTGAAGTAAAAATGATAAAATATTAACAAGGAATTGATAATTAATGAAGTTAAGTAATGGATACCACTTTTGTATGACTATTTTGTATCCATTAGAAACATTCATTAAAAAGTCAGAATAAGGGTTCCGGTAAGATGGTGATGGCATAGGTGGAATTGTGAGATTCTCTGAACGTGAGTTCCCAAAAAGACTTTTACTTTTCTTCCCCCAATCCCCTGCCCACCGCCAGCCACACCGGTCCAAGGCCTGGGGACTCTTGGTCCCTGCAGGGCCGGATATTGCAGCCCTGGCTGCTGCTGCTCCACTATACGTGACCCCCGACTTTGTGGGAGTCTCAGGTCTTGGATCCCTCCCTGGCTACATCTTCTCACCCAGCACCCAGCACCAAGCCGCTGGTCACCCAGGGAGGCTCTGGGTGTCTGCCTCTCAGAGATACCAGTTCCATTTCTGGCTGAAGTATGCTGTGAGGGGCCCAGGTCACTCTTGCCACTCATTGGCTGCCCTTGGGAGTTTTGGAGCTCTGGAGCTCTGGGCCCACGTGGCTGAGACACCCAGTGCACGACCTCATGCTTGTGTAAGGGAACAGCATATCTTAAGGAGGTGCTGATTGGAGGCTCTCAGTTCCAGAGGCAGGAACTCCCAACTCCCTCCTCCACCCCAGCCTACCAGTGGCACCCTGGATCCAGCGCCCAGCTGTGCAGCTGATCCCCAGTGCCTCGCATGCCACCACAGCCCATCATAGTGGATCACCCAGGGACTCAGATGAGTGGAGAGAAAGGATTCGTGTAAGATGAGCTGCCACATTGGCCATTCTCCAGGAAGAGATTTGCATTGCCCCACTGACCTATGAGCAGCCTCCACCTTGGTTCCTAAGGTAACGTCACTAAACAGGAGACAAATTCCCTGCCCTATGCTGAATCAGACACAGGCAACTAAGTGTCACAGACCTCCCAGGCAGCAGGCTAAAAGAACAAACCCAAGCTGTGAGTAAATCTAGCTGCCTGAAATGAAAGCAAAGGAGAGAGGCTGGGTATCAGAGCTGAAGAGACTTTAGAAACTCAGGAAAGATTCCGGAGCTAGTCCAATTTCTTATTTTGACTTTTGATTTTATCATTTTGACTGTTTGTTTTGTTCGCTTTTGTTTGCTTTTTGACTTAAACTCTCTGTTTGTGTTAGGGAAAATACATCAAAAGTCATGATTTTATTGGTCTGTCTTTGTGTAGCTACCAGTATTCTTTAGGGAATTTTGCTTGCATGTTTTTTTCACTTCTCTCTGGCCTTGTGTCTCTTTTTCACCTGTTAGTTCGTATGTATGTCTGTTTTCTCTCTCACTCTTCTCTCTTTCAAACTTCCTATTGACTCCCCCCTTCCTCCATTATTTTCCTCATTTGTACCTCTTTTTGTTCAAGGGACCAAACCTACATCCCACTGCACAGACAGATTATAAGGCAGTGGGAAATAGGTTCCAGTGTGTTCATACACCTGTTGGTGGATGCAGGAACCAGCATAGAGATTCTGAATCACAGCTTCCCCCTCAATTAAACCTCAAAACCACAAAAAGTACAACCCACACTCACAACTCAAAAGTGAACAAAGCCAGAGGACCCACATAAGGAAGAAAAAGAGATTACACAGGTGAAGCAAAAGTAACCCCACCTTCCCTGAAAAACAGAATTAAAGAAGGGAAGGGAAAGGGGGAGATAGAGAAAAATCTACACAAATGAAGAAAAACCAAAAGAAGGATATGGGTCTCTCCCAAACCACTGAAAGGGCAGACACTGAGAAAACTGACTTCGGAATGCAAACAATGAAAAGCCCCCAGAATGACTGGTCTCAAACTACAAACCTAGATATCAAGAGATTAATGGAGAGATTAAAAAGAATTGAGGAGAGACAAGAAGAAACTAGGAAGGAGCTGATAACTGAGATAACAGTAATAAAGAATACTGTGAATGAAATAAATAACAAACTGAAAAGCACAGAAAGCAGAATTACCCAAGCAGAAGAAAGAATCTCAGAGCCTGAGGACCAAATATAGAACTAACCAAAACTGTTAAAAACACAGAAAACAAGCTTAAAAAGACAGAACAAAACCTTCAAGAGATGAGCAATTACTTCAAGAGACTGAACTTAAGAGTAATTGGCCTTCCTGAGGCAGAAAGAGAGACAGAGACCACACTGGAACAAACTTTTCATGAGATTATTCAAAAAAACCTCCCTTCTCTAATCAGTGATGCAAAAATTCAAACACAAGAGATTCAGAGAACCCCTGGAAGACAACAAATGAGAAGACCAACACCCAGACACATAATAATTTGCCTAAGCAAAGTAGACATAAAAGAAAAAATCCTAAAGGCAGCAAGAGAAAAAGGTCAGGTCACCTACTATGGAAGACCAATTAGAATAGCAGGAGATTTATCTACAGAACGCCTGGAGGAGAGGAGCCCTATCTTCAAAGTCCTAAAAGATAAACAATTTCAACCAAGAATAACCTACCCAGTCAAGTTAAGCTTCATCAGCAAGGGAGAAATCAAAACTTTCCCAGATATCCAATCCCTAAGAACTTATGTTGCCACCAGACCACCTCTACATGAAACACTTAAGAAAGTATAAACACAAAAGAAAAGGAAAAAAGAACAACGTTCTTCACAAGAGTACAGGAAAAAGAATAAAATACACATGAAACAACTGCAAGACCAAAAGAAAGACAAAAAAACCAAGTGGAAGAACAACTCTATAAGAACTCTATAATAGGGATGAACTCTCACATTTCAATAATTAGCCTGAGGCTGAATGGACTAAACACTGAAAAGATATAGAATGGCAAAATGGATAAAATATCACCAGGCAAAAATACACTGCCTTCAAGAGACCCATCTCACTAGAAAGAACATACACAGACTCAAAGTAAGAGGATGGAAAACAAATTTTCAGGCAAATGGAACAAAAGAATGGAGGAGTCATAATCCTAATTTCAGACAAAATTCCATTTAAGCCATCAAAAATTTAAAAAGATACAGGGGGCCACTACATAATGATAAAAGGTTCACTCAATCAACAAGAAATATCTATCCTAAACGTATATGCACTGAACATAGGGGTGCCAATTTTCATAAAGCAACTTCTAGGAAAACTAAAGAAAGATATTGTCTCTAACACCATCATAACTGGGGACTTTAATAACCCACTCACAACCCTAGACAGATCATCAGGACAAAAAATCAGCAATGAGATCCAGAACCTCAATGTGACTCTTGACCAAAAGGACTTAATTGATACCTACAGAACACTCCATCCAAAGACCACAGAATACACATTCTACTCATCACCGCATGGAACATACTCTAAGATCGACCACATATTTGGCGATAAACAAGCATAAGCAAATTTAAAAGGACTGAAATTTTACCATGCACCTTCTCAAATCACAGTGGAATAAAAATAAGCATTAACACCAACCAGGTCCCCCCCAAACCCACAAAGACATGGACACTAAACAGCATGATGCTAAACAACTCCTGGGTCAATGATGATATCAAAACAGAGATCAAAAGATACCTGGAAAGAAATGAAAATGAAGAAACATCTTACTAAAATCTCTGGGACTCCATGAAAGCTGTAGTAAGAAGGGAATTTATATCCCTACAAACACACTTGAAGAAAATGGAAGGATCAAAAATTAACACCATAACAAGCCACCTAGGGGAGCTGGAAAAGCAAGACCACAGGTTGTTTGAAAGGATAAACAATATCGATGGTCCCCTAGTTAGAATGACCAAGAAAAAAAGAGAAAAAACCCAAATAAGCACAATCAGAAACACAAAAGATGTAGGCGCATCTGTCCCTGAAGTAATACAAAAGATCATTAGAGACTACTACATACACTTGTATGGAAACAAACTTGAAAATCTTAAGGAAATGGAGGACTTTCTGACATCACACAACTTGCCTAGGTTGAAACAAGAAGAAATTGAGACCGTAAATACATCAATAACAATCAAGGAAATTGACTACATAATAAGAAAACTACCTACAAAAAAAAAAAAAGCCCTTGTCCAGATGGCTGTCCATCAGAATTCTACAAGACATTTAAGGAGGAGCTGATACCAATCCTACTGAAGGTATTCCAGGTGATTGAGAAAGATGGAACTCTCCCCAAATCATTTTACAAAGCTAACATCACATTGATAACCAAGCCGGGCAAAGACCCAACAAAGAAAGAGAACTATAGGCCAATATCTTCGATGAACATAGATGCTAAAACTCTCAACAAGATCCCAGCAAACCGGATTCAACAATACATCTTAAAAATTATCCATCATGAACAAGTAGGCTTCATCCCTGGGATGTAAGGCTGGTTCAACATTCATAAAAACATAAATGTAATTAAATACATCAACAGATGTCAAAACAAAAACCACATGATTATATCATTAGATGCAGAAAAAGCTTTTGATAAAATCCAGCACCCCTTCTTGATAAAAACTCTCAAACATCTAAGCATACGGGGAACATACCTCAAAATAGTAAACGCCATCTATGAGAAACCTACTGCCAGCATATTCCTAAACGGACAAAATTGGAACAATTTCCCCTGAAAACTGGAACAAGACAAAGATGCCCATCTCAATCCTCCTGTTTAATATAGTATTGGAAGTCCTGGCTAGAGCAATCAGAGAAGAGAAGGCAATCAGGGGTATCCAAATAGGTAAAGAGGAAATCAAGTTATCTATCTTTGAAGACTTATGACTGTGTACCTTGAAAACCCAAGAGAATCTGTCAAAAACCTCCTTACACTGATAAAGGCCTTTGGCAAAGTTTCAGGATATAAAATAAATGTGCAAAAGACAATCGCATTTCTTTACACCAAAAATAAACAAACAGAAACCCAAATAGAAAGCACAATTCTATTCACAATAGCCACAAAAAAAATGAAATACCTGGGGATCGTCCTAACCAGAAGTGTGAAAGACCTTTACAATGAAAACTACAAAACACTTCTCAAGGAAATCAAAGATGACACAAACACGTGAAAAATATCCCATGCTCATGAATTGGAAGAATCAACATTGTGAAGATGTCCATCTTACCTAAGGCATTCTACAGATTCAATGCAATACCCATCAAATTACCAGAAATATTCTTCTCAGACCTAGAAAAAACAACACAGGAATTCACATGGAAACATAAACCACCAAGAATAGCCAGAATAATTCTCAGCAAAAAAAAAAAAAAAAGCAGGTGGTAACACATTATCAGACTTCAAACTTTACTATAAAGCTACAGTCATCAAAACAGCTTGGTATTGGCATAGGAAGGCATATAGATCAATGGAATAGAATGGAGATTCCAGAAGCAAAACCTCAATTTCACAACCAACTCATCTTCGAGAAAGCCTCCACCACCAACCACTGGGGAGAGGATAACCTATTCAGTACATGGTGCTGGGAAAACTGTCTGACCACATGCAGAACATTGAAACAGGACCCCTATCTATCCCCACGCACAAAAATTAACTCCAAATGAATCAGAGACTAAATGTAAAACCTCAAACCATAAGAACCTTAGAAAATGAAGGACATACCCTCATGAAAATCAGAACTGGCATTCAATTCCTGAACAAAATCCAAAAACCACAGGCTGTAAGAGAGAAGATAGACAAGTGGGACCTCATTAAACTGACAAGCTTCTGCAAATTCAAAGAAACCATCAAGAGAGCAGCCTGACAGCCCAGACTGGGAAAAAGTATTTGCCAACTCCAGGTCTGACAAAGGCATCTTGGATCTACAAGGAACTCAAATCATCATCTGACAAACATCTTGGATCTACAAGGAACTCAAATGTGCTGAAAAGAAAAAAACAAACAACCCCATTATAAAACGGGTAAAAGTTTGAACAGACACTTCTCAAAGGAAGACATCTGAGCAGCCAACAGACACATGAAGAAATGTTCAACCTCACTAATCATCAGGGAGATGCAAATCAAAACCACACTGAGATACCACCTAACTCCAGTCAGAATGGCAATTATCAATAACTCAAAAAATTACAGTTGCTGGACAGGGTGTGGTGAAAAAGGAGCACTTCTGCACTGTTGGTGGGAGTGTAAACTAGTGCAACCTCTGTGGAAAGCGGTGTGGCGATTCCTAAAAGCTCTAAATATCAACCTCCCATATGATCCCGCCATCCTCCTCTTGGAATATACCCTGAAGAATTCAAATCACTGTATAAAAAAGATACCTGCACATGTATGTTTATCACAGCATTGCTCACAATAGCAAGAACCTGGAAGCAACCATGCTGTCCATCAAAAGACAACTGGATTTTTAAAATGTGATATGTATACATGATGGAATATTACACAGTCATAAAAAAAGAAAAAAATCATAAATTTCACAACAACCTGGATGGAACTAGAGTCTATAATACTGAGTGACCCTTCACAGAAACAAAGATCTGAGTATCACATGTTCTCACTCATATAGTGGACCTTGGTCATCCAACGTAATACCATAAGAAAATGACTGAGAGTGGTGGGAAACTATGGGAGGGGAGGGGAAGGGAGATGGGATTAACGGTAGTAAATATGTATCTGGGGATGGGGAGACACCTTTTATCAACAAGGGTGCCTGAACGAAGCATATTTGTATACCTAACCCTTAACTGTACCCCACAATATAATAAAAAATATTGATTATATGAAATAAAAAATTAAAAAAAGTTGAACTCGAAGTAGAAAATAGATTGTTGGTTACCAGGCACTGGTGGGATGGACAGGTGGGGGAGGTGGAGTGTTGGGAGACATTCTTCAAATAAATATCAAATAAAAAGAATACATTCAAGATATCTTTTGTACAACATGGTGACTACAATGGATTATGTTCTTGAAAGTTATTGAGAGAGCAGATTTTAAGTGTCCTCATCACAAAAAATTATGTCTATAGTGATGTTAGCTTAATTATAGCTCAATTTAGCCAATCCACAATGTATACATATTTGAAAACATCATGTTGAACACAATAAATATATACAGGCTGCATGCAGGTAAAGTTTCAATCTCCAACTGGTCCTCACTTCCCCTGGCTTAGGACCAGGTACCTCTTTTATTGTTATGTGCCCCCTCCTCCCCTGACAGTATCCAGTGACTCCTGATCCCGCTCTTGTGCTAATGTGACTAGTGTTCGGGTCCCACTTATAAGTAAGAACATGTGGTATTCAGTTCTTTGTTTCTGTGAATGATCACTAAGTATGATATTCTCCAACACCATTCAATTTGCTGTTAAATCCAAGATTTTGTTCTTCTTTATGGCTGCATAATACCCATCATGTATATGCACCACATTTTTTTCCAGTCCACTTCTGATGGGCAGTAGGGTTGATTCTATGTTTTTGCTATTGTGAATAGTGCAGCTAAAAACAATGTGTGCAAATGTGTTTTTGGTAGAACGGTTTATGTTCCTTCAGGTATATTCCCAGGAAGAGGATTGCTGGATTGTATGGAAGGTCAATTTCTAGGTTTTTTTTTTTTTTTAGGAATAACCACACTGCTTTCCATCAAGGCTGAACTAGCCTGCACTCCCACCAACAGCGTAGAAGCATTCCCTTTTCTCAGCTTCCTTATCAGCATTAGTTGTTTTTTGATTTATTAATTAGTCATTCTTACTGGAGTTAGGTAGTATCTCATTGTAGTTTTGATTTGCATTTCTCTAATGATTTCTGTGGTTGAGCATTTTTTTTTCATCTATCTGTTAGTCACTTATATCTCTTCTTTTGAAAAGTGTCTATTCATGTCTTTTGCACAACTTTTAATAGGGTAGCTTGTTTTTTTTCTTTTCAGTCCATTTGAGTTTCTTGTAGATCTTGGATATTATGCCTTTGTCAGATACATAATAAGCAAATATTTTTCCCCATTCTGTAGGTTGTCTCCCCACTCTCTTGATGGTTTCTTTGCTGTGCAAAAGCTTTTCAATTTGATGAGGTCCCACTTGTCTATCTTAGCTTTTATGGCATTCACTTTTGGAGATCTGAACAAGAATTGGATGCCTACTTCAAAGTGCAAAATAGTTTCCTACATTTTATTCTAGCATTCTTATAGTTTGAGGTTTTACATTTAGGCCTTTGATCCATTTTGAGTTTATAATTTTTGTATATGATGATAGGTAGGGGTCCTGTTTCATTCTTCTGCATATGGTCAGCCAATTTTCCAAGCACCGTTTGCTAAATATGTTCTCCTTTCCCTAGTGGTTGTTATTGGTGACTTTGTGGAAGATGAGTTGGTTGAGAGATCAAGATTTCACCTCTGCAATCTCTGTCCTGTTCCATTGGTATCAGGCTGTTTTGGTTACTGTAGCCTTATAGTAAAGTTTAAAGTCTGGAAGTGTGATATCTCCCACTCTTTCCTTTTTCTGAGTTTTCTTTTGGCTATTTGTGCTTTTTTTTTCCCATATACATTTCTGTATTGTCATTTCCAGGTCTGAGAAAAATGATGTTGGTAACTTGGTGGGTATTGCATTGAATCTGTACATTGCCTTGGGTAGAATGGGCATCTTGACAACATTAATTCTTCCAATCCATGAGCATGGAATGTTTTTTCATTTGTTTGTATCATCATTGATTTCTTTTAGAAGTATTATGTAGTTTTCATTGTAAAGGTCTTTCGCTTCTCTGGTTATATAGATGCGAAGGAGTTGTGTGTTTGTGTGTGTGTGTTTGTGTGTGTGTGTGTCTATTGTGAATGGGATTCTGCTTTTTCTTTGGCACTCTGTCTGCTTGTTGCTGATGTATGGAAATGCAACTGTCTTTGCTACATTGATTCTGTTCCCCAAGACTTTACCAAAGTTAATTATCAGCTCAAGGAGGCTTTTTAAAAACCCCTTAGGGTTTTTAAGATATAAAATCATACCATCCACAAAGAGGGATAACTTGACTTCCTCTTTTCTTATTTGGATACTCCTGATTTTTTTCTCTTGCCTGATTGCTCTGACTTGGACTTCCAACACTATGTTGAACAGGAGGTGTGAGGGTTGGCATCCTTGTCTAGTTCCTGTTCTCAGGGGGAATGCTTCCAATTCCTTCCCATTGAACAAAATGTTGACTGTAGGTTTATCAGATGTGGCTCTTGTTGTTTTGAGGCATGTTCCTTCTATGCCTAGGTGCTCAAGAGTTTTTATCAAAAAGGAATGCTGGATTTTTGACATCTAATGATATAATCATGTGGTTCTTGGTTTTACATCTGTTGATATGCTGTATTCCATTTATGGTTTTGCAAATTTTGAACCAGTCCTGCATCCTAGGAATGAAGCCCACTTGGTTATGGTGGAAGATCCTTGAGATGTGTTCTTGGATCCAATTTGCTAGAATCTTGTTTAGAATTTTTGCATCTATGTTCATCAGGAGATTGACCTGCAATTCTTTTTCCTTTTTAAGTTTTTGATAGGTTTGGGGATCAATACAATGTTGGCTTCATAAAATAAGTTGGAGAGCATCTCATCATTCTTAATTGCCTGGAATACTTTCAGTATGATTGGTATCAGCTCCTCATTGTATGTTATGTATGTTATGTAGAATTCAGCTGGGAAGTTATTGGGTCCAAGGCTTTTTTAGGAAGCTAGATTCTTTTATGACTGAGTCAATTTCCTAGATATTTATTGGTTTGTTTAGAGTTTCAATTTCTTCTTGTTTCAATCTTGGGAGTTTGTGTGATGTCAAAAAGTGCTCCATTTTTTAAAACCATTTTCTAGTTTATTTAAATACAGGTATTTGTAGTCATCTCTGATAATCTTTTTAATTTTTTCATGGTCCATTGTAATTTTGCCTTTTTTGTTTTTAATTGTGTTTATCTGGGCTTTCTCTCTCTTTTTTAGTCAATCTGGACAGGGGCTCATCAATCTTATTTATTCTTTCAAAGAACCAGCTTTTTGCCTTGTTAATCCTTCCTATGATATTTTCTTCTTCTATGTGTTGTAATTCTGATTTTCTCTTGGTGATCTAGATTTTTCTGTTGAGGTTAGGACTTAGGTTATCTTGTCTTTCCAACTCCTGTGGGTGTGATGTTAGGCTGTCTACCTGTGATCTTTCTGTTTCTTGATTTGTGCATGCAATGCTATGAATTTTTCTCTTAATGCTGATTGCATGGAATCCCAGAGATTCTGATAAGATGTGTCTCTGTTTTCATCTTTTTCCAGAAATCTTTTTATTTCTGTCTTGATTTTCACATTGACCCAGATGTCATGTAGTAGCATGTTGTTTAGAGTCCATGTCTTTGTGTGTTTTGGAGGAATCTTGCTGATGACAATATTTATTTTTATTG